>CM068380.1:17329446-18529446 GCA_034770075.1 Aralia elata | reverse complement strand
TAGTAGTAGTAGTAGTAGTAGTAGTAGGAGTAGGAGTTGTTCCCACCTCCACGAATCATATTAGCTACTCAGCCTCTGTTGTTGATAATGTTACCGTAGACTGCAACGCTGACCTCCAACATATACATCCTCCACAAAAGCTGTATACAAATCCTATTGTATATCTCCTCAAGTCTAGGTCTCCAATGTAATCTGAATTAAGAAACCCTATAACCTTACTCCTTGCGGTATCAGGACTAAACAGAAGACCGTAATTAGTTATACCTGCAAGATAACGGAAAATCCATTTGACAACATTCCAATGCTCTTTTCCTTGATTTTCCATATACCTGCTAACCACACTAACAACATATGAGATATCTGACTTTGTACATACCATGGCATACATGAGACAACCCACCATAATTGCATATGGTATTTTGGACATATACTTCACCTCATCCATTGTCTGTGGGCTCAACTGTGAAGATAACCTAAAATGTGCTACCAACGGAGTGTTAACTAGTTTAGCATTGTACATGTTAAACCTCTCCAAGACCTTTTGCACATATCTTTTCTAAGTTAACCACAATTTTCTTGCCTGACGATCCCTGTGAATTTCCATACCTAGGATCTTCTTTGCTGATCCAAGATCCTTAATGTCAAATTTACTGCTCAATAAATTCTTTAACTAAAGAATATCTGACTTCCTCTTTGCTGTTATTAACATGTCATCGACATATAACGTCAACAATACTAGAGAGCCATCATTAAGCGATCTGAAATACCCACATGGATTATAGTCCGAACGAGAGTAACCATGAGCCACCATGAAGTTATCAAATCGCACGTATTATTGTCTAGGGGACTGCTTCAAACCATAGAGGGACTTCTTCAAACTACAAACTAAGCCATCTTTCCCTGGTTCAATAAACCCCTCAGGCTGCTTCATGTAGATCTTTTTAAATCACCATGGAGAAACGTTATTTTCACATCAAGTTGCTCTAACTCCATATCTTATGATGTTACGATAGATAAGATCAATCGAATCGACGTATGTTTCATAATTGGTGAGAAGATCTCATTGTAGTTGATTCTCTCTCTCTAAGAGAATCCCTTTGCCACTAACCTGGCCTTGAATCTTTCACCTTCTTTATCAGACTGAGCTTCCTTTTTCTTGAACACCCACTTACATCCTATAGCCTTAGATCCTTTTAGAAGTTGAACTAACTCCCAAGTCTGGTTCTTTTGTAAAGACTCCATCTCTTCTGCCATCGCTATCACCTATTTATTATTTTTTCTCGAACTGAATAGCATCCTGATAGCTAGTTGGATCTCCACTACCAGTAATCAAGGCAAAGGAAACCATGTTTTCAAACCTATATCTCTGCACTGGTTCGCTATCTCGCCTTTCTCAATCTCTAACAAGATTATAGGACCTCTCCTGGGAATCTGAAGGATGATCATCTTCAATCTCTTTATAATCTTTTGTCTCTTCAGGAAGCTCCACCTCAACTAGGTGTTTCTGCAACTCACTTGATGCAGATTCTTCATTCTTAGACATGTTAAACATGTGTTTCTCATTGAACACCACATCTCTGCTGATAACCTTCTTTTTGGATACTAGATCCCATAACCTGTATCCATTGATTCCATCTTCATATCCAAGGATAATACACTCTTTTGACCTTGGATCAAGCTTGGATTGTCTCTCCTCGACCAGCATATGAACATAAGTTGGACAACCAAAGATTTTCATCACAAAAAAATAATTGGTTTCCCAGTCCATACTTCATCTAGGATTTATCAGATAATAAGTTGTGTTGAGTGCCTCAACCTAGAAATTCTTGGGCAAACCTACATTCAACATCATACATCTGGCGCGTTCTAATAGAGTTCTACTCATCCTCTCTGAAACCCCATTTTGCTCTGGAGTTCTTTTAACTGAGAAGTGCCTGGTGATACCTTCATCCTAGTAGAACTGTAGGAATGACCTGTCTTTGTATTCCGTGCCATTATCTGATTTAAAATACTTCAGCTTTGTTTCGGTGTGATTTTATACTTTAGCTTTCCACTACTTAAATATTTTAAAAACCTCGGACTTCTGCTTCATAAAATACACCCACACCTTTCTAGAGTAGTCATCTATGAAGCTGACAAAATAATGGGCTCCACCCATTAAGTTATGCTTGATCGGCCCTCACACATTCGAATGTACATAATCAAGTACATTCTTACTAGTGTGTGCTCCTGCCTTAAAACTTACCCTCCTTTGCTTGACGTACACTCAAAACTTGTAAAATTCTAAACTGCACGTTTTAACACCTTTGAGCAACTGCCTTTTGTGAAGTTATTTCATTCCATCTTCACTCAAATGACCAAGTCACATGTGCCATAATTCTGTGCTATCATTATTAGAATTATCCTGCACAGAAATTGTTGCTCTACCAACAACTGTGACGCCCCCAAATCCGGGTACTTAAAACCCGTATATAGTGCTACACGATATCATTCATCGAAGCCACTTATTATTAAAATAACAATAATTATTACATCAGAGGTATCTATCCCAAGTACGACGACCTTTAAATTCTTTATTACATAATAGTATTGTAATCATACCATAAAACCTTATTTATTACAATATAATATCTCCATCTACTCATTGAGTTTTCCTTTGCCTTTGTCCTTTCTGAACCCTTCTATTCGATCCTGCTTAGCTGAAAATATTTATATTCAAAGCAAGAATGAGCATTCAATTGCTCAGCAAGTAATAACAGTTAACAATAACTTGTGCAAGAAAATAAATGTTTTCTTTGAGATATGTTTTAACAGTGAAACAAAACTGTAAAGCAACTGAAACAAAACTGTAAAGCAACTGAAATATGTCTTGTTTGTATTTTCGAAACAACATACTGACTTTTAACATGCTGAGTGGTCATAAGACCATTATCATTCATTTCCTTTTTTTGAAAAGGTTCGATCAGAAATTCATCTGTGAACCGTCTGGTCTTACGGGCACGGTGGGTGATCAGCCCGTTATGCCATGTATTGATCAATACTATCTATAAGAACGACATTTGCGTTTAACGTCACGGCCTTCTTGGGGCAATATAAAATTTCCCAATTCTGGGATGTTCATACTCAGTCTGGAGTTCAAATAAAAACAATATGATTGAACAGTTATATCTAATCAGCAATAATATTTCAAGACTTAATATGAAAGCAATGAAATATTTTAATCTGTGTCCAGCCGAATCAAATGGCTCAGACTGTTTTTAAACAGTACATGCATATCGAAGTTAAACGAGTACGCATCATAACAACTTATATCAAGGATTTTGATAACCTTCCACAACTATCTTTTAATATATAAATTTGAAGAGAGTTGGGATACTTGCCTTGCTTGTAGGTTACGTTTACAATTTTAACTTCAATTCACGTATCCTATACAATATATTCATGTAAAGATACTGTAATAACCCAAGTCTGTCGATATAAATAAGAAATTTTGTGAATAAATTATATATATATATAATATTATTTTTATCAAAATAAAAATGAGAATACGTGCAAGGTAAAGCATATGTGTATATGTAATAAATATATATTTATTTATTGCATGAATGATTACAAATAAATTTTTCGAAAAATGAATTATTGATGGCTGAATGGCACTTATGACCCTCCAAGTTGTCACTCACTTTCAATGTCATCCCTAAAGTACATTTTTCGTCAATTGGGTCCTTAAAATGTCATTTTTTGCGTTTCCGTTCCTTTTGCCTGATTTGACCCAAACCCGACCCATTTTGACTAAATTTTGACACAATCCGACCCAGTTTGACCCGATCCAATTTCACTAACTATTTTTTTTATAAAAAAAAACTAAAAAGTTTTAAAATTATTTTAAAAATAATTATTATTTCAAAATTCTTTTAAAAATAATATTTTATTTTAAAATATTAAAAATAATTATTATTTGAACTTTTTTTTTTAAAATTATTATTATTTTAAAAATAATATTTTTATTTTAAAATATTAAAAATAATGAATAATTAAACAAGATAAATTTCTTTAATTATACTTTTAATATTTTAAAATAAAATATTATTTTTAGAATAATTTTAAAATAATAATTATTTTTATATTTTAAAATAAAATATTATTTTTAGAAAGTTTTAAAAATAATTATTATTTTTAAGAAAAGAAATTAGAAACTTTTATTTTTTTCAAAAATGAGTAAAATTTCATAAAATATAGATTCAAAAAAATTAAAGGTTAAATTTTTTTAATTCTTAATTATTTTTATGAAAATTTACACATCTTTTAAAAAATAAATATTTCTAGTTTTTGTTTTATGAAAATAAAGTTTTTTTTATTTACTTTTTTTATGAAACTTTACTCATTTGTAAAAAAAAATTAAAATTTGGTCAAATTGGGTCGGATTGTGTCAAAATTGTGTCAAAAAAAAATTAAAACTTTACTCATTTGTTTGAGTCGGGTCAAATTGGGTCGGATTGTGTCAAAATTTGGTCAAAATGGGTCGGGTTTGGGTCAAATCAGGGAAAAGGAACGGAAACGCAAAAAAATAGCACTTTAAGGACCCAATTGACGAAAAATATACTTTAGGGACGACATTGAAAGTGGGTGACAACTTGGAGGGGGATAAGTGCCATTCAGCCAATTATTGATTATTATAAATTATATTCTTATAATAAATTAATTTTGTATTAAAAATATTTTATTATTTATTTTCCATAAAAATGTGGTTAATATATTATTTAAAAAATATATGTATATTTTATGAATAGACTTTTATTATTGTTATGATTATTTCTTAATGAAATGAATTTAACAAATTAGTCGATTTAATTATTTTAAGTTGACTAAGAAAGGTTGATGTGACAAAGTGACAGTACGGATTAAAACCCTAATTTGATCTATGATTATGGATTTTAATGATTAATACAATTATTGTTATAATTATATTTAAATGGATGTATGTTTGTATTATAAATAATAAGAATTTATTTCTAGTAAGGAATTTGAATATTAAATATAATTATTGATTATTGATTATATTTGTATTTAAAAGTATGTGTGTACATTATGTGATTCAATGAGTATAATAATTATTTTTCAATGATGATATATATGTTATGACTTATGTGAAAAATGTATATGACTAAATAAATAGATATTATAAAATATGTATATATATATATATATTTATTATATAAAGAGAATTAAAAAGAGAGCCTTGTAAACTAATATTATATATTAGGCATGGTGACTAAATAACCTAAGGGTTATAATAATTGAAGAATGCTAGTATTTAAATTACATACTAGTAAACTAACTTAAGAGATTTATTTTATTTATCTCAACTTATTAAATTATATTAACCAAATTAAAGCAAGTCTAATTGAGTTATATAATTAAATTTATATGAGTAATTATTTAAAGTCCAAAATAAGTGGACTAGTAACCCTAGATGAATAATTATGGTAAGCTAAAATAAAAGTCTTGGACATGTGTTAATTGTCATGGCCCAAATAAATTAATTGCTAGCCCAAATAAATAATTTAATTGGCCCAAACTTGAGCCCAAATAAAGTGGGTATTCTAGATAAATAAATTAGCTAAATAAAACAATTAAATTAAATCAAAATTTGGGCTAAAAGAGGGGGAGTGTACCCGGGCACATGGGCTCATTATGTTTTTTTACACCTTGCACATCTAGCTTGTCCACTCACCTAGTCTAAAATTAAATAAAATCTCTAGCCTTAGATATTGGAAGATATGAGAGACTTGCCAAGATATTAGAGAGAGAGAGAGGAGGGAGTATTCGGATAAGAGGAGGAAAAGGGAAGAAGAGCTTTTACACTTGATGTATCCTAAATTCATCACTTATTTTGGAAGGAAAAGAAAGTGTGCTCCTAAATCAAGGTAAAAGCTAAAACTAGTTTACTTCCTTTTTGTTTTGTTTGATTTTGGAAAGTAAAGTTCATGATCTTGTGGTTTAAAACCCTTGATCTATATGTTTTCTATGATTTCATGTTTGGATCTTACCTATTTGGAGGTTTCAGAGTTAAGAAAAAGAAAAAGAAATCAAGAAGGAGAAGATATAAACTAGTTCATGCATTTTATTTAGGGTATTGTAAATCAAACCATGAGTTTATGATCTTGGATCTTAAAATCTTTGATCTTTATATTTTATTGTATGATATGAGTAGATCATGTCATATTGGGTTTGATTTGTTGAAAAGAAAGAGAAAAGAAAAGTACTTCGTTTAAAAAAAATGTTAGAAAACCCTAGCTTTGGACTACTTTAATTAGTTACCATTTGTAATCTATAACTTTGTTTTACAATCCGTCAAAGAGGGGTGTTATATATGTAAGTTAGCTTTCAAACCCAAGTGGTAGCACTCAAATATATTAACTGTGCAAGAAATGGTAGTCGTTTTACCAAGAATAGTCCAGCTTATTAAGAAAAGAAAAGAAAACTGTTCCAGGCCAGTTATTGGAAAGGGCTATTTCGGCCACTTTTCTTGTTCTAAAAATTCTAGAAATATTTGGTATGTTAATATGATGTGGTATGAAGGTCTTGTCCAAAGATGAGAATTTATCGATGTATATAATGAGAGTTATGGCCTTTACTAGAACGCGTTATTTTTTAAAGGGATCGGAAATAACTTTTTCTGTGTAACTCAGAAAAATATGAATTTTTTACAGGAGCTTGTGTATGATAACAGGACTCTATCACGTAAATTTCATAATTTGTGGATAAAATAATAAGTTATGATAAATGTAACAAATTCTGACTTTTTTGGACACTTTAAAAATAGCAAACGAGATTGAAAAATTGCAAGAAATTTATATATTCATAAGGGAACTATATTATGATGATTTCCAGAAAAGAAAAATTTTCCGAGATATTTTGGTATTTTTCATGTAAATGTTTGAGTTATGAATAAATGAGAATAATAAGTTATGTGATGTCATAAATGGTGAAAGTGTGATTTTATTTATTAATGATCATTATATGATGTATTAAAACTTTATAAGGGTATTTTGGTCATTTTTAATAAAATATTATATGAATGACATGATACGTGTGTTAAATGAATTACATAGTAAGAGATAAATAATTTTATTAAATTGTTTATAAACGATTAAAATATTATTAAATGATTAATAATATTAGTAAATAAATAAAATATTATTAATTGATTAATAATATTCGAAATTAAATAAAATATTATTAAATGAATAATAATATTAATAAATAATTAAAAATATTATTAAATTATTAATAATATTAATAAGTGATTAAGATATTATTAAATAATTAATAATATTAGTAAGTGATTAAAATATTATTAAATTACCAATAATATTCGTTAAGGATTAAAATATTATTAAATGATTAATAATATTAGTTAAGGATTAATAATATTAGTAAATGATTATAATATTATTAAATGGTTAATAATATTTGTAAATGATTAAGATATTATGAAAGAGTTATTAAAATATTATTAAGTGGTTAATAATATTAGTAAGTGAATAAGATATTATTAAATGATTAATAATATTATGAGGTGAAGATATTATTAAATGATTAATAATATTATGAGGTGAGTAAGATGTTATTAAATGATTAATAATACTTGTGAATGAATAAAATATATTAAGTAGTTAATAATATTGAAAAGGGAATAAAATATTATTATGTGATTAATAATATTAAGAAGTGATGAAAGATTATTTGATCTTAAAAGAAAGTTTAAGATGGTGGCTATATGATAGAATATTATCAAAGGATGATAATAGTACTAATGATTGAGTGTCATATCTATGTTTTGAATTCTGTGACTAAATGGTAGATACTTTATTATAATAATAGTGGTGTTATGAGTTATAATATGTTATGCTAATTGAGAGATCAACATTATTAATGATAGATCTTTTCAAAAGAAGTTAAATTAGATTGCGTAGCAGTAATCGACGGACAAGGCAAGTTCCCTAACCTTAGTCAAATTTATATTGAGCAAGTCTCTAATCTTAAACTCTTTACATTATTGCAAGTTTCCTAACTCAAACTTGAGTTATTATTTTTCAAGCATGTTAGTGGATAATTATTGTTGATTATTCCACATCTATAATAATTATTGACATTCGCACTTTGTGCAATTGATTTCCTGTTCTATTATTTGAACTGTAAAATAATTAGAGTTCTTTATTCATAAACTATTTATGAGCTATGTCTTAGCTAGTTGTTTCGGCTAGACTAAATATTAAATTGATATCGCATGAAACGTTCTACTAATTATGAACTGATTTGTTATTGAAAGATCTATGCCATTGATTTCGGCTAGACCATGTGTTGAAATCATAGTATTTCTTTGAAAGCAATCCAAACCATATTGTTGTGGTACAGACTCAAGATGTAAGACTGAGATGAACAACCCTGAAAAATAAATCAGGGGAAAATTTTATTGTCAGAAACCTGACCTGCGCTATGTTTGAGTATTATGCATAATCACGGGTACAATGAAGCTGATCCCTTCACGTACTTGCAGAAGAGTATATTTAGTCTATACGATTAACTTATACGATTAACTTATACTCTTGAGGTATTCAGTATTATTAGCTGATGATTCCTCTAGCAGTTCACGATCCATTGTGATCACTCAGCATGAAATCTGGGTATAATCCCATTTTATTGACTATTATTGCAGTATTGCTAATCCTTCATGATCAATTGAATATTATTGAATCTTTGAAAGAATTTTAACTCTTTCATTCTTGATGTATTATTCAGCACGAAATTCAAGAAAATTCTTGTTACTTGAAATGATTTTTTGTTCAGCTACTTCATAATCTTTCAAACATTATCGAAGTTTCATAAAGTTAAACTCTTCTGTTCATGATATATCCTTTATTGTACGATTTAACTTGCTGAGCAAATTAGTTGCTCACCCTTGCTTAAAATAAAACTTGTCAGCTCAAGCCGAGGTAGCCGAAGGGTCTAAGAAGGATAAAGGCAAAGCGAAGGCGACTGAATAGTGTCACTTATGTAATGAATATTATATTGTATTTGACTTAAACCTTTTGTATTATTAGGTATGTTGACTTAAACCTTTGTATTATTAGGTATATAATGTTAAGGTTAGTAAGACCTGGGATGATTATATATTTTGTATTAAGTTAATGTAATAATTGATATAATTCATAAGAAATAGGTAGATAGATGAGATGTCTATGTGGTATCGTGAGCACCGAATCTGAGGTTCAAGGGACCTAGATTTGGGGGCGTCACAGATACACATTAGCCACATATACTCGTTCAAGTTTTAGTTGCATAACCAAAACGAAACTCGAATCATATATGTTTAATGCATACATATATCAAGTAGCTACATATACTAGGTACACATATCAGTTCATACATGTAATATACACTTGTACCACATTGTGCACATCTTGCTTTCGTTTTCATTTGAAACCTTTAATCAAATCCACTCTTAGTTAATACTTGCATGATTATAAGATCTATTTACACATGCTTAAAAGTTCAGATTGTAGATAAAACAGTTTTTTTTTCACTTCTACAGATAGCTAAAACCAAAATTCCTTTTCGACTTCATATCATCAATTACTATATAATCATATCACATTCATAACTCTTTTTAAGTTCGGAAAATTTCTAGATGTAAAACATAAAAATCTTGGTTAAGCGTTATAACATATAATTTGCAAACTTGCATCAGAAATTTACAAATTCATAGTTAGTTAAGCATATCCAAATATAATTATCAAAACAATTCTCTAATATTCACCAAATTGCTTCAATTTGAAATCACAGACTTCAATTTACTCAAACTCCATACTCAACTATTAGCCCAAATAGCAGTTTAATGTCATTATTTCATACCATAAGATATGAATTACCTCTTGTTTGCTAACTTTCTATTCAATTTCTTCAATCCTCCGTGCCCAGTTTAACAGTGTGAGTATTTTAATTTTTGTTGGCCGAACGGAAAGAAATTGAAACTGAAAAGTTGGCGTGATTTATATAGGAATTATTTTCCTTGATCTGCAATAATTTTTCTTGCTCCTTACACAAATTCCTTGCCTTGCACGAATATTTTTCTTGGCCTCCACAAATTCTTTCTTGCTGAGTACTGATGTCAAGCTTATCGGTTTTTCTTCCCTTACTCTTACTTGGGCGTTACCCAACTGAGTCCTTATCTTAATAACATATATAATATTAATATATATTATATATTACATAATACATATAACATATATTATTCACATTATATAACATATATAACATATTGCCCACAATATATGATATCCCATATCTCTTCCCACAAAATGAATGCTATAAAAATAAATTATTTAATGAGATCATTTTACCATATTAAAATAATTTAATGTCATAAATTATTTTAATTCATTTAAATTAATGTGTGCACTAATTTGGTATACATCAATTAATTATTTCCTTTTCATCAAAATGGAAATCATGTATTCACTAATATATTTAATATACAATTTCTCTCTCTATATTTAAATAATTTAAATTCATAAATTATTTAAATACACTTTATATACAATTTGTTTACTTGAATAATTTCTCATTTTCTTTTGCAAATATAATCATCACATGACAGACATATTCATATTACACCGCACGTATTCACGTAAACAGTTTAATAAAATGATTTATTTAAAATACAAATTTATTTAATTAAAATTCTTATTTTAAATACTAATCTGGGAATTCGAATTGTTACAACAACTGTGTCCCTATCAACTTATAGAGGGTACCCATTTTCTGGCCTTTCATAATTACCATCGAACCCTTAGTAATTTTCATGACACCATCTCTAACTGAGATACTATAGTCTATAGAGTCAAGTATGCCAACCGATAGCGATCTCTTCTTTAATTCTAGAATATACCTTACATATCACGTAATGTTTTGACAACCCCGTCAAATATTTTAACTTTGATGATGCTTATCCCAGTAACTTTGCAGACTACATTGTTACCTAATAAAATTGTACCACCATTGCAAAATGTAAAAGTAGCAAACCAATCCCTGTGAGGGGATATATGAAAAGAATAACCAGAATCCATGTACCAATCTATAAGGTGACTACTGTCTCTAACGGATAAGAGATCACCTTGTGAAGCTTTATTTTCTGTCACTGTGTACAGCTCTCCATCGTTTCACACATCTGTTTGCTCAACAACATTAACAGAATTTTCAACCTGTTTACCTTTCTTCTTGTTTTCTTTCTTCAACAATGGACATTAATTTTTGTAGTGGCCCTTCTCGTGGCAATGATAATCCTTAACCTGAGATTTATCCTTCTTGCCTGGTCTCGACTAAGACCCTCCTCGTTCCTTGCCAAATTTTTTTTTTCGATTAGGACCCCTGTCACACCCATCTGAAAATACAAAAAGACTGTCTCCTTGATCTTTGGAAGTAGTAACCCTGAACTTGTCCTGGTCCAGGATTGCTGACATCACATCGTTAACTGCAAGCTTTTCCTTCCCTACAAGAAGAAATATTTAGAGAGTTAAGTATGAATCTGGTAAAAAGACAAGAAGCAATAAGGCTTTATCTTCTTCGTCCAGCTTCACATATATACTGGTAAGTTGGGTCACCAATCTATTAAACTCATTAATATGATTGGTCAAATCTGACCCTTCTTCCATCCAAAACTGATACAATTCCTTCTTCAAATATAGTCGGTTTAACAAAAACTTTGACTTGTAAACTTTCTCAAGTTTCTTCCACAAGTCTTTCGAAGATGTTTCTGTCAAAACTTGATATTTGATTTGTGGCGCCAAACTCAATCTGATTGTTGCCACAACCTTTGCTTCAAGTTCTGTTCATTTTCGTCTGTTATAGTTGCTGGTTTATTCTCCTTCCCTTTAGTGCCTTTGCCAATCCTTGTTGAGCCAATACATCTTTGACTGTACACTACCAAATTCTGAAATTTGACTTTCCGTCAAATGGTTCAACTTCATACCTCATACTCGTGCTTGTCATCTTCATATTTATTGTGACACCCCCAAATTCGGGTCACCTGAACCGCAGACCTGGTTTGTCACTATCTAATACATGCATCATACTATTGATAATTTATAACGGAAATAAAGGAATATTTACATTGATATAACATAAATAATCATGTCCTAAGTCTCGAAACCAAGACTACTACAAAACATAACTTAATACATAAGGGTGGGTAATTAAGTCTTAGTATATCACAAGGATCAACGAGTCTTAATACATAACTAAAATGGTAATCTTAACGGTACAAGGCTAAACAGTAGCTTTGCCTTTGCCTTTATCCTTCCGAGAACTTTCACCACGAGCTCCATTAACTGAAATATTTTTAGGAAAGTAAGGGTGAGCAACAAATTTGCTCCGCAAGTATAATAACAATAATCGTGAATCATCACATGAAAAATTTATAGCTTACAAGAATCAAGAGAATAAAAGATAGCTCAAGAACTTGCACAATTTCTACGAATAATCTCTTTAACACAATTGTAGGGCCTCTATGGACCGCATGGTTTCAATGTTCCCAAATAGAAGAAATATTCTATACTGAGTAGTCATCATGACACTGAACTTTTACTAGAATCACCAGAAATTTATCTGATAATCCAACATACTAATACAATAGGTCATCAGCCTAATGTACCCGATGTTATGCATAACCCCTTTACATACTGTTTGTGCGCGTGTCGGTTCCCCGACATACATACTATTTCCCCTGCTATGAGGGTTGTTCATCTCAGCTTTACATAGGAATCCAAACCAAACAATTTGATTGGATAGCTTTACTTAACAACAATGATGATTAAACATACGTCTAGCCGAAACAATTGGCTTTGACATCTACATTATGTAGTTCATGGAATATAGAACTTGAAAGTTTTAATAACATGCGTTGAACCATTGCTAGGTAATGTGAACGATTATCAGTTCATTCTAAGAGTACTTGCAATTCGACAATGATTGAAGTAAAGGAACCTGTCTAGAATATCTTGAATAAGATAAGAAACTCGCTTAATGGAGTAATACTTGCAAACAATACATAACTGAATGAATTTAGAGAACTTGCTCGAATATAAATTGAGTTAAGTTAAGACACTTGCTCAAATAAAAATAGTAGTTGAGTAAGGAACTTGCAATAATATAGAATACTTGGTCAATCAATAAATAAGCTTGCACAATAAATGAAGTTGTACGGTTAAGGAAATCTGCCCAATATCAAATTGAGTTAGGGTAAGAAAATTTGCCTAACACAAGGGTTAGACAAGCGTTAAGAAACTTGTCTGGTGCGTCTGCTACAATATTACAACACACGCTCATTAATAGCCTACGCAATTAAGTACACATTCATATAACGATTAGTCACATACTAGATACCAAATAATGGTTTATACCACTCTATAATATTTCATTCTTATTAGAAACATAATATTAAACAAGATTAAACACACTAGTTACGACGTTACGACGCTTGCACGTCTGTATGCCAACCTTGCCTATCTGAATGCCCAAGCGACACGCATTTTGCGTACGCCTAACACGCCCATTCGATTTATCTAATACTCAATGGTTAATGTTAAGTATCATTAAAATACATAACATTCATGTTTTAGAACTTAGAACAACATCTTACATTATCGGGAGCATTACATGTGCTTACGGGCATGCCCGACGCCCTCCGATTGCCTCCAATTACACATCAGTCCTAAAAATAGCCAATTTGGGAATTGATCCCGACCTCAAATGTTAAAATTTATTAAAAGAAAGTTGTAGGTTTACTCGTTCTCTTTCCGAATCATCTTGAATCACCTCAATCCGAGTTTGTATGAGAAAGTTATGCCTATTTTACTAAAGGATGTCAAAATTGACTTTCACCGCCTGAGGCCTAGCGCCCCGACGTTGAAACCAAGCCTAATACCAGCACCCCGGTGCTGGGATCCAGGGAATTAAGGTGCTTGCTTGCCCAGCTTCGCGACTTCGACCCTTTCTGACTCCGATCTTCATAACTCCTTCTATACACGTTCAAATTGGTCCATTTCGGACTCTATGGACTTCTAATTCATGGGGCTACAACATATCAAAAATTCAGAGTTACCCATTAACATTAACATGTCCAAATCTTAAGCCAAGGTACTAAGTTCATACTTTATTTTAGGTGTTCTAAGTGTTCTTCACTAAAATCATCACCAAATCTTTGTTTTAACCCCTTTTTACTCTATTCCAACTAGGTTAAATTCATAACCCATGGAAGTACAATATCATAACAACAAACAAATTATACAAATACAAAATCATAGCTACAAAGTCATCTAAACGTCCAAAAGTCTAAGGTTTGTCCAAAATGTTCATTGTTCTTCATGTTCTTCATCCTCCTTAAGCATAGGTACAGATTTCTTTCATTTTTATTCCACTTTGATGTTATTAATGAATTATAAAGTCTCTTAACAACATTTACAAATATCTAGAACGAACAACAACAACAAAACATGACCACAAATCACCTACCAAGCATCAAAAGCTTGAAAACAAAGAAAACTTGAAAAACTCCAAGAAATCAAACGAAAATTGTTTAAGGTTGAAGATTTACCTTTATAAATCCTTCCTAAGTTTTAAGGAGATTATCTAGGGCTTGACTTGAGTGCTTTTTCTTGGCCTTAGCTCTTTCTTTTTCCTTCACCCGCACCCACTTCCCTTTCTCTCTCTTACTTCTTCTTCTTCTTTTTTCTTTCTTCTTTCTGCAGTTTGCTTCCTTCCTCCTCCTTCTTCTCCTTCCTTGTTCTTCTTCTTCCCGAACTCATTTTCTTCCTTTCTTCTTCAGCTACTCCTCCTTCTCCTTCCGTGAGTTTCTTCTTCTTTTCTTTCTTCTTCCTTATTCACTCTCTCTCTATCTGCAACCCTCTCTCTCACTCTCACTCTCTCTCTCTATCTGCAGGTGGACTATCTTGGAATGGAAAAGGAGATGGAATGGCTGAACAAGGAATGGAAGAGTAAATGAAAATGGCTTTGCTCAATGCATTTGGCTTGGCAAATGCCCAGCATTACCGACAACCTCTCCCTCTCTCCTTCTTTGATTGGCCAATTTCAAATTAATGGCTACTATTTAGGTGACATACAAATATGTGTACCTGAATACTCCCCTCTTATGTCCGAAAACTTTCACTTTTGTACCCAATTTGGTTACTAACTCTACCCAAAATTAAAATGGGTACTCCTATAAAATATTGGGACGCGTAAAAATAATTAATATGGGGTTTTTCCATTAATTCGGAACAACCATATTATACATTTCGGATACAAATTAAAACACGATTGTGCTTAAAACAAAAATTCGACAGTTGGAAAAATTATCTATTCGCATACGCGTATTAACGAAATTTATTAAAGTCGAAAAAGGCGCAAAATATTTTGGCATGAATAGTGTCGTGAATAGTACCTCGAGAAATGTGCCACGTGAATAGTGAATTTTGCGATTTCTCGCTGAATTAATTTATTCACTCCAACGACACAACAACGCATAAAAATTCATTCGTACATATATTCTAGGTTGTAACACAACCTTTAAGCACATAATACATAATAATATAAATATAAATAAAAATTCATTTTATTCACACATAAGCTCGGGTTACAAGGAAATTCAAAATTTCCGATCGTTACATTTATGACCTGCAAGATTTCTCAATAAACGGATTGTACCAGTTGGCCAAGTAAGTGTAAGTTGGGTGGGAGTCTCTCCGTGCTTTTACAACGGTGACTAATTAAATAACTACATTTCTTAAAGGCACTGACTTTTGAACCACTTTCTTAGACACCAACGACGTGAACCAAAAGCTCTTGATACCAATTGTTGAGAAATCTGGCTTACACAAATACACTAAGATAAATACAAGCACACTACTGTATGAGATATAAAATAATGACAACAGAGTTTTTACATGGAAACTCAACTAAGAAAAACCACCGGGAGAGATCTCAAAAATCTACTATAAAAATAATATGGAGAATACAAACTCTCAACTGAGAAAAATAAACTAACTGTTTATTTCTCTCTATACCCTCACACTCTCTATTTGCTCTCACTGAGCACTCTCTCTCGGATGGTTTGCTCTCTGCTTTCTAGCTTCTCCGATGCCTGGAATTCTTTGCATGTATGCCTATTTATAGCACCACAACCTTGCACCTCAGCATTATTATTGTATTCTGTGAGACCCACGACAGGAGCAAAATAAGGCATAAAGCAAGGAAGGTTTTCTGGCTCGATGTTTAGTGACAGAAAAAGAGATTTCAATTTGGACCCATATGAGCCAATTATTCAACATTGAGAATGCCTAATTATATACACATTGAATTCATAAGGCTTTCTCCTTCAAATTAGTCATTAATGTTTTTCGAAAGAGGATACACTAAATTCATAAGGCTTTCTTTTTTAAATTAGTCGTTGGTGTTTATGTAATTCCAGTCAAATCTTGAGTTCGAATCAAATTATAATATATCAAATTTCAATTAACTTTCTAAAGAGTATCTTTTTGAGTTATTTTATCCCACTACTGGCTCACCCAAAAAGTCATGATCTTAACCCGTCATAAGCTCATCCAAGAAGTCATTAATGAAAGTATAATTAATAGTAAGTTGTTTAGTTCTTTATATATTCCCCTATTAAAATACTTGACATCCTTGTCAGACTGAACACATAGCTACACAAAGTCTAGAAGTTTTGCCTCGTTAGTCATTGTTAGATAATACCATAAGTTTTCCTATCCTTACTTCCGACAACTCGAGCGGGTGACTTGACCCTAACTTTTGAAAATTGGCTTTGATACCATAAATAAAATTTTGGGTCAAATTTTAAGTGCGAATCAAATCATTAACATATCAAGGCCCAATCCACATTTTCAATAAAATTTCGTAAGTAATCTTAGCCCACCACGAGTGAAAGTACTAGTAATAGTTGCTTGAGACCTTAATCCTTATATATGTATCAAAGTATCTCAAATGCTCCGGGTGTTACAATTTAGTTTCAAAAACTTAAATAAAATTAGAAAACAGGCAAATCTGAAAATGAAAAACAGTTATCATAAGTAAGATTCTGAAGTTAAAACTTAACGAACCTTAATTGTTGGCGAGTAGAAAACAGCCATGCACAAGCGAAAGCTAGCCATGGAAGTCAACAGAGCAACTTCGCGAACTTTTATAGGCTTTCCTTTTCCATTAACCCATGGATGTTTCTGAAAGTACCGATATCCAAAATCTCTAAAATTGGAGTATGAAAGTGGATTTCTTTGAGAGGAACCCACATGATAAATGACATAGGAGTTTTGATTTGCATTTGCCACCATTGCCACAATCATCGCGTTCACCACCATATCTCCTGGTAGGTATCTACATAAATTTATGAAATTTTCTATGAGGAGTTATATGAAATTCAATATTTTAATGATATGTAACATTTTCTTTTTCTTATGTTGTCCTCCATCTTCGGACTTATACGTTTCACTCATTTTTTTTCTCAATACATATTTAGTGATAAAAATATTACATTTAATAGCATAATAATATTTATAACAAATAATTGTATCGTTAATGTACCGTCTCAAAATACAATATTTGTATCGCTAAATTTGTATACAGAGAAATTGGATTAAGTGTACATTAAATAGAAGGGATCCTAGTCTCCATCTTTTATTTGAGTTGGGCCTCGGTTGTGAATTCGCTATGGTTCATTGCGACCGACTAAAATGTCAAATTATGAGTTTAGGTGGTGTAGCCAAGATACGATTATTAGTGCAATATTATCTAATTTCATTTAGTTTTGCACTACTAGTTACACCTTATAAGGTATAATTTTGTATTAATTATTGTATCTTGAAGAAGAAGTTTGCTAATTAATTAATTAAACTTAATGATATAAACATCACTCGGGCACAAATATATGGCACAATTTTGCATTTAACTCACAATAAATCCTAAAATTAATTTTAAAAAAATATAAATTCCAACAAGAGAGCCAAATTTTGTACGACTTCGAATTTTTAATAAATAACAATTTTTGATTAAAAAAAAAAGAGAGAGAGACAAACAAACAGAGTCAGTGTATAACTTACGACATCAAAAGTTGTCTGTGGATCCCCGAGGAAGAATTTCATCTTTCCTTTAGCATAAGCAACGACATTGGAATCTATTGTTCTGCGAATGCACCCATATATGTCAGGATTTAGGAGGACCGGCACATGATGTTTTATGTAATTCTATTGTCGCCTTTTCTTATCTTTTGAATTTGTCACGTGATGTAATTTTTCAGGATTGACAATAATCCCATAAAAAAAAAAGAGGATTGACAATAATCCCAATACCCATTTTTTTTTTTCATATATATCTCGTTGTGATCGTCCATTAAGAATTTTGCACAGTTTCGTAGTGTTGAACATTACGTGGCTATTTGCAGGGGTGAAGCTACATATAAGATTGTGGGGATGTAGGGTAAATTTTAAAAAAATTTAGTATTATATAAAAATGGACCTCACTAAAATTCTAAAAAATTTCTACTATACGGGGTCAAATTAAATTTTTTTAATTTGTCAATCAAATTTTAATCACATATAACTCATATCCTCTCAATATATGTATATCTCTTTATAATATTTTAAACTAAATAATAATCTAATTTATATTATTTTTAAAAATAATTAATGAATTAATTACTTATGAACAGTTGTAATTAAAAAAAATCTATTATGAGTCAATATAGTGTAGTATATATATATATATATATATATATATACACACACACACGTGTGTGACCCAAAAGTACACAAGTATTACAAAACATTGGCTCATTATTTATAGCTTAGTAACAATTTTGACCCCACTAAAAATTATTTCTGACTTCGCCACTAGCTATTTGTGATTTATTAGTGTTTCTCACACACACTATGTGTATGCAGTTAAAAAATATATTGGAGATAAATTAAGGGTTTATAAGGAGTGGGGAGAGAAAGGGACAAAATTTTCAAATAAAATGAAGAAAAGGTAGGAATGAGAGAGAGAAATTGATTCAGTTTTTATCCTTTTGTATTTTATCTATAATTCCAGGGTGAAACTAGAGTAAATCAAACTCAGGTACCATAAGAGGAGTTATTTTTACTTTTTGAAGTAAATTTGACATATTTTTAATTGAATGTCGATGTGATTCATTAAGTTCTGAAAACACTAAATGTTAAATTATTTATAGTACTTTTACATATTTACAATATTCACAATTATTTTAACTAAACTAAATAATTAAATTTTTTATAAATTTTACATTTAAAAATATCTTTAAATGACTTCAGAAAAGATGCATGTTTCCAAATGAAAGAAGGGTATAGTAATATTTTAGATGGATTCGGTTAGGGTGAAGTTGCCAACTTCACCCTAGTAAGTTCATACAACTTTTTATTGCACAGATTATAGAAAATATTGCATTTAATCAACACAATAAAAAAACTATAGAACTTATTAATACAACATTTTCTATAACTCAATACAATAAAAAACTATAGAATTTACTACTAGGTTTGATCATTCGGTTACAACCAAATACCAAAATTTACATAATTTTAATATCCGAAAAACTATCTAACTAAGAGATAACCGAATTACCAAAAACCGAATAACCGATTTTACTATTCGGTTATTCGATTAATAACCGAAATTAAGTTCCATTTTTATCAAACAAAAAAATCATTTCAAATTTTTAATACTAGAGTTTCCAATTAATAATTAACAATAATCAACAACCATAAAAATTCATAACCTTAACAAAGTTTAATGGTTTAAAATTAACAATATACATAATTCATAAACATATGATTAATAGAAATAGCAATTAAAAAATAGCTTCTTCATGTCAATCAACATTATATTTAGTGGTCCCTAAGTTTCAATTTCTCTTTCTTATGATCTAAACACTATTTGGTAATCATCTAACAGATATACATCAGCACGAGTAGATGCAGCCTTACAAGGAAAACTAGCTTCAGTGTTCCACTGTAAATTACAACATTACAATACCTCGTGATAAAAAGAGAAAAGGAAAATTAATAAAAGAAAGTAAAAGTATGATTAAAAACAGTATATTTTTAAAATTCTAATTCGGTTAATCGGTTAACCAAATAACATGATTTTCATACCCAAACTCAAATACCGAATTATAAATTGGTTATCACCGAATATATCCGAATAACCGGAATATTTCGGTTTAAAAAATACGGTTCAGTTATTCGGTTTTACCCATTCTTTACTCAGTCCTATTTATTACGGTGAAGTTGGTGTCAACTTCACCCTAATCGGATCCATTTTAGATATGCATAGTAGTATCATTTTTTTTATTGTCTCAAAGAAAAATGTTAGGTCAAAAATAGTAATATGACTTACTTCAAACCTTCAAGCCACCCGGGGAAAGGTTCTCTGTAAGTGCTTGTTATGATAGTTGGTCGTAGGACTACTATGGGCAAACTCCCTCTGAAGTGTACCAATTGCATCTCCCCCATTGCTTTGGTCAATGCATATGTATTTGGCCATCCATGTCGCTTTGCCCTATTAGATAATTAGTAACAAAGAAATTGATAAATTATTAATTATTAAAAAAATAGAATAATGTTCAACTAACATAATGTTGGAATAAAAAAATCACAAGGTTGTTTTTCTTTACTGTTCTTTGGAACTAAGAATTTCTCCAAAATATGTAAACATACTTACATAGGAGTATGTTACAAGAAACTATGGCCAAACAAAAAAATCAATAAAAAAAAAAATAAACACACAAACACACACAAAAACAAGATTTACATGAAAAACTCTAATCGAAAAAAACTACGGACAAGAGATAGATAACATCATTATAAAGTGTGAAAAATATAATTTGTGAAGATGGCTCTAACACCCTGAAACCCAAATATATACACCTAAACTGCTTCTCTCTCTGAAACAGCTAAAAATTTAGAAATAAAATAATACAGAAACTCTAATTATATAGGGTTAACTGCATATTCAACCCCGAAATATGCACCTTTTAACACTTCGTACCCCGAAATATAATTCCTCCTACTCCGGTCCCAAAAGTAACACGATTCTCCTGATACGCACCCTTGTGTTATTTCTAATAGAAAAATTTGGTCAGACGGGAAGGTGAGTAGAAATATGGTTTGACCGTTGTTTATATATATTTGATCGTAAAAAAGTTAACTTAAAAATATTTAATATTAATCTTATACAAATAAAATACTCATCATCTTCAAAGACTCAAAAATAGTTTTTTTTTCCCTCTTCTTCATCATCTTCCCCATTGTTAATGAAGTTTATCACATGACTTCGTCAATATTCACCCATTTGATTGTAACAAATTGTATCTTATCCTCTCTAGCTATTAGGTAATTCAAATTCAAATGTACAAATATATCTCTCTCCATGTAAATGATAGTTGTAATTAACTATACTGTAAATAGAGGCACATACCACTGGTATGAGCATGCAGTTTAATACCTAATACATTTTCACAATTGAAGTCCCATCTACCATGAAACTCAAGAGTTTCAAAATTCAAAATATCCAAATCATTCATCATCTTTCCCTACAACAATTCATGAAACTCGAAAATCTCAAAACAAAAAGAACCCCAAACCATTTATCATCTTCAAACATTTCAAAATCTAAAAACCCCGAACCATTTCAAAGTCTAAGAATCCCAACCCATTTCAAAATCTAAGTATTCATACCATTTCAAAATCTAAGAATCCCAAACCATTTCGAAATGTAAGAACTCCAAACCATTTCAAAATCTGGTCTATGACATTTATTGGTAAAGAAATCTCAAACTTACTTCACTCTCTCTAGAACACAAATCCCAACCCCATTCCAGTTTCTCTCTCCAAGACACCATCCACTTGTTGAAAATTGTAAGCAAAAGTAGGGGAAAAATGTTGGAAATTAAGTCATGCAAAATAAACAACACAATATTTAACGTGGTTTGGTGCTCAATGACCTAATCCACAAAACCAATTTCAATATATTAATCTCCATGTTACAACTTTTTGCACAGAATAAAACCTGAAGAAATCCTCTCTCACACATCAACCCAAGACCCCAATTACACCCTCTCCCAACTCTCTAGGATTTTTTTTACCTCTGGAATGTGTTATATCTTTAGACACAAGACTCTATTTATAAGGTACCCACACCTCCTCTTTTCTTAATCTAACTAGGACACTCTTATATAATAAATATACCTATTACAAATAAGAATACTTCCAAAATAACATTCATATCAAAAATAAGATTCCTTCTTAGAATAGGATACGAGGAGTAACCTAACAATTCCTCTCTCGATTTGAATTCTCAAATACTTCACCTTCATTTTTGAACTTCACTCGATGGTTGCCTTCTTGGTCTTCTTTCTACGCATAGACTGTCCATCTAGCACACAAACTAATGAAAATTAATCTGTCTTCCTTGAACACATTGCATGAATCCCCTTGACTCACATATGTATATCCACATGAGGATAATTCTCTTAATGAAATTATATTTTCACCACAACCAGGGACATAATATACCTTCTCAAGAATCTTCGTAGAAACATTATGAAGTTTGAAATAAATATTTCCAACGCCTTCACTCTCTCTTTATTCACCACATAAACGTAGCCAAATTCTCTATTTTGTTTCAAAATCTTAGAGTTATCTCTCTCCTAGCATATATGCATAGAAGACCCAGAATCCAATACTCATCTATCTCCATTATAACCACTCTTTGTCATCAAAACATCAACTTCTTCCGCTTCACTAAGCAAATTAGCATCTTCAACTTTTTCTTTTTCGTTTAATTTTTCTTGTTATTTCCTTAAACTCTTCATGTCATCCCTTAATGTTCTGCATTGGTATTAGATGTGACCCTTCTCTCCACAATAGTAACACTCACTATCACTATAATCTCTTGGTCTGGATCTTCCTCTACTATTATCTCTCCATTAACTCCTCTCTCAATTAGAACCTTTCGCGGTTAGTGTTTGCTCACCAATGTTATTGCTCTTTTCTACCATCAACTTTTGACTTTCTCGCAAAACAGTAATTAACCACCTCTTAATCTATTATCTTTCTTGTTGAAGGCAATAGGGATACACTGCTTAAGGAAATACCTATTTTATTAAATACAGAAGAAGTTCCTAAAACATTTAAGGAAGCAATGACTTCCAGAGATGTTGCATTTTGGCAAGAGGCAGTAAACAATGAAATGGACTCAATATTATTTAATAATACTCGGGTGTTATTAAACTTGCCTCAAGGATCAAAACCTATTAGTTGTAAAGTTGTAAATGGGTATTTAGAAGGAAATATAATATAGATGGTTCTATTCAAACCTTTAAGGCGAGGTTGGTGGCTAAAGGGTTTAGACAACGAACGGGCGTAGATTGTTTCGATATGTATGCTCATGTGGCAATTAAGGATTTCTTCCATCAGAGTACTGTTTGCATTAGCACCCACTTATGAATTGTATGCTCACCAAATAGATGTAAGACTGCATTTTTAAATGGTGACCTTGATGAAAAGGTATACATGGAACAACCTAAAGGATTTGTTATGCCAGGAAATGAAGGAAAGGTTTGTAAATTGGTTAAATCATTATATGGGCTAAAACAACACCTAAGCAATGGCATTAAAAGATTGATGCTGTGATTCTTGCTCATAGTTGTAAACATAATAGTGCTGATAATTAAATGTATTTATTCCAAGTTTATGAATGAGTATAGCGTAATTTTTTGTTTTTATGTTGTTGATATGCTCATTCTTGGGACAATATCTTAGGTGTTAATGAAACTAAAAAGTATTTGAAATTTCAATGTAAGATGAAAAATCTTAATGAGGTTGATACTATTTTAGGGATAAAAGTTAGGAAACATAGTGGGGGTTTTGCTTTGTAACAATCACATTGTGTTGAAAAGATGCTTGTTAAATTTCAACATCTTGGAATTAAGGAAGCAAACACCCCACATGATTATGCTTTTAAGTTAAATGAAAATGCTGGTAGAGCAATAGCCCAATTGGAATATGCAAATGCAATTGGTAGTTTAATGTATGCAATGCATTGTATAAGACTTGATATTGCATTTGCGGTGTGTAGACTTTCAAGATATACAAGTAGTCCTAGAACATATCATTGGAAAGCAATTACTAGACTTTTCGGTTATTTGAAAAGGGCTAGCAAATTGGGATTGTTTTATAATAACTTCCCAGCAGTAATAGAGGGATATACAGATGCTAGATGGATAGCTAGTGCAAGTGACAACAAATCGACGACAGGATGAATATTCACTCTTGGAGGTAGGGCTGTTTCTTGGGCTTCAAATAAATAGACTTGTATATCACATTCTACAATGTAGTCTGAGTTTGTTGCATTAATTAGGAGCTGCAGGCAAGGAAGCAAAATGGCTGAGAAATATGTTGTTAAACATTGAGTTGTGGCCACAACAAATGTCACCAATTTCCTTGCACTGCGATAGCGAAGCAACCATGTCTCGAGCGTATAGTAATATGTACAAAATTAACAAGTCTCATACTATTTTAGATTTACTATCTGCAGATTTTGTTGGTTTTGTTGTATCCTGAAAGTGAATTTGTTTGTAACCAGGTAGCAAACTCAAATCGAGTGGGGGCAATTATCACTTTAAAAATGGTGTTTACACGCCTCAAAGCCAAATCATTTTCATTTAATTATATACTACTGTTCTAACAATTAAGTCATAAACTAACATAAATCTTTCTTGCATTTTTGAGTACCTCATCAAGCAGACGTTGGGTTGCTGATTTGGACTCACTAGCTCTTAGCAGAAGTATAAGTTTTTTCACATTTGGCTGGATCCGAAGTATTTTTTCCACAAGAACTACATGTATTGACAATCCAAATTAGTTTATAGTTCAAAAAGAACAGAAATATAAACAAACTTTGAGAAGAAATAGAGTACTTTTTGCAAGATAGCCTGGGGCACCAGTCACCAAGATGGTTTTGCCCTCAAAAAACTGCACCACGTTACCAAGTTCCATTGATGAAGATCAAACTTAAACGTCAGACTAATCTCGAAACAAAACCCAACCATGAGATATGGAGAATATCTGCTTTATATATATATATATACATACAAGCCGGTTCAAGAGCAGACCGGTCTTTAGCGACGGTTTTTCCGTCGCCTATACAATAGACGATATAGGCGACGGAAAAACCGTCGTCTATTGTATAGGCGACAGAAAAATCGTTGCTAAAGACCGGTCTGCTCTTGAACCGCTCTCTCTCTTTCTCTCTCTCTCTCTCTCTCTATATATATATATATATATATATATATATATATATATATATATATCCTTTTAACTATGGGGATATATTGGTTAAAACATCAAATCAAGAAAGATAAGTTCTGACCAAAAGGTTGTTGAAAGGTTTAATAGCATATTTAATCTCGAATTATACATGAATTTATAATTGTGGTCACATTTAAATCCACTCTACTCGCTCCAAAGTAAGTTTAGTATTGTGGCCAATTTAATCATTGACACGTAAGTAGTATTTGAGGTTGTATTTGAATAATATTTTATATAGCAAAATAGAATAATAGAAGGTCAAACCGTATTTATAGGGAATTGATAAATCTACCCTGTTTTGTGATATTTCCGCCCTGTGGTCCCCACATATTTGTTAAACTTATTTTTATGTCCAATTTACCCCTCTATTCTTCTCCTTTCCCCTGCACAGCTCAGTCACCGGTTATTTCTCATGGGCGAGCAAACCCAATCGCAACATCAATCCCAGCCGCCCCATGATTCCAATTCTCAACCTATGCAACCGAATCCCCCTCCTCAGATCTTTCAAAAAACCCGTCAAACCCTTCCAAAATCCCAATCCGACCGCAAAAAATCAGAAAACTTTCATCCCCCGCCTCCGAAGACAAACCCCCGCACTCCTCTCCGGCAACAATAACTCATCCAAAGTCGTAACTGTTTTCAACAACACCAACACCTCCTCCATCGCCACAACCACCACAAAAAACAGGAGGAAAAACTCCTCCAAATCGGCCAGAGATTTTTCCAAAATTATAAAACCCTTATAAGCTAAAGGCGAAATTGATCTAGCTCTCCGTCATCTCTGCGCCGCCGATCCACTCCTCGCTAACCTAATTGACACTCACCCGCACCCACATTCGAATCCCACCACCTCCCATTCCTAGCCCTAGCCAAATCCATTCTATACCAACAACTCGCTTACAAAGCCGGCACCTCAATTTACACTGCTCCGTTCCCTATGCAGTGGAGAAGAAGTGGTTCTCCCTGATGCCGTTCTATCTCTCTTCACACAGCAGCTCAAACAAATTGGTTCTCCCTGATATCGTTCAATAAGTATCAAAATGGGATTTTATCAGATGAGTCAGTTTGTAAGAATGGATGATAGGTCATTATTCACAATGTTGTCTATGTGCACAAAATATCAAAATCTATTTTTGGTCCAGTTAATTTTTCCATTTTCCGGTCCGAACATAGGATGTTTTCTATTTTCCCATTCACATTTTTGACTAGATGTTTTATTTTCTATTTTTAGTTTGTTTGTTTGTTTTGGATTTGGATTAATTTGTTTGATTGAAAGAATTTGAATTGATTTGAATAACCGGTGACTGAACTGTGCAGGAGAACGGAGAAGAAGAGAGGGGTAAATTGGACATAAAAATAAGTTTAACAAATATGTGGGGACCATAGGGCGAGAATATCAAAAAACATGGTGGATTTATCAGTTCCCTTTATATACTCACGAGTTCAAACTCCGAACCATTCCGATTGATTTTTTAATTGACGGAGTTTCTCTCATGGTCCATATCGGTTACTTTCTTGTACTTGTAGGTGGGTATCGGGAGGATTAAAATTTCGTGATACCAATTATAAATTAATATGCTATCATTCCATTATTGAGTTATCTTTCTGAAATTATGCTCCCCGTGTCACATTTTATGTATGGCAAAATTCTTTTTGAGATGTTCAAAAAAGACTTAGTAAAAAAAACAAAAAAACAAAAAAACAAAACGTTGCCCTCTTCTTAAGCTATCAAAGAAATATACAAATTATTTATTTATTTTTAACCAAAAAACATTAAACTTTTAAATAATTATTAAAAATATTCAAAATTTTATCAGATCATACATACAAGTCAACTCATATGGTCAAATTCTGGACATTATTTTCTATAATTGTTTGAATGTTCAATAGCTTACCTGCGAAAAAAAATAAAAAATAAAATAAAAATAAAAATAAAATAGTTTGTTTATATTTTTTATCACAACTTGACAAGAGTTCAAAAAAATTTCAGTTATCATGAAAACTTAAAAAGTTATCTAATAAGTGTAGAGTAAAATATCACTGTAAAATTCTTTTAAATGCACCTAACATTAATAGATAATGGATATATCACTTAGCTTTGTAAGAACATTAAGATATTTATATTTTATGGAAATTGATATTTTCTAATGCAATTCTCAAATGATTACTCAAATATGAATAATAAGTATAATCCACATTCATGTGAAAGAGAGAGGAATGAAAAATATCATTTTTCGTGTGTAAATATCTTTATGGTACCTATTTTATTTGTTTTTTACATATTATACTAGAACTATGATTTATTTATTTTTCTTGAGATTCTATTAGAGGTATTTACCGTTTTGCCCCACGCATACCCTTGCACATGACTAAAAAGTGGGGGCGGGGAATTGGACAACATGGCAGTTGGAACAATGACACTACGTACGGAAAATTAACGAGTGTAAATATGCAAGGAAAATTCGTTCTTTAACCAATAAAAAGGTAAGGCTGAATTATATATCTGCCACCATATGCTAAAAATATTACACACACACACACACACACACACACATATATATATATGCAATAATTCATAGCAAGTATTTGTTATGAAACAAAATAAAGCAAATAACATCTATACGATTCATCATAAAGATCAATGACTGAGATTAAAAAATTAGAATCTGTCATCCATTACTATTAATAGCGGATGCCGCCACTAATAGTAGCGGATGACGGTACTTCGCTATTAATGGTAACGGATGATGTCGGGATTACATCTGCTGCTAATTATAGTAACGAATGATGGCAAATTATTATCCTCTCATCCGCTACTATTAATAGTGGACGATATTTTTTCAATTTTAATCTAAGCCCTTGCTCGATATATAGGACGCTAATGATGGTCTTTGTCATATTATAGTCTATAACAAATACTTACTATATATATATATATATATATATATATATATATATATATATTCACTTTATGCATAATTAATGAACTTTTAGGTAATTTGCAAACACTCTAAAAAGTAATGCATAGTGTAGGTAAATCCAGACCACTGATGCTAAAAAAATTCACCTACTTTCGGGGTTTAATATTATGGACTGAAACACAACTTTCATTGAGAAAACCAAACCACTGATGCTAAAAAATTCACCTACTTTTTGTAGGTTATTTGATACCGTACCTGTTTCAAATTGATTTGATACCGTATACATACCTATCTCAAAGTGATTTGATACCGTACCTGTCTTAAATTGCCATCTTTAGTGAGGCAACCAACTAAATTGGAGCCACTAGCTTGTTATTCAGAGAATTATATGCATATATTTTAAATATTAAATTTATGGTTGATTGTTGAGTTACCGAATCATAAATGAAGAAACACAAGCTTAAATATCTCTGTCTCATTCATGGCCTATTTCCAAATTTGATGTGAAAAATGTGAATAAAGAAGGCACACATCAGCTCCAAGATTTAGACCACTAAGTATGTCTGCATACATTAATTGCACTCATGTGTGAAATAATATATGTGGGTAAGAAAACCGTACCTCGTTAGATTAGAGTTTCGTTTTGACTAAGGAGGAGAGAAATCTACAAAGAGTACGGAAATGATTGAAGAGTTGAAGAGGGGAGAAAAACAGGTAGACAATTTTTCAAGTAACACGTGATATAACTCTTAGGGTGTAAGAGTCATCTTAGGTCACTACAAGAAAAAAGTCTATTTGCGACCGCATATCAGCGACCGATAACGGTCGCTGATAACTATCTGCGATCGACTATGGTCGCTAATAGTAGTCGCATATAATATGGTCACTGGTTGGACATCAACGACTACTTTTAGCAACCGCTTCCGTCGCTAAGCTGAGTCATGGCATGTCAGGTTTCAGAGGTGACATGGCCCATGTGGACACGTGGCAGCGACCGCAGACGGTCGCTAATACCCTAATGCATCAGCGGTCGCTGATAGTTATTAGCGACCGCATGCGGTCGCTAACACCCTAATGCCATAGCAGTCGCTGATTCGTATTTCAAAAAAAAAAAAAAATTGCATGTTTTATGGATTTTCCAAAAAAATTGTACCTGTTTTGTACCTGCTTTATATTCTAATACACAGCGGTAAATATATACATCCATATAAACATTCATCCATGCTTTATATTCGAACACATGCACAACAGTATATATAAACATCCAACCATATGCAAACACATAAACCAACACAATATAAACTATATAAACATTAAGAAACTAATATGAACCAAAGAAATATATACAAATGTCATCTTTAACTAACATACATTTGTCTAAAGAATGAATATAAAAGTACAAGGCTTTAAATATCTAGAAAACAAGCCTAGCTCTTCATGCATCATCGTCCAAATTAATACGACCCTGTAATTAACAAACGAATAAAACATGTTATATATAGAATATATATGTTGATACTGGTATGACTTATACAAAGCAAAGTGAGGGAAAGCTAAACAATAGAAATTATTTAAACATAAGTAAGACACAACAATATATATATATATATATATATATATAAGTGACTATTTTAACTGTAATAAGTACTAAGATTACTTCGTCGCCAACCTCATATCTGCTAACTCATCAGGACTCAGAGACCATAGATGCCCGCCCAGTATGCGAAGAAGATCACGATCTCGACAGATCGCTCTCACACAGTCAGTAGGAGTATGATAGGTTGGATGACCCGATGACTGTGTAGACTAGGTAGCAGAGCTGCCTGTGCCACTGATGGTCGGGCATCGTCGTTGTCCTTGGCCTTTGACATAGTTCTTATTCACAACCGATGTCCTCTCCCATAATTCCTAATCAATCGGTGGACGCAGGGTGCCTTCGGATAACGGTCGTTCATTAAACTCTTATAAGTGTCATGTCAGCAGGTTAACAATTAAATAGTTACAAATAAATATAAAATGCTAAAGAATGACGTAAAAATTTATAAACATATCAAAGTTATAAAAAATTATTCCCGCTATCTGGACAGCCTCAGGTAGACCATCGCGGGTGGCCACACACACATCCAGCCAATGGATAGACTGACCCTGAGACTGAGCCTCCTGCAAAACATGCTCTCATATTAATATGTAAACATATGATATTCTACAAACCATGACTGTAACATACAAAAATAATTAAACCAACAAGTTTGCCATTCATACATACCCTGACAACAATATGCTGCAACTGTGAGATACTGCCACCCCTATAGGTGTCTTTTGCCTTGTCGCCATCAGGTGCACCTGATGCTCTGTTTGAGGTGGCAATCTTACGTATCTCGACCCAACTCTTAGCTCTCCACTGGTCATACATCTCAACCCATATGGGTTGCACGCACCACCAAGGGCTATGCTCATGTATGTACTGCTCACCTTGTCCTGGATGGTCCATCTCTGCATTATGCAGGGTTTTCTGTCTTTCTTTGTTCAAATTATCTTTGGTTCTGAGGGCACATTTCTGATAGAACAGTGTTTGAATAACTGATGCATGCGCGTCGTCCAATCTATAACTTTTCTGCAAATAAAACAACAATAATAATATTAAAAACGATGAATTAACATAATCTAACACTACTATGTAAACAATATTAGTTCATTAATTATATTATATGTCAGAATTAATATTAGTTTATATTATTTTATTTAGTATTAAGAAACTAAGTAAATACTACTTAGTTCATTTTATTGTTTATTTTATTTTCTTTATTTTATTTTATTTTTATTATTTTATATTATTTTTTTAGAATTGAGAAACTGAGTAAATACTAACTACTTCATTATATTATTTTATTTATTTTGTTTATTTATTATATTTTATTTTATTTTGTATTATTTTATTTTATTTTATTGAGTATTGAGAAACTAAGTACGTAGATACTACATGTTCTCATTATATTATTTTATTTTATCTATTTTATGTTATTTTATTTTTATTATTTTATATTATTTTATTTAGAATTGAGAAATTAAGTAAATACTAATTAGTTAATTATTTTATTTTATTTTATTTTATTTTATTTTATGTTGAATATTATTACTACTTCATTATTTTATTTTATTTATTTTGTTTATTTATTATATTTTATTTTATTTTGTATTATTTTATTTTATTTTATTTAGTATTAAGAAACTAAGTAGATACTACATGTTCTCATTATATTATTTTATTTTATTTGTTTTATGTTATTTTATTTTTATTATTTTATTTAGAATTGAGAAATTAAGTAAATACTAATTAGTTCATTATTTTATTTTATTTTATGTTGAATATTATTACTATTACTGCCATAAAAGATTAAGATAATTTATATTTGCAATGCACATGCCGTCCTGTTATTTAACGAAGCCTTATCGCGATTCGGACTTTCCGCAATCCTTGAAAGGCATGAACCTTGAGACTTATTGGAAAAGACATTAGGAAGTCAAAGAGGGATCTCTCAATTTCCAAACAGACCATTTAACAAAAAGGAACAATTATATTCTACATAATGAAACCCCAAGTAAAAATGTGTTTTATCAGCTTAACTTCGTACCTAATTACAAAGAAGACACAGATTTGTGTGTGAACAACTACATACTGCAAATAACTAAATAACTGAATGTATTGCCTATTGCTTATACCCACAAAAAATAACAAACAAAATCAGCATAAAAAGAATTCTAAAATCAAAACTCTTCTCTCTTCTCCCTCTCTTCTTATTTTTACATCTAGCTTATTTTTGGGAAGGAAACACTTATTTTGGGACACACAAACAAGTACTAAAAGACTCTGGTTTTGGGAATTGGGATGGAGGGAGTGCATAATACATAGATGAACCTAACTGATATATTATATATGTATACATATATATATATATATACAAATGTCTTAAATTTCCAGACATGAGAATAATAATTTAAGCTCGTATGACCTCAATAAAATCATAATAAGTATTAGTTATACGAGCAAAAAAGTTGAGGCTAATGAATAAAATATCGTGCTAATAAAAAAATAAAATAAGAAGTTGGACAGAATCCCAAAATACAAAATTTTATAGCATATATAAACATATTTTAGAGCTTGAATTGCAATCCGAAGTACAATCCATTCAGTAAAACCATAAAATCTAGTGATTGAACATACTGGGTCGAGACTGAAACAAACTAGCAAACCAAGCATCCTAGTAATTGGTAATTTCAACTCAACAAGTTGGACAGAAAAATCAGATACATTATTTAAAGTCTCAGAGGAACATAGAGATGCCCAAACTCAGAAATTAAAGCTCAAATCAAACCAATGAAGAAGCCACTGATTACAAAATTAAACAAATGTCAGGCACAAAATAGAAATAGGAGGAATAGAACCTTGACGTCAATGTTGGAACGTTAGATAAGGAAATGTGCGAAGTGAGGATAAGCGTGGGTAGGGCCCGACGAACGGGGCGGCGTGGGCGGGGCGATGTGGGTGGGGCGGCGTAGCCGGCGTGCTCTCTTCTCCCTCTCTTCTCTCTTCTCTTTTCTCCCTTCTCCCTCTTATCTTTTTATTTTTTCTTCTTCTGTTATGCTTGATTCTGTTCGATTGCCTGAGAGTAGAAAGAATCAGTGACCGCTATCAGCGACCGTATGCGATCGCTGACTTTTATTGACGTGGCTTTATTAGCGACTGATTGCGGTCGCTGTTACCAATCGATCACAATAAGTCTGCCCGCCAACAATTGTGCCAATTTTTTGGGTGACAAATTTGGAGCAGCGACCGCATGCGGTCGCTGATATTAACTAGCGACCAGATTTAAGTGCGGTCGCTGAAAGTCTTGGTCGTTGTTGGCTAATTTTCTTATAATGGGTGTTTCGGGTCTAGAGAGAATCAAAAGTCCCTTCTTCTAGAGTGGAAGGAGTATTTACAGAGTTTCTTGAAAAATGATCGCGTGCCTGATATATGTCTGGGTTATATGCCAGACATGTGATCTCAAGAAAAATTTCTGAAATACCCTTAGTTACCCGAGTAATGTCCAAATCGTTCTGTCCTTCTAGCCGTCAATCCAACCTCTCAACCAATTCCCAAAATGAGTGGCCTCCATAAACCTTCTACCTCGGGACTCATGGAGGCCTCTCTCAAGTCTCGTATTCTAAGGTCTTTTCTGCTCAATCCATATATTTCCGCTCTTCTTTCTTTATCTAAATATCATGTCATTCAATCTTATCGTCGAAAATTTCGGTGGAGCTTGACACAGAATTGGGGAGACTATACCCTAGGGGGTCGAACCCTGGGGGGTGAACCCTAAGGTGACCGAACCTTAAGAGGCCCCTAGGAGGCCAAACCTAGGTTCGTGCGTCCTTCGGTCCTCTTCGTTCCTCTTTTGTTGATCAATTTTCATCATTTTCTCTTGATTTTTGGCCATGTGAGAAGTTTCTCTTGTCATGGAGGATTCAAGGAAAACCATTTTTAGACCCTCATAAGTTCTTTTGCTTCTTTCTGTGGTTCGGGCTCATTATTACGTCATTGCACTGCTCAAAGCTTGTCTGGCATGACTTTTGAGAATATGAAACGGTGTGCCCCCTAGGAGGCCAACTCCTAGGGTGGCTGATGAGTGAGTTTTATACCTATGAATTGAGTACATTTGACTTGATGATTTGTGAGTTTTCGAGTATTTTCTATTCCTTTTTATGTGTTTTTATGTTTTTATGTAGGAAATAAAGTTGGAAGTCATTTGGTTGTATTTTAGCTAAATTGGAGCTATTTGGTTGCAGTTTAGTCAAATTGGAGAAGCATTGCAATTTTTAGCTTTTAGGAAGATTGACCTTCGGAGCTTCAATAGAGGATTGGATGGTGTTAGAATTTCAGAATGAGAAAATGGTATTCATAAAGTTGTAGAGGACATCTTAAGCTTTCCAGAAATGTATGGTTTGCAAAAATCCAAGTGCGTTTGGATCTCTAAACAGTATGTTAAAGTAAAGTTAGTTGGAGTTGGAGTCTTGTACGGACGTCTATTAGTAAAATGGACATAACTTTTTATCTGGGAGGAGTTACGGGACGAGCCACCTATCAAAATGAAGATAACTAAATTTTCTACATGGACAGAGGTTGTGAGCCGTGGCTTTCAATAAGGTGTGCCACAACGCTTGAGTGAAAGCCGCGGCGCTGGTTTAGAGAGTCGCGGCTCTTGTTGCGTTGGAGCGAATTTTTGTTGAGTTTTTCACTTCCAATTACCTTGGGACTAGCTATATTGATTCCTAATTAGGTTATATGTTTACCAAGCTACATAGAGACTATAAATACACATAAAATTAGTTTTGCAAAAAGGAAAAAACATCTAGGGTTAGGAAGAGAAAATGAGGTAGACCATTATATTCAACATATTTTCTAGAGAAGACAAAAGATCAAGATTTGGAGTATCTGAGCGGAAGCCTTACTATAGATTCTTTTTCTTATCCTTCTTTTAGACTCTTATACTTTAAAATGATGATGTATAATGTGATGTTTCCCTTTTCTTTATTTATGAACTAAATTCGTATTTAAGGTTGCAATGGAACCCGATGATTGGATTTAATTAATTTATTCTCTCTTTGATTATGATCAATTGTATGCAAGATTGTTTATCATATTTTGTATTTCATTTAATAATTGTGTGGCCAATAATTAATCTAGTGATCTAGATGATATAGGAATATTGATTCTAGATTGGGTGTAGAATATGATACCTATGTTGGAGTTATTTTTCTAAGGAGTGAATATCCAATTTGCAAGAGGGATAGAAATATACCCAATTGCCGCATGAACTTGTATAAGAATTAGTGATTATTGCTTCATTGTTAATTATTCGCATAGGAATATAGTGAATTAATTAGGAATGAAGACACTTATTTAATTTAGGAATAAGTTAGATAAATACTTATCACTACAAGAAATTAGGGATGTAGCGAAGGAAATTTTGTGAAGGAATTCATTCCTTCACATGAGGAGTTTTCTAGCGAAGGAATAGTGAAGGAAAACAATGTAGTGACAATATAATTATTAGCGAAAGAAACATCCTTCACAATTTATATTTTTTTCCTCGCAAAATTGATGTGATAGAAGGATTTTTGGCGCTAATTTATGATAAAAATTTGCGAGAAAAAAAATCTATTAATGAAGGAATTATTACTCACTATATATTATTGTTCAGATATTTTTTGCGAGAGATAAAATTGGTCGCTGTTTTGTTCTAAATATTTTTTTTAGAATTAATTGTGGTGAATATAAATTGTAATATAAATACATTAAAATTTTTACAGTAATAAATTTATTTTCAATAACACTTTTTAAGTAACTTACAATATCAACTATTTCTTTTAATAAACTATAAAGTAAATAACTTTACACTACGTTAAAATTTAAAATTTCATACATTGATCATGATAAAAATAAGAGAAAAACGAATAAGGTATATAGTGGTGCTCTTTTGTGGAATAGAGCACACATGCCAAAAAAATATACTCATATGTTTTACAGAAAGAGTTAAGTTTGAGTTTGTTCTTTAATTTATAATATACTACAATTCAAATTGTAATGTAATTAATATTTTAATAAAATTTTTATTATTAATAATAAATTTTAAGTAATTTACAATATTAATTAAAATATTAAGTTACAATAATTTAAATTTTAAAATACTGTAAATTGATAATAAACAAATTACAAATTATAATAGTTATGACTTTTTTTGTGAATTAGATTACAAATGTTAAGTTTTTGAAATAATAATTTTACATATAATATTACTTCTAAAAGAGTTGTTTTCTTTTAAAATGTTATCAACTCTCTTTTTTTGGAACAGATCAGTGTACGTCATTTGTGTGCGTGGAACAGCACCAATTCTTTCTGGGACTATAATTTCAGGACAAATTAACTTAAAATCTATAAATTAATAACCATATATGGTCAGTTATTTATATTAAATTACTCTATTAGTTCTGAATTATATGATTATTATTGACTTTTGAAAGTCAATTTAAAATATTTTTAAACTCAAAATTGGAATGACTCATTAAAAATTATGAAACAATAAAATTGATAATGATTAATACTTTTTAGATAGTTTACATTATTTATTATTGTATTGATTAAAATTTAAAAAAAACTATGTCAATTTTGAGTTTAAAAATCTTTTAAATTGACTTTTAAAAAATAAATACTGATCAAATAACATGAACCACAAGGAGTATAAAGTATCTTTAAGTGGTATAGAAAAAGTGTTTTTTTTAATAAAAAAAGAGAGGAATTTTTTAAGTGAGATTTTATTTCTTAAAAGGTTTAATCAGGAGAAACAATTTTAACAACCTTATGCTGAAACTTCCTTTTGATAGCTACTAGCGTACTATACCATATGCCTGAAATAATAAAGGATAGTTTAATAAATCAATGGAATCAGAATTCTTAACCCTCGCCTACTAAAATTTTCCATCATATTTTATGCTTTTTTATTATTCCTCCTATTTACCAATCAGGTCTTAGCCTAAGATCGAACAGAGTAGTCAGTGTGTGCGTGGAACAGAGTAGTCAGTGTGTGTGCGTGCGTGCGTGGGTGGTCTGGAAAGGAAAGCATGAAATAGAGATCAATTGGGTTTCACCTCTCTTCCTTAGCCAAAATTCGATGTTTCAACCAGATAGATGGCCTAGCTAGGTTTCTTTTATGCCAATTTGGGTTTTCCCTCTTTTCCTTAGCCATAGTTTACGCGGGAGAAAGAAAAACTTAGCGCCAAATTTTGCCGCAATTAGCGAGATCGGTAATTGATTGTGTGAAGAATGTTTCCTACGGCTAAAGGGATTATCATTAATCCCAAAAATTTTCCCCCAACTTCATATTCGCATCAAAAAATCTGCTCTTTCTGTTCCAATTGCAGATGCCCTAATTGCAAAGACCCAAAGACCCGTCAATTTGTTCGAAGGTATTTTTTTCCAACAATTTTGTTCCTCTGCATTCCATTAGTTATTGAAATGATTCATATATGATATAAACAGATCATAATAAGTACTGTCAACTATTCATCATAAGATTCAACCACTAGCTAACTATATATGTATAGATTCAATTAAATTTTTATTACTCATTTAATTATCGTGGTTGTTATATATCATCATTGTGCTAACTTCAGTCTCTCCTTTTTTTAGAAGAAAACTGTTGAGCTGTCAATTAATTATTGAAAATTTTGTTTGTTGGGATCATGAGATTGTTTTTTCTAGTGAGATTATATATTTCAAATAATAGGAAATTGAAAATTATTATGACTGAGACCTTGTATGCTATAACCATTAGGTTGCATGTTCAATTTTCTTGTTATGTAGTACTTTTTTCTTGTTATGGGACTTTATTTTCCCTTTATTTTGGAACTTTATTTTCTCTTTATTATGAGATTTATATTTTCACCCATTGAGTGCAAGATATACTTATTGTTGAGAGATTATTGTGTAACTCAATGTTCTTGTGTGGGCATTCAAAATAATTTTTTTTTATGTTTGTATGACTACATATAAAGTTGATTGATCCAATTTTTAAACATGAAGTTAGTGTGTGCATGGATGCCATAATAATTAAATAGTATTTCTCATATAAAAATTCATATCGAAATTAAAACCCAAATTTAATTAAATTCCTTTTATTTTAAGATTTGATATATGATATATTTTGTTGAATTGTAAACCTAAGATATCCTTAAATGTTTTTAGGGACATATATACTATACTATACTCACCAGAAGTGGGCAGGAGATATATCTTTCCTTAACTATATTGGAATTTAGAAATCCATGTTTGGCTCGGATTATATATTGGCCTGCATCTCGAGTTGTATGTGATTAATTATTATTCATATATGAAATGATTCATATATGATATAAACTGAAATGATTCTTATTATTTCATTATGATCTCTAGTTGTATGTGAATTAATTATTATTCATAGCTTGTTTCGTATTTGAATTGTTTTTGTTGTTGCATTACCCATGGAATTGCATTGTAAATTAATATTTGGCTATTAGTTATCTATATTCTGGATGCTGCATACATATGTGATATGTATCAATTTATTACTGTATTTTCTCCATTATGGGTTCTTGTTTCTTGAGATCATCATGAAGTTGTAGTTGTTAGACATTACTTTGTTGTTATTAAGGGATTCATTTTATTTCCTCTCTGAAAATTGCAATTAATTGCTGAATTAGAAGAACATGTGATTCTAAGACATGTGATTCTTATTCCTCCTTTTCGTGTTTGTGTGGGCATTTTCTCTTAAGAGGTGAAGAGATTTTTCAAGCTCTTGACTTGAAAATTTGGTTATGTTGAATATTGTTCAATGAACTTTTCTAAAATTAGTTTTTTAGTGTCTCAGAGGCCTCAAATATTTATTTGGGATTGGACTCCTTGTTATGTACAATAACACTTATGGTATCCATAACATTACCTGAACCATGTTGACTAATGACACCCCATTATAGTTAGCATTTGCAAATTTTCACAGGAAGTTAGTGAATTCATAGTGTTTGTGTGCGGGTGTGAGCACATGTCTGCCAAGTCTCACCGGTGAATATCAAGACATTTTTCTCAGCATTATCTTATTTATTGACAAGTTGAGACACACATAACGGTGTCCCTTTAAGATGATCTGTTTATATCATGTTGTTGCTCGAGATGGTTGACAACTTTGTTTGAACTAATGGAATATAAATGTTTATATCATGCTGTTGGTCGAGATGATTGACATCTTATAATAAATGTATGTATGTGTGTATTTGTTTGTGTAAGATATGTTATTCTTATACTTTTTGATGTCTTATTTTGTCACTCTGCATATTCTCATAAATGAGAAATTCAATTTTGCTGGCAATTTATTGATACCTATTATGTAGTTGTTCACACACAAATATGTGTTTTCTCTGTGATTAGGCATGAAGTTGCCAATGTTTCTATAAGATTCTCAGAATATATGTTAAGTCTATCTAAATTGTGTTCAAAAGTTGGGCTTTACCCTGTTATATTTTGTAGTTAGTGTTCAGAATTCAAGTCCTCTAATATTTATTGCTTATTTTAAATGTAAGTACTGACTTTGACATAAGTATGTCCATTTTCATTCATTTACTGTTAATATATGTTGATTGTTTGGACTAGCTCTCACTAAAGCAACTGTTTTTAAAGTTATGATATACATGGCATGTGGTTTATAGGTTATGCTATGATTCATTGTAGATTTAACACAGCCAAATTGTGTGGTCCATATTACTACTTAGTTTCAATTTAGATTGCATTCTATAGGACCTTGAAATTGCTCAGTAGGTCTGAGATTGGAAAATTATTGACTGTGTGCACATTAAACATGATCATAAATGCCAATATATTGCATTAGTTTACTCGCAGAAGATAAATATTTTATATATAGTGTAAATCTTGGATTTTTAATAATACAATTAAAATATTTTTAAAAGAAAATAAGTACTTGGTAGTTAATAACAATAGTAATTAATACAATAATAATTACTTTGCACTTTCATTGGTTGAGGTTTTCACGTTGTGTTAAATCAAGCATAATATTTACAAAATCATGATTATCTCATGTCTAATTTTCTTTATTTTGGTTAAATAGTTTAAAAGTTAATTTCTTTTTTCTTTGGATTTGAATATTTGATTTTTTTTTAATAGTTTGATGATGAATGTGTTTGTTGACGTTAGGTGGTAATTCCCAACTGTAATAATGTCAGTTGATCGAACTTGGATGACACGTAGGGCAGGGGATAATGGGATTGGAGTTTCTTTTGAGTTTCGACAAGGTGTGGAAGAATTTCTTAATTTTGCCTTTGATAACCCAAAATTTGTACACGCAGAAAAGATTAGGTGCCCATGTAGATCATGTATGAACTCTTGTTGGTTAAGTAGAGGTGAGGTTAACTTTCATTTATTTAAGAGAGGTTTTACAGCAGGATATAGCCGATGGACTCACCACGGGGAATCGTTTTTTGTGGAACCTAACACTTCTTCTCATGTTCGAACTGAATTCAGGTCTAATAATGAAAGTTATCAATGTGGTGATATGATACTTGATGCTATGGGTCATGGATTTGACCAACAAATTGATAATTATCTCCATGATGATATTATCGAGGAAGAACCTACTATATGTGCAAAAGAGTTTTACCAAATGCTGAAAGATACTGAAGTCCCATTATATAGTGGTCATGAGAAGCATAGTAAATTGTCTGCTGTTACTAAGTTGCTACACTTCAAGTCTGAGAGTGGATGTAGTGAGAAACACTTTAACGACTTGTTAACACTTATTAAAGAGTTCTTGCCGGAGGATGATGAGTTGCCGGGATCTTACTACTTGGCAAAAAAAATGGTTAGAGGACTAGGTTTGGGGTATGAAAAGATCGATGCATGTAGAGAAGATTGTATGTTGTATTGGGGGGAGAATAAGGATAAACAAAAGTGTTCGACTTGTGGTCTCCCTAGGTATCAGCCTAACAACGGAGGTAAGGGGAATGATATACCGTGGAAAGTCTTGCGCTATTTTCCTATTGCACCAAGGCTTCAGAGGTTATATATGTCAACAAAGACCTCTGAACACATGAGATGGCATAGTACCCAAACCAAAGTTCCTGGTGAATTGAGACACCCTGCAGACGGAGAAGCCTGGAAAAACTTTGATGCTACACACCCATCCTTTGCAAAAGAAGATAGAAATGTAAGGCTAGGACTCGCCACCGATGGTTTCACTCCATTTGACCTGTCAAGCACACCACACTCTACTTGGCCTGTAATTCTTGTTCCTTATAACCTCCCACCTTGGATGTGTATGAAGGATGCGTACATGTTTTTGTCGTTACTCATTCCTGGTCCTCAAAGCCCGAGTAAAGACATCGATGTATACTTGAGACCGTTAATAGATGAGTTGAAAATGTTGTGGGAGACGGGAGTTCACACCTATGATGCATCTTCTAAACATAATTTTCAAATGAGAGTTGCGACCATGTGGACTATCAATGACTTTCCTGCATATGGTATGATGGAAGGATGGAGCACACACGGAAAGATGGCATGTCCGGTGTGCAAGGATGAAACTAAAGCTATTCGTTTAACTTATAGTGCAAAACCAAGCTTCTTTGGATCACATCGTAGGTTTCTACCGATTCAACACAGATTTCGAAGACACAAAGATAATGCTCATAGAGTCCAAGAAAAACGTGTTGCACCGATTCGATTATCTGGAGAAATGGTAAAGGCGTGGTTAGATCAATTGAAGTTTCCACCTCTCGGAAAGGTCTTTAAGGATCATAGAGCTGAAGGGTTTGGTGAATCCCATAATTGGACCAAACGAAGTATTTTCTTTGAGTTACCATATTGGAGTACACTCATGCTCCGACACAACTTAGATGTGATGCACATTGTGAAAAATGTGTTTGATAATGTCTTTAATACGGTGATGGGTGTGAAGTCTAAGACTAAAGACCACATTAAAGGACGAAAGGATATGGAAGCAATGGGCATTCACAATGACTTGCATCTTGTGCCGAGTAAAAATGGTATCAAGTTGATCATGCCAAAAGCGGCCTTTACATTGAAGAAAGAGCAAGTAAGACAAGTTTGTGAGTGGGTGAAAGAATTAAAGCTCCCTGATGGATATGGCTCTAACATATCTCGGTGTTGTAACCTCAAAGATTGTAGATTCTATGGGTTAAAGAGTCATGATTGTCATATATTCATGCTACGATTAATTCCAATTGCCTTTCGTGATTTATTGCCTCCTAAAATCTTAGATGTTTTGATTGAACTTAGTCATTTCTTTCGTGACTTATGCTCAATGGTACTACGAGAGAGTGATATAGATGTACTTGACAAGAAAATTGTTTTGACAATTTGCAAGCTTGAAAAGATCTTTCCCCCCTCATTCTTTGATTGTATGGAGCATTTACCTTTTCACTTGGCTTATGAAGCAAAAATAGGTGGGCCAGTGCAATACCGATGGATGTATCCATTTGAGAGGTATTATTTTTCTTTGTTTTCATGATAATCAAAAGACTTATAATTTTATTCACTTTGTACAAATAGCATCATGTGTTTAATTTTTTTAAATAAATCAGATGTATGCGCCGCTTAAAGAAAAAGGTTACTAATAAAGCTCGTGTGGAGGGTTCAATTGCGGAGGCATACATCATTGAGGAGCTCGTAAACTTTTGCTCTCTCTATTTTGAGGTTGACAAAGAAACAAAACATAATCGTGTTAGCCGCAATGAAGATATAGAAGAAGTAGATTGTGAAAGCCTTTCTATCTTCAAAAATATTGGTCATGCTATCTCTGGGAGTACACAACGAGATTTAACTGACGAGGAGTATCAAGCTGCAACATTATATACTCTTATGAATTGTATAGAGGTCGGACCATTCATCAAGTAAGTTAGGCATTTTATAATTTGTGTATTATAAATATACATATACATATATATACACAAATATGCATACACATTTCAATTAACTACATTAAGATGGTAATGTATATGCAGGGAGTTTGATGAAAAACTTTTGGCATCTAATCCTAATATATCTGAGAAACAAAGGGTAGAGTTGCAGAACAAATATTTCATCAATTGGTTTAATAAACGTGTAAGAACATATGGTGTTTGTTATTGTATCAATGTAATATATGGTTGGCACAAAATTTATTCATATCATAATAATAACAGTCTACGGTATTTATAGGTACTCGATGATAACAACACCGATGAAAGTTTAAGACGACTAGCTCGTGGCCCTGGTAAAATAGTTAATGTGTATAAGGGATTCGTTATCAATGGTTTTAGATTCCACACGAGTGATATAGCAGCTAATAGAAAAACCCAAAGCGATGGTATTATGGTGAAAGGTAGTTACTGTAATGACTCCGGTCTAGATTATTACGGGCTCTTATCAGAGATTGTTGAATTGCAATACTTTACAAAAAAGGTTGTAATGTTTAAATGCAACTGGTTTGATACTCGAAAGGACAAAGGTTTTCGCGTGATTGGAAATGGATTGATACAAGTTAATATAAAGTCAAGGCTAAACTCATATGATCCATTCATCCTAGCATCACAAGCCACACAAGTTGTTTTTGCTAAAGGCGTTACAAAGAAGGATCTCAATTAGTACACTGTTATAAAAACTAAAGCTCGTACAGATTATGACATCCTTCAAAATACAAGAATTGATGCTTACCAAGAGGATGATAATGATTCTGTAGTGCCTAACCAAATCTCAGATGATTTGTTTAATGTAGATCTACGTGTTGCGGGTGATCCAGGGGAAGAAGTGGATTTGAATGATGAAAATGAGGAAATTGAAGAAGAAAAGCAATATGATACCGAAGAAGAATATGACAATGAATACCAAGATTAGACATATCTACTTTTTGGTTCCACTTGTTCTTAATTGTAATTGATTTTATTAGAAATGACACATTTTATTTTTTTATTAATTGGTTTTATTATATTAGGTTACTTGCTTATAATTTATGTTTGCTTATCTGGTATTTATGTTTTTTTTACTTATTAAGCTTTATATTTATACTTTAGTTGAATAACTTTCATTTTGTTACCTATAACTTGAGAGGTATTAACAGGTTTCATGGAAAAAAGGTCCATTTCAAAGACGCCGTTAGTCATCCGACCAGGGTAAGATACATTTATTGTTGTACGTGTTGCATGATTGAATTAAATTTATACTTCTTAATTGGCAGTCTATATTCTAATTTAGCTTTGATTGGCAACCCATATTTTAATTTAGCTTTTGTTACTCTTATATCATATGATTGCAGACAACTATACTCGATGATTCGCAGACCCAATACAGGTCGTCGAGGTGCCAGCACTTGTGGCAAAGTATATGGTCGTGACAAGTTGATTTCTCATTCAACTTCTCAACCAGCTGTTCATGCAGATCATGTCAGACCTCATCCTCATCCTCCTCCTCCTCCTCCTCATTCTCCTCCTCCTCCTCATCCTCATTCTCATCATGTGATTCCTAATGATATACCTGTTATTGAGCCCCATAGTTCAAGCGGTGTAGCACATGAGATGCAGTCCGAGTCTGATCCGGATAATATTGTTCCTCTTACTGTAGCTGTTGCTAAACCTCGTCGTTTGAGAGGTGTAACCCGTGGGATTCAGGCTGAGAATGATCCGGAGTTACGACCACTATGTTTGATTAGCGATAATAGGTATTTCGTTTAATAATATTAATTAGCTCAAACACACATTATTAATTTTAACAATGTTTAATTGTGCTGATGTTCATTTTGTTTTTACAGCTTCGTTACTGAAAAGGCTCGAAATAAGTGTGGGCCTATTTTGAAAAGCCATATAAACGAGCCTTGGGTACTTTGGAAATAAGTGCCTGAAGATGTTTTTGAAGGTTGTTGGGAGGAGTTTTCTGTAAGTACAAGTTTTTATACTATATGATATTCTTCATGAGTTAAACTTCATTACTAAAAAGGCTTGAAATAAGTATTTACTTTTTTTATTATTTTTATTTTAAAGCACTATGCATAAAATATGGCTCTTTGATTATCACCAATTTTAGCCTTTTTTGCTCAAATATGTTTGTGCTCAAAATTTTCATATGCATGTGTTTTGTATTCAAAGTCATTGCAACTTCACAAGTTTACCGCCTATAAGTGTACATAAAAGATCCCTGATTTAGTGATTAATAAACAAATTGGACAAAAAGTAGCATTAAACCACGTGTGAAAATTTGGATAAATTTATAACTTCAACTACTTACTTTGACATCCCAATGAATGTGCCCATGATGATAAAGATAATTCAAGGCTTTCAGTACTTCACGCAATATCGTTGCAATAACAACCTCCCCAAAACCCTCTGGATATACAACCTTCAAAATGTGAATACAAGAACCACCAGCCATATAAGGCATGACAACCCATAGATTATGATCACTAACAAAGGAGCAGTGTGATTTAAGAACATTCGGATGGTCAACCAGGTTCATTGTTTGAGCTTCACGAGATACGTTATTCTGCGACAGAAGAAAAAAATAGTACATAAAACAACCTTATCTTATCAAACTAATATGAGACATTGAAACGGCACAAACTACTGCATAAATATTTTCAAAATGCAAATGCAGGTGCCAAAAAATATTCCCTTGCACAATCAATGTTACTCATAGAATGCTTTAATATTTTCTTAAGTTAAATTGTGCTCATTCTAGTGTTGCTAGTGGGTGGATTCAATTTTCCTTGTAAATCCTCAAAAGCTGCAGTGCTTGTGATGTGGTTACCTATAATGTTCTATCATACATTGTGCAATTATATTGCAATTCTAATCACTGGAATCTCTTGACAGAAACTGGGTCTCCTTATTTTACTTTATTCTTTGGACTTCATGGTTGGATTTGCCTATGTATATATAAGCTGTTAATTGCCCAAAAAACATAAAGACTAATTAAGATTATGGAACTATTATACCATGTTGGGCAATGTTTCAGTAAGTAGAAGCTTGCATTTATATAGTAATCAAATTCTACATATCTGAATTTATGAAGTTTGTAATTGAACTATCTAATTGTAAGAACTTAACATATAACATGAATATACAGGGATATAGTATATGTACATAAAAATATATATTTGAGTAACAGAGTTCATCTCACAATGTGCAGAACAAATGTCAACAGTTACAGTTTATATCTATGGTTTCAGTTTGTGTGTTGCAGTTTATAGTCTTGCAGTCTATATCTATGGTTTTAGTTTGTGTGTTGCACTCTATATTTATAGTTTCAGCAGCGCTAATAGTTTGCAGCATGGTTTATAGTCTATATCTATGGTTTCAGTTTTGTTTGCAGCAGAGTACAATAGATTGTTTTTTATGAACATTGTTTACTTGTGGAATTAGTCTATATTCATAGTTTGCAGCATCATTAATAGTTTGCAGCATGATTTATAGTATATATCTATGGTTTCAGTTTTGTTTGCAGCATAATTTATAGTATATATCTATGGTTTCAGTTTTGTTTGTTATACTTGTGGACTGCACTTAAGATGTTCGAGAAAATGTCTGAGTAAGGACTGTTATATATTAAAAGCATACTAGCTGTGTGATCGAGTCCAAGATCATGTATATATGTTATTTTGGTAAGCCAATGTTTCAAGCATGCTTCTATCCTAAAATATAACATGGTTTAAAGTAATTTGTGATTGTTATGCTAGTTCACAACTAGGCTACATTAATTACAAGTGACTGTTATAGCAAGCTTGTTATTGACTGATATTTCTTACCTTTAATGTAGTTCATATGCTATAACATGAGTACTAAACCTTGAATGTTATAATAGTGAGGCCTAAGTAAATTTTCAGTTCAAAGGAACTCAAATAGGGCAAGTCTGGGCCTGTTTGAAACATGCCAGACCAAACCACTGTTTTTAAGAACCTTATATGCTAGCTAATCAATTAAAGGACTTGCTAATGAACTAATGTGGTGGACTGTTTTGATCAAACACATGAAGCCTAGAAGCTATGAGTTTTAAATCATGTATATGGATTATATAGAAAGAGCATGTTGTAAAAATGCATATAGCTTGAGTACTTAAATATCATGGACTGTTATGGTAGATTAAAGCCAATTCTTGCTTATAATGCCTAGTAAGGGCTGTTTTAGTATTGATAACTGATCTAAGTTTGCAAACATGTTCGAGTGTGTGGTAATAAGTTTTAATGATAATTTAAAGTTCATATGAATGCTTAGAGACCCTTTGAGTTTTAGCTTGGGACTGTTGGTGTTATATAGCCAAAACTGTGCTAAAAACTCTAAATGCTATAGTAGAATTTGGCAAATGAAGTTAGTAGTCAGCGGGGAGTCCCTAGATTGCCCATAAATAACATTTAAAAGTTGTTCCTTAAGTTAGTTAAAGTCTAAGCTGGGTATTGTCCAAAAATCATGCTAAAAGCTATTAAAATAAGATTTAAAATAGCTATTAACACCTAAATGAAGAACTACTATACCTGAACCATATAGACAAGTTACAATAGCTAGGATATGACATAAATGAGATACACAAGCTAAAGAAACCAAGTCTAAACTGTTTTAAGCATTGGACTTGTTAAAAATCACATTTTAAGCCAAAAGTGGACTATTTTGGGAACGTTTACGCATCTGAACTTAAGGGACTACAATGAGCTTATGTAAAGTTGCTAATACATGTTATTAGTGATTTCCAATCATGATCTTGGCAAAAGCTAACAAGAGAACCAAATTAGGACCTATTTTTCAAGCCTAAAGTGTGCTTTAATAGGTCAAACTTGGCTAAGTGATTAAATAAAGTGTGGTGATGATGAAAGTATCCTTAACTAACTAAAATACACATGCCTAGACTATCCTAGTAGCCAAACTTGAAAAAAAAGGAAAAGTGTCAAAAATTAGTTTTTGTGAAAAAAATGAGAAACAGGCCAGTTTGAGCCCCTGTTTTGGGAAGCTTAACTGACCTAGAAAAGAAATCTAAACATTGATTAAAATACCTTGATGTATGATCTAGAAGTAGGTCCAAGTGGTTGAGCCAAGAGCTTAACCAAGAAATTCATAAAAATCACCAAACTAGCTAGTAAAATCATACAAACTGCAGTTCTGCAGATTTTCTAAGTGTAATATTTGAGATTTTTCCATTTTGCTTAAAGATCAGTTTTAACACCATAAACAAGTGAGTTAGAGGTATGCTAGACAATAGATTATTTTTTATGAACATTGTTTACTTGTGGAATTAGTCTATATTCATAGTTTGCAGCATCATTAATAGTTTGCAGCATGATTTATAGTATATATTTATGGCTTCAGTTTTGTTTGCAGCAGAGTACAATAGATTGTTTTTTATGAACACTGTTTACTTGTGACTTGAACATATATGTGTAATTTTGTATTAGATTCATGGGATGCTAGAAAGCTTAATTTTATTCGGAATGTATACTATTGAACTTGTATTAGGATAACATTATGATTCACTATGCACTTTTTACTTAAAAGGTGATTTGCACTAGTACAAGTCTTCTTCGTGACCCTTTAGTAAAGAGTTGAACAAGTTCAACTTTTCTTCTACTGAAGCTTTCTTGAAGCCTGTCAACAAGTAAATTTAAACAAAGCCTTCATCTTTTTTTTCATTTGCCTAAAAATTATTACAACAAAGTCACAAATATTTACACACTAACTAAGAGATGGCAGTGACATGTAAATCAAAATTACTCTATTCCAGTAGTTCAGTTTATACGAGTGTCTATCAAAAGTTTATACAAGTATTGTCTACAATTCATAAAAATATCTGAACATGTATGTTTCCCTTTTGTTTTCATTTCCCCTTCTTTTGTATCTGAACATATATGTCATGTTACAAGCATTGTCCAGAGAGGGTGAAAGTGCCATGTCTGTGATGGGCCCAAGACATATATGTACCTTGGTATTTGTCCCGTCTCTCATTGTGAACCTTACTTTGGTCATTAAAAAAAATATTTTCTCTGTTTTTTTTTCATGAGACAGAAAATGGAGTTTGTCAAATAGGTTATTAAGGAACTATGTGGCTTAGTATATATTTGAAGTTAAAATTGCTAAGCTGACAACTGTATCATACTGTTATTATAATTTTATTGTTATAACTTTAATATTTATTTCCTTATTTCTTTTCTTAAATACTTGCTCAGGCTTGCTTTCGGTTTCGCGAAGGGGAAAATGAGAAAGTGAAAGAGGTCTTCCGTAACCATTATAAAAAGCTTTACTCAAAATGGTTGAGCATTGCAAGGCGCGAAGCTCATAAGAAGGCCCATACAAGTGAGATGTGTGATGCATTGAAACCATATAATCCCAGTTGGCTTTCGCAACAAGTTTGGTCAGAGATGATTGATGTGTGGAAAGAGAAAGCATGGAAATCAAAGAGTGCAGCGTCTAAGAAGAATCGAGCAAAATTGACAATCTTTCACACCGGTGGTTCTGCCCCATTTTCAAAGCATATGATGGATTTGGCAACAGCTAAGAAAAGAACTCCAACTTTGGTAGAGGTATGGGATAGGACCCATAAGAAGAAACAGGGTAATGGAGTTTATATAAATGCCCGTGCTAAGGAGATTGCAGTAAGTCCTTTTTTACATCAATTTTCTTTTGAGTTGCAGCTAATCTTATTATTACTACTTCATTGTTATTTTTAAATCAAGACGTCATGATAACTAACTATATTGAATTATTATAATTATATCATTTTTCATATTAGATTGATATAAGAACATTGAGCCTTCTTGGTTATTATTTTTTTAAGTTGATATAAAATCATTATCAATATGCCAAGATGTATACCTTGCATATGTAAACAATTTTTTAAATAATATATCGTGCATTTTTATGACTTGCAAATGTATTTAATATACATATTTAACTTTTGTACATGTTTTGGATTGTAGGCAGAATATAGTGCTAAGGTTGGCGGGCCTGCAGAGGATGGTACACCAGAGACAGACGACTTAGCCATTTGGAGTGAGATAACTGGCGGGACTAAAAAAAATAGGATACTTGGTTTTCCAGGATATCGTGCACGAGACTTGCTTAGTCCTCCTCCTATAGTGCCTCCGAGTATAGGTTATTCCTCATCACAACAGTCTATTGATCCTAATGTATTGGAGAGTATGGTTGATAAGATTGTCCTCCGTCGTTTGGGTATAAAGTCTATAGACGATGCTTCTACTGATGATAGTATGCCACAACCGTCCGTTGGTATAGATATTAATGAACGTATAACTAAAATGGTAGAGACGAAGTTTACCGACTTCCTTCAAACATTTGCCAACTATGAATCAATTGAGGTATATTTACTAATAGTTATATTTTTGTCTTTGTCCTTCATTAATCTCTCTCTCTCTCTCAATTTAAGTTCACCAATTTCAGTTTTCCTTATTCCTTATTGAAATTAAATTTTGGTATTTCTCTTGTAGCATGAAGTTTACAAGCCCAACCTTGATTTCCTTGAAGAAAATGATGATGAAGTGGACCTAACATGACGTACACATCATTCCTTATAGCTAGTTCATTGTTATTCTTTCAGTTTTCTTATGTTAGTTAATAAACATTGTAGGTACTATGATCAAGACCAAGATACAATAACGAATTATGTAGTTATCGTGACTTGAGCATTATCTATTTATATATGGAGTATTGGTTTTAATTATTGGCTCTTTATGCATTAGTTTATCAATTAGTTTGAAACAAGTATGACATTTATATTAACTTGAAACATTAAATTTAATATTTATTATAGCAATTAATAATAATAATAATAATAATAATAATAATAATAATAAATATGAAATCACTGATTTGAAAATTAATTATAATTTGTAATGAATTTTGATTATTTACCAATTAATTTTTTATTTACAAATTTATAATTTGTGAAGGATTTTACTTGAAAAATGGACATTAATAAAGGATTATTTCCCTCACTAAAATCTTTTCTAGTTAATTAGTTAGTCATCAATGAAGGAATTTTTCTCTCACTAATTTGAATAAAGATTCTCAATTTATAATTAGTGAAGGAAAATCTTCTCTCGCTAAATAAATTTGTTCTTTACAATATATTGTTTGTGAGGGAATAAAGTTATTCACTAATTTCAAATAGTCCTTCTTAAAATATTATTTGTGAAGGAAACTACCCTCTCACTAAATAACAATATTCCATTACCAAATATAATTTGTGAATAAAAAGTTATTCACAATATATCCTTCACAAAAAATATTTAGTTACTACTTAGCGAAGGATACCCAATTGCGACGAGATCGTATGCGAGCAATCGTGTGAAGGAAATATTTCTTCGCAATAAATCTCTTGTGAGTGATATATTATATCTTGTGAAGGATTTGTTCGTCACTAGATGCCATTTTTGGTGTAGTGTATGAATTCTTGGTTAACAAATTGCAACAATTGACTAATTAAATAGGGAGTGAACATTGGGAATCATCGGGGGAAATTGTAATCCTGATATTTTATTTTCATAGTTATATTCGTAGTTACTTCGTTAATCAATTTTGATAATCTTGGTGAATTCGTTTGTTTAAATAGAATTAGGTTAATCAATGGTTGGTAAGTGGAATGATTAATTAATTTACTAGATTATTCCTCGTGGGATCGATAACTCTACTTTCACTTTATTACTTGTGGACCATGTATACTTGCACGTAAATTGCTAGTATAGATTTAGCTCAACAAGTTTTTGGCGTTGTTGCCGGGGAGTAATTCTAGTAATTAATTTTCTTTATTTTCAATATCAATTATAATTAATTTTAATTTAATTTAAACACAATTTTTTGTTTTGTTTCTTTTTTTTAGGTACTCTTTATAGTGCTTCAAAATGCAAGATTTAGAGAATATGATTGCAGAAGAACAAAAAGCATTACAAGATTATGTTGTGCCTTTAGTGATGAATATTCAATCGAGCATTCGAAGACCAGCGATCCAAGCTAATAGTTTTGAGATATAGCCAGGCATGATATAAATGATCCAAAGTTCAGTACAGTCTGGGGGTTCATCTAGTGATGATCCGAACAAACATTTAATTAATGTTTTGGAGATCTGTGATACATGCAAGTATGAAGGAGTTACTGAGGATGAAATCAAAATGAGACTTTTCCCGTTCACATTTCGTAGTAAGGCGGAAAGTTGGTTACATTTGCTACCAGCGGGTTCAATCTCTACTTGGCTTGATCTTGCACAGAAATTTTTAGCTAAGTTCTTTCCACCAGCTAAAACTGCAAAGTTAAGGAAAGATATCACGATATTTGCCCGATTAGACTCTTAATCTCTATATGAAGCATGGGAAAAATTTAAGGAACTACTTAGGAAATGTCCACACCATGGCATTCCAAGGTGGTTGCAAATTCAGACTTTTTACAGTGGTTTGAAGGATACAATGCGAACCAACATCGATGCAACCGCAGGTGTAGCTTTAATGGAAAAGAATTGTGATGAAGCATATGAGTTATTCGAGATAATGGCAAACAATAATTACCAATGGCCCACAGTAAGAAATACTCAAATAGGGACAGTTGGAGTGAATCAAAATGACGTAATTTCAGCATTGATGGAGCAAGTAACGACCTTAGCTAAGAAATTGGATTCTTTTGGATCTCAGTCTATGCAGAATGTATCAATGGTATGTGATATTTGTGCAAAAAATCATGTGAATGAACAATGTGCGATTAAGGTTGAGTCAATGCATTACATTAGAGAATTTAACAGGCAAACCAATCATAATCTCAACATTGATGATCAAAGATGGAATAATAAGCAATATCAAGGTCAACATGCTTCTCAGCAAGATCAAAAGTCAACAACGGAGGATTTATTGTCAAAATATCTGGCGCAAAATGATGCAAGAATGGCTAAAGTGGAAAAATAATTGGAACAAATTGTTACAAACATGAATAGCCAAGACCCAAAAGTTTCAACTAAGATAATTGAGGATATGCATAACCTTGACAATAATTGCAAGGTTGTTATTTTACGAAGTGGAAAAGAATACCCATGGCAAATAGCAAGAATGTAATTGATGATGTATGCATTGATGAAAAATTAGATGAAGGAGAAGTCAGCAAGGAAAAGAAGTAAGAAAAGAAGGAAGATAATCCACAAGTTGAAGAAACAGGAAAACAGATACAAAGGATGCCTCCAATTCCTTTTCCCCATAGATTGCAAAAGTAAAAAGTGGATAATCAGTTTGCAAAATTCCTTGAGGTATTTAAAAAGCTCCATGCCAGTCTTATTGTTTAGGTATTCACTCTTTGATTAATTAGTTCCATATATATAGCCCTAAGGCTCCAATAGCCACACTTTACTGTTAACTTGATTGGATTGGCATTACAAGGTGAGATGAAGAAGAACTGTAGGTTCCTTTAACTAAATTATTAGTGGTTTATCTGTGTGGGAATAACAGAACATAAGGAAGGGATTTGGTGTGCTAATTGCCAATTATGTGGATAGCATTACGTAGTGCAAAAATTCCAGAGCTAGAAAAATATATTTTAGTTCTTTCTCCAAGTACTGTTATAGATGTTACAAAGTTAGTGACCTGATAATCATTGAAACACAATGATCATGGTATAGATGTATGTTGTTCAAATGAAGTATTCCTATAAAAGCACTAGGGAAGGCAACAACGGGAAGAGAAAAAAAGAATTCATTGCAAAACAACTCATTTCTATTGGCAAGGTTATATAACTACGGAACCTGACCAGAATTTTATTTATAATTGGTTGAAACTTGGAAGTATAAGGTAGGAAAAAGTAAAATATTTACCAGAGAGTTGTATTCCAGCTTTTTTAGAGCTGCTTTAGGCATCAATTTATTTGAGCTAACATCATCATATTTACTTTTATGTGTTCTTGATATATTAGTATTTACTTTTATATATTAGTATTGATATGAGGTTAGGCATATTGTCGTCCCTAGCTATGACTTGAAGCCCATTTCCGATCTCGATTCGAATGGAAAACCCTTGCTAAAACCTTTTGTTGATGAGGTTTATGATTACCCAATTTATAAACTACGGAGTTTCCCGTTTGTTGATGAGGCTTATGATTGCCAACAGAATGAAAAGAAAAGATTCTCAATATACGAATTGGTGATGGAAGCCAGATGGATGTGATATTCCTAGGATAGTGCTCTTAGATCCCATATTTAATAACGTGAAAAAGATTTTCTTTCTTTATATTTATTTTCCTATTAAATATTATGAGAGTACACTAATGTATGGAATTATCCGGATGTTTTGGGAATCCTTAATTCACAGCGTGAGGGAGACCAAAATACCAATACCAACAAACCTTCCTTGCTGCGTGAATCTAACACATGCAACGTGAGGGAGCTAGACCAACAATTACCAACTCATAAACCCAATTTCAACATACCAATACTAACACCAACACAATATCAATACCAATCCCTATTAAATGTGAAGCTAATTAAATCCACATACCAATTACTCATGAACTGAATTGAATTTCTCTATGGAAGCTTCATCGTCACACACCATATCCGCTGCCACCTTAGCGGATAGCCTCATTAGTGGCTAGTTTGTTTCATGTGTCGCACAACCTCCACGGGAAGACAAAAAATGGGTCGACCATCATATTCTGGTCTCTATCGCCATAGTCGGTCCTATAGTACAAAAGGTGCAGCTGCTTGATGTAAATGTGTCAACGTTCCTCTTCGTCTAGCTGGCTTCGGACTTACACATGGGAACAAATCGGTGACCCAGCATTGCCATTAGGGGGGTGCTCTGTGGTGTGAGAATAAGTACCAGGTATAGGCGAGAGAGGGAGTATCAATAATAGAGGTCCTTAGAGTTAGAAGGAAGAGAAAATTACTTAATTACCTCATACCTTGTACAAGGGGAGCTTTTATAGGGAGGCTTTGGTGCCAAAGGTTGGCACCTAAGGTTCTTTGGAACCCAGAGGCACCTGACATTATCACATTCACTCTGCCACGTGATGGTTTGCAAGTGATGGTTGGTGTGATAGTTGTCACCAAACTTTGACATGACAGACACAATCCTCTATGCGTATGCCATGCATTTAATGCATAGCAGACGTTGGTAGGTCAATCCTTGTATGGTCTTTGGATGTGAACGATTGCTGAGTATCGAAGAGTTTGGGCCTTCGGTAGTCGCCGAAGTCCGAAGATGTTATATCCTAAAATTGTCCTCACTCCCTTATTCCACTTTAGTGCGGTGGGGGAGGAGTATATGAGGTTTGTGTGATCATGTCTGAAGTTGGATTTTGGCGTAGAAATTTTTCCTTGCCCACCGAAGAAACGCGTTCGTTTTGTCTTCGGCAAGGACGGGTGATGAGTGTGTTTTATACACACAATTTGGGTGCTTTTGGCCTTGATAATTTGCAAGTCTTTAGGTATTTTATGTGGGTTTTATGTACTTTTATCTTATTTCTACATAAATTAGTTTTTAGTTATTTTTACATGTTTTATGTTGCTTTGATGCATTTTCATTATGTTTGTAGGAATTGAAATAAATACTGTTCGGATCGTTGTTTGTATTGATTCAATGTCCGTGCCTGGACATCTGTGCCTGAATGATAGTATGATGAAAATTTGTGCTTGGCGACGCTCGGTGCTTAATTTGATAACAATTGGTAGTGGGCGTGCGGGCGTGAGCGGCGTGGGCGTGCAGGCGTGTGCGGCCGGCGCATGGGCGCATGGGCGCGGCGTGCGGGCGCGCGCTGGGCGTGCGGCAAGTTGGCACGCTGGGCCTCTGCAGCGGGGGCGCTGGGCGTGCGGGTTGGGCGTGCGGCCAGCGTGCGGCCCAGGCGCTGGGCGCGGGCACGCGTGCGGCCAGCGTTCGGCACAGGCGCGCACGTGCTGGCGTGCGGGCGCGCCAACGCCGTGCTGAGTGCGATCTGACACAGTTTTAGTGCGATCTGAGCTCCATTTTGTCCGATTTTGGCTAGGGTTTCTTGATGGAGGCTATATATAATCTCTTCTAAGCTTCATATCAGACAACTAGGGATTGGGAGGCTACACTAAAACACCAATTTGAGAGCAAAAGTGCTGCAATACAAGGAAAAACTCAGCACAAGCCAAAGAACCAAGAAGGAAAGGATTGTCAAGGCATATCTAGACCTTGGGAGGCTGCACATAGATCATCAAGAAGAGCTTGAGGGCTACAAATCAAGGAAATTCCAACAACAAGCTCAGGAGCAAAAAGAGAAATGAATGCCAAATGAAGAGGAAAAGCTAGAGATTGACATCAACCAAGCAAACAACATATGAATATCTTCTAAATAGGTTTTATCATCTATTGATTTCCTTTGAATTTGTATTTAAATTTTATGATGAACACCATGTGTTTGATGTTTTGCTTAGCTACCATGAACTAAAGCTTGTATTCTAAGATTTCAATGAAACCCAACACATAGTTTGAATTGAATTCTCTCTTTTTGATATTAGTTATTCATTTGTGAATTGATTATCATAGCCTTTGCTTTCTTGATTAATTGCTTGGCCCGTAATTACCTTGGGAACCTATATGAACTTGACGAACGGATTATAGGTTAAGACCTAGTTATGATAACATGCGAGAGTATAGATTGTTGTGAGTTATTAATCGGATTAAGTGATGTGTGTCTTATTAATTATCTTCAATAATAGATATCTTGATAGTAGTTGGGATATATATATATACCTAATTACCGCATGCAACCAATTGATAATCTAGTCTTAATGACTTCCGATGTGAAAGTTGGTAATTGAAGGGAGGATTAATTAGATTTGGTGACACGTGTCTATTAATCATTCCTGAAATTAGTCTCTTGATAGTGCATAGGATAGACATATACCTATGCACCGCTTAGGAAGATTCGTGATTGACCATCGACAGAGGCTCTTATGTAGTTTTGATTTTTCGGTTGTCCATTCGTATGCTATAACTGATTGAAAAGAGAGAGTTAGAAGATTCAAATGACGTGTTGGGGGAAATTGTAATCTTAGACCTTTCTATCTTGATATTTTACCGCGTTTATTCATTACTTGACTTGTGAACTCAACCAATCAACAAACAATCAAACCTTCATCGTTTAAATTAGATCAATTTGATATACGATTGATACTTGGTTATTATTTGTCACAATTCCATGTGGGTTCGACTCATATCTTATCATATATTACTTGTGGACCGTGTATACTTGCACGTGTGTGTTTATCGATAGCTAAATCGACAAACAACGGGAGTGCTTTCGCTCTATCTGAAGAGATTGGTCTTCGGGAGGAAATTTATCCTTGCCCACCGAAGAATGTGTTTGTTTTGCCTTCGATGAGGACATGAGTGCTTTCTCTCTGTCCAAAGAGATTGGTTTTTGGGAGAAAATTTGTCCTTGCCCACCGAAGAAACGCGTTCGTTTTGCCTTCAGCGAGGACACAAGTGCTTTTGCTCTGTCCGAAAAGATTGGACTTCGAGAAAATTTTTCCTTACTCACCAAAGAAACGCGTTCATTTTGCCTTATAGTGAGGACGTGAGTACTTTCACTCTTCATTAGGTTGAACCGAAAGGACATGGGTGTTGGGACGTGCGCGTGAACGGGTATTTCTCTGAGGAGTAGTTTGGTCATAATGGCACTGTTCTCGGGACACACGCTGAGTTGTCCCATCATATGTCGTGTGGAGTGTTTATTAGAGAACGTGAGGTTTTTCAACTTATCTTTGGCAGTTATTAAAATTTTGAATGGGTTAATCTCTACCGCTGATTAAGGGAAGATTTGGGCTGTTGGTGATTGTTATAAAAGGGGGCTTAAAGGCTTTAATTCGGTACTTTGTTTTCTTTAGTTGTGGTTTTCTTTTTCTTGAGCGGCGTTCTTTTTCCTTTGTTATAGTGAATCCATAGTTGCCAGCGGTAGCTTGTTCTGGAGGAGAGTGAATCCAAGTAAATGATCTTTCTCTTTTCTTTTTACTTCTGTATTCTGTTCTTCTCTATTTGTTGAGACTTTTTGTTTTACTTGAGAAGATGGAGGCGTTTATTTTGTCGGTAGAGGATACTCCTCAGTCATTTCCGACGGTGGAGGGTGAGTCTAAGGTGCATGGTTAAGATGACGGTTGGAGGGGACGAGGTAGTAGGCTTAGTAGCGTTAGTGCCGATGTCATTGTTGGTGAGAGTTTAGGGCTCCGAAGACTTCATACACTACAAAAAAATGGGGCTTCAGCAACAACCGATTTTCGTTGCTAAAGGTGTCAAATTTCGTTGCAAAAGGGTTTTGGCAACGACTTTACTGTCGTTGCGTCTTTCGTTGCGCAATGAGCGTTGCTAATTGTTCCGCAACGAACGTATTTTTTTCGTTGCCAAAAGTAATACATTTTGCAACGAAATTTGGCTTTCGTACAGAGACATCGATCTTTTAGCAACAAAATGTATTGTTGCAGAATAATTAAACGTTCGTTGCTAAAAACCCCATTTCGTTGCAAAAGCCTGCTCATTGGCAACGAAATGAACTCTTTTTTTTTGCAATGCCATGCATTTTCGTTGCAATTGACACAATTTTGCAACGACATTTGTCGTTGCAGTAAATTGTGAAAATTGTTGCTTAAGCTTGCTTTCGTTGCGGAATGTAAACTTTTTAGGAACGATTTTCGTTGCTGATTATATTATTTGACGACATTATACTGAATCAGCAACAAAAATGTTTGTTGCTGGTTATTTTTCAATAGCAACGAAAGTCGCTAAAAAGCAACGACATTATATGTTGTCGTTTCTTTATATGTGCAACGAAAGTTGATATGATTTGCAACGATAAAAAATGTTACCTTTTATTTTTGTATTAGCAACAATATCCTCTCCGTTGTTATTAGGTTAATTTTTCGTTGCCAAATATTACATTTTTAATGCCATTAGCAACGAAAATTTGTTGCTAAATGTATAAAAAATTGTTGCTATATTAAATCTTGTTCAATGCTTTGGTAACGAATTATGTCGACGCCGGGTTTTCGCTTTCTAGTCTTTTCCAATTTTAGCCTTTTGATTTAGATGTCGTTTGGAAAAGGTCGGCATTGATGTCGACGGGGTTTTGAAAGATCGTTTTTATGATGAGCCAATTAACCAGAGTCGCCAGTTGGTATATTTGAAATGGATGTACCAACTCATCCGAGTTTTCGTTTTTTTTTATAAATCGCTGGCTCATGTGTGACTCCGAATTCATTGGTCTGCGAATCGAGATTCATAGAGTTCGGGGGCTTGCTTAAGTGAGGGGAAGGTGTTAGGCACCCCTCGACTTCCGTGAAACACGGTTACCGCAATCTTGATACTTTCCTATCCTTTAATTCATGAATGTAGGTGTGTGTGTGTACGTGTGTGTGTGTGTGCCTATGTGAATGTCGTTGTGGGTTTGTATGAAAGAATCATTTGGATTTTTAGGGAAAACCGTGTTTTAATTTGAGAACGCTTCGGAATGTCTTTTCGGTATACACGAGAAAGCTTTATGAGAAAGGTTTGATTTTAATTATCAAAACTATGAGATTTTCGTTAAGTGTCGTTTTAACAAAACAAGAGTTTTAAACCTTCGTCAAAATAGGAATCGAGATCTATACGTTGCTTTCATAAAATGATGGGCAATTTCTAGGATCTCTTTCACCCTATGCACAAAGATTTAATAAAACGTCAATTATTTATAAAATCATTTCGTGTGTTGTTTTGGAAAACGATTTTTTTTCTTTAGCTTTCTCGTTAGATAGGAATCGATATTCATTAACATTTCTCAAATTTTAACCTCGTGATTCTAATATCCTACTTTGATTGATTTTATGAAAAATCTTATCATTTATCTTTGAAATCAATTTCGTGTCGTAAATCAAATCAAGCATTAAAATGCGTGGGGGCTATTCATGGGCATGTAAGCCATCAAAATAATCCCAAACGCCTACAATCACAAGTTCCACTAATATGGGGCCTTAAATCCGATTCTCGCTTTGGCGTCGTTTTAAGGCCCGACGGTTACATGCTACAAGGAGGCTACATCCCACCCGCTATATACATCAAGACATGTCCATCATCGGATTTGGACCACGGGGTCGCTTTCCTAGGCTCACAACCACGATTACTACGTACTCACAAATCAAACATTACAATAAATAACCAACGCGGAAATTCTAACAATATCACGACATCCTAAATAGCAAATTAAAGGAACCACAACCAATACATCTCCTATACAACAAGCAAGAAATCAAAACGTGAATATCATCGGGTTATTAAGAAGAATTTTTTTGTTCCAATGGAACCCTCGCAAATAATCCCTAATTCATTGTTTCACAATAAATTACATGAAGACTACATTAATTTTAGCCAAATGATATGATAAATTGCTAGAATAAAGGGAAATTTCACCTTGCAATTGATACCAAAATGGAAGTAGGCTTGTGTATTGGAATAGAAGAAATATGTGTGTTACAATCAAATCAAAGAGTAACAATCCTCTCTTTTGATCTTCCTTTCTCTCCTATTTGTTGCAAAAATTATGGTGTTTTTCCTCTCTATTCCCGATTTTCTGCTGCTGCTCTTGCTGAATTTCTTCTTCCTCTTTCAAAAAACTGCTGAACTTGCTGAACCTCCTGTATGCTGCCCGAAGCGGCCTAAATAGGCTGGCCAAAGCCAGCCGCAGATCTATCTGCGGCTGGCCGCAGATGGATCTGCGGCTGGCCAGCTGGCACGCCTCCCATCGCACTCAGCTGGTAGTGCTGATTTCCTGGTTTCCGTGCTGGCGCACCCACTTGGCCGCAGATCTATCCGCGGCTGGCGGGCTTGACTTTCTCGATTTTCGTGCCACGCCTCGCTTTTCGTGCCGCAACGTCGGTTTTCGCTGACAGGCTCGTATTCTGCAGTCCGGGAGTTTCCGGGAGACGTGCCACCTCATTTGGAAATGCCTGCCTCGGACGGCTTTATTGTCGCGTAAACTTGGGTTGCCCAAAACATTGCGGCGGTGCCGGGCGCTTGCCCTTGTGCCCGCTCCTTTGCTCCCGCAAGTCGGTTCAATTGACGATTTCGCCCTCCTGTAATGGTTAGTAGAAGGAAACGCAAAATTTGGGTGTCTACAGCTGCCCCTCTTTATCATGTTTATGAAATGTTAAATGAAATGAACAGGATAAAGAAACAGACACCCGATGCATGAATGGTAGTGCATAAGAATTGACAATACATACATGATGCAACACATATAGCTTATGATGCAACATAAGATGTAACGCATGCCAGACATTCGTATGAGTGTCAATGTATCAACCCCTTTACCGTGTTTGTTAGTCTTTGGGTTCACTCTTTCAATCTATCGTCTCGTTCGGGGCCGGGTATCGTCGCCGGTCACCCATCGCGTAACCCCCGGTCATCGTCGCCGGTTGGTTATCTGTCGGAGCCGGTTATCGTCGCCGGACATCCATCTCATAATCGCCGGTTATCATCGCCGGTCGATTGTCTTGTCGGGGCCGGGTATCGTCGCCGGTCACCCATGTCGTAACCCCCGGTTATCGTCACCGGTTGGTTATCTTGCGAGTGCCGGGTCTCGCCTCCGGTCGCTCGTCTTGTAATCGCCGGGTCTCATCTCCGGTCGATTGTCCTGCGAATGCCGGGTTTCGTCTCCGCTCGCTCGTCTCGCGATCACCTTATCCCATCGCATTGTCATCAAAGGACGTTATCCTCCTGACTAGTTTGAGAGGCATCCTTGGAGTTCGTCCTTGTACATCGTTCTTGGCCGCCATCGCTTTTGACTCTGATAGGCTAGGACCTTGACACCTAACCTGCTCGATTTTTTTTTTCATTTCATGGATCACAGACAGAATTATCATCTATTCATGCATGTGACCCAACATGTAAATTGAGAAAAAATGACTCCTGTACAGTCTTTTGATACTGTTCTACAGATGTCATCACTTGTAGTGGTTCGCTTGGATGCCTTCCCAGGTTGCTCACCACCTTGTGGTGGTTTGTTTGGATCTCAGCCCTTCCAAGGGTGCTCACCATCTTGTCGTGGTTTGCTTGGATGCCTTCCCAGGTTGCTTACCACTCTGTCGTGGTTTGCTTGGATGCCTTCCCAGGGTGCTCACCACTCTGTCGTGGTTTGCTTGGATATCAGCCCTTCCCAGGGTGCTCACCATCTTGTCGTGGTTTGCTTGGATGCCTTCCCAGGTTGCTTACCAACTTGTCGTGGTTTGCTTGGATATCAGCCCTTCCCAGGGTGCTCACCATCTTGTCGTGGTTTGCTTGGATGCCTTCCCAGGTTGCTCACCAACTTGTCGTGGTTTGCTTGGATATCAGCCCTTCCCAGGGTGCTCACCATCTTGTCGTGGTTTGCTTGGATGCCTTCCCAGGTTGCTCACCAACTTGTCGTGGTTTGCTTGGATATCAGCCCTTCCCGGGGTGCTCACCATCTTGTCGTGGTTTGCTTGGATGCCTTCCCAGGTTGCTCACCAACTTGTCGTGGTTTGCTTGGATATCAGCCCTTCCCAGGGTGCTCACCATCTTGTCGTGGTTTGCTTGGATGCCTTCCCAGGTTGCTTACCAACTTGTCGTGGTTTGCTTGGATATCAGCCCTTCCCAGGGTGTTCACCATCTTGTCGTGGTTTGCTTGGATGCCTTCCCAGGTTGCTTACCAACTTGTCGTGGTTTGCTTGGATATCAGCCCTTCCCGGGGTGCTCACCATCTTGTCGTGGTTTGCTTGGATGCCTTCCCAGGTTGCTCACCAACTTGTCGTAGTTTGCTTGGATATCAGCCCTTCCCAGGGTGCTCACCATCTTGTCGTGGTTTGCTTGGATGCCTTCCCAGGTTGCTTACCAACTTGTCGTGGTTTGCTTGGATATCAGCCCTTCCCAGGGTGTTCACCATCTTGTCGTGGTTTGCTTGGATGCCTTCCCAGGTTGCTCACCAACTTGTCGTGGTTTGCTTGGATATCAGCCCTTCCCAGGGTCATTTGGCAGGCTTTTCCGCTGCTTTGTTCAGTTCATAGTCGGGCGAAGTGAGATTTGCCCCATTCGGACATCTGCTTATGTGCAATGGTTGCACCGAGACTTTGCCATGGTTGGTTTGAGTCAGTTTGGAGTATTTGATGACTCTTGAGTGATTTTCACTGATGACACCGCCCCAGAGGTATTCATTCCCCCAGATATGATTCCATCTCAGCTGATTTTGCCCCTAGTCGGGTCGTTGAGGATGGCCGGATCAGACTGGCCTTGATTACTACCGTTAGCCGAGCCATTTCTTTATTGGATCGTATCGACATGATGGGGCAGTAGATTGCAGGGGACACCGATGCTTCAGACCTATCCACCACTTTATCCATCCTGCTTAAGTTAGTTTCAGATCTGTAGATCATTTTATCTCCTGCATAGATTATGTCAGTTTCATCTGTTATCGAAAAGGAAATCTTGTAACGAAATGACTTATATATATAGACATGCATTTATATTCAGTCATTTTCCCCTTTTTTCGTATCGTTGCCTTTCATCGGATCCTCATTTTATCCAGTCAACCACGATTTTGATATCTTGCCTTCTTTCTCTTCTCAAGACTTGATGGAGATTTGACAGATATTGCCGCACACCTTTTGATTTCGTCGGATTGAACCTCAGATTTTGGATAACTGTTTGGGTTGGATCAGGGTATGTATTCTGGGATGAAACTGGTTAGGCAGTTGGTTTCGGGAAGGTTTTGAGGGTGTTGGAAGGTTTTATCTGGCTATCGAAAATTGGTTTTGGTTAGGAAAGGATTGTTTTTTAAAGGATCGGACCGCGCCATGATGGCTGCCTACGTACCCCCTCAAGTTGGGAGATCAGGTCCTACGTAGTTCGCTCTCAAAGGAAAAACAGAACTGATGATTTAAGCGTAGAACCGCTTCACCGAGTCAGAATTGAGGGGTTGTGGAAATACCTCACCATCCATTTCTTGCAATATGAGGGCTCCTCCGGATAGCACTTTCTTGATCACAAATGGCCCCTCTCAGTTCGGGGCAAGCTTTCCTTTGGCTTCGATTTTTTTTTTTTTTTTTTTTTTTTTTTTTTTTTTTCAGAAGGCATGCCTTTCTTTAGCACTAGGTCATTTTCTTTGAACTTCTGAGGTCTTATCTTTTGTCGTAAGATCGAGAGACTCTTTGCTGATACAACTGGCCGCGTGAAATAGCAGCCACCCTTTTCTCATCAATTAGGGCCAATTGGTCGTATCGACCTTGCATTCAACCCTCCTCGTTTATCTGAGCATCTCAATCTCAAATGGCAGAACTACCTCTATTCCGTATACCAGAGTGTAAGGGGTTGCCCCTGTAGAAATACGCACTGATTTTCGGTACGCCAGCAGTGTGAAAGGTAGCAGATCCGGCCATCCCCGATGTTTAGCAGACATTCTCGCCATGATCTTCTTGATATTCTTATTCGCAGCCTCCACTGCCCCATTCATCTTAGGACGGCAAATGACGGCATTGAGGTGTTTGATCTTGAACTGGTCATATAATTTCTTCATAAGGGTACTGCTCAAATTTTTGGCATAGTCGGAGACTAAGGCCTCAGGTTGCCTATATCGGCAAATGATATCTCCATACTGGCTTAACAGCTCTGTTTTCTGGCTAGGGGTCAGATCTGTTCCTATTTTGAGCTCTCTGGGTTTGTCAGGGGTTCCAGTTTGTATGGTGATGATTTGGTTTGAGTTGGGTTTGGGGTTTGTCTTCGACCCATCCTTTGATCTCGTCAGGCGTGCCGTCATTATCTGTCTCATCTTGCTCAATGCCCATTAAATCGAAATCCAGCCCAATATCAAAATCGTAGTCAACTTTCGAATTTGAAAAATCGTTTGTTAGGCAAGAGACACTCAAATTGGTACACCTGGCATGAAACAAAATGTTTTGTCATATATATAAGGCATTTTCCTGCAATGATCATCTTTAAGACAACATGACAAAATAACATAATCATGCAAAATTTTAAAATAAGGGACAACAACTGGCATCTACTCATGGTCCTTCTTCATAACCTCTGGCTGCTCTACCACGATCTTCCCGCTATCGATTCATATTCTGAATTTTGTGCTTCAGAGGCCCAGCATTCCTGAGTATCATGACCAGGAGAACCCGAAATGGTACGCACATTTCTTACTCGGATCAAATTCTCCTCCTTTCGGATCAATTGGGGGTGCCAAATCGCCTATCCTTCTCTGTGCTATCAATACCGCCAAAATCTGTTCAAGAGGCTCCCCAAGCGGGGTGAATACCCGATCTCTTGCTGTCTCAAATCTTCTTCGTTCGCCCGACCTTTGATAATTGAGATTATGTTGTCGGGGTGGCACAATTCTCTGTATTTGCACTGGAGGATTGTTCTCTGCCTTTCTAGATGATCCCCGCAGGATGAGGGAAACATCTTCCTCCTTTTTCTGTTGAATTCTACGGGAAGTGCTGCCATAGTTTCCACACTGGATTTGCTCCGCAACCACTCCCAGAGCTGTGAGGTCCCGGATCTTACCAGATTTTAACCCCATGTCCACCATTTCTCCGTGTTTTATCATCTCGGCAAAAGGTCTCCCAATCCCCGATATCACCCGCTCATAATAGGGCGCCTCCTGAATGTCCACAAAGGTCATTACCATTTCCGCCTCGTTCATTGGGGGATTCACCTGTGCAGCCATACCCCTCCATCGTTGTGCATAGTCCCTGAAAGATTCTTTTGGTTGCTTCTTGATTTTTGTCATTTGATATCTATCAGGGGCCATCTGGGCCTGAAAGCTGTATTGGGTTAAGAAGGTATGGGCCAACTCCTCCCAGTTGTGGATTAGGGCATTGTCAAGGCGGGCATACCAGATCCTTGCCTCCCCTGTTAAGCTTTTCTGGAATAGCTGCATCCTCAGCCCCTCGTCCTCGGCATAAGACCCGAGTTCTCCAATGTATATTTTCAAGTGCGTATAGGGGTCTCCCTTTCCATTGTACTTTTCAAACTCGGGAACTTTGAACTTCTCTGGATATCTGGCTCCGGGGAAAACACATAGATCCGAATAATTAACCCTACCCAGGGAGCCTATGCCCCTTAGAGATTGGATGGTCTCCTCCATGTGTTTCATTTTTCTCTGAAGGTCGTTATTATCCCCTTCTTCTGGGATAGTAATCACTGTCCTGCTAGGTATGGAAACGGCCCTTGTAATGACTGGCTCGTCCTTGAGTTGGGGTTGGTCATCCTTACCCAGGTTTGCAATATTTTTAGGAGGATTCTGGTCACCCCCCGGTGGTGGAATATTATGTGGTCCTTGGCTTACCGGATCCTGTCTGATTAAGAACTGCTCCTTTAGCATCGTGGCCATTTCCATCATCTGTTTTTTGAAGTCATCAAACTCTTCCCGAGATATGGAACTATGATTAGGAAGATCAGCCATTTCAGAGGTAGAGACCTGGGCTTTCTTAGACTGCGAACGGGTTTGAGGAGCAATCCTGCGAAACGATGGTTCGAAGTTTAGTCCTTGGGGAAATGAAAGAATGGATGCATGCTAAAACCGTAACTTTTTGTGTGTTTTTGGGTTTTTTAATCTTTTTCTGCAAAACAACTCGTTAGCGGTTCTTTATTGAAATAATACATGCTAGATATGCTTTATGCTTCCCGTGTCGTTCCCTGCAAAACACAGAGGTTAGTATTTTCTTTTGACATAAAGGGGAAGCATATATGAAATATGTTAATGCAATGGAATTATGGCATTTATGCGCAGAAACGTAAAAGGGCATGAAGAGACTTATCCTGCGTTGGGTTAAATCAGAGGCTGACCTAATCCTAGGGTTACTCTCACTGGGCTTTTCGGCATGAAGGTTCCCAAATCTTCGCAATCTACTCGTTTGAGCCCTTTCGATTGGAGCGGATTTGAGTGGTGCGTTTCCTGAGCCATCTCCGGGGAGCAGCCCCATCGAGTCCAGTAATAAGCAACCGACGGGTTCGCCTCAGGAGGAGGTACAATCTCAACATACATTCACATTCATCGTCCTCACCGTATGCAAATGATTACTTTAAGGTAAATCAACTCCATTCAATCATTCATTCATTGGACAAAAGCACACATTCACACAACAATAAGTAAAATAGGTCAAAATGTTGCACGCACATACATATTCATAAATTTTTTAAGGATAGGATAGCATCAAGATTTGAAAGCGGCTTAAGCCCTCTAATGATCCCCAGCGGAGTCGCCAGCTGTCGACGCCGGGTTTTCGCTTTCTAGTCTTTTCCAATTTTAGCCTTTTGATTTAGATGTCGTTTGGAAAAGGTCGGCATTGATGTCGACGGGGTTTTGAAAGATCGTTTTTATGATGAGCCAATTAACCAGAGTCGCCAGTTGGTATATTTGAAATGGATGTACCAACTCATCCGAGTTTTCGTTTTTTTTTATAAATCGCTGGCTCATGTGTGACTCCGAATTCATTGGTCTGCGAATCGAGATTCATAGAGTTCGGGGGCTTGCTTAAGTGAGGGGAAGGTGTTAGGCACCCCTCGACTTCCGTGAAACACGGTTACCGCAATCTTGATACTTTCCTATCCTTTAATTCATGAATGTAGGTGTGTGTGTGTACGTGTGTGTGTGTGCCTATGTGAATGTCGTTGTGGGTTTGTATGAAAGAATCATTTGGATTTTTAGGGAAAACCGTGTTTTAATTTGAGAACGCTTCGGAATGTCTTTTCGGTATACACGAGAAAGCTTTATGAGAAAGGTTTGATTTTAATTATCAAAACTATGAGATTTTCGTTAAGTGTCGTTTTAACAAAACAAGAGTTTTAAACCTTCGTCAAAATAGGAATCGAGATCTATACGTTGCTTTCATAAAATGATGGGCAATTTCTAGGATCTCTTTCACCCTATGCACAAAGATTTAATAAAACGTCAATTATTTATAAAATCATTTCGTGTGTTGTTTTGGAAAACGATTTTTTTTCTTTAGCTTTCTCGTTAGATAGGAATCGATATTCATTAACATTTCTCAAATTTTAACCTCGTGATTCTAATATCCTACTTTGATTGATTTTATGAAAATCTTATCATTTATCTTTGAAATCAATTTCGTGTCGTAAATCAAATCAAGCATTAAAATGCGTGGGGGCTATTCATGGGCATGTAAGCCATCAAAATAATCCCAAACGCCTACAATCACAAGTTCCACTAATATGGGGCCTTAAATCCGATTCTCGCTTTGGCGTCGTTTTAAGGCCCGACGGTTACATGCTACAAGGAGGCTACATCCCACCCGCTATATACATCAAGACATGTCCATCATCGGATTTGGACCACGGGGTCGCTTTCCTAGGCTCACAACCACGATTACTACGTACTCACAAATCAAACATTACAATAAATAACCAACGCGGAAATTCTAACAATATCACGACATCCTAAATAGCAAATTAAAGGAACCACAACCAATACATCTCCTATACAACAAGCAAGAAATCAAAACGTGAATATCATCGGGTTATTAAGAAGAATTTTTTTGTTCCAATGGAACCCTCGCAAATAATCCCTAATTCATTGTTTCACAATAAATTACATGAAGACTACATTAATTTTAGCCAAATGATATGATAAATTGCTAGAATAAAGGGAAATTTCACCTTGCAATTGATACCAAAATGGAAGTAGGCTTGTGTATTGGAATAGAAGAAATATGTGTGTTACAATCAAATCAAAGAGTAACAATCCTCTCTTTTGATCTTCCTTTCTCTCCTATTTGTTGCAAAAATTATGGTGTTTTTCCTCTCTATTCCCGATTTTCTGCTGCTGCTCTTGCTGAATTTCTTCTTCCTCTTTCAAAAAACTGCTGAACTTGCTGAACCTCCTGTATGCTGCCCGAAGCGGCCTAAATAGGCTGGCCAAAGCCAGCCGCAGATCTATCTGCGGCTGGCCGCAGATGGATCTGCGGCTGGCCAGCTGGCACGCCTCCCATCGCACTCAGCTGGTAGTGCTGATTTCCTGGTTTCCGTGCTGGCGCACCCACTTGGCCGCAGATCTATCCGCGGCTGGCGGGCTTGACTTTCTCGATTTTCGTGCCACGTCTCGCTTTTCGTGCCGCAACGTCGGTTTTCGCTGACAGGCTCGTATTCTGCAGTCCGGGAGTTTCCGGGAGACGTGCCACCTCATTTGGAAATGCCTGCCTCGGACGGCTTTATTGTCGCGTAAACTTGGGTTGCCCAAAACATTGCGGCGGTGCCGGGCGCTTGCCCTTGTGCCCGCTCCTTTGCTCCCGCAAGTCGGTTCAATTGACGATTTCGCCCTCCTGTAATGGTTAGTAGAAGGAAACGCAAAATTTGGGTGTCTACAAATTATATTGTTGTCAAATCAAAATTTGACATTCTTTTTGTGCACATGGCTAGCTCAATGTTCCCATTACAAATAATGGCAAAAATACAAAAAAACTAAAATATTTTAACTTAATAAAATCATCCACTACATAATCATTCATTATCTTTACAATTAACCATCTAAAGCTACCACAGTTCTTCAATCAAAGTATATATCTACATATATAGAGAGAGTACACTTCATAATTTCGTCCCTTGTCTTCCGTAAACGTAGCACGAAAATTTGATACCCAGTATTGTAAGGCAGGTCGTAGAAGCAGTCTTCCTGCACATATTTAAAAATAATAGTCAAAAAAATGAAACAAATAGGTCACCAGAGGCACTTAATGCCAAAATCAAAGACAATAGAGTTGCTACGTGGTACTAATGTACACCGTATTGCTCATAAGCAGAAAAAGACAAATAGGCAATCACAATATCTTTTGCTACAAATCCAAATAGAAAATAAACCTTCAGTGTGACTATATGATTGCTCTGTTACAAGAAAAAATTGGAATCTTAATCGGCCATTCTGGACAGTCCTACCTGCCGGTTCGATTTAGTTCCTAAAACATTGGTGTCAATAACCAATACTTGCACTCTTCAGAAATGAAAAATAACTGTGTGCTGTTTAAAATACTATAATTAGTAAAAAATTCAGTGAGACTGACTATAGTAAAGTCCATAACCAACTTGTTTGTCATCATGGCATAATCACATGTGATGGATTCTTGTTACCTAAACTCCCCTCAACACTTCTTTGTACCAATCGCCTCTCAAAATTTATAGGTCCCAAGATCAACATGTATACTTTTAGAAAATGACATGAAATCTCACGTGTTGAATAATATAGATTATATCAACGGATATGCATATGTTTGCTATAACTGGATAGTACATCTGTTGAAATGGTGAATTTACCATCCCAAAATTTGAACAAAATAAAAATAAATAACCACCACTGCAGATATCAAGACGCAAGAAAAACGATTGTATAAGAAGTCAATGACATCATGTAGATTTAACATTGATGATGACAAACATTTCTAATTAATAAATCCTGTTAAATAATTACATATACAGACTGTAAAATGGATTAAAAGTTTAGGATAAACTTACAGGAAATGGTTCACATTCATTCCATTGTCTAGCCAAATCAATTTCCTTCAAACCATGGAGACCAAGACAACGTAGTCCAGACTCGCTAAACTTCTTAAAAAGTAAATATTTCTCAGCATATGTAGTCTTCTCAACTCCAATAATTGAATGAATATATGATCAACTGGACACCATAAATAAATAGAATGAAATTGAAAGGATCAATATTAATACTACAGTAATTGAGTTCTTCATTCTTTGCCCCAAAAATATTCTAAAGTTTGTACGAAAAGGTAAAAATCATGAGGTATTGTTACAACATAATAATTTGAAATTTCAGAAAGGATAAATAATACCATAAAAAATGGTAAAACTACGAATAATTATATAAGCAAGAGATAACTATGTAATGGAGATCAAAGATTTTCAAGAAACTAGTTTAACACAGACGATATTATCATATACTACCGATCTCTCTATATATTACAAGAAGTAAAATGCGCACTAGTAATGGATGAAGCGTGTGTATTTTCAAGTTAATCTCATCTTGTACTAACACAATTACTATGTCAGTTTCATAAAATAAGCATACGCACCCGACAAAAAGATAATAAAATAAGTAAAAGAAAATTATGCAGAGTTACAAATAAAATACATTGCTCTTGCTTTCTATTCAACCCCAAATTAAAATGTTCCCTGAAGAAAATCAAAATCTTTGTCGCGGTCTATATCATAGATCTGTACACAAAATTCCAGTCCTGGAAGTTTTTTAAAAGACATAACTGAAAACGACCAGGAGTGACACTAAAATTCGGGAATGTAATCACTGACAGCATTCCACAAGTTGTTGACAATCTAGACATATCAAAAGAAAAATACTTGAATTAGATTATACTTCCTATGTTCAGAAAACATATGATCACTCGGAAATGTTTAGAACAACTATGTTATTAAGTGTATTAATCCTACTTATACTATCTACATTTTAGATCTCAAGCCAAATTTCAAAATGATAATCAGAATGAAGGAATGTCAGAGCTCCTCACAAATATTTAATCACTGGTAGGCCCATCAATGGAATAAAAATTATGAAAAAATCAACACAAATCACATCAGTATAGTAATAAAAATAAATAAATAAAAAACATTAATTTAGATCTAGTGATCCCAAACATATTACACAATTATTTATCCCATAAGTTAAAAAAAAAATATGGGGACAACTAACACAAAGCTACACAAATGAAATAATACAGGACAAAACAGAACAAGATAAAAGAATTATAAAAAGTGAATAATTTATATCACCTAGCAACAGATACAGCCCAGGGTGTGACAAGCTGATCTTCAGTGGCTTTATCCTCACCATACATGTCCTGAACTCCACCACAAATACCAGACTTACCCTCCAAATCAAGAACTGAATCACCATTTCTCTCTATATATCCCATATACACCAATGGAGTCTGAGATACAAAAGAGCACTTAAAAAATCATATCAATATCAAAATTACTAAACCGACATTTAAATAAAAATGACATCTTTCTTAGGAAGAGAAAAATAGGGGGAGAGGGAGGGAAAGTTTGTTTTCTCTTTACTATTTTAACTAACAATCTAACATGCATAATTTCCAGAACTTGAAATACATATCCACTTGATGATTTCAGACTACATGAAAAGAATTATCTTCATTATAAAAAGAACTCCCCAATCTCATTGAGCCATCTATTGTGGTACAATAGTTTGCTAAGAAGATATAACAATATTTTTCCATAAATTATCAAACTATGAGTTTGTGTTAAGATTCAAGCACATGGATTAATAAAGTTATTGTAGCTTGTCACTCATAAATAAAATGTCCTAAAATTAGATAGCCAAAGATTGTCCAATACCATGTAAAAAGGATATAATAATAAGTTCGTGATGCAACTCAAATATGACCACCAATGTTTTAAATCTTTGTAAAGCTATCAACATACAAAAACTTACTTGACAATAGCTCTTCTTGCTTTCCAGAAATGCTTTTGACCTATCATTCCTACAACATCATCAGGAGATAAATCTGTGCTAGACACTGAATCGACCATTGAAGTCTGAGATACATCATCACCTCTGTCCATAATTCCTGTAGGTAACGACCTACAATTATCTTCACGAGACTCGACATCATTAGTATGTATGTATGTATGTATTACTAGCATTTCAATTATCAGATTTTATTCTAGAATTTGGAACAATCTATATATATTGATCATAATAATACTTGTTTATTTATGCCATATAATTGATCAGTGGGATCCCTGATCAATAGGAAATGAACTTCCTTGTAATCGTCTTAGCACAAAATAATTCTAGGCAGTTTCAGGTTACAAAAACAATTTAGACACCTGATTATTTTTTTAGAACTTTACCCATTAAACGCAGAAGGCGAAGAGTGATGTTCCGTTGGTCAATGAGGGATTTAAAGATCCAAAAGCTGATCTGTATCCGTTGCCAACATAAATGCATCCCTTGCTAACTGACATTCCCCCATACACAGTAGCTCCTGTTTCATATGACCACAAAATTTTTCCACTCTTGGCATCCATAGCGTATATTGGCCCTGTTCCGTATGTAGACCCTGCAAATAGGACACCGTTGGCCACAGTCAGTGGACCGCTAGATGTGGCGTTGCTGGGATTGGCAGTCGACCACTGGATTATGCCAGTGCTACCGTCGTATCCCCCTAGTTGCCTATACCATTTTATCTTTCCAGTGTCCAAATCCAAGGCCATTATTGAATTGGCTAAGAGGTTACATGGCAAGGAGGAGAATGCAACAGAAGAATGGAAACCTGAATACTACAGTGGCTCCATATGGGCTTACTCAATCCCCTTCATTGAGGAATTATGTGGTTAATAAAGCTATTAGGAGCAAGCAAGGTAGTGGACTTGTTTAATACCTTCTACCAACTTATATTACTCCATTTCTGCATAGTTTATTCTACTTTATTTTTAAGTAAAATTCGTATGAGTCGCTTTTGATTTGGCAAAAAAGAGTCTTACCCAGTGTAGTTATCACATTTTCATTATTTGGACAATAAATTTTAAAAATATTTAATCAGCAAACTGAATTTTTTAAAATTTTAAAATTAGACATTCTATTAAATTAATTAGACGGCAGTCTAGTTTTTATTTACGTGTCTTTGTAAATAAAATGAACATGGAAAAAAGAAAAGTTTAAAAATGCTTGGAAGAAATAAAAATAAAAATAAAATAAATATATTACTTATATGGTAAAAAAGGTTAACTCAATAAAAAAACAAAAACAATAAATAAAAGAAAATGACAAATATTTGAATTATCTTTTCTCTTACCTATCTTATTCTTCTTCATCTGGTTCATTTCTTCTTCCTCAAATCATCATCCATCTCCTTTGCTCAATATCATCCAAAGATTTGCCACTTCATTTTATTTTGTTTTTGACTCCTTTTTTGCTGCCAACAATAAAATTATAAATAACAATAAAATTACTAAAGATAGAAATGCCAACAAATTATATAAGCGCACCATGTGTAAAGGAAAATATTACCGCAGACAGAAAGCTTGAAATGCCAACAAATTATATATTAATAAATGCCTGATAGTCCAAAAAAAGGTCAAACTAATAGGTTTTGAAGTTATTAAACCTAATAGTTCTAAGTAACCTCCACATATATAAGGCCCAGCTCGAATAATTTTTTGTCTTTTAGTTAGTGGCATTTCCTCAAACACCTTGAATGCATAACAGTTTATATCCATCCTAATGGGGTATGTTTGCATGAACCCCCAATCAAATAGAAATTACTTAAAATGACTGGAATTGCATAAAACTACTACCACAGAAGTCCATTAAAACCATCAATCTTGAGATACAATTCAAACGAATTCTAGCTAAGCACTTCTATACATACAAAAAAATATTCATCACGAAAAAGAATGTTAAACAACCTAAAGTAATTGAAACCAACCAAAATAGAACCCATTTCAGAATCTACAAAACTCCTAAAGTAAAGCATATTAACAACAGAATCAGCGGACAGGGCCTAACCATTAGCATTCAAATTTTCCAAAACAAACCATTTCTTTTTGAGGAATTGACAAATTAAACAAATTAATCTGAATATGAATGAATAACACCTAGTAAACAAATTAATTTGAAAGTAAATTCGACTAATAGCAATTAATTCAATTTACTTACTGAGTACAGAAGGAAAAGCTAATTTTCTCCGCGAGAACTCGCTGCTCAGTGAAAACTGGAGCTCAATAAAATTTGTAGCGAGTGGGCGCCTTTTATGCCGCCACTACTGTTAGGGTTAGAGGAAGTAGAGAGAGAGGGGAAAGAGATGTGCTGCAGATGTGAGTGAGGGAGTTGAGTCGCCGATCTAGAAGAAAGATTAAGGGGACTTGCTATCGATCTTGAGCCGCCGTGGTTTTTTCTTTTTTCTTACTATGCGACTGCTGAAATGAGTGGGAGAGTTAGGGGAGGGACGCGATGTGGGAAAGAGGGTAGATCTGAGTGAGAGAACTGGGAAGGGAAGATTTTTGGGGCTAATATTAACCCATATATATAATTAAATATTTATCTATATGAAATATTTGGAATTGTAGTTAGAGTTGAGAAGATTTTTGGGGCTAATATTTTAATTTTTGTGTTTATTTTTTTATTGCTAGTATTTTATTCACCTTTGTATTAGAGTTTATTTTTTTATGAGATAATTGATTAATTCTATTTTAGTAATATTGTAACTCAATTTTATTATGTTTTAGTTCATAAAAATGAATTTTTTAAAATTTTTATTAATTACTAATAATATATATTTTTTATATACTAATGAATTCACTGGGTTAATAACGGTTCGACCACTGACTGAACCAAGAACCCATCCACCCGGTACACTTATAAAGTCATTATCTGTCAAGCATTTATATATATAATGAGTAAAATAATGATCAATGAAAACGTAAATGGAAGAATTTATATTAACTGTATCACCTTCGCACTTGGATAATATATAAATTGTATTTTGATATATATATATATATATATATATATATATATATATATATATATATATATACACGGTATTAATTAGTATTTCTTTAAATGAAATCAAACCGTAAATAACTAGGTTAAACAATATAAAATCACTCGTGGCCAAATCAGTTTATCATGATACTGTTACCAAGTTAGACATCTAATATATTATTTAGTTTTAATAATATATCATTCGTAGAAAGTATGTATATATCTATATTATAAAGTCGACCACTTTTTAGACGGTTACTTTTAGTGTTAATAATTAATTTGTGTAATTCTGTCACAAAAAAAAATGCTCAATAACTCCATCAATAATATTAATATTACTTATCCAAATACTTAAACTATAACATTCAGTTATTCGTAAACGTATGATTTGTACCTCTATATAATTCTAAAAATATTTATGTATATATGTATACCAAATATAGTTTATAATTTTAAACTTTAGTTAATGTAATTACTTAAATGATTAACATGTACCTTTAATAGAATATATACTTAAAATTTTAAAAATTATTTTATATTAATTTAATAGCTATCTTTAAAATTAGAAATATTTTTGTGAAAATATATCATTGATTCTCTAATATTTACTTCAAGCAAAGTAATGAAGAATTTTTCCCTAATAACATTTTATCGGTCCATAAAATTAAAACAAAAGATTATAACAACTTTCATTAAATTGGTTACTAATTTATTAAAGAAAAATCAAACACAATCAGTACATAACAAAATTTGGCTAAGAAAATGCAAATAGTCTGCAATGACTTATTATTTTGGCAGTGTACTTGCAAAAATAAAAATAAAAATTATTGTCTATCATAATTTGTTTCTTCATTATTTGTTGTTGAGATAATACACTTTTTGGTCACTGTACTAGGGTCTGATTTTCATTGTGGTTACCGAAACGTTTTTTGTTACAATCGAATAATTGTACTCTCAAAAATTATAAAATGGTCATTATTTTTAATTTTCGTCCGAAAAAACGGACGGAATGCTGACTGTGCATATTTTTGCTGACGTGGAGCTGGGCTTGCCATACTTAAAAATTATTTAAAAAAAATGTTGCTCATGAATGTTGAACTCCAGACCTCTACACACTAAAAACCTTATATTCCAACAAAAGCCACTGAACCAACTACCAATCATGCTAAAATTTATGTAACACTAATATTTAAACCACTTAGCATCGTTTCTATGCATGTGAAAATGAGATAATACACTTTTTGACCAAAGGAGTACATAATTTGCAAATAATCACACATATGACGCTTCCGTGAAACAATGATCTATTAGATCATGTCTGTAAAAGAGTAATTTAAATAAAGGTGATGTTAGAAGAGTTAAATTTTTATTCTTAAAATGTGTCTTAAATGATGTGTCATTATATCATTGGTTAGGTTGATTTTACCTTATTGGTTATGTCATAAATTATCATTAAAATATTCAACGTCTTGTCATTTGAGACAAAAATAAAATAAAATTTAAAACCCTTAACATTACTCATTAAATAATTTAAACGACAAATCTTTCTGCCCGACTTAATATATATTGGGTTGGGTTCTTGAGAGATCCATATTAAGTATGGGCTATCTATTAATTATGGGCTATCTAATCCTAGCCCATCATGACTAGTAAGTTTGTAACTTTGGTTTGAGATTGGATTGGATTCCTCTTTTCTCTCTCTCTCTCTCTCTCTCTCTCAGTCTATATCAATGGATGACATCATGCCACATTATTAACCATCGTTAAATATCTATAAATTTATTCATACCTTTTTTCTTTGTAATTAAATTTGAGTCATTGGGTTTGTAATGAGATGATGTCTGGTGGGCTAGTCATTGAGTCATTGCTGAACTTTTAAAATAAGTGGCGAACTTATCGGCCTGTACCATTTATTAGCAAGCAATTGATTATAGGCGTACTACTACCCCTGTCATGCTGATTTTAGAAAAATATCCTTAAAAAAAATTCACACAAATGACATTCTTTTTGCGAGGAATAATTATTATTTTTTTAAAAAAAACTAATATAAACCAAACGAACAAAAGGATAAGCGCTTGCTTGATAACTGTTTTTACTTTTAATTTTTTATTTTTATATCTACTTTTTTGAAAACAGTAATAAAAAAGTTGTTTGTTAAATATTTTTACTTCTAAAGAAGTAGAAGTAAAATATCTTTTGGTAGAAAAAAAAAGGTAAAAATATCTAAAACTTGCTTCTTTAATTTTAACAATACATGTCGTTCGGACTTTAATGAGGTTCGGCATAAAATCTTATTAATAACAAAACTTAAAATTCATTTCTATATAAAATAAGATAAAATCTAATGGTTAAAGTTAATTACAAAACACTAATATTTAAACATGAGAAAAAATATTTTTTTGACAATTCTCCGAATACTGAATATGGTCTTACAAAAACATGCTTATTGGAATTATCTTAATTTAAGGCAACATTTTAATAGTCGTTGCAAAAAGTTGTATAAAATATGCAACGAAAATAAAAATTATTGCCAATGAATGTGGTCCATATTAGGCAACGAAATATAGCAACAAAAAAACTTTCGTTGCCCACGATGAGGAGAAATCAAGTGGTTAGAAATTTTGCAACGAATTTCTAACGAATTTTATTTCCAAATTTTGCAACGGCTTACGAATTTCGTTGCAAAAAGTGAAAGCCTGATTTAGCAACGACTTATAAAGTCGTTGCCTGAAAAATCGTTGCTAAAGCCCCATTTTTAGCAACAAAAAATCTTTCGTTTCCCACGATGACGGGAAATCAAGTGGCCGAAAATTTTGCAACGAATTTCTAACGAAAATTTTTCCCGCCAATGAATTAGCAACGAAATTTTGCAACGACTTATGAATTTCGTTGCAAAAAGTGAAAGCCTGACACAATCTGCAACGCAGGACAAAGTTCATTGCTAAACATATACTTTTAGCAACGACTTATAAAGTTGTTGCCCGAAAAATCGTTGCTAAAGGCCCATTTTTTTGTAGTGATATATGATGTGTTGTTCTTCCAACTCGTAGATGTCGCTGAGTTTGGTGGGTTCTTTGGCGATGATATCTTTGATGAGATTTTTGGAGGTCCGAAGGTTGAGACCTTGTACAAAGTAGGCTATGGCTTGCACCATGTTGAGCTTCTTCACAATAGAGAATACGTCGCAGAAACGCTTTACGTAGTCTCGTAGGGATTCGTCGGGACTTTGGCAGATTTGCATGAGTAAGGTTGTGGTTTTATCGGCTTTACAGTTGCCTTGGAACCGACAAGTGAAACCTTCTTTAAGTTCGGCCCATAACTTGATGGATTGGGGTGGTAGGGATGAGTACCATGTCCTGGGCTATCCTAGAAATATTGAATTTTTTAAAACTATAAACTTTTGATATTTTTACTTCAGGCCCTTCAAGATTTATGAAAAAAGGATATATATAATATTTTTTAAAAAAATATAAGAAAGTGTGGGCCCAAGTGCATATTAAGGTTCACATGACCTAATTGAAAGAAATGTACAAATTAGGGTTTACAAAAACCTAATTAAATGTACAAATTAGGGTTCATGTGACCTAATTAAATGTACAGATTAGACGAAAGTAAATGTGTTAGACCCGGGGAAGTCTCCACGTGTTCCTAGGCAGAAGACTCGTGGATGCGGCCCATTTTTGGAAATTGATTAAGGGATTGGATTGGTGGCTAGAAGAACAGGGCAGTTTGGGCATTACTTTGATGATTAAAGGGCATTTCTGGAATTTTCCCTTTAAAACATGATTAAAGGGTATTTCGGAACTTTCCTTTAAAACATGTGTCTGGCATTTGACTATTTCCCAGGAAAGTTCTATAAATAGCCCCTCTATTCTAAGAAAAGGGGATCGCTCTCAAGACATTACACTTAGACTCTTGGAAGCTCATTACACTTGGAACTTTCTTCCAACTCGAAGACTCAAGAAGGCTTTTGGAATCCCTGTTACCCTAACCTGGTTTCCGGATTCTGAGAGTTCTGCCACGTGTCATTGGAGTAATCGCCCACTTGTTCTTCTCTCCTCTTCAATCAATCAATCAATTTCGTGCTCTTCGTAGATTTCTCTCCTTTTCAGCCAACACGAAACTCTAACCCTAGCAAGGCGTAATTTCCTTGCCCACATTTATTTGGTGACTCTGCTGGGGAGGTGTAGAATTCGTGAAGGGTATGTCCACAACTCGAAATGGGAGAATTACTGGAAGAGTTTCACCAATAACAAGCATCACTTCACCGAATCCGATTTCAAGGCAAGCAAATCCAGTGTTCTAAAGCGCGAATCTGGATCTTGATCAACTCATCTTAGAAGACGTTTCAGAAGGAAGTTCAACATCACCTTAAATGGCTGATCAACAACAAACCAGTGCTAGACAAACAAACACGGGAAGGCAAGGTGAGGAAGTAACTGGAGCGCAGACAACTGCGAATGCCGTGCAGATAGAGATGCTCAAGGCATTACAAGAGGCACGAGAAGGCCAAGGGATGATGATGACCATGATGCTGGAAATGTAGAGGAAGCAGGAAGAAATGGGAAATTTCCGCCAGCAAATGATGCAAATCCCCACTTTCCGGGCTATGTTCTCAGGAATTTCATAGGGGGAACGAGCAGAAGTGGAGGACAACAGTAACAACAAAGAGAATCAGACTGTACCTCCAACAACGGAATGTTAGCCGATTCCAATCATCAACTTGGAGCCCCAAAACAGCGGTGATGCGCCACAACTCATATTAGAAGCAAGTCAGCCTCAGCCCAACATCATCCCGACCACTCTGCCAGCATTTTCACAAGTGTAGATACCGACCATCCCGAGCCACATCCAACGAACATGCCAACAAGCACAACCAATACAAATTGTGTAGGATGGAAGTGTACACTAGCCAATTTCCTTACCATACACGCCACCAATGCAGCAATACATAACAGCCCTTCAAAGAATCCATACCACAAGCCAGTATGTGACGAAAGATGATATGATTGATATGATCAATCAACTTCGCAAGCAGACAGCCCGACCTTCAGAATTGGACTTTACTCCACCCTACCCGACACACGTTCGGATATAACCTTACCCGACATGGTATATTGAGCACCCCCCGCAGTTCCCAAAGTATAACGGGGAGAAAGGGAATGCCTGGGAGCATATTGCTAGGTTCGTGGAGTCGATGTCTCCATGGTTGGGTTATGATGAAGTGAATAACCATAATCTGTTGATGAAGAAATTTAACAAGACCTTGACGGATAGTGCCTTCAGTTGGTACTACAATTTAGAGAATGGATCAGTCCATGATTGGGATGATCTGAAATTGTAATTTTTTAAGAAATTTTTCTATGTGCAGAAACAGGTAACTATTGTAGAGCTGATGCGATTCAAGCAGAAGTCGAATGAGAAGCTGTCAGATTATGTGGACAGATTCAGGGTCCAAGCACAAAAGTGTGTCGAGCCAATTGAGGAGAAGAACTTGGTTAGCATATGCAACAATAGTGCTCTAGACTCCTTCAAGCCCGATCTCATTACAAAGGCCTGTGATTCATTTGCAACCCTCTCATCCTTTGCACAAGATTTGGGAGGAATCGTGACAGTGCCCATCAGCCATGCGACGGTTACATGGAAGGAAAACAGAACAACAACTGTGGTTTTGGCTGATTCTCAGTCAAAACCACAAGGGGGCAAGAGGGAGAAGAACGAGCGAAATTTTGAACGAAGTAAAGGAAAACATGGGGACAAGTATACCAGGATGCCAGTTACAGAGGCTATCACATGCAGTGAGAAGGCATTCAGGGGCCTGTACGAATAATGGGTTGAGCACGGAGTGGTGAAACCTCCGAGGCCTAAATTTATGGTGAGGAAGAGATGAAAAGAAGACCGGATTTCTGTGTGTACCACCAGTACGCAGGACATTCCACTACGGACTGTTACAGTCTGTAGAGGATATACCATGAGAAGCTGGCAGCCGGAGAAATCGAACTGTGTAAAGAAAAATAGTGTGTATGGCAAGCCACTTCCAAACCACAAAGGAAAAGAAACATGCAACACTATTACCCATGGTGTAGCCCCAGCAGTCAAAAGGATGGAAAATTTAAAAATGAGCAAAAGAAGAACTCAAAGGTGCCCCTCCTAGGGTTCGGTCTCTAGGGGGCACACTCCTGTTTGAGTTTTGATGTGATTTCTAGATCGAACCTTGGTTATCGTGATGATCAAGACTAAAGAAAGTGACGAAAAATACATGGAGGCTTAGGGATGATCTCCCTCAAGTCCTTCGAAACATAGAAAGCTACTCAAAAGGGCCAAAGGTCGTGACGCCATGACAAAGCTATGGCTGATGCTATGCTAAAGCCGCATGAAGGCAAGAAGGATGAAGGCTCATACCAGATTTCAAGAAACACGATCAAGGGCCACAATAGCCTATTCAAGACAACAAGCTGTAGTAGCATACAACAAGCAAGCATCAAGAATCAATAGTTGATGCTCATCATGTCAAAACTATGAGAAATTTTGTTACGCAAACTTTATCAACACAAGATGATGGACAACCCAAATACTGGCTCTACCATCGAAAGATCTCAGAACTGTAAAGACGAGAATATCAAAAATCCACCCAATATGGTGGTCCACTAGAAAATGATGGTTGAAGTACTCAAGAGTATCCTTTGCCAAGAAATTGGATGACCAAGGCAGGAGACACAAGAATTGATGAATTAAAAATCCACCCAAGATGGTGGTCCACTCTAAATGGTGGTCAAGTCCTTGTAGATTGCACTTGCTAAGAAATTGGATGACGTAGTGACGAGACATGCAACTTAAGCCCTTATGAAACCCTATATGCCAAACAATTGGCACGACGTACCAAGGAATAAGGCACAAGTTATACTTTCAACTTTAAAAGTAATCGAGGTACCTGACTATAAGTCCTCAAAGTTATACTTTTAACTTTAAAAGTAATCGATGCACCTAACTATAAGTTCTCAAAGTTATACTTTCAACTCTAAAAGTAATCGAGGCACCTGACTATAAGCCCTCAAATCCGAGAAAGTTACACTTTATCTCTAAAAGTGGCGAACGTTATGCTTTATCCGACTAAAGCAAAATCTATTATTATTATCTTTATGAAATTTTTTGAAACGTTGTGCTTTTCGTTAAAAGCAATATGATTATTAATAAAAATGTCAAACTTTCACTTATACTTGAATATTCTTTGGTTTTAAAAGTATGGATTCAAGTATTAGTTTGCGAGAAATCGGAAAAAAGCATGTTACTTAAAAAATTGCATGTTTACTCTCACTATTATGAATATTGTTGTCTTGGAATATTAATTTGAATAACTTATGATTCAATGCTAAACATTGGGTCTTAAGAAAAAATTCAAGTTAAAGGCAATCAATAATGCTAAAGAAACTCTATTATGATAAATGACATATAAATGAGTTCTTTGATACAGGAAATAACAAAAAGCTACAACAAACCATGATCTAAAGGCCTTATATCAAACTGAAGAGGGGGCATAACTAAAGCCTCAAAGTCAACAATAGCGGTATCTCAAACCTTCGTATTTGATGTTATCATTCCCCCAAGGTCTTGAGCAGCCGACTCAAATTTCTAAAGCTTGATCTTTAATTTAGCCATGATATCTTGAAGCCCCAAAAGCTCTACCGAAAGTAAGTAGTTCTTATGATGATGTGAAGTGACCTCCGAACGCGCAGTGCAACAACACAATACCTAGAAGTAAGGAGATCTAGCCCAGCACGAAAAGGAGAAATGTCAAGGCCAACAAGTTATTAACCTTACAACTCAGATATCTAAGTCCTCTGTTCATAGAGAACGGAGAGAAAGACTGTGCATCTCAAGAACAAAACTTATAAGTTGAGCTAATAAGGAGGCCTCACGAATATGTAGCCGATCAAGTATCTGTGGGAACCAAACTAGGAGACGCGTTAAACTTTCTTGACTGGTGGAAGAAACCTGGAAATCCATCAAAGGAACAAGTTCTCCGGTTGGATTGAAGAAAGCTATAGTAGGAGCCACTTGGGAAGCAATCATGATATTCATCGGGAGAAAGGCTGCACAAATCACGGGCTTAGAGAATGCCTGTAGCTCCATGACATCTTTGTTGTTGGGTGGATAGTCCAGGTCACTAAAAGGCGAGGTGGCAGAATCAAAATGAAGAGAGTCAAATAAGGCGAGCCCCTCAATGGGCAACGAAAGTAAAACATCGATGCCCTCACCCAAAGAACTAGTAACTGTACCCTCCCTGTCAGGTGAAGCCTCGGGAGAATCCTTCTGGGGAGGATGGAAATCAACAATAGTTTCCGAAGGATTCCCCCTCGGGGGAGAAGGATTAACTGCCATAATAGCATCAACATCAACATGGGTGTCACCAGTACCTTCCAAGCTGTCATGTGAAGATGGAACTGTACTAACCACAGCAGGACCTAAGCCCACATCAAACATGGAATCGTCAATATTAAGGCTGACACGATCATCATGAGGTGAGGAAGGCTCGACAACAATCATGTTATGTCAAGGAGGCTCACAAGTAATGGAGGTCGTCACCTCACTTGTCATACCAATAAGAAATACAATGGGAACATCATCATCGTCGTCATCATTCTCGGCAATCTAAAAACAAAGATCCTCGGCTTTACTCTAGCGTAAGTAACTCTCATCTCCCCGACAGCAGAGGATCCCAGGGGAAGAACTCGAGGAGGTACCTGAGACGAAGTCTGAAATGATTGTGTCACCATGAAATCATGAAGTATAATTGCTAGCTCGCCTGATAGCCTCTATCAAGTACGCAACGCACTCAATAACCCTAGGAGACAGACTAGATGGGCTACAAGAAGTCGAAGCCACAACAGGAAGACTGCAAGATATATATAATCTATAATAGGTACATAATTTGAAAAAAAGAAAAGGAAGCAGACATCCTCTAGAGTAGTGGTGAATTCTCCCAAGTAGTAACGAATGTGCATGAAGAAGAGCACTAGCGGGAAATCAACACAGTAAGGGCATCATGATCCTGCTGGATACGTAGATCCCTACATAATCGGATGCCCTACATAGTTGAATGCCCTACATAGCTGAATGCAACGATATATGCCCGCACTCTTTAGTATAACCTTATACTCAGCATTCCCGAGGATCTCGTCGGTCCAATATTGCCATCCTTGAAGACGGCCAGATGAGTCAGACAGGAAGCGAAAGGGACTGAAAGGGTATTCTTGTTTCTCTATGCACATGCGGGGAATGCGACCGGAATGGGGGAAGTCGTCCCAACCTACGCAAGTCGCGACATAAAGAAACAAGCCTTCTTTCTCTGGTGAAGGAAAAGTTGTGCGATCGTAAGTCTGGACTTGCTCCCAAAAAAATGTCAAAATGCCTAAAGAAGGGAACCTTTCCCCTATCATTGACGAGGGGAGTTACCCTAGAAGCCTTTAAGTCTTTAAAGCATCCGGTAGACGAGGCCTGCAAGTAAGGAAGACTCCACATAAGGGTACTAAGGATATCAAGTAAAGCATATGAACTTGAGTATACTTACCGTGGCAAGGGGAGAATCTGAGATTTATACTTGAGAATACCTGAAAAGAAGAAGAAATGAAGTCAGAGAAGGATCAAAATCATAATTATGAAAGAAAAATAAGATTTGAAATTTTTCCAAAAAACTTCGGACAGCCAAAATGCATCATTCGGAGCCATTTTTTGAGTTATTTTGATATGGTCGTTTTGATATATTATGGGCCCCGAGACTCCAAACAGAACAAAAGTTATGGTCAAAACAGCGATCACGATTCCCAATGTTCAAATTTTGGTGACATTTTTTTTCTAGGATTCGCCCCATAGGGTTCGCCCCCCTAGGGTTCAGCCCCCTAGGGTTCGGCCTCCTGAAAAAAATTGGCTTAATTTCCCCTATAGGGTTCGGCCCCTAGGGTTCGGCCACCTATAGGGTTCGACCCCCTAGCGGGATTTCTTTTGTGTACTTTGGAAATTCTGATGCTCCACAAATCAAGTTTTTAGAACGGATGCTTCTTTGTCGCAATAAATAGTGTGTTTTTCTTTATTATCCAAGGGAACCCTACCGAGATATAATCCAAGTAACGGGGCTCGAAAGACAAAAGAAAAGCTACAATGACCTAAAAAGAAACGTAGGAGAAGCAAGTCAAGAAGAAGTTTGGAAGAAAGTACTAAAATAAACTAAAAAATTGAAAGAAAAAGAAGGAAGGAAAGATGACCCTATGGGGTTCAATCCTTAGGATTCGGCCCTATAGGGGTGGAATTGCTTTCTTACCTCTTTCCAAAGATGAAGAATGTTTGCTTGACGACTTCTTAGTGATCTTCAGACTTGAAGGAGGAGAGAAAATGCCTAGACAAAAAATTGCACGATGAAAAGAAAAAGCCTAAGTGACTTGGGAGATGTATATATTCAAACTGCACGCTTGCAATAGTAAAGGAAGCAACCTTTATTTTCCTCTTAAGGAAGATTTCGAAATATAAAGTTCTCAGAAAATAAGAAAATAAATATTGAGCAAGATGTGGAAGCTTTCAAATGCTCTACCAAGAGGTTCAAGGAAGAGCCCTTCTAGGTCTTGCCTCCCTAGGGTTTAACCCCAATGGTTTGGCCCCTAGGGGTTCCCTCTTCTAGAACTCTTGTGTTCAAGACTTGAACAAGTGGAGTCACACAAAATCATTCAAAAACTTGGAGTATTTTGCATGAGCGTCTCTCAAGAATCGTGACTCTCGTGCAGGGGGCAAATGTGGGCCCAAGTGCATATTAGGGTTCACATGACCTAATTGAAATAAATGTACAAATTAGGGTTAATGTGACCTAATTAAATGTACAGATTAGACGTTAGTAAAGGTGTTAGACCCAGGGAAGTCTCCACGTGTTCCAAGGCAGAAGACTCGTGGATGCGACCCATTTTTAGGAATTGATTGAGGGATTGGATTGGTGGCTAGAAGAACAGGGAAGTTTGAGCATTACTTTGATGATTAAAGGGCATTTATGGAAGTTTTCCTTTAAAACATGACTAAAGGGTATTTCGGGAATTTCTCTTAAAACATGTGTCTGACATGTGACTATTTCCCAGGAAAGTTCTATAAATAGCCCCTCTATTCTAAGAAAAGGGGATCGCTCTCAAGACATTACACTTAGACTCTTGGAAGCTCATTACACTTGGAACTCTCACTACAAGAAAAAGGGCTAATCTCAACGGATTTATCCTCGACGGAATTAAATCCGACAACTTGAATGAACTCACATCAGTCAATTCTGGGGTTGTGGTGTTGGGAAGCTGTTACAATGATTCTGAGTCCAATTACTATGGACGTCTAGAGGATATACTTGTGCTTAATTATTCCGGGGGAAAAAAGGTAGTTACATTTAAGTGTCGCTGGTTTGATACTGAAAAAGGTGTTAAAGTTGATCGTAATAGAATCGTCACAGTAGATATCAAGTCAAAACTCAAATCTGATGACGTTTTCGTGTTAGCCAGTCAAACGACTCAAGTGTACTACGCTCCTAACGTCGTAAATAGTAGAAGCCCCTGGTATACAGTTGTCACAACGAAAACACGTGCATTTGATAGTGCTAATATGTTGGGGATGGATGAGACGTTGCAAGAAGATGTTAGCAATCCCAGGCAGGTGCAGCTAAATGATGAAGATGTGATGACAAATGATGTGGTTGACGTACCCGACGATGAGGAAGTCGATGATTTGGAGGTTGTGCATGAGTACGTTATCGTTGAAGATGATAACGACAACGAATCTCATATCGATGATGATGAGGAGGAAGAGACTGAATCCAATAATGTTATTGATGTTGAATCTGATGGGTTTGACGACGTACAACCTCTAAACGTATTTCAAATTAGTAAATAATTTAATATTAATATATTATATTTAAATAATATTAATATATTATATTTAAATAATATTAATATATTATATTTTCTTTATTTCAGTAGCACATTTATGGCTAAAAATAGCGGTGGCGGTCGTCGCAGCGGGGGGCGATCAGGATCCGGAGACGCGAGCCAGGCTGGAGGCTCGTCTTCAGGAGCTAGTAAGTAGTTTGATTCATGTTAACGTATAATATATCTCAATATGAATTAGTTTATGTATTTTGACTAAAGTTTTATAATATAATTACAGATGCTCGTCGTCGACGAGACCGGAAGACTAACCTCGGTCTGTTCGGTCGTCCACCGACAATTCCACATGTAGTCCGAGTGGATGTCGGCTCTTCCCAGTAAGTATTCTATTATAACTTAAAAATAAAGAGTTAAATTTATATAATTTGTTGCATTAAACATTTAACGTAACAATATTCAATTATTTTTACTGTAGTATTCTAGACGCAGTCGCTAAGGCGACCATACACGCTATCTGTCTGACGCACCTCCCGACTGGGTGTATGCGCTTCAGCCAGTACAGCCTTTACGATCCCGCGTTTATGGTCACAGTCTTGCGGGAGTTTCGCGTAAGTTCATTTTCTTATAAATTAGAAAATTATATGTACATAGTCGTTGCCCAATAATTTAATGGTTCCTAACTTTTAAACTTTTGTTATAGAAATATTTTAGATATGATGAGGGCATCTCTCAGGCAGCCGGCGATGATGTTGTTATTGCACACATCGCCAAGAACTACACCGGCTGGCTGTATGAGATGCGACAGAGGGTAGCCCGGGCAGTTGATGACCAGCCCGGGACCACGATTAGAGATCACCAGCCCCGCATAGTCTCTGATGCAGTGTGGGAGGCTATGTGTACGCACTGGGATGCTGACAACTTCAAGAAGAAGTCAGAGCAGGCAAAGAAGAACCGTCATCAGCTCCGAGTCGTACACACTACTGGCTCGCAGTCTTTTGAGGAGGCGAAGTCGGTAAGTGACATATACTTAGTTGTTTAGTTACTCATTTCTCACAAGTAAACTTCATAACTACTTTATGAATGTATTTATTAGGCCATGCGACAGAGCTTAGGCCGACCTCCGTCTATGTTAGAGTTTTGGGATAGAGCCCACACACCAAAGGACTCTACTATGTCTCCCGCAGCATTAGCTATACGGGTAAGTGTAATTGGAATTTTACATAATGTTTAATATTAGTTAGTTCATAAAATGAAATACTTAACTTACGTATAAGCCATAAATTACAAGACCGATTTCAGGCTAGTCGGGACCAACGTGTAGCTGAGTTGCAGGCGGCTATGGGGGATTCTAAGACGTTAGATTCCACCGTTCCTCCGCCCGAGATTGAATTATCTCGGGATGAGGAGCTGGCACTATGGGTCACGGCTCAGGATCACCCTACTAGCAGTACCAGCAGATATTGAGTGTTGGGATTGCCGAGGATACCAGCGCATACATTACCTGGAGGTAATATTATTTCTAATAAGTTAAGATTAAGTAACTGTATATATTATTAGTAATGATATATTTATTTGCGCAGGCTCTAGCCAGCGTCAGCGCCCGAGAGCTTATGTCGGACCATCTCATACAGGCACTGGCTTGGACGACGAGATTTTCCAGAGGGTCATGGCGGCGGTGTCGGAGACGTTTCGTATGGATCCGGTCATCCGTCGTCAAGAGTTGCCCAGCCGAGCTCGCCTTCACCAGCTCGCCCAGGATATTGCAGCAGGGGCCACCGTCGATAGTATGGGTATCCCGTAGGAGCAGTTCGTCGCGATACGCGATGAGGTGCTCCGGTTGGTGGTTACATTACTATCGGAGGCATTTGGCCCGATTGGGAGTCAGCCCCCGCCTACTCAGGTATATTATATTTACTTTTACTTATTTAATCTGCATGTTATTCAAATAATACTTTCATACGGACTAATGCGTCATATTTTTAATTGTATCAACAGGGTGGCGATGGCGACGGCGACGGAGGGGATGATGACGTTAATTTGGATACACCATAGTCCATGCCCAAAATATATATATATATATATATATATATATATATATATATATAGTTTAGTTTGCGTAGGTGTTTTGTATTTAGAACCTACTTAATTGTTTTGTAAATCATATATTGTAAAGTTTAGTTTGATTCTTTGTAAATCGATGTAATATTCTTTAGTTTTGAATGTGTTTCGGGACATAATGAGTTATTTTTTCTAGTTTTTAACGTTATGAGTTGATTATGATATATGTTGTTCTTGGAAGTAGCTATTGGTATTGTAATATATGTATTGTTGGGATAAAGCAGGTTACAGGTACAAAAATGGGGTTTAAAAACCTGGAAAATTAAAAAAAAAATATATTTAAAAAAAAATGGTATTTCCGACGGAATAAGGTATTTCCGACGGAACTTCTGTCGGAATTAATAATTAATATTTATTTCAAATTTTAGTATTTCTGACGGAAATAAATTATTTCCGACGGACATTCCGTCGGGATTAGCTTATTAATGGACGTCCCCGGGAAGTGCCACGTGGCGCGTTATCACCGACGAAATTATTATCGACGGACTAAATTCCGTCGAAAAAGGCTTATTTCCGACGGATGGTCCGTTGAAAATAGTCCATCAGAAATAATTGTATTCCGACGGAAGTTACGACGGACTTAATTCCGAGGGCGTTATTTCCGGCCGAATTTCCGACGGAGTATTCCGTCGGAAATAATATATTTCCGACGGAATAGGATTATTTCCGAAGGACTATTCTGTCGGAAATATATCTTTTTCTTGTAGTGTCTCTCCCAACTCGAAGACTCAAGAAGGCTCTTGGAATCCTTGCTACTCTAACCCGGTTTCCGGATTCTGAGAGTTCTGCCACGTGTCATTGGAATAATCGTCCACCTGTTCTTCTCCCATCTTCAATCAATCAATCACTTTCGTGCTCTTCGTGGATTTCTCTCCTCTCCAGCCAACACGAAACCCTAACCCTTGCAAGACGTAATTTCCTTGCCCACAGAAAGTACATCCTCTGTTCCAAATATAAAGATTCCATATATACTCTAATACAAAAAACTATTATTTCAACCAGAAATTGTAAACTTGTCCACAAAGATTCCACAAACTGATAATTTGGTGCCCCACTCAAGTATTTATGACTTCATAATATTTTGTCCCGAACTTATTGAGATAGATCCTTAGAACAGTATTGAATAAAAATACTATAATAAAAGGCCAAATTATATATTTGTCCATCCAAATTATCACCAAATTTTAAATTGACTTTTTAATTGACAAAAGTTATACTTTCGTCCTCTAATTTGGCATTTTAGTTCACTTATGTTTCTTGGGCTGATTTTTTTATTTTCACATTCGAGTCATCGTACACTTTTTAACGAGGTTATATGGTCTTTTGGTATTTAAATGTTTCCATAGAATTCAATAATCAAATTATAAAATATATATTAACGGCACAAGAAATTTACGTGACTTCAAACCCCACCTGAAAAGAACAAATTAATATAATCTCGTTAAAAAGTATCGCACATGACAATTTGAGAAAATCAATCCAGGGGAAAATCAATCCAAAAAATAGAATTGAACCAAAATGCCAACCTTGGAGGATGAAAGTATTACTTTTGTCAACTAAGTGGTCAGTTTAAAACTCGATGACAACTTAAAGGGATAAATATGTAATTCAGCAATAATAAAGAAAACACACAAATTATGTTGTAGTCATTTTAATAAGTAGTTTACTATAGCAGGAAAATGGACATTCATAAAGTAGTCTTCCCAACAAATGTCCCTTGGGTCAAAATAAAACACAGCTTCCTCTATGCCGCTTTCTCGTGCTACCATTTGCAACTTTTCAGTATTCTGGTCATCAAAGCTAGAAACAATAAAATAAATATTTATCAATAACAAAGAAAAAAAATAAAATAAAATGTCCTTTCGTCCACTTAATTTTAGTCTCATATTTTAAAATAATGTTCGAGTTTAAGACGTGGCATGGCAGATTTAGATATTTTATGTTTTGTAATTCATTGTTTTATAGGTTAATAGCATATTCAACTCGAATTATACACTCACTTATAGCTGGGATCATAAAGTTAAATCCTCATGATACCCACCCTCATGTACCAATAAGTTATCAATACATACCCTAAAAGAAAATTAGGAAAAAAGAAATAATCGGAATGGTCGCAAACGCCGACCTTGTGAGTATGTAAGTATAGTTTAATTGTATAATCTTCGATTTAACGATACAAAACTATTTAAATACTACTCAAATATTATTTTCTTGCCAACATTTTAGTGACTAAATTGGTTAGATCACTAATTTACGATCTATCGCGCTTACCTAAACTTATTTTAACCTAAACTTATTTTAAGTAGCGAGTTGAGAGGATTTAAACTTCATGTGTCAATTGTAACTCAGTATATATTTCAAAGTAAAATATGCTATTAGCCCTTATTTCGTGCTAAAAATGACGCAGAAAGATTATTTTACAAGTATTAATTCTAAATGTGCTTTTGAATGCCTTAAAACTCGTGTAACAAACATGATTGGTCCGTAAAATATAAAATGCATGAACGAAGTAATTAAAGAAGAATGGAAAATTTGGAAAAACTTACATTCCCTTGAAAAATAAGTATGGCTTGTATAGTTCTCCCAATCGCATCATTAGGTTGACCCTTCGCTTCAGACTTGCAACCTTGCTCTCTAGGCTTTGACAAAGTATCATATTTATTAACTGTAACATCTACATAAAAGTTTGATAAAAATTAGTATCTCAATGTAACCTTAATTAGAGTTACATGATAAACTGATTACAACAATAATTCATTTAAAGGTAACATCTGAGTGGCTTGAGTCCATATCGATAAAAGAGTTAGAATTTGAACTTTTTTTTGGCAAAAGGCTAAACATTTTATATATCTGAAAGAACAAATTGAAAAGACTTGAATTTTGAGTACATGCACTGATCCTCGAGAGAAGATGGTGGAAAAAGTTCAAACAAAAAAAGAAACAAAGTTTCCTCGTATTCCCAACTATTACCATCTTCATTACTTAGCAAATGGCCTGCCATTCCAATGTTTCCTAAAAATTCCATGCCAAACTGATATCAAAGATTTGTGCAAAATAAATTTCTGCATTCCATACTAGGTTGTAGTGTGAACTTTGCTTCCTTAACTAAGTCAGTCCCAAAAACAAAAAGAAGAGTTTTCATCGCGATACTTTTGTTGCTACTAGGCCCAAATTTCTGAAGGAGAAAAAAAAACAAAAATGATAGTGAGGTACATAAATTGCAAATTTGTCCCCTCATATTAATACTGCATTGTAATACGGACGTTAACATTGTACTAGTTCTTATATCCCTTCAAAGTGGGGGTGTTTAAAAAAATATGTGTCAATTTTTTGCAAAATTTGATAAATTTAGGTCAAAATTAGTCAATCATGTGCATATTATGTGTGTGTTTAAGGGGTAATATAGTCATTTTGTATACTAAAATATATTCTCTCCAAATAAATGAGTAAAATGCCTGGCACAAACTGAATATTTTACCCCCTTAAACACCGCATAATATGCACATGATTTACTTATTTTGACCAAAATTGATCAAAGAGGACCGTTTTGCTAAAAATTAAAATATTTACTATGACATTGTAAAAATTAAAACATTAACATCTATATTACAGTTCAGTGTCAACGTGAAATATTGTTTAGCAGTTTGCCCTTATAGTGTTGACACCTGATTGTCTAAAGACTCCTTGTAGTAACCAACTTTTCTAAAACAAAACTTAGCACTTCCTATTCCTTGTTAATTTTTACATAACTGTTGTGCTTGATTCCATTCACACTCAGTGGGACCTTGTGACAGCATATCCACTTTAATGACATCCAAGACCAATCTTTATACTCCCTCACTTGAACCGAGACTACTTGATCTTTCCCATAAATTACACAGCCTTGTTGCCCAAGAGACATAAAATCCTTTATATAAACTCCTATACTACCCTATCCCGAATATTACCTACCACTTATAATTTGGCTTAAATATAAATTACTACCATAAAATATTGATATTTCTGTATTTCGGGGATCGACCTTTCAATTTTTCCAATTAAGTAATCAAACTTTTTATTTTTTCCACTTATGTTTAATTGGACATGCCACGTCATAAATTGATATTGTGACTTACTTATCAAGGCAATCAATGCTTATGTGTAAACTGAAAAAATGTTATTTCAAATATTTTTTGTCATTTATTAAACATCAAAGGGTAAAAAATTATGAAGTTTATAATGTTTTTACCATTTAATGTTTAATAAATGTGGTGTTGCGCTCTTTTTCTTGGTAGGAACGGCGAGTTATGATAGAATACGCCTTGTTATCTGGACGAAATGGGCATATAGCTATCCCAATGCCAGAAATATTCACGATGTTCAATAGCTTTTCGATAGCTTCCCTAGAATTACCGGGTATGAGTGGTTTTGTTGCAGAATTGATAGTCTTTTTTGGAATAATTACCAACCAAAAATATCTTTTAATGTAAAAAATATTAATTACTTTTGTAATGACAATTGGGATGATATTAACTCCTAATAAAGGAGCTATTTCGAGGTTAAGGATGTGATGATGGATTCCACCAGAACGGGGCTTTCAGTTTGTTGCTAAGCGATAGATAGATGTTGTTAGTCGATAGTATGGTTCAACGGTTGTTTCCACGTCCATGGGAAAGCCTGTTGTTTCAGGCCTAAGGAAAGTCGTTCTGTTCGACTCAGAAGCATGATGAGTCGTAGTCTAAAGGCTCTTGCTAAGGGACGAAATAGATTTCGCCCAACCACATACGCTCAAGCCTTAACCATTAGCTCCTTAAGAAAGCGATTAAAAAGGTACCTTGAGCATACCCTCAACCTCATGTTAGCTAGTAAGAAAAAGTTTCGATGCGGGGGGATGTTACAAAGGTTCTCCTGTCGGGTGTAAAGGGAGAGCCCCACTATGACTATTAAGACATAGAGGATACTTTTTCATCATCTGTCTTTTCTATTCAGTCAATTTAATCCCCTATGTTGCATACTCCTTCCGTTCATCTTGTAGAAGTTACAAGGAAGCCGAAATCTTGTGTTACAAGTGATGAGTGTAGTTTTTATCATCAGAAAGGACATTGGCAAATTTATTTTCCTAAGCTTCAAGGATGCCAAAAGATGACTAATTTTGTTTTTCGCCTTTTATTATGATTTTAAGGTGGGTTCATCTTTTTTGAACCTAGCTCAAGATTTCTCCTCTCATCCAACCTATATTTGTTTTGCCCATTCCAGATGCATTTAACGTGTCTCCAAAAATGGAAGAGAATATTGCATGTCTATCTATATAAAACTTTTTACTATGGGAATGAAGATAGAATAATGCATATTCTCGGTGGCTCTCTTACACGTTGTATTATTTTCAATCTTCAAGGCTACCATCCTATGGAGCTAGATGAAGTGTTTACTATATACTTTATGGACCAAGCGAGGGTGCCCTTAGTCTTCAGTTATCTTTTCCAAAAGTAGGAAGCCTTTCATTTCACTCTTTCAATAGGAGCCTACCTAAAACGAAGTTATCTGATATCAGGTAGGGGGTCTAAGCCAACCTCACCGCCCCTGCCTACGGTTGAACAACCTGCTTTTCTTTTTAAAATAGAAAGAAGGTAGACATTCTTCAAACCAACCATACTTTTTTGAGAAAGGTCTGACTCCCCCTCCAAGAACCGTATATGAGACTTTCATCTCGTACAGCTCAAGCAAAACACCTAAATACTAGTTTGAACGGATATTTAATCGAAAGTTTGAAACTTCTTTTCTTAATCTTTAATTCATTATTTAAAATAACTTTTTAAAATTACACATAAGCACCGATAGGCTTAGTGAGCGGTCCACGTCATCAATTTATAATGTGGCATGTCTAATTGAATGTAAGTGGAAAAAATTTAAAAGTTCGATCACCTAATAATAAAAATTAAATGGCCAATCAGCGAAGTGAAAAAATATCAATAGTTCAAGGTTATAATTTATATTTAAGCCTAATATTTATAATACTAGTATATGGATGATAACTTCACACCAAACCTGGTTTGTCATTCAGGAAATGCTCACGGAATATTGCCATATACTCCTGCTTCATTGAAAAGCTTGCATGTTAAACCTTCATCCTTCCAAAAAACTTTAACAATACATAATCATAGACTCCCTTAATAAACATCCTCCTACACCACAAAGGCATCACAATCATATTTTAGTGTTATGCTCTGATTCACTTTAATAATACAAACTGTTGACCGACTCTAAATGCCCTTTCAATTAACCTCCGAGTTATCTTCTGCATCATCCCCTACTCTTTCAACTTCTAGATGTTACCCTACAGAAAGCCTATTTTTCTGTTCTTGCCCTTGTGACTTTTGTTTCTTATGAAATTTCGACTGTTTGCTTCTTCTCTTATTATTCTTCCCCTTTCGTACATTCCTTTTTTTAATTTTCTAATGCACTTTCACTGGACTTGAGCTTGAAACTTCCACGTGATCATTATTCAGTTTGAATTGTTTTAAAGTTCTTCTTAGACACTTTGCATTCTTGGCATTGACACCCTTTATTCACATACATGTACTAAAGGACCACCACACTTGTTTTGATTCTTGAGGAATCATTTAAGACTGTTGGGATTTGGCTCATATTTGGTCAGATGGTAGCCCTCTCATTAAATGCTCACCCATGAAATCAAGAGCTTGTGGTCATATTTGTCAAAATTAGTACAATAGTCAGCATACAAAGAAATTAAATTGTATGTGGTACGCATGCGCAAAATCTAATTTGTGTGTTGCAGATTTTGCTTATTGATTTTGTCCTAAGATTCAGGGAATAATGCTCCCTCTCCTTCAAGTATAAATAGAGCACCTAGCTTACTAGAATCACACACCAAGCAATGAGTTAGAGAAGCTCAGTGAGAGCAAATAGAGAGAGTAAGAGTGCAGAGAGAAAAATAAACACCAGATAGCAAAGTTTATATTCTCCATATTGTTTTCATAGTGGATCGTGGTTTTTTCCAGTTGAGTTTTCCTTGTAAAATTCTTGTATTATTATTTTTATATCTCATATAGTAGTGTGCTGGTGTTTATCTTAGTGTGTTTGTGCGAGCTTGATTTCACAACAAATACCTCCCTTAATTTCCTCATTTGTATTTTTCAGATGTCTTGGAACTCAAGCTCTACTCCATTTGTGCATTTAATAGATCATTTGAAAAGTTTGGCAATCCACCATTTTTGTAAGCATTGCTTAAAAAGGCAGCATCCGACTACCTATTATCCTCATCCACATGAAGAAGCCGGTTAGACATAAAAAGATCATTATTGTTTGTTTGCATGTCTGGATTCTTTTTCCGTTTACCCCTGATTTACCTCCTCCCTATGCCACATACCAACGCTACTCAACCCATGATCATACATAAAAATATCAATATGCTTCATACTATATGTTTAAATCAATAACCAAGTTTCATCAATCCGCTTAGCATTCTCTGTTTCTTCTTCCATAGCCAACATTGTACCCCATGATAATGTGAAAATTCTCACCATTGTCTCATTTGACCATAAAAAGATCGGAATTCCACAAAAAAAAATTATCAATCTCAAACCTACATTGCTCCAATATCTTGAGACTGCCTAATTATATACACATTGAATTCATAAGGCTTTCTCCTTCAAATTAGTCATTTATGTTTTTTGAAAGAGCATACACTAAATTCATAAGGCTTTCTCCTTCAAATTAGTCGTTGGTGTTTATGTGACAACCCCGGTCAAATATTGAGTTCGAATCAAATTATATTATACCAAGTTTCAATCAACTGCCCAAAAAGTATCTTTTTGGTTAATTTAGCCCACCACTGGCTCACCCAAAACGTCATGATCCTAACCCACCACAGGCTCACCTGAAAAGTCATTACTGAAAGTATAGTTAATAGTAAGTTGTTTAGTTCTTTTATATATTCCCCTGTGACAGCTCGAATTTCGGGAACTGTTATAATAAGAATTTAATAACGAAATTCTTATTATGAGGTATAATGGGTAGCTTGATAATTCGAGCTGACGAATATTATTGAATAAAATAGAGTTTTATTAATAATATTATGAGTTATGCATTTAAAGATTATATTACAACCTAGGTTATGAGGATGCGATGATTAGTAAGTATGAAAGTTTTCGTTTAAGCGAATACGGTGATTTCGAGAAATATCGTTGAATTGTTATTCACGTGGGCACTATATATGCCCAAAGATGCTATTTATTAGATTAAATAAATAGTTTGATGAAAATTATTATTTGAATAATTTATTTGGTGTAAATATGTTAACCAAATACATGTGGGTTTCATGTACATTTAGGTACATGATTTTGGTAAGCTAATTGGTTAGTAAATAGCTAACCTATATTAAATGAGTCCATTAATGGATTAAATTAGTGGGCTAATAAATGTGAAATGTTATATTATTGTTAAAATCCAAGTGTAGGATTTTGTAAGTCCATTGAGGATTTTAATTAGCAGCCCAAATATTTGACATGGGTGGTCCAAATAAATGGCCCAACCCAAGACCCATTGTTTTACCCATGACCCAAACCATATTGCATGACCCGTGTTGGGATTTATTAGAGAAAGAAAATTAGCATTTTTTGTGCAAAGGAGGTATTATACGGGTAGTGGGAGGACAGAGAGAGAGAGACCAAATGGGTTTATTAATATTGAGTGTTGCTCAAATTAGAAGCAACCAAGTATTGAGAACCAATGAGAATTTACTAAAGTGGGGGAGTGTTGGCCAAGGGTGGCATTGTGCTAAGCACAATGCATAGAAAATCTCTATTTGCCTAACATTCCTTCTCAAAGACTAAACCCACACACTTGGGTGCTCAACCTTTTCTCCTCCCCGAAGCCACCATTCCATTTTCAATTCTTCCATTCCAAAATCCCTCCAAGTTCAGTTTGCTAGAATGGAAGGAGGGAGCTAGCTTTCTTATAGTAAAGAAGAAAAAGGAGTTCGGGTACCTAGCAAAGTAGAAGAAAGAGAGAAGGGTTCTAGAGAGAGAATGAGTGAAGGAGAGAAGTTTCAAAGAAGAGGAAATGTACGGATAAGCTCAAGAAGAAAGAAAGAACTTCAAGATAAGCCCTAGCTACTCTCTTTAGCATCTAAAATCGATTTCTAGAGGTAATCATCTCATCTAAATCCATTTCCATTTGATTTTACTAAAATTTCCAAGCTTGTATGGGTTTTAAGCTATTTTGCTTGGTGATTGGTTTTGTTGCAGTTTTTGTTGTTGTTGATGGTTATGGATGGTTAATAATATTATTAAGAGGTTATATAAGCCACTAATAACATTAAAGTGGAACAAAAATGGAAGAAATCCGAACCTATGTGTAAAGGAGAAAGAAAATGGACAAAATGAACAATTTTTTTGGACATTTGGACTGTTATGGACTGAATAGAGGACCTTTGTGGTTATATTCATATCTAAGATTTTTGGTGGTTGTTAATATGTTATACTTCTATGGGTTATGAGAATATTGTAGTTGGAAAGAAGCAAAAAGCCGTTAAAATGAATCTGTGGCGAAGGTATTAGTGAACCATGTTTAGAAATTGAACACTGTGTGAACAATGTCCGTTAAACCAATTTTAGTATTGTTGGGTTGGATGAAAAGTTCTGAATTTTTGTATAGATTTAGTACACTGAGTTAGGAAGCCATGGACTTCGGAACGAACGCATTTCGACCTCGGATGAGGGAGTTATGACGTTTGGGAGAAGAAGTGTCCAAACTGTCAAACAGAAGAAAATAAGTTCGGGAGGGGAGTTTCGGGGCACAGTTTTGGCTAGTTAGAGTTACAAAAAAATTGTGGGCTTTAGATATGTAGTAGTTTATGTTCCAAACATAGCCTTCGGAACGAACTAATTTCGAGTTCGGACGATCGAGTTATGAAGGTGCGAATTAAGCGCATCAAAACTGTCCAATCTGGAACACCAGATTCGGACCAGCCTATTGTAAGAATTTTCAGGACTTCTGTGTTCAGAATTTAAGAATGGTTAAAACATAAAAGTTGTAGCCCCGGAAGTTAGCGACGCGTGGGCGCAAGAATCGCTCAAAAAGCTTTTGAAAAATTATGACTGTTTTAGCGAAGTAGGGTCAATCTGGCCAGTGTTTTTTTGTAGCAATCTGAAGTTGTTTGTAATAAGTTAAAATCCGTATTGACTGAAGAAGGGCCTAAAACTAAGGCCTAGATGAGATTAAAGTAGACTGTATAAGCTTTAATTTGACGTAAGAATGAACGAAAACGAATGAGTAACGAAGAAGTTATGATTAAACGAATAATAGTGTTTGTTAACGATTAAAATAGTTCACACGAGTTTATAATTCTTTTTAAAACAAAAATTTGAGGATTGATATATTGGGTCATATGATGATTATACGTTGGATGATGATGAGGGTCGTGTCGTCTTCGAACGCCGCGACGCCGAGAGAATATTTTTGAGATTTGACCGCATTATTAAATGCGAGCTATATAGAATGAGAAATAGAGTAATGTAAACCGATATATATGTGAAGCCTTTATTGTGGCTAATTGGTATTTTATTGTTGATAAATTATGTAGGATATTTGAAGGATGAATTGTCGTAATTTAGCAAGGAGCGCTTAAGGCAAGTTCTTTCACTAACTTGTTAATTTGTTTAAATGTATTAAATATTCAGATGTTTATGTGAATTGCTTGTGAGCATGATTATATATGCACATTGTGCAACTATGTGATTATATTGTTCTATGTGGAACTTGAGTTATTGTAAACATACAACATGAGATGCATGAGATATGTTATGATATATATGATGCAAATAAAACTTGCACGTTAAGAGATGTATGATGCATGTGTAGATGCATTGCATAAGATTTATAATGCATGAATAAAATGGAAGTTATATGTTACGTGAAGCATGAAAGGTGTAAACTGTTAGTTCTTGCTGAGCCATCGTGCTCATACTTGCAAAAATAAAAACTTTTGCAGAATCTTGATGCGATGAATTGCTCTTGATATCAATGTTGATAAGGATTAGAGGCGCATGGATAAAGGAAGGTTGATTTATTTCCTTATTCTAATTATTTAACTGTGATGACGGTTTATGATGTATGTGAATTAGATTATTGTAAATCTTGAGTTAGAAATGGAGGTTATCCATTGTAGTAGTAAAGATGTGATTATGTTAGTTACTCGTTTTAGTAAACTAGAAGGGTGACGATGTTGTATAAAGGACTTTTATATAACAAATGTATGGTTATTAAATAACTTTACGAATATTCGGGAGGTAACTGGATTCAGAGTTTAAATTTTATGTTTGCTTATAAAGTTGTAAAAAGGATCATGGTATTTATTCAACCTTGATCATTAATGTAGCAGTTAAAGGTTACAGAACCTGGATTTGAGATAAATTTGTAATAATAAGTTTTAATTATTTGCATTTTTATTTATTACATCATCTATTAATGATGTAAGCTTAGAGAATGAATGTTTATTAACGACCGAAGTCGGGAGCCGAGGTCGCCCCGATTTCCGGGTCGTTACATCCCCTATTAAAATACTTGACATCATTGTCAAACCGAACACATAGCCACACAAAGCCTAAAACTTTTGCCTCTTTAGTCATTGTCAAATAATACCATAAGTTTCCGTGTCCCTACTTTCGACAATTCGAGCGGATGACTTGACCTAAACTTTTGAAAGTTGGTTCTGATACCATAAATAAAAATTTAGGTCAAATTTCAAGTGTGAATCAAATCATTAACATACCAAGGCTCAATCCACATTTTCAATAAAAATTCTTAAGTAATCTTAGCCCACCACAAATGTCATGAGTGAAAGTACTAGTAATAGTTGCTTGAGACCTTAATCCTTATATATGTATCAAAGTATCTCAAATGCTCTCATTGTTACAATTTAACTTCAAAAACTTAAATAAAATTAGAAAACAACCAAATCTGAAAATAAAAAACAGTTATCATATATAAGTAAGATTCTGAAGTTAAAACTTAACGAACCTTAATTGTTGGCGAGTAAAAAATAGTCATGCACAAGCGAAAGCTAGCCATGGAAGTCAATAGAGCAACTTTGCGAACTTTTATAGGCTTTCCTTTTTCATTAACCCATGGATGTTTCTGAAAGTAATGATATAAAAAATCTCTAAAATTGGAGTATAAAAGTGGATTTCTTTGAGAGGAACCCACATGATAAATGACATGCGAGTTTTGATTTGCATTTGCCACCATTGCTACAATCATCGCGTTCACCACCATATCTCCTGGTATCTGCATGATTTTATGAAATTTTCTATGAGGAGTTATATGAAATTCAATATTTTAATGATGTGTAACATTTTCTTTTTCTTATGTTGTCCTCCATCGTCGGACTTATACGTCACTCATTTTTTTCCTCAATACATATTCAGTGATAAAAATATTACATTTAACGACATAATAATATCTATAACAAATAATTGTGTCGTTAATGTACCGTTCCAAAATATAATATTTGTATCGCTAAATTTGTATATAGAGAAATTGGGTTAAGTGTATGTGGAATGGAAGGGATCCTAGTCCCCCATCTTTTATTTAAGTTGAGCCTCGGTTGTGAATTTGTTATAGTTCATTGTGACTAACTAAAATGTCAAATTATGAGTTTAGGTGGTGTAGCCAAAACACTCCCTCAAGGTACAATTATTAGTGCAATATTATCCAATTTCAGTTAGTTTTGCACTACTAGTTACACCTTATAAGGTATAATTTTGTATTAATTATTATATCTTGAAGAAGAAGTTTGCTAATTAATTAATTAAGCTTAATGATATAAACATCACTCGGGCACAAATACATGGCACAATTTTGCATTTAACTCACAATAAATCCTAAAATTAATTTAAAAAAAAATAAATTCCAACAAGAGAGCCACATTTTGTACGACTTCGAATTTTTAATAAAAACAATTCTGATAAAAAAAAGAGAGAAACAAACAGATTTGGAAAAGCCATATCTTCTTGTGTATAAGGAATTAAGAGATGATCTTTATGTTTAAAAATAGCTCTAGAAGTTAGCTACACACAGAAACAAGAATCACTCAAAAATTCCTAGCAGATTATTTATAGTGAATTTTTAAAGCAGGCTGGTTTGGAGAAAACTACATTGCCAGAATCTGAAAAAAGAAACAGATTTTGACATGTTTTTTGTAAGAATTTTTTGGGCTTGTGTGTTCACAATCTGAATATGACATAAAAGAGAAGTTGTAGATACGGAAGTTATCTACGCGTGGACGTAAGAATCACTTAAAAACTCCTTGTAGATTATTTGTTATGATTTTTCTAGCGAGACAGGTAAAAGTTGAAAACCTAAACATGACAGATTCTGTTCAGGCTTTTGTGAGACTTGTGTGGAGCTATAGGTACAGAATTTGAAAATGGTGTTAAAAGCAAAGTTGTAGCCCTGGAAGTTATCTAAATATCCTCATGAGTTTCATCAAATTTTATGAAGTAGATTAATTGTTATGATTTTTCTAGTCAAGCTAGCCAGATTTTGTAACAATCTGACATTGGTTGTAAAAAATGAAATTATGTTTTGATAGGAGAAGGTGTGAGGGCCTAGATGAAGTTAAAGTAAACTGTATAAGCTTTAATTTGACTCAAGATTGAACGAAAACGGATAAGTAACGAATAAGTTACAATTAAACGAAAAACAGTGTTTGCAAAAGTTAATCAAGTTTTATAATTCGTTTTAAAACGAAACTTTGAGGATTGATATATTATGATGTATGATGGTATATTTTGATATAAAATAGCATAATTTGACATGAAGAAGATATTGTTCAAGATTTTAGAATTTTTTTTATTTTGTTCCGAATGATAGGAATTATTAGAGAAATTAACAGGAATGTTAAAATATAATTATGGGAAGTAAATTAATAAAAGTAAATGCTATTATAAGGAAGTTAATTTGTTGATAAAAAATATTCTATAATGTTGTAGATGACTCTGAATTGAGCACGGGAGAAAAAAATATTAGATGTGAATAATGTAGATGAGGAACTACGAACCGAGGCAAGTTCCGCAAATTATGAAATTTATTATTTTATAGCTTATGTGCCAGTTCCTTAATTGTTGCACGTTCTCTGAACTATTTGATACTTTTAAATTGAGCAAGTTATAAATTCATCACAAACTCTTTATTTGAACAAGTTCCTTATTTATTGAAATTCTGCAAGTCATGCAAATTCCTATGATTGAGCTGGGCTGCAAGTTTTGGAGATATATGCGAGTTCTAGAATTCATATTATTATGGTAGGTTCTTGAACTCAAAATTAGTATGGCAGGTTCTTGAACCCATAGTATTATGGTAAATTCCTGATGAGTTCTTGAACTCATATTACTATGACGAGTTCCTTAACTCATATTATTATAACAAGTTCCTGAACTCATAATGTATGGTAAGTTCATTGACCGGAGCGTTATTTATAAATTTGCACGTTCTTGATATTTCTAAATTTATTGAATTGCAGAGTATGCCAGTTGTTTCGGCTACTCCACTGTGAAACTGATTTAGACTGAGGATGAACAAGCCTATAATATAGGGGAATATTTACGGAGAGTTTTTCAGTCTATGTCACTGTTAAACACTTATGGAGAGTCAGCAGTTTATATAATCGTGGGACCCTTTTGGGCCATATAATGCTGACTTAACGCTTTTAGCGTTTGATATAATGTAATGAGTTCATGGTCCTTACGACCCCTCAGTAATAATTCAAAGATTAAGATTCTGATGTTAAAGTTCTATTATTTCTTGATACTCATGTGCTGATGCACATTCCTAAAGTTTCAAATATTGAAAATCTATATTGACGAGCTATTCATTAGGCCAAAGTATATTTATTAATTGATGAACTTATTCTGACAAGTCACTGTGTACTACAGTGAGGTAACATGTTACAGGTCATGGCAGTGCTGCTAGACTGATCACGTGCAGTACAGTTCAAAAGAATTCTTGGTCCTATATGACCATCCAAGTAACGAGAAAAGTTGATAATCGTTCAATTCAAAAATATTGAGTTATTGTTTCAAATTTATTCCTTGAAATATTTTAATTTAGTTTCATGCTTGCTGAGCATATTTGATGCTCACCCTTACAATCATAAATTATTGCAGGAAGAAAGGAAAGATAGACCCGGTCGGGAGCTAGAAAGTAGAGAAAGAGAAATCATGTAGAGGCTACATGTTGGTATCAATGAGATAAAGTGTAAGATCTAAGTCGTGATCCAGGGATGAGGTACGTGATTGATGTCTGTAATAGACTAGGTAAATCAATAAAAATATTGATAGATAGTATGGAAGTTGCGTATCGTGATGCGCTAGATCTGTGTAGAGAGTACAGTGATTTCGGGTCGTCACACCCTCAAGGTACAATTATTAGTGCAATATTGTCCAATTTCAATTAATTTTGCACTACTAGTTACACCTTATAAGGTATAATTTTGTATTAAGTATTGTATCTTGAAGAAGAAGTTTGCTAATTAATTAATTAAACTTAATGATATAAACATCACCCGGGCACAAATATATGGCACAAATTTGCATTTAACTCGCAATAAATCCTAAAATTAATTTTAAAAAACATAAATTCCAACAAGAGAGCCACATTTTGTACGACTTCGAATTTTTAATATAAAAAAATTCTGATAAAAAAAGAGAGAAAGAAACAGAGTCAGTGTATAGGATAATGGCCGAAGATTTAAGTAAACTTACGACATCAAAAGTTGTCTGTGGATCCCCGAGGAAGAATTTCATATTTCCTTTAGCATAAGCAACCACATTGGAATCTATTGTTCTGCAAATGCACCCATATATATGTCAGGATTTAGGAGGAGCGGCACATGATGTGTTATGTAATTCTATTGCGGCCTTTTCTATATCTTTTGAACTTGTCACATGATGCAATTTTCAGGTTTTAATGAAATTTCTTTTGACCATTAAAAAAATGGAGGATTGACAATAATCCCAATACCCATTTTTTTTTTCATATATATCTCGTCGTGATCGTCCATTAAGAATTTTGCACAGTTTTGTAGTGTGGGACATTACGTGGCTATTTGTGATTTACCAGTGTTTCTCACACACACTGTCAAATAAAATATTGAAGATAAATTAAGGGTTTATAAGGAGTGGGGAGAGAAAGGGACAAAATTTTCAAATAAAATGAAGAAAAGGTAGGAATCAGAGAGAAATTGATTCAGTTTTAATCCTTTTGTATTTTATCTATAATTCCAGGGTGAAACTAGACTAAATCAAACTCAGGTACCATAAGAGTAGTTAGTTTTACTTTTTGAAGTAAAGTTGACATATTTTTAATTGAAGGTCGACGTGATTCATTAAGTTTTTAAAACACTAAATCTTAAATTATTTATAGTACTTTTACACATTTACAATATTCACAATTATTTTAACTAAACTAAATAATTAAATTTGTATAAATTTTAAATTTAAAAATATCTCAAATGACTTCAAAAAAACGCATGTTTCGAAATGAAAGGAGTGTATAGTAATATTTTAGATGGATTCGGCTAGGGTGAAGTTGGCTAACTTCACCCTAGTAAGTTCATATTGTTTTTCATTGCATAGGTTATAAAAAATGTTACATTAACCAACGCAATAAAAAAACTATAGAATTTATCAATACAACATTTTTTTATAGCTCATACAATAAAAAAATATAAAATTTACTACTAGGTCTAATCATTCAGTTATAACCGAACCGAATAGCCTATTCGATTATAACTAAATACCAAAATTTATGTAATTTTAATATCCGAAAAACTATCCGAACTAAGAGATAACCGAATTACTGAAAACCGAATAACCGATTTTACTATTCGGTTATTCGGTTAATAACCGAAATTAAGTTCCATTTTTATCAAACAAAAAAATCATTTCAAAATTTCAATACTAGAGTTTCCAATCAATAATTAACAACAATCAACAACCATAAAAATTCACAACCTTAACAAAGTTTAATGGTTTAAAATTAACAAAATACATAATTCATAAACATATGATTAACAAAAATAGCTTCTTCATGTCAATCAACATTATATTTAGTGGTCCCTGAGTTTCAATTTCTCTTTCTTATGATCTAAACACAATGTGGTAATCATCTAATAGATATACATCAGCACAAGTATATGCAGCCTTACAAGGAAAACAAGCTTCAGTGTTCCACTATAAATTACAACATTACAATACCTCGTGATAAAAAGAGAAAAGGAAAATTAAAAACAGTATATTTTTAAAATTCTAATTCAGTTAATCGGTTAACCAAATAGCATGATTTTCATACCCAAACCCAAACCCAAATACCGAATTATAAATCGGTTATAACCGAATAACCGAAATATTTCGGTTTTAAAAATACGGTTCGGTTATTCGGTTTTACCCGTTCTTTGTTCAACCCTACTTATTATGGTGAAGTTGGTGTCAAGTTCATCCTAATTGGATCCATTTTAGATGTGCATAGTAGTATCATTTTTTTTTTTGTCTCAGGAAAATGTTAAGTCAAAAATAGTAATATGACTTACTTCAAACCTTCAAGCCACCCGGGGAAAGGTTCTCTACAAGTGCTTGTTATGATAGTTGGTCGTAGGACTACTATGGGCAAACTCTCTCTGAAGTGTACCAATTGCATCTCCCCCATTGCTTTGGTCAATGCATATGTATTTGGCCATCCATGTCGCTTTGCCCTATTAGATAATTAGTAACAAAGAAATTGATAAATTATTAATTATTAAAAAAATAGAATAATGTTCAACAAACAGAAAGTAGGAACAAAAAAATCATAATGTTGTTTTTTTTACTGTTCTTTGGAACTAAGAATTTCTCCAAAATATGTAAACATACTTACATAGGAGTATATTACAACAAACTATGGCCAAACAAAAACATCAATAAAAATAAAAATAAACACACACACACACACAAAAACAAGATTTACATGAAAAACCCTAATTGAAAAAAATTACAAGTAAGAGATAGATAACATCACCATAAACTTTGAAAAATATAATTTGAGAAGATGACTCTAACACCTCGAAACCCAAATATATACACCCAAGTTGCTTCTCTCTCTGAAACAACTAAAAATTGAGAAATAAAATAATACAGAAACTCTAACTATATAGGATTAACTGCATATCCAACCTCGAAATATGTACCTTTTTACGCTTTGTACCTAGAAATATAATTCCTCCTATCCCGGTCCTAAAAGTAACAGGATCCTCCCGATACGCACTCTCGTGTTATCTCCGATAGAAAAATTTGGCCAGACGGGAAGGTGAGTAGAAATATGGTTTGACCGTTGTTTATATATATTTGACCGTATAAAGTTAACTTAAAAATAATTTAATATCAATCTTATACAAATAAAATACTCATCATCTTCAAACACCCAAAAATAATTTTTTTTTTCCCTCTTCTTCGTCATCTTCCCTATCTTCATCATCTTCCTCATTGTTAATGAAGTTTATCACATGACTTCGTCAATATTCATCCATTTGATTGTAACAAATTGTATCTTATCTTCTCTAGCTATTAGGTAATTCAAATTCAAATGTACCAATATCTCTCTCTCCATGTAAATCATAGTTGTAACTATACTGTATAAATAGAGGCATATACCACTGCTATGAGCATGCAGTTTAATACCTAATACCTTTTCACAATTTAAGTCCCATCTACCATGAAACTCAAGAATTTCAAAATTCAAAATATCCAAATCATTCGTCATCTTCCCTTGCAACAATTCATAAAACTCGAAAATCTCAAAATAAAAATCCCAACTCATTCATCGTCTTCAAATTTTAGTCTCAAAATCTCAAAACTGCCATACCCACGTTCTATCATCAAACCCAAAAATTTTAAAATCTAAGAACTCCAAACCATTTATCATCTTCAAACATTTCAAAATCTAAAAACCCCGAACCATTTCAAAGTCTAAGAATCACAACCCATTTCAAAATCTAAGTATTCAAACCATTTCAAAATCTAAGAATCCCAAACCATTTCAAAATGTAAGAACTCCAAACCATTTCAAAATCTGGTCTATTACATGTATTGGTAAAGAAATCTCAAACTCACTTCACTCTCTCTCTAGAACACAAATCCCAACGCCATTCCAGTTTCTCTCTCCAAGACACCATCCACTTGTTGGAAATTGTAAGCAAAAGTAGGGGAAGAGTGTTGGGAATTAATTAAGTCACGCAAAATAAACAACACAATATTTAATGTGGTTTGGTCCTCAATGACCTAATCCACAAAACTAACTTCAATATATTAATCTCCATGTTACAACTTTTTGCACGGAATAAAAGTTGAAGAAACCCTCCCTCACACACCAATCCAATACCCAATTACACCCTCTCCCAACTCTCTAGGATGTTACTACCTCTTGGATGTGTTATGTGATGACCTGAATTTTCAGAAAAATATTAAAATAAGAATTTAATAAATAAAATTCTTATTTGGTGGTATGTGATGTGATATTATGTTGTATAGGTCAATACGTGCTATGCAATATGTGATTTTTGTGAATAATAAATATATTATTATTATATATATTTGTTTTGATTTGAAATAAATTGTGGGAATCAATTTATTTAAAGAGACGGATAGCTTTAACGATACAAAACTTTTGTATCTATTAATGAACAAATTAAAATAATTTATAATATTAAATTATTTTAATAGGAGTATGATGTAAATAAATTTTTAGAAGTAATTTATAGATGAAGATTAAATTTAAATTATATTATGAAATAATATAATTTGATAAAGTCTTGTAATGAATTCACTATAAATTAAATTTCATGAGCAAGTTAATTGATTCACTTAATTATATTAGTGAATTAAGGTAATATTTCAATTATGGTTAATATATTAAAGTGATATATTTAAAGAAGGGGAATAAATTGTTGAAGACATTTTATGGGAAGAAGAAGATGATTAAATTTAAATATACAAAATTTGTTGTATATATTAAATAATTAAATTAAAATAGTTAATTGAATATTAACTATTTTAATTGGTCAGTTATATTGAATAAAGAGAACTAAAATAATTTATGAAATTAAATTATTTTAGTATAGAGGAATTATTTCATTGGATAAATCATTTTTAATGTATAGATTAACTAAATTGTCTTGGAACAATTTATGGAGGGAAGAAGTAATTTTAATATAATTTAATTGTACAATATTAATTGTATAAATTAAATAAGTTATTATTTAATGTAACGCTCGTTAAACGAAAAGAGTTAGATTAATTATGGAGTAATTCCATAATTAGTGGGATGGTCTTTATACATATTATAAATGTATAATTTTATTGATATGTGAATATTAATTATTGAAATGGTTGATCCGTTACACAAAAAATGTTATTTTGAATTTGGTTAATTCCATTTTTATGGAAAATGTATATATTTATATAAAAGTACCAAATCATATTTTTATTTATAATACATGTATTGGTATTATTTATAATACATGTGTTGGTTACAAGTATTAAGTGTATAGTGTATATATATGTGGGTAATAAAATTAGAATATATGTATAAGATAATGTGAATATTATGGGTTATGCGGTATAAATATAATGTTTATACTTATATAATATATCAAGTATGCTGAGTATTAGAGAAAAGGGTGATGAGTCAGCCATACTAAGCAGGAGGTGGCTTTTAGTAAGCCATTAAGCATTACACTAAGCAGAGCTATAATTTGTCAAGGAGAGTGAAGAGATGATTAACCCAAAACCATTTGCTGCTCTCTCACTTCTTTTCCTAACCATACGTGCCATCTCTCTCGCTCTCTAAAAGAATTACTCGGATTTCATTCTTATATTCAGAGTTCTCTTTAGTTTCGGCTGGAGCAAGGAAGGAAAGCCAAAAATTTAATTTATTAACTGGTTTGGGAAGAAGTTTCGAGCAGCAACAGGGAAAGAAGGTTGCATAAATTGATTTCTACAAGCTAATACTTCATCAAGTTAAAATTTCTATAAGGTAATTCATACATTTTCATTATGTTCACATGAAATTGAGTTTATATACATGTGAATATTAATATAGCTGTTATATTGAGCTGTGTTTGGGTTGTTAATTAGTAAGAAGGAGATTAGTTGTTATTGTGCGGAGTTATAAGGATGACGAATTTGGGTTAAAACGAAAATAAAACCCAATGAGAACAGCCCACAAATAAGTCGCACACGATGTGTTCGCGTAATAGCCTAAATGAGCTATTTCGGCTAAAAATCCAAAATTTCGCGAAACCAAGACCCAAGTTAGGTTCGTATATCCTAACTGAAATTAACTTGAGTGTCTCATAGCGTTAAACCAAGTTGGGACGCGTTTTAAACGAAAAATGAAAAGTTAAAAATTAGTGTGCGCGCTTATTTTTGACGCGCTATTCGGACTGATTATCGGACCCGAAATGGGTGACTAGTATTTTCTAAAAATAGCCTCATATGCCACGAATAGCATATCAAAAATTGGTTGCAATCCATTAAGCGGACAAGGAATTAAAATTGCATGAAGTAGGCTAGAAACAGTTGAGCAGCAGCAGGGCACTGCCCAGCCGCCGCGTGGGGCGCTGGACGACAGATTGGGGCGATGTGCGACGTATTGGGGCACTGGCCGCACAAAGCCGACGCTGGCCGCACGCTGTTGATGCTGGCCGCACAATGCCGACGCTGGCCGCACGCTGCCAATGCTGGCCGCACGCTGCCGAAGCTGGTCGCACGCTGCCGACGCTGGCCGCACGCTGCCGACGCTGGGGGCACGCTGGGCTGGTTGTGCGATGCCAGACGATGCCGAACGACGTGATGTACTTCGGGGCGTGTTGGGAGACACCGAGCGGCGTCGTGCATGTCGAGCATGTCACGGGCGTGTCGCCGGGACGTTTCGCGACGACATGCGACATTTTTTGACACCGTTCCAAAAATGTTCTAACCTATAAAAGTTAAATATCATAAAAGGTATACTGATGAATATAAACCATTGTAGGGGGACGATAAGTGGGTCGTGGCATTCCCGAACGCCACGACGCCGTAAGACGTACATTTTTGAAATGTTATCGCGTTAGTTAATTTATAAAACGCGAATAACATAAAATAAGTAATGAAATGAAAGTTTCCGTGATTCGAAACGAAGATTTTGAACGAAGAATTTTATAATGGTGTATATATATTTAATATATATACAAAGTGAGAATGTGAATTATTCGCGAGATAAAATGCGAAGCTAAGTTACTAGTGAAGTAAAGCATTCGTGTACGGGGCGATAACATGGTTTAACTCATGAACCATCGAAAAAGCATAAAAATTATGAAAGTTAAAGAAATGATGAGATGAGCTATGTTTACACAATAAAAGTTATTCTTAAATCATATGGTCCCGAGTTTACAAATAGAGATGTGAGATATTCTTAAAATGGGATATAAATGGTTTATGCTTCGAGATGTAAAGTATTTGTATACTAGAGTTGTGAGAGAACCTTGTTAAGCATAAAAAGGTTAAAATGAATAAAGTTTTCAAAGAAACCAAAGATGATTCTAAGATGAGAATAAAAGAGTATAGTTTATATAAACTAATAATCATGGTTAATGTATATGCATGCATATTTTTGTGACATAAATGGTTACCTAATATGTGTGTATATGTAAATACAATTGCGTAGGAATTGTGGAGAGAAGCTAAAAGCTATAAGTGTATTCAACTCGCAAGGCAAGTCTTTCAGTTCCTTTGTGTTATATGAATTTGATATTGATTATATGTAATCTTTATCGTATTGTGAAAGAGATCTTCAGAAGCATGCTAAATTTCATATTATGCTCTATGAATTATGAAAGTCAATTTATGACTAAGTTGATTGAGTTATGGAACTCATGAAAGTAGTATGCACACAAGCCAATCATATTTGATATGATGTAGCATATACTTTGTAATCTTATTCGGTTATTAAATGCATTTTATATTATCTACATGGTACTGTTATATTAAATGTGATAAACCCATAGTTTTGAGTAATGCTTTTAGAATCATGATGGGGATCATGCTAATGAGATCTAAATTCTAGATAGCTCACAAACTTAAATTGTTCCTAATCGATGGATTACTAAAAAGGGGATTAGTGAATCCGGATAGATTAGTACATACGTTGCTTGCTCTTATGAAGAGAATGATTGATCTCATAATCATTTATGTGGAGACACTAAAACAAGTATGTAGGTGCTTATTAGAGAATAAGTCCACTGAACGTGGCTCGCTAAGGAATACCTAATGGAGTTTTACTCGCATGGCAATAGGAATTCCTCTAGTGATAGTAGTACAAGTGATCCTTGGACTTGAGATCATCATAGTATCTTGTGTATGATGAGTTATACTTTGACATGTCCCTTAAGACCTTTAGGGTATATCAAAGGGTATGATTGGGTATAATAAGTTATACATGGAGATAGGTGAATGATCAACAAAGAATATACCACTTCTAGTAAAAGGAGAGAATGTCCTATGTGATTCGATAAATGACGACTCAGAAGTCTTTGGGCAAAGCAGAATGAAATTAGAAAGGAGTTTCTAATTTACATTATCAGAGTTGTGCATTTGAGAATCGAAATACATATAATTAAATAAAATAAGACTTGACAGTAATTTCATGTCTTATATTTAATTGGGACATTGTATGGTAGAAGGATTGAATTGTACGGTAACTATTCACTGAAAGGTTCTTTTGTGATTAATGTTGAAATCTATATTATCTAGAAAGTCGTTGATCGCTAAGGGGGCTTACCCTTATTGTAGAATAAATATTATTTATTTAAATGAATTAAATAGTTTAATTTATTTATTTAAATAATATTAGAATTGTTCTAATTGATTTATTCACAACCGGTTTAATATGGAGAACCTAAAGGGTCACACCGCAAAAGAGAAATATTTATTTAAGAAGTAAATGGCATAATCGTAATAATAAGTTAAGTGTATTTAATTTAATCTATGGAGATAGAATAAATTAAATAGCTTAATATTTATTATTTAATATTTTGAAAATATTAAATATAAATTAATAAGAGGAGTCTTATTATTATTATTACTATTACTATTATTTAATTCCTAATAGGGATTGGGAATTAATTAATAGAAGTACTCTCTCATGAATTCCTAATTGGATTAGGAGTTCAATTAATTAAAGGAGTTTAATTAAAATAAATACCCTAATCCTAAATAGTTTAGGAGGGTTCCCTATATCTATAAATAAGAGGAGTCTTATCATGATTTAGGGTTAGACAGTTACTCACTCTTCCATAAGAATTGGAGAGGGTGGAGAGTACTTACAATTTCTATAGAGATACAAACTAGGGTTTTGTCAACACCCATCTTCTTGAACAATTATTATTCCTTGGTGGATCACCTCTAGAGGCCAAACACTTGGGTGGCTAACGTTGATCAAAGGAAGGAATTTAATCGGTAGAATTCAAGGAGAACGCGAAAGAATTGGAGGTGAACTTGTACCCGAGGAAGCACGGTTCTACGAGGGTATAATTTCTTAATCTCTATCTCTTTCGTTTAATTGATAATTGAGCACATGGATGATCATGGTGATGATTTGTATGAAAATTTTAAAATCCGATTTTATCGCGCTTCCGCACTATTTATGTAATTTGATTGCATGTTCGCGCTATATTCAAACCTAACAACTCAATCTATATGTGATATGTGATATATTAAGCATTTGAAATCGCATTGTTAGAATTATAATGCATGTATGATATGCATAGTAGAATGGTTATGATGTATGAACTGGGCATGAAAATCTGTGCTAAGTGAAGCATGAGAACTGTTGGATTTGCTAGGCTGTCGAGCTCAATCTTGCAAAAATAAACTTTTTGCAGGTTAATGATATGATGGGATATTTCTGATTATCTGGACGATAAGGATTAGAAGACATGCGAAGGATTAAATTTTATTGAATTATAAGTTGTATAGAACTATTTTGATAATTTTGATATATGTAATTGACAGAGGTGTAAATTTCCGAGATATTCAATAAATAAAGAATATATGTTCTGATCTGATTATGTTATGATGATTGCTTTGTAATATAAAGCTCTATAGTGATAATACTATAAAAAAGAATTCGTATTGAAGATTGAGTTGAACATACCAATGACTACTTTGATGAGATGAATCATAATAAAGGAAATATGATTCTAAAATATAGATAATCGTAAAGGTTGCGATTCAGGGAACGAAAGAAAGAAAGATATAAAAAGTTTTTAATCATCCGCATTTTTAGCTATTTTAACATTGAATAATGTTTTAAAGCTAGAACAAGATAGTATCGTACGCACTGAAGTCGGGACAAAGAGGGCTAATTTTGGATTAAGTTGGTCCCGATTTTAGGGGCGTTACATGTTACATCTTTAAACACAAGACTCTATTTATAAGGTACTCATACCTCTCATTTTCTTAATCTAACTAGGACACTCTTATATAATAAATATACCTATTACAAATAAGAATACTTCCAAAATAACATTCCTACCAAAAATAACATTCCTTCTTAGAATATGATTCGAAGAGTAACCTAACAATTCTTCCTTCGATTTGAATCCCCAAATACTTCAACTTCATCTATGAACTTCACTCGATGGTTACCCTTCTTGGCAAGGTTCTCAGACTTAGACCGGTCATCGAACCGAAAAAGGTACCGGGTGGATGAGTTACCAGTCCAACCAGTGGTCGAACCGTTATTGATCCAGTGACGTCATTAATATATAAAAATATATATTATTATTAATTAATAAAATTTTAAAAAATCTTGTTTTTGATGAACTAAAACATAATAAAGTTGAGTTACAATATTACAAAAAGTGGTTAATTTTAATATTAAATTTTTTTTTTGTAAAAAAAAAAAAACCGAGTCATTGGGTTAATAACTGGTTTTACTGGTTGAACCACCGGTCCGACTGGTGGGTCAACCAAGTTTTGACCAAAACTGATTTTTTGGTTCAAACCAGACCGAAGTGTTGACCGGTTCCGGTTTTTACAGGTCGAACTGGCGGTCAAGTCCGGTTTTTAAAACCATGCTTTTGGTCTTCTTTCTACGCATAGACTGTCCATTTACCACACAAACTAATTTTTCATTCTTCCTACCTTGAAAAATTAATTTGTCTTCTTTGAACACATTGCATGAATCTCCTTGACTAATATATGTATATCCACGTGCGGATAATTCTCCCAATGAAATTATATTTTCACTACAACCAGGAACATAACATACCTTATCAAGAATCTTCGTAGAAACATTATGAAGTTTGAAATGAACATTTCCAACGCCTTCAATCTTCATTCTCTCTTTATTCACCGCATTAACGTAGCCAAATTCTCCATCTTGCTTCAAACTCTCAAAGTTATCTCTCTCTTTGCATATATGCATAGAAGCCGCATAATCCAATACTCATCCATCTCCATTATAACCACTCTTAGTCATCAAAACATCAACTTCTTCCGCTTCACTAAGCAAATTAGCATCTTCAACTTTTTCTTTTTCATTTAATTTTTCTTGATACTTCCTTAAACTCTTCATGTCTTCCCTTAATGTTTTGCATTGGTATTGGATGTGACCCCTTCTCTCCACAATAGTAACACTCTCTATCATTATAATCTCTTGGCTTGGATCTTGATCTTCATATACAATTATCTCTCTATTGACTCCTCCTTCGATTACAACCCTTCGCGGTTAGTGCTTTCTCACCAATGTTATTGCTCTCTTCTACCATTAACTTTTGACTTTCTCGCAAAACAATAACCACCTCATCAAAAATTAGTTGATTTTTCCACTAATAGTGTTTGCACTAACGACTTGTAAGACTTGGGCAAAGATGACAATAAAAGCAATGACTTCTCCTCATCTTCTAATTTTTCATCCGTATTTAACAATTGAGACACTAACCTGCTAAAAGTATTTAGATGATCATGGAGATTCGTCCCTTCATCCATCTTCAAAAAGTACAATTCTATCTTCAAGAACATTCTGCTGGTTAGCGACTTCGAAGCATAACTTTTTTCGAGCTTTTCCCATAATTTTTTTAGATCAGTCTCTTTCAACACATCATACATATTGTACTTACCGCCTTCTTGCAAATTTTCTGTTAATTTGCTTCTTTCACCTCGTCTGGGTTTTTCTTCTCCAAAGCTTGATCAAGTCCTTCCAACCCCAAAAGATCTTGTACGCTACTCTGCCATACAGTGAAATTTGTTTTCCCATGGAATATTGGAAGCTCAAATTTACCCAAATTCATCGTCATCATATTACGGGAAATAATTTCCTCTACCTCGAATCTAATCAACCTAGCTCTTTGACACCATTTGTTGCGGAATTGTACGATCCATGATCCATCCTACATCAATTCATCACACCAATGCAACGCAAACCTGTGTAGAATGACCCAACAAGCATGTTGAATCACCTTCTTACCCAAAAGGTTAAGCTATTAGGTTGAGACTCCACTATACTTATTAACCCATTTACGCTCTTGAATTTATCTGATGCGGAATTCATGTAAAATATCCTAATAAAGAGATTTCTCAAAACTACATCCGTAAAATCCAAAACTAAGCAACCACTTCAATACCCATTCCCAAGCCTTGACAGCAACATCTTGCAATTTTATCCTCAATTTCACCAAAATAAGAAAAGTCAGAAGGCTGATCTTCATTCTCATCCTCTATATTAGAAAAATCCAGAAAATTGTAGCTTTGAACCAGAGACGGCAACGGCGACGACAACTTAGCTTTAAATCATAGCCGGGGATGGAAGTATTGTTTCCACTTCATGTCTCTCTAATCTAGAATAATCTATTCTCTTTTTCGTTTTTAGCTTTGAATCAGAGAAACATAACTCAATCGATAATGATTCCCTTTTTCCAGACTTCAAGATATTTTGTGTTTTAATTTTAATGTTAAGTTGGTTTTCATTTTTACTTAATGTTGATTGTTGTTATTATTTATATTTATTATTTTATTTAGACTAAACGTTGAGGTTAATTTTTTCATTTGAGTTAATTAGTTTAATTAGTTATCTTCTTTTTGGTTAATTAGTTATTAATTTAAGGTTAATTAGTTATTTATTTTATTCGACTTAATTAGGTTAATTTTTTCAGTTATTTATTTACTTGGGGTTAATTATTTAGATTTAATTATGTTTTAGGATTAATTATTAGTGGGATTAATTACTTAGAATTATTAGTGGGTAAATGTATTTTATATTAAAAACCTCTTTGCATTGATTTTGTAATCTCTGTGTATTTTTACTAATTAAATAAGTCAACTACGATCAAATACAGTCAAGACGTATTATATTTTAAATTGGGACACGTGTCAATTTTTCGGTAAAAATTTGAGTCGGAATCTCAAATGAGGTCAATCGTGCTTACTTAACACAAGGTTGAGGACCGAGATGGGAGGAATAAAGTTCAGGGTACAAAGCGTAAAATAGTATACTTAGGAGTTAAATATGCAGTTAACCCAATTATATATACCGACCTAGAAAAAGAATAAGTCCAAATAAGGTAACATGAGCCGGATTTCCAAACTAGTAATCGAGACACTCATAACATAACCGCATAAAAAATGATTTATTTATTTAAACACTATAAAATAATATTTTACTCTACTCTACCTTAGAGTAAAGTGATAAAAAAAAAATTGTTACCTTCTACTGTTAGTACCGAATCATACTCCAAAGAATGATACATATATGTACAGCTATAGCAATAGAGGCGTCATTCGGTAATACTCAAATTTGATCATTGTTAGTAGATAAAATAATTTTGTTCATTTCTAAATCCCAAATAATTTGACTAGGGGTTAGTAGACAAAGATCTAAGACCATTTCTTCACATTACTCTCAATTTCTAAGTTCATAGTCTTCGCGGTAAATTCGTCGATATTACGTACCAAAAAAGGCCTATTCAAGAAAATCATTTAATTATCCAGAAAGGATCAATTGAAACCGCCTAATTGTTTTCGCTAGACCAACATATATATTCTCCTAGAGAACAAAACTACTCCTACAAAAAAAGGAATGTGATAAGAAACGCTCAAATTTTTTGCGCTCTTGCTATGGTTAAATGATCATTTTTGGATAATTTGTCCAACCAAAGGACAACTATAATATTCTGAAATTCTTTGTAAGGTTTGCTTAACCCTCTACACAGTTTCAAAATATTCCTCACCAATGACCCGAGGTTGGAGCATAGTTTACATGATGTTGAATCTAAAGGATCTACTGTTGGATAGTTAATGTTTATTATTTTGTAATGTCTCTTATTACAGAACGCTTACCTTGCCAACACTTAGATTCGGCTCTACCCAAACTTTTTCTGGTTCACCTCAACATTCCTCACTTGTCCGACCATTGCTGAGCAGTTTTTGGATATCAAACGAACCTCCTCATAACGTAATTTTAATGCATGTGGCCGATTTTTCATCTTTTACAATCAGTTTCGGTACAGAGTCACTGCTCTAGCTATTTGTTCACCCTTTTCATGTGCGATTTCTATAGTATATATGGTTATTCTTCTTTTTATCAATCAAATAGTTTAGCCTACAACCGTTCATCTATATAATTTATAGTCCTAAAATCTAGTCTTAAAACTTAAGTCATGCACTACCACAAAACAAAAACACTTCAAATTATTGACAAGACTTGTCCTTATTTCTGAACTATACATAATTAAAGCATTTAATTTCTCAATAGGTTTGGATAAACACAAACCTTTGAATTCCCAACTTCCGCATGGTTGTTTTTACAACTTCAGGTGTAGCTTTCTTGGCTCGGAGTTCATTCAATGTCTCCTCCACCAACATTTTCTCCTCATCAATGTGTAAACGAGAAACTCCATTAAGTGTCTCACCCATGTAGAATGGCTTCTCAGTAATGATTCCTTCCCTTTCGCCACAAACATAAGCTTAAACACAACAATATTAAACACAACTCACAAGATTCACTATATTTATAATCCCTAGCTCCAGCCCAAAAAAGGACAGAATGACAGTGACAGTTTTAAGGATACAAGTTTCCACTCTGATAACTGAGGGACAACTTTGAAACTAGCTAGAAACTTAGAGGGACATATCTGTAATGCAGTATTTCTTTTTTTTTTTTCTAAACACCGGTTGTAGTTCGAATATGAAAATAGGATGAACAAAAAGCAACAAGTACCTAAACTTTCAAACAATTATTTTAAAGATGATCTGTGCAAAAGAAATTATATATATCATACTGACCTGTTGATACATGGAGAAGCACCTGAAGTTGAGCACATTTCTTGGCAAAGTTTAGAATATGCATAGCTCCTAAAACATTGGTGCCCATTGCAACATCATATCTACACATGATATTCATAACAATTTATTTCTTTTTCTTTTTTTTTTCTTTTTTTGAAAATGTTTTCACATATTGTTATATTTTTCCAATGAAAAGTTTTCCTCTTCAGTTATGTTGCAAGTATATGCATTTAATTAGGGTTAAGTTAAAAATTTCTCTCTCCAAATTACTAGTCAGTTTCAAAGTAACCCCTCAATTATCAAAGAACACTTGCCTTCACATAGTTGCCACTTAGGGTCAATTTTGTTCCTTTGAATTTTTAGGGGTTGATTTAGATGTTATGTATGTCTTATCCAAGCTTTTTGGATGAGTCATTTGGTTGTACTTCGATTTTGGAGATTAATAAATTTTTTGCTGTTTCAAAAATAAAATAAAATTTTATGTTCATTTGGTTTGATTTTTGTTCAATTTCGTGTCACGTACATGTTTAATGAGGTATATTTTTCACTTGACTATGTAATTAAAATATCCATGTCATGCACACATAGTTCGAGTGTTAGTCACGAGAACTAAATATTTTACATTATAAAATGACGAAAATATCCTCGAGAGAAAATGGGAAGCCGGAGAGAGAAATACCATAATATCAGGGAGAGGTTTTCTGTTGGAAAATCTAATGGGATCTGTGATTCTCAAGGGAGTTCAAGAGTAAATAGAGATGACGACCATGCAAGAAACAAATGGATTTGGATACAGAAGGACAACGTGAAAGGAGTAAGAGGAAGAAGGGTTCGACGTAAGGGCGTCACAACGATATATGTTCAGGGTATAGCCAAAGGTGTTAGAAAAGGAGAGCTTGGCATACAACATTGGAGGAGGAAAACAGAGTTGTGTGGATTGAAGCCAATGGATTGCCGGTTCAAACTTGGTCAGAGGGCACGATGAGAAGTATTGCACAACAATGGGGGGATTACTGATTTAGAAAATGCAAAAATAATGGTGTGGACAAAAGAGAGACAGATTTGGTCTGACATCAGAAATTTGGATCTTAAAGGTAGGCTGTATAAGATTAAAATTCGTGAAATTAGTTGGGAGGAAGTCAGTTGCCATGCATGAAGAAGATCCAATAGTGGATTGGCCGGAAGATGTGTGTAAAAGTGAGGTAGCCTGTTAATGGGGTTTTTGTTTGGGGTTTAATTGGTTGGGTTTGATTATCTTCCATTGTTTTGGGTTGTATAAATATAGCTATTCAATACAGGAATTTTCGCGCATGGTAACTATTCATGCTGCTGTATACCGATGCAGCCTTTTTAATGGAGTGAGGGACTCTTGCAATTGTAGAGCTATATTAACGGATTCTGGAGGAGTAATGCTGAAAATTTCAAATGCAGCTTAAGGTGCACCGTGCATGGATTTGAGTATTAGACTGTATAATGATAGATGGGGCATGCAGTTAGTTGGTGAGTATGGCTATGGTGGTAATATTTCAGCTGGCAGTTTTGTTTTTTGAAGTAATGGTATTTTGAGAGCTTCTACCAGTTTCACATTTGTTTGTTGTTGTTGCTGCTGTTGCTGACTTGCAATTGGTGTTTTGGTGAGTTGTTATTTGATGGATGATCCATGTTGCTATTCTGATGGTAATATATTGGTGATAGGTGAGCTGGTATACGGGATTGCTATTGATGATATTTTGAGGGAATTATTAAATCCACCCGCTTTTTTGATATTTTCACCCATTATAGATTCATAGCGACGGTTTTTATCGTCGCTATACATATACAGCGACTGTGACACCCCCAAATTCGGGTCTCAAAATACCCGGATTCGGTCATCACGATCCAATACAAACATTCACCTCCAACAACATACAATAACTAAATGCGGAATATAACGAACATATATTGTTCATTCAAAAGGTGTTACTAGTCCCAAGATACGATAACCTTAATACATAACACAAAACATACCCTAAATGGTAATCAGGGTTCAAATTACATTAATAGCAAATTAAACTAAGCATAAAATAAAGCCAGCTACGTGAAGCCTATCACTTCATCTTTTCTTTACCCTTGCCCTTCCCTGAAGTCTCGGGTTTAACTGCAATGAAAGTCATGATATAGCAAGGATGAGGAACGAGTTTGCTCAGCAAGTTTAAACTATGACAATAAAAGATATATCATGATGAATAGAATATAGAAAGAAAAAAAAATTCAACAATATAAATATCAGAAGCAAGAACGATTATTGCTTTTAGAACAATTGATAGTCAAATAGACTTTGAACGATAACTTCCAAAGGAGTCAATAGCTGGTTGACCCTCTGGTTACTGGCTACAGAATAACGTACTTGAGGGGATCAGCCTCGCGTACCGTATGTATATGCATAACATTTAATTCTGCTGTTTGTACCTTATATCCGGTACCTGGGGTACTCCCCTATAATAAAAGGGGTGTCCATTTAGTCTAAGAATCCTTACCATCGATTGGTTCGGATAGCTTTTATAAATTCTCAAATACTTGCCTGACCGAACAAGGGTTCAGACTTAACCATGAATAGTTCACAAATTTCTGAACTTAAATAAATATACGAATTCAAATGCACAAGTGCGAATGTCAATAAATACAAAGACGTGGAATAATTTTAAAAGTAATTAAACCACTTAAAGCATGCTTGGAGATAAGATTCAAGCTTAAAGAATAACTTGCAACAATATATACCTTTTTGCACGAATTAAAAATAATGCATAAGGTTTAGAAATTTGCTCAATATAAAAGTTGAGTAAGATAGAACTTGCATTCAATATACTGAAAGAATGAAGTTAGGGAACTTGCCTGTTTGCTCAGCTACAAGTAATTCTAGCTTTAACTAATTGGCCTTGAAGAACCTAACATTGATAACGTCGATCTACCAATTAGTACTGCGTAGTTGTATATCGATACGCTTACTTATGCTATTTATTTAACAATTAAGCAAATCACATAGCACACATAAGTTAATAAACTATCGTAAATCCTATAAGACACTTAATATTATCAATCCTGATAATATTTAATTCACCTCTTGGTATTATTAGTCCACTAATAACACTTTTATTCGTTTACTAATGTTATTAACATCTTAATAATATTTTAATCATCCAATAATACTTTAATCTAATATTATTAATCTCTTAATAATATTTTAATTCTCATATCATTAATAATATTTTAATCTAATATTATTAGCCATTTTAATAACATCTTAATCATTTATTAATGCTTAAAACAAATATTATTACCCATTCAATAATATTTCCATGAAGTTTTTAAGCTTAATATTTCTTTGTTTACTAAAAAATATCGAATTCTTATATTACAAATATCATAGTAATATTTTAATAAGTTATTAGGCGAATAAAAAACAATTTATTCTAATTGTTTTACCCTTTATTAAACAACTCCTTTACTACCCATAAAAGGTCATAAATATTATTTCTCATTAAATATTACCAAAATACCCCTCAATAGTTAGAATATATAATATTAGGAGTATCCAAGCTTAAAAATCATATTTTCCTTATTTATGACATCATTTAACCATTTATTTTCTTTTAACCATAACTATAACATTATTATGAAAAATAGCAAATAGGCTCTGAAAATTATTATCCTCTGGATCTGGATAGTATATGATCCAACAATGATCCACCAATTTTCCTGGAATTTTAGAAAGTGATTTACTATATTTAAAGTACCCAAAACCTCTGAATCTTGTTACATTTTTCATAAATCGAGTTTTGCTCAGAAAATTCTGAAATTTTCAGGGTACACTCTCATACTATACATAAACATACTGTAAAAATTTCATATGTTTTCAAGGTATACACAGTGAGAAATCAGGGTATAAATATTTAGGAGTCCTTCACGGTAAAAGCCATTACACAAAAACTACACATCAAAACGTGTTCGTGCTTTTTCCTACTTGTAGATAACTTCTTAAGGTATCTCTGTGATTTTTCCCAGATTTTTAAAAGATTTATAACTGGCCGAAACAACCTTTGGAAAAACGAGGACAGCAAGCTTTTAGGGTTTTAAAGTTTTAAGTTTTATAGCTGGACTACTTTGGGAAAATAGCCCCCAAGGCTTCAAAAATTATTGGATTTGTGTTCTACCACTTGGGTTTACTAGCTAACTCATATATCTAGCACCCTCCTTCGACGGATCATAAATCCAAGTTGTAGATCTCAAGTTATGGGTGATCCAAGTGAAGAAAAGCTAAGGTTTTTTACCCTTTAAGAACATAAGTTCCTTTTCTTCCTTTGAATCTCCATTCTAACACTCAAGAGGATTAGATCTATACATAAAGCATGAATATTCTAATGATTCTTGAGTCTTAGAACAAAATCTCTCAAAAAATATAAACATAAAACAAAGTAAGAAAGAAGAAAATGATTTAGGGTTTCACCTTGATCTTGTAGCTACTCTCCTTGATCTACCAAAGTATGTGATGAACTTAGGATGCATGAACTATGCTAATCTCACTCTCTTTTTCTCTCTAAGCTCTCACTTTGTGTTCTTGCTTGGGAGAAATGAAAGAAGGAGATGAAAAGAAGAAATGAACTTGAAATGAAATGAAAGGATAGAATACTTGCAAGTATAATGCTAAATTAGAATTCATGCTATTATCCCCCACATCTTTCTTACCCATTGGATATAAGAGTTCACCTTATCCCTTCCATTTAGCCTTAATCTTATCTTTAAGTGTGCTAATTAGATTTTCCACCAATGGAAGCTTGACAACCTTGTCCTTTGTGTAAGAGTTACCAAATAAAGCAAGTTGATTGACATAATTTCATGCCTTAAAAGGCTTAATAGGGCTTAATAGGTAATAAACATAGTTTAACAATTTTAATATGTATTACCCTAATTGTTTATTTAGGGTTTCTATTTCCAATCTTATGGAATTTAATTACTTACACATATCTCTTTAACTTATAACCTAATTAGGCTAATAAAATCTAAATCTATTTAATGCAATATTGGGTCATTTAATTTAACCCAATGATTGATTAATTAATTTGCCACACTATTAATTACTACACCCATGATCAAATAAATAATCGGTCTTAGTTCCTTAATTAAATAAGCTAATCAATTAGAAATTGATTACTAATTGAACTATTAAATTTTATTATTCAATGTGACAATATTCTCATTAATTAATACTTTTATTAATTAATTTACTCAATTCAATATACTAAGTATATTCAATTTACTTGCATGATTAATTAGTAACTACTTTATCAATTTAATTGATATTAAACCTTAAGGCTTGTTCACTAATTTAACTATACTATTAGTGACTCCCTTTACTCAACTTAAAACAATTCATCACCTAGTCATGTAGACTACCAATGCACACAAAAAGTTCAAATAAGCACACAAACTAACTCATTAAAAATTTAATTTATATATTTAATTAATAATGACGTTTAAAATTCACGGGCACTACATCCCTCCCCCTTATAAAAATTCCGTCCTCGGAATTGCAAAATAAGGTTACTCGAATAGAAAAGGATAATTTGTTTTCATCTTCTCTTCGAGTTCCCACGTAGCTTCTTCGACTGCGTGAATCCTCTAGAGAACCTTGACGGAATAGATGATCTTATTCCTCAGTTTCTGTTCCTTCCTATCGAGTATCTGAACAGGAATTTCCTCGTACGATAAGTCTTTCTCGACTTGGATTGGTTCATACGAGATAACGTGCTTGTAGTCTGGTTTATACGGCCGCAACACTGACACATGAAACACGTTGTGAATGTACTCAAGTTCAGGAGGTAACGCTACCTCGTACGCCACTTCGCTAATTTGCCTTAATACCTCGAACGGTCCTATGAACCTAGGGCTCAATTTGCCCTTCTTCCCAAAACGGATCTTCCCTTTCCAGGGAGATACCTTCAAAAACACAAAGCTACCAACTTCAAAGTCTCTCTTCTGACGATGTAAGTCGACATATTTCTTTTGGCGATCCTGAGCTGCTACTAGACGATTCCTGACCAGTTGTACTGTATCTGTAGTTTGCTGCACCAATTCAGGTCTCAACAGTCTTCGCTCTCCGTATACCGATACTAGCGTGATAGCTGTTGTTGTAAGCGAACTCCACCAGTGGCAATGGTCATCCCAACTGCCCTTTAAATCTATCACGACCGCCCGAAGCATATCTTCTAAGGTCTGAATCGTTCGCTCGCTCTGGCTGTCAGTTTGAGGATGACACGTTGTACTCAACCTCAACTGTGTTCTCATTCTTGCATGCAGACTTCTCCAAAAAATTAACGTGAAGCGCGGATCTCTGTCCGATACAATAGATACCGGCACTCCATGACGCGATACAATCTCCTTGACGTAAAGTTTTGCTAATTGTTCCAGATTGTACCGTATCTTAATTGGCAGAAAATGAGCAGACTTGGTTAGACGATCCACAATTACCCAGATAGCGTCTAAACCCTTATGAGTTGGTGGCAGTCCCACCACAAAGTCCATTGTGATGTGCTCCCACTTCCACTCCGAAATCTCTAATGGTTGAAGTAATCCGCTCGGTCGTTGGTGCTCTGCTTTAATCCGCTGGCATGTCAGACATCGGCTGACGCACTCTGCCACTTCTCGTTTCATATTCGGCCACCAAAAATTTCGTCGCAAATCCTGGTACATCTTTGTGCTCCCGTGATGTACTGAGTACTTCGTGCTATGAGCTTCCTGAAGGATTTCTTCCCTCAATTCCAGATCCAACGGTACCCAGACTCTCCCTTCAAACCTTAGCAATCCAGTGCTATCAATCTTTTACTTAAGCTCCTCACCTTCGGCAATTCGCTTCTTTATTGAATCACAATCCTCATCCTTTTCTTGAGCCTCCTTAATCTGATCCAATAGGGTCGGGCTCGCTGTCACTGTGAATAATTTCCCGTCCACCTCCATCGGATACTTAACCTCCAATTCCAGACGTTCGAACTCCTTTATCAACTCTGCTTGAGTCGTGAGCCTCATTAATTTCTCTCTGCCTTTCCTACTCAGGGCATCTGCCACTACATTTGTTTTGCCCGGATGGTACAGAATCTCACAGTCGTAATCCTTGATCAATTCTAACCATCGGTGCTGCCTCATATTCAGCTCCTTCTGAGTGAAGATATATTTCAGACTTTTATGATCTGTATATATCTCGCACCTCTCTCCATATAAGTAGTGCCTCCAAATCTTCAAGGCGAATACTACTGCTGCTAACTCCAGATCATGACTCGGGTATCCCTTCTCATAGTCCTTCAGCTGACGTGAAGCGTACGCAATGACCTTGCCATGCTGCATTAGTACACAACCAAGGCCTTTGTATGACGCATCACTGTATACTACAAAACCCCCAGTGTCGTCCGGTAAAGTCAACACTGGTGCTTGGCTAAGTCTTTTCTTCAGCTCCATGAAACTCTCCTCGTACTTCTCCGTCCAAACGAACTTTACCGTCTTTCTGGTTAGATTGGTCAACGACGATGCTATCTTCCAAAAAATCCTGGACGAATCTCCATTAGTATCCCGCTAACCCTAGGAAACTCCTGATCTCCGTCGGCGTCCTCGGCTGCTCCCAGTTGATAATGGCTTCCACCTTTGCTGGGTCTATCGAAACACCATCCCGGTCAATGACGTGACCTAGAAACTGCACCCTTTGCAACAAAAATTCACACTTTGAAAACTTCGCATACAACGTCTCCCTTCTTAATGCCTCCAAAACAATCCTTAGATGTTCAGCATGTTCTTCCTCTGTCACTGAATATACCAAGAAGTCATCGATGAATACTACCACGAACTTGTCCAAGTACTGCTTGAACACTCTGTTCATCATATCCATGAATGTCGATGGTGCATTTGTTAGTCCAAATGACATTACCAGAAACTCGAAATGTCCATAACGAGTTGTGAATGCCGTCTTCGGGATATCCTCCTGTCTCACCCTTAGCTGATGGTAGCCTGTCCTTAAATTAATCTTTGAAAAGTATTTCGCTCCCTTGAGTTGATCAAACAGATCGTCTATTCTAGGTAGCGGGTACCTGTTTCTTAATCGTAATCTTGTTCAATTCCCTGTAATCGATACTGAGCCTTAACGATCCATCCATCTTCTTTACGAACAGAACTGGCGCTCCCCATGGTGACACGCTCGGTCTGATATAACCTTTATCCAACAGTTCTTGCAATTGAACCATTAGCTCCTTCATTTCTACTGGTGCCATGCGATACGACGCCTTCGATATTGGTGCGGCTCCCGGCACCAAGTCAATTACAAATTCTACCTCCCTATCTGGCGGTAATCCCAGAATTTCATCTGGAAAGACATCTGTGAATTCCCTTACGATAGGTATCTGACTTGGTTCGCCCTCGACTCGACGAGTATCAACTACATGGGCCAAATAACCTATACAACCCTTCTTCAGAAATCTCTTAGCTTGCATCATCGTTAGACAACAAGATTGTCTCGGCGATTTACTACCATAGAATACTACCTTCGACTTATTAGAAGTCTTCAGGTGTACACACTTCTTCTTACAATCGATGACTGCTCCGTGAATCGATAACCAATCCATTCCAAGGATCACATCGAACTCCCCCAAACGAATCGGTACCAAATCCACGCTGAGCTTAAATCCTCGCAATTCGGCACAACAATTCCTATGAATGCATTCTACGGGGATAATTTCCTTATTTGCTACTTCTACGTTCATAGGGTTTTCTAACTTTTCACGAGGTAAGTCTAACATTTTAGCAATTCTTCAGAAACAAAAGAGCAGGTAGCACCCGAATCGAATAACACATAAGCATTTATATCATTGATTGGGATGATACCTGACACCACGTCCTTGGACCCCACGACATCCTTCCTTGTGACCATCATGGCTTTTCTGATCTTGGTTGTACTTTGTCAACGCTTCATTTCCTCCTCGGCAACGATTGTTTCCTTAAGTAACGTAGGAAATGTGTTGATCTGCAAAACCACAACCTTACTATACGCCCAGGGCTTCAACCCTTGATCAAATCTCTTCGCTCGCCTAGCTCCGGTGTCCACTTGGTGTGGATCAAACCTAGCTAGTTTGTTAAACTTCATTGCGTACTCTGCTACCGACATATCATCTTGCTTCAGATCCAAGAACTTTATCTCCATACTTGCCTGCGTGCTTTCTAGAAAGTAATTTTTTTTTTTTTTTGAAAAATAGCTCCTTAAAATGAGTCCACGCAGTCGCACCTTCCCCAGCTCGGCTTCTATTCGCCTTCCACCAGTAATTTGACTCACCCTTCCTCATGAAAGTGGCAAACAAAGTCTTTTGTTCCTCGGTCACTCTTGCGACTTTGAAAACTTTCTCCATTTCTTCTACCCATGTCTGAGCTTCACTCGAATCCATATTCCCACGAAACTCCGGTGGTCCTAGTAATTTGAAACCCGTAAAGTTTGCCATGTGATTTCATGGCCAAACAACCGCAATGGCTGGTCTGCCTTGCATCGTTTCCTCTAACAAGTTCGCAAAGGTCCTCTTGGGGTCAGTCTGACCCTCCTCGTTATTCACTGACTCTTCCACCCTCGTGTATCGGGTTGTCTCCTTGACGACATTGTTTGTTCTAAACAAAACCTTACATAAATCCTTCTTGTTTTACACATCGTGCAAAATTCTACTGATGTTATCATTTAAGAGTCAAGGCACAAATCGATCACAATCAATCATGTAATAATAATACCACATTTATATTCATACACCCCTTAGTGTGTCAAACACTTATAATTCCGGCATATTCCTATAAATGTTAACTATCTCATTAAGACACAAAAGATGGGATTAATAAGAACTCCACTCCCCTAGATCTGAAAAGTGGGGATGTATCATCATCATATCAACTCAAGGCACCTTTAGTAAATACTAATAAGCTCATCTTAGTACCTCGTACTACTTACATCATATAACATTCCTGATATCCACTTATCCCTCTGTTACTAACAACAAGATGGGATTCACATAACTACTCCACAACTTACACAAAATTGGGACTTACAACAGATATACTGCTAGCTGTACAAAAACTGAGATTCACATTTCTTACATGCATAGGTATACTAGTACATATACATTGACTACTATTCTTTTATTCATTACGACTCACAAAGGTCTTATAACTCTCAGACTTAATCTTTCTTTCTTTCATTTCCTCCACTTATTCCTTATATTGGCTCCAATTGATCCTCCTTAGGGATTTCTATTATCTCATCATTCAGTTCCATCTCTAGATACTTTTTCCAGATCAGACACTAAATCTACCCTCGGTTCATTTCTTATAATCTCTCCGTTGTCTCTCCTTTCTAATCATCAAAACAATCTAAATTGCCATCAGTCATCTCTTAAATTTTTTTTTTTTTGCATATAAAATCATTCATCTTAATACTCTCAACTTTTGCTTAACAACTCTATATGAGTTCATTACCTTTGTCTCACCTGGCATTCCACCATAAAGCTTAATAACTTAAATAACACTTCAAAATATCGATATATTCATTATTTATCGAATTAATCATTTCCTTCTTGCAAACCTTAACCCAACAGATTCTAAGGTACCCTCTCTTCTTCACAAAGAAACTCTATACCACATCACTCCAATATCTTATCTAATGAATAGCCACAAAAATTGATCAATAGCCACAGAATTGATCAATAACATCAAATGATTAATCTAATTACCTCGAATATCTATAACTCCAGCTTACAATGGATCGTCCATACTTAATGGTCTTCACTTTACCATATTATCTCATCAATACACATTCCTCAAATTATCCACAAGCTTAATAACACCAACGTATGATCCAAATCCTCAATTTTAAGATCATAATAAATTTCTACCCAAAAATAACTCTATATGAGTTCTATCCTCTTCTATTCCTATATATTCTCTCAGGTTATAGCCTAAGGACTCTTTCTCCTAAGGGTTATAACCTATAGCTTTGATACCAACCTGTGACACCCCCAAATTCGGGTCTCAAAATACCCGGATTCGGTCATCACGATCCAATACAAACATTCACCTCCAACAACATACAATAACTAAATGCGGAATATAACGAACATATGTTGTTCATTCAAAAGGTGTTACTAGTCCCAAGATACGATAACCTTAATACATAACACAAAACATACCCTAAATGGTAATCAGGGTTCAAATTACATTAATAGCAAATTAAACTAAGCATAAAATAAAGCCAGCTACGTGAAGCCTATCACTTCATCTTTTCTTTACCCTTGCCCTTCCCTGAAGTCTCGGGTTTAACTGCAATGAAAGTCATGATATAGCAAGGATGAGCAACGAGTTTGCTCAGCAAGTTTAAACTATGACAATAAAAGATATATCATGATGAATAGAATATAGAAAGAAAAAAAAATTCAACAATATAAATATCAGAAGCAAGAACGATTATTGCTTTTAGAACAATTGATAGTCAAATAGACTTTGAACGATAACTTCCAAAGGAGTCAATAGCTGGTTGACCCTCTGGTTACTGGCTACAGAATAACGTACTTGAGGGGATCAGCCTCGCGTACCCTATGTATATGCATAACATTTAACTCTGCTGTTTGTACCTTATATCCGGTACCTGGGGTACTCCCCTATAATAAAAGGGGTGTCCATTTAGTCTAAGAATCCTTACCATCGATTGGTTCGGATAGCTTTTATAAATTCTCAAATACTTGCCTGACCGAACAAGGGTTCAGACTTAACCATGAATAGTTCACAAATTTCTGAACTTAAATAAATATACGAATTCAAATGCACGAGTGCGAATGTCAATAAATACAAAGACGTGGAATAATTTTAAAAGTAATTAAACCACTTAAAGCATGCTTGGAGATAAGATTCAAGCTTAAAGAATAACTTGCAACAATATATACCTTTTTGCACGAATTAAAAATAATGCATAAGGTTTAGAAATTTGCTCAATATAAAAGTTGAGTAAGATAGAACTTGCATTCAATATACTGAAAGAATGAAGTTAGGGAACTTGCCTGTTTGCTCAGCTACAAGTAATTCTAGTTTTAACTAATTGGCCTTGAAGAACCTAACATTGATAACGTCGATCTACCAATTAGTACTGCGTAGTTGTATATCGATACGCTTACTTATGCTATTTATTTAACAATTAAGCAAATCACATAGCACACATAAGTTAATAAACTATCGTAAATCCTATAAGACACTTAATATTATCAATCCTGATAATATTTAATTCACCTCTTGGTATTATTAGTCCACTAATAACACTTTTATTCGTTTACTAATGTTATTAACATCTTAATAATATTTTAAATCATCCAATAATACTTTAATCTAATATTATTAATCTCTTAATAATATTTTAATTCTCATATCATTAATAATATTTTAATCTAATATTATTAGCCATTTTAATAACATCTTAATCATTTATTAATGCTTAAAACAAATATTATTACCCATTCAATAATATTTCCATGAAGTTTTAACCTTAATATTTCTTTGTTTACTAAAAAATATCGAATTTTTATATTACAAATATCATAGTAATATTTTAATAAGTTATTAGGCGAATAAACAATTTATTCTAATTGTTTTACCCTTTATTAAACAACTCCTTTACTACCCATAAAAGGTCATAAATATTATTTCTCATTAAATATTACCAAAATACCCCTCAATAGTTAGAATATATAATATTAGGAGTATCCAAGCTTAAAAATCATATTTTCCTTATTTATGACATCATTTAACCATTTATTTTCTTTTAACCATAACTATAACATTATTATGAAAAATAGCAAATAGGCTCTGAAAATTATTATCCTCTGGATCTGGATAGTATATGATCCAGCAATGATCCACCAATTTTCCTGGAATTTTAGAAAGTGATTTACTATATTTAAAGTACCCAAAACCTCTGAATCTTGTTACATTTTTCATAAATCGAGTTTTGCTCAGACAATTCTGAAATTTTCAGGGTACACTCTCATACTATACGTAAACATACTGTAAAAATTTCATATGTTTTCAAGGTATACACAGTGAGAAATCAAGGTATAAATATTTAGGAGTCCTTCACGGTAAAAGCCATTACACAAAAACTACACATCAAAACGTGTTCGTTCTTTTTCCTACTTGTAGATAACTTCTTAAGGTATCTCTGTGATTTTTCCCAGATTTTTAAAAGATTTATAACTGGCCGAAACAACCTTTGGAAAAACGAGGACAGCAAGCTTTTAGGGTTTTAAAGTTTTAAGTTTTATAGCTGGACTACTTTGGGAAAATAGCCCCCAAGGCTTCAAAAATTATTGGATTTGTGTTCTACCACTTGGGTTTACTAGCTAACTCATATATCTAGCACCCTCCTTCGACGGATCATAAATCCAAGTTGTAGATCTCAAGTTATGGGTGATCCAAGTGAAGAAAAGCTAAGGTTTTTACCCTTTAAGAACATAAGTTCCTTTTCTTCCTTTGAATCTCCATTCTAACACTCAAGAGGATTAGATCTATACATAAAGCATGAATATCTAATGATTCTTGAGTCTTAGAACAAAATCTCTCAAAAAATATAAACATAAAACAAAGTAAGAAAGAAGAAAATGATTTAGGGTTTCACCTTGATCTTGTAGCTACTCTCCTTGATCTACCAAAGTATGTGATGAACTTAGGATGCATGAACTATGCTAATCTCACTCTCTTTTTCTCTCTAAGCTCTCACTTTGTGTTCTTGCTTGGGAGAAATGAAAGAAGGAGATGAAAAGAAGAAATGAACTTGAAATGAAATGAAAGGATAGAATACTTGCAAGTATAATGCTAAATTAGAATTCATGCTATTATCCCCCACATCTTTCTTACCCATTGGATATAAGAGTTCACCTTATCCCTTCCATTTAGCCTTAATCTTATCTTTAAGTGTGCTAATTAGATTTTCCACCAATGGAAGCTTGACAACCTTGTCCTTTGTGTAAGAGTTACCAAATAAAGCAAGTTGATTGACATAATTTCATGCCTTAAAAGGCTTAATAGGGCTTAATAGGTAATAAACATAGTTTAAGAATTTTAATATGTATTACCCTAATTGTTTATTTACGGTTTCTATTTCCAATCTTATGGAATTTAATTACTTACACATATCTCTTTAACTTGTAACCTAATTAGGCTAATAAAATCTAAATCTATTTAATGCAATATTGGGTCATTTAATTTAACCCAATGATTGATTAATTAATTTGCCACACTATTAATTACTACACCCATGATCAAATAAATAATCGGTCTTAGTTCCTTAATTAAATAAGCTAATCAATTAGAAATTGATTACTAATTGAACTATTAAATTTTATTATTCAATGTGACAATATTCTCATTAATTAATACTTTTATTAATTAATTTACTCAATTCAATATACTAAGTATATTCAATTTACTTGCATGATTAATTAGTAACTACTTTATCAATTTAATTGATATTAAACCTTAAGGCTTGTTCACTAATTTAACTATACATAAACATACTGTAAAAATTTCATATGTTTTCAAGGTATACACAGTGAGAAATCAGGGTATAAATATTTAGGAGTCCTTCACGGTAAAAGCCATTACACAAAAACTACACATCAAAACGTGTTCGTTCTTTTTCCTACTTGTAGATAACTTCTTAAGGTATCTCTGTGATTTTTCCCAGATTTTTAAAAGATTTATAACTGGCCGAAACAACCTTTGGAAAAACGAGGACAGCAAGCTTTTAGGGTTTTAAAGTTTTAAGTTTTATAGCTGGACTACTTTGGGAAAATAGCCCCCAAGGCTTCAAAAATTATTGGATTTGTGTTCTACCACTTGGGTTTACTAGCTAACTCATATATCTAGCACCCTCCTTCGACGGATCATAAATCCAAGTTGTAGATCTCAAGTTATGGGTGATCCAAGTGAAGAAAAGCTATGGTTTTTACCCTTTAAGAACATAAGTTCCTTTTTTTCCTTTGAATCTCCATTCTAACACTCAAGAGGATTAGATCTATACATAAAGCATGAATATCTAATGATTCTTGAGTCTTAGAACAAAATCTCTCAAAAAATATAAACATAAAACAAAGTAAGAAAGAAGAAAATGATTTAGGGTTTCACCTTGATCTTGTAGCTACTCTCCTTGATCTACCAAAGTATGTGATGAACTTAGGATGCATGAACTATGCTAATCTCACTCTCTTTTTCTCTCTAAGCTCTCACTTTGTGTTCTTGCTTGGGAGAAATGAAAGAAGGAGATGAAAAGAAGAAATGAACTTGAAATGAAATGAAAGGATAGAATACTTGCAAGTATAATGCTAAATTAGAATTCATGCTATTATTATCCCCCACATCTTTCTTACCCATTGGATATAAGAGTTCACCTTATCCCTTCCATTTAGCCTTAATCTTATCTTTAAGTGTGCTAATTAGATTTTCCACCAATGGAAGCTTGACAACCTTGTCCTTTGTGTAAGAGTTACCAAATAAAGCAAGTTGATTGACATAATTTCATGCCTTAAAAGGCTTAATAGGGCTTAATAGGTAATAAACATAGTTTTAACAATTTTAATATGTATTACCCTAATTGTTTATTTAGGGTTTCTATTTCCAATCTTATGGAATTTAATTACTTACACATATCTCTTTAACTTATAACCTAATTAGGCTAATAAAATCTAAATCTATTTAATGCAATATTGGGTCATTTAATTTAACCCAATGATTGATTAATTAATTTGCCACACTATTAATTACTACACCCATGATCAAATAAATAATCGGTCTTAGTTCCTTAATTAAATAAGCTAATCAATTAGAAATTGATTACTAATTGAACTATTAAATTTTATTATTCAATGTGACAATATTCTCATTAATTAATACTTTTATTAATTAATTTACTCAATTCAATATACTAAGTATATTCAATTTACTTGCATGATTAATTAGTAACTACTTTATCAATTTAATTGATATTAAACCTTAAGGCTTGTTCACTAATTTAACTATACTATTAGTGACTCCCTTTACTCAACTTAAAACAATTCATCACCTAGTCATGTAGACTACCAATGCACACAAAAAGTTCAAATAAGCACACAAACTAACTCATTAAAAATTTAATTTATATATTTAATTAATAATGACGTTTAAAATTCACGGGCACTACAGCGACACTTAGCGGGTGGAAATATCAAACAAACGGGTGAACTTAGTAATTCCCTATTTTTATCGTGTTGGGAGTGACTAATTCAAGGTCCGCTATATAAAAAAAAAGTTCTTTTGTGATAGTATTTTTATCATAGAGATAGTGTTAGTTATTCTGATTTTCTATTTTGAAAAGTATTGTAATTCAAACTTGGCCTAATCCAAATCTTTTGAATTTGTCACTCTTTGTAATACTTTGGGTGATAATAATAAAATTTCTTTTGGTGATCAAAAAAAAAAAACATGCACATCATGAGTAGAGTATGCTACAAAATTAGGAAAAAGTCAACCTAAGAAACAGAATTGACACTACGTGGCTAAGGTTGTAAACGAGTCAAACAATTCAGGCTCAGTTTGGGCTCGACTCGAAAAAATACGAGCAAGATTCGGATTCGTTAATAATATGATCCAAATCTGAGCATAAAAAGTTCGAATAACAATATGAGTAGAATTTGAATAAGGTTATACTCGACTATTCAAACTACTCGAATTCTCGATTGTGATTCGATACATACTTGATTTATATAGATTCGATTAGACAGTCGATACATTCTCTTATAATATATACAAAATTAAATCAAATTAGGATAATTTCTTATTATTATTATTATTATTATTATTATTATTATTATTATTATTTTGTTTTGTTTTTAATTTTAATTGTGATTTTATATTTGTAAAGTGTAATATTAAATATATTTTCTCATTTCTAAGTAAAATAATAAATTCAATTTATAATTATATTTATTGTAAAGCTAGTTATTATGTGGAGATTTGAATTCGAGCTTGAATTTGAAGCTCGCGAGTAGTTTGAATATAATTTAATCCGAGTCGGATCGAATTCAAGTAATAAATATTTCTAGTCGAGTTGAATCTGAGTAGAATTTTTCAAATACAAATCGAATTCGAGTCGAATTCGAGTATGAATTTAACTTTTCGAGTCGAATTCGAGTAGCTCTCTGTTCGCTTTGGTTCGACTCGTTTACACCCTTATACGTGGCAACTATAGCAAACAAGTTTTCCTTTAATAACTGAAATACTAGTTTAAAACTAGCTGAAAACTTGGACGGATATACCTGTAATTTAGCTTTGGTCTAATATCACTTTTGTCCCTCAAAACTTTACTTGTTTTATAATTGAGCCCTTAAATTATTAATCCTTCCAATATGAACCCCTAAGTACTATTACATTACCAAAACACACCCAAATCCAATTCCAACCTAATTTTTGTTGGAAAGAGTTGTGTTACGTCATCATGCCAGGGTAAAAAAAAATTATGAGATTACCATTTTGGGTCTATCGTGCTTAGTTAACAATACTTTGGAGTTCAAATTAAAAAGATCGGTACATTAGGAGCTCAATTATAACAAAGGTGGAACCTCGAAAGATTAAAATGCTATTAGCTTTTTAGCTTTTATTACCTTTCATCAAACCTGGTGGTGGCTGCGGAATTAACAATGATATCAACTTCTCTACATATTTTGTCCCTCAAAGCGGAGTCATGAATTCCCAGGTTATCATAAGAGATGTCACCAGAAATCGGAAGCACTTTGTCTGATATGAAAAAACTTAGATTTGCACCCCACATTGCCCTTAAAACTTTGAACAATTCTGTCCCCAGTACCTATATGTAAAAGTAGAAATTAGATTATTCTATGTTCTGCTAATAATTAAGGAGATCATAAATTAATATTTTTTGTGATTCTATTATTATTTACTTGAAATCAAGGGTTTGAGTCATGGATCCATGTGGGCTTTATGATTACTACTCCTTCCATTCTATACGAAAAAGAGTTCAATTTGATTATTTTTTCCTAGTTAATCTATAAAATTTTAAAATTCAAAATTGAAGTGATTTTATCTAGTTTTGATTAATACAATAGTTAATCTTGTGAAATACTTAAAATGAATTACTAAGTACAAAACTGTTATTTAAAAAATTAAAATAAATTCAATTATAATTTGAATTTTAGGGTTTTACAAATTATTTAGGATTAAACTCATTTTGTGTGGCCAACGGGTGAAGTATATGTTTACATAAATTTAGGTTGAATTATAGATTTGTCCCTCTAAGTTGCGGCCAATTTCAAAGTAACTCCTCAATTATCAAAGACAATTATCTCCTTGTAATTGTCACTTAGTGTCAATTATATTGCTTAGGTTGACCTTTTTCCAATTTCGTGTCATGCATGTATTTGTCTGTTTAATGAGAGTATATTTATCATTTGATTATGTAAAATACAAAGCTCGCATGTTAGTCATGAGAACTAGTTATTTTACATCTTCAGGGAACAAAGATACTATCATTAAACAGACGCATGATTAGCACGTGATATAAAACTAAGGAAATATCAACCCATAATTGACACTAAATGGCCATTAGTGTCAATTATAAGGTGAATTGAGAGGTTACTTTGAAACAAACTAGTAATTTGTAGGACAGATATGTAATTGTTGAAGTTAGATTGTAAATATGTATGTTTTAGTGTTATTGAGATAAACCCACATCTTACATGAGAGAAATAAAAATTTTATTGACTTTATATAGTGAAATACTTTACTAAAAATAAAAGACAAAAGGGAGAAGCATAGATATAATTAAGGGCAACGCATGTGCGTGCGCGATGTGACGGCACATGGCGCTTTTGAGGTGCACTTAACACTTTGCACGAGGCACGTATGCATGTGCAAGATCGGATGACTGAGATTAAAAATTTTAATTTTTCTGACCAAATATGGTGCACAAGATATATCTCTTTATAACAGTTTTTAAAAATTGTTATTCCAACAATCATATTCTGGAAATAACGGCCTTTTAAACTCTATAAGTACAGAGTTTTTGCTAGAAAATTATTTATTCTTTTCCCTCCATTTGTTTTACCAAAATTAATGTCTCATAGTATTTTTTGAAGGAAAATCTTCAGATTTGCTATTTGCAGATTTTGTTGTCTTGTTGTATCCTAGAAGTGAATTGCTTGTAATCCGGTAGCAAAGCCAAATCATTTTCATTTTATATACTACTGTTCTAACAATTTTTAAAGTGATAATATACAATGGAAACTGCATCCAATATAGCAACATTAATGAAGATGATGAATCAGGATATGGTAAAGTTGGATAGGTTTGATGGGACAAACTTTACTCGTTGGAAAGACAAAACGGTGTTCCTTCTTACGGCGTTGAAAATCTACTGGGTATTGGATCCTAATTTAGTTCCAATTTCATAAGCAACGGATGAAAATAGAGAAGTTGTTAATGCGCAGAAGAAGAAACGAGAGGAGGATGAATTGGTCTATAGGGGACATATTATGAACACACTTTCGGATCGACTTTATGATTTGTACACATCCGTCAAGTCTCCGAAGGAAATCTGGGATGTGTTGGAATTCAAATATAATGCAGAAAAACAGGGCGCAGATAAGTTTCTTGTTATGAAATATTTTTAATTTTCTATGGTAGATAATATGTCTATTACGGATCAAGTGCATGAATTACATATTCTTGTTAACAAGTTAAAGGACTTGAACGATGAAATTTCTGAATCGTTACAAGTGGGAACAATTATTTCTAAACTTCCTCCTACTTGGAATGATTACAAAAAGAAACTTTTGCATACCACATAAAACTTTAACATAGATTAGATAATGAAACACTTTCGAATTGAAGAAGAAACTCGAATCCGTGAGAAAATAATGATAATACAATCTGGTTCTAATGTGAATTATGTGGATCAGAAAAATAAGAAAGGGAAACAGAAGTTTGATGATTCTGACAAAACTAACAAGTAAAATGAGACTTGTTATTTTTGTAAGAAAAAAGGACATTTTACGCGTGAATGCAGATTTTCGTTGAAAAACTAAACTAAAGAAAAACTAAAGTCTCACCATATGAAGTATGGAAAGGAAGAAAACCAAACTTAAGTTATCTTAAAGTTTGGGGCTGTTTAGCATTTTATAGTCCTTGATCCAAAAAGGACTAAACTGGGCAAGAGCAATGAAAAGTATTTTTGTAAGATATGCTGAAAATGCCAAGGACTATAAGCTATTGGATTTGGACTCGAATGTCATTCTAGAATTAATCAAGGGATGTAGAATTTATTGAAAATGTATTCTGCAATGATTCTAAATCAGCACATATGCATACGATGGAACAAAATATCAATCCTAGTCCTTCTATTGAAAATAAAAACAAATTTAATGTTTTTTCCTTGTGAACCTAAGAGAAGTCAAAGAGCTAGAAATGTTAAGGATTTAGGTTCTTATTTTATTTCCTCTTAATCTATTATCTTTCTTGTTGAAGGAAATAGGGATACACTGCTTAAGGAAATACCTATTTTATTAAATACAGAAGAAGTTCCTAAAACATTTAAGGAAGCAATGACTTCCAGAGATGTTGCATTTTGGCAAGAGGCAGTAAACAATGAAATGGACTCAATATTATTTAATAATACTCGGGTGTTATTAAACTTGCCTCAAGGATCAAAACCTATTAGTTGTAAAGTTGTAAATGGGTATTTAGAAGGAAATATAATATAGATGGTTCTATTCAAACCTTTAAGGCGAGGTTGGTGGCTAAAGGGTTTAGACAATGAACGGGCGTAGATTGTTTCGATATGTATGCTCATGTGGCAATTAAGGATTTCTTCCATCAGAGTACTGTTTGCATTAGCACCCACTTATGAATTGTATGCTCACCAAATAGATGTAAGACTGCATTTTTAAATGGTGACCTTGATGAAAAGGTATACATGGAACAACCTAAAGGATTTGTTATGCCAGGAAATGAAGGAAAGGTTTGTAAATTGGTTAAATCATTATATGGGCTAAAACAACACCTAAGCAATGGCATTAAAAGATTGATGCTGTGATTCTTGCTCATAGTTGTAAAACATAATAGTGCTGATAATTAAATGTATTTATTCCAAGTTTATGAATGAGTATAGCGTAATTTTTTGTTTTTATGTTGTTGATATGCTCATTCTTGGGACAATATCTTAGGTGTTAATGAAACTAAAAAGTATTTGAAATTTCAATGTAAGATGAAAAATCTTAATGAGGTTGATACTATTTTAGGGATAAAAGTTAGGAAACATAGTGGGGGTTTTGCTTTGTAACAATCACATTGTGTTGAAAAGATGCTTGTTAAATTTCAACATCTTGGAATTAAGGAAGCAAACACACCACATGATTATGCTTTTAAGTTAAATGAAAATGCTGGTAGAGCAATAGCCCAATTGGAATATGCAAATGCAATCGGTAGTTTAATGTATGCAATGCATTGTATAAGACTTGATATTGCATTTGCGGTGTGTAGACTTTCAAGATATACAAGTAGTCCTAGAACATATCATTGGAAAGCAATTACTAGACTTTTCGGTTATTTGAAAAGGGCTAGCAAATTGGGATTGTTTTATAATAACTTCCCAGCAGTAATAGAGGGATATACAGATGCTAGATGGATAGCTAGTGCAAGTGACAACAAATCGACGACAGGATGAATATTCACTCTTGGAGGTAGGGCTGTTTCTTGGGCTTCAAATAAATAGACTTGTATATCACATTCTACAATGTAGTCTGAGTTTGTTGCATTAATTAGGAGCTGCAGGCAAGGAAGCAAAATGGCTGAGAAATATGTTGTTAAACATTGAGTTGTGGCCACAACAAATGTCACCAATTTCCTTGCACTGCGATAGCGAAGCAACCATGTCTCAAGCGTATAGTAATATGTACAAAATTAACAAGTCTCATACTATTTTCTGAAGGAAAATCTTTAGATTTACTATCTGCAGATTTTGTTGGTTTTGTTGTATCCTGAAAGTGAATTTGTTTGTAACCAGGTAGCAAACTCAAATCGAGTGGGGGCAATTATCACTTTAAAAATGGTGTTTACACGCCTCAAAGCCAAATCATTTTCATTTAATTATATACTACTGTTCTAACATTTAAGTCATAAACTAACATAAATCTTTCTTGCATTTTTGAGTACCTCATCAAGCAGACGTTGGGTTGCTGATTTGGACTCACTAGCTCTTAGCAGAAGTATAAGTTTTTTCACATTTGGCTGGATCCGAAGTATTTTTTCCACAAGAACTACATGTATTGACAATCCAAATTAGTTTATAGTTCAAAAAGAACAGAAATATAAACAAACTTTGAGAAGAAATAGAGTTACTTTTTGCAAGATAGCCTGGGGCACCAGTCACCAAGATGGTTTTGCCCTCAAACAACTGCACCACGGTACCCAGTTCCATTGATGAAGATCAAACTTAAACGTCAGACTAATCTAGAAACAAAACCCAACCATGAGATATTGACAATATCTGTTTTATATATATATATACATACAAGCCGGTTTCAAGAGCAGACCGGTCTTTAGCGACGGTTTTTCCGTCGCCTATACAATAGACGATATAGGCGACGGAAAAACCGTCGTCTATTGTATAGGCGACGGAAAAAAAAAACCGTTGCTAAAGACCGGTCTGTTCTTGAACCGCCCCTCTCTCTCTCTCTCTCTATATATATATATATATATATATATATATATATATATATATATATATATCCTTTTAACTATGGGGATATATTGGTTAAAACATCAAATCAAGAAAGATAAGTTCTGACCAAAAGGTTGTTGAAAGGTTTAATAGCATATTTAATCTCGAAGTATACATGAATTTATAATTGTGGTCACATTTAAATCCACTCTACTCGCTCCAAAGTAAGTTTAGTATTGTGGCCAATTTAATCATTGACACGTAAGTAGTATTTGAGGTTGTATTTGAATAATATTTTATATAGCTAAATAGAATAATAGAAGGTCAAACTGTATTTATAGGGAACTGATAAATCTACCCTGTTTTTTGATATTTTCGCCCTGTGGTCCCCACATATTTGTTAAACTTATTTTTATGTCCAATTTACCTCTCTGTTCTCCTCCCTTTCCTTGCACAGCTCAGTCACCGGTTATTTCTCATGGACGAGCAAACCCAATCGCAACATCAATCCCAGCCGTCCCATGATTCCAATTCTCAACCTCTGCAACCGAATCCCCCTCCTCAGATCTTTCAAAAAACCCGTCAAACCCTTCCAAAATCCCAATCCTACCGCAAAAAACCAAAAAACTTTCATCCCCCTGCCTCCGAAGACAAACCCCCCCGCACTCCTCTCCGGCAACAATAACTCATCCAAAGTCGTAACTGTTTTCAACAACACCTCCTCCATCGCCACAACCACCACAAAAAACAGGAGGAAAAACTCCTCCAAATCGACCAGAGATTCCCAAAATTATAAAACCCTTATAAGCTGAAGGCAAAATTGATCTAGCTCTCCGCCATCTCTGTGTCGCCGATCCACTCCTCGCTAACCTAATTGACACTCACCCGCAACCCACATTCGAATCCCACCACCTCCCATTCCTAGCCCTAGCCAAATCCATTGTATACCAACAACTCGCTTACAAAGTCGGCACCTCAATTTACACTCACTTCGTTGCCCTATGCGGTGGAGAAGAAGCGGTTCTTCCCGATGTCGTTCTATCTTTCTCCACACAACAGCTCAAACAAATTGGTTCTCCTTGATATCGTTCAATAAGTATCAAAATGGGATTTTATCAGATGAGTCAGTTGTAAGAATGGATGATAGGTCATTATTCACAATGTTGTCTATGTGCACAAAATATCAAAATCTATTTTTGGTCCAGCTAATTTTTCCATTTTCCGGTTCGAACATAGGATGTTTTCCATTTTTCCATTCACATTTTTGACCAGATGTTTTATTTTCTATTTTTTGTTTGTTTGTTTGTTTTGGATTAATTTATTTGATTGAAGGAATTTGAATTGATTTGAATAACCGGTGACTGAGCTGTGCAGGTGAAGGGAGAAGAAGAGAGGGGTAAATTGGACATAAACATAAGTTTAACAAATATGTGGGGACCACGGGGCGAAAATATCAAAAAATATGGTGGATTTATCAGTTCCCTTTATATACTCACGAGTTCAAACTCCGAACCATTCCGATTGATTTTTTAATTGACGGAGTTTCTCTCATGGTCCATATCGGTTACTTTCTTGTACTTGTAGGTGGGTATCGGGAGGATTAAAATTTCGTGATACCAATTATAAATTAATATGCTATCATTCCATTATTGAGTTATCTTTCTGAAATTATGCTCCCCGTGTCACATTTTATGTATGGCAAAATTCTTTTTGAGATGTTCAAAAAAGACTTAGTAAAAAAAACAAAAAAACAAAAAAACAAAACGTTGCCCTTTTCTTAAGCTATCAAAGAAATATACAAATTATTTATTTATTTTTAACCAAAAAACATTAAACTTTTAAATAATTATTAAAAATATTCAAAATTTTATCAGATCATACATACAAGTCAACTCATATGGTCAAATTCTGGACATTATTTTCTATAATTGTTTGAATGTTCAATAGCTTACCTGCGAAAAAAAATAAAAAATAAAATAAAAATAAAAATAAAATAGTTTGTTTATATTTTTTATCACAACTTGACAAGAGTTCAAAAAAATTTCAGTTATCATGAAAACTTAAAAAGTTATCTAATAAGTGTAGAGTAAAATATCACTGTAAAATTCTTTTAAATGCACCTAACATTAATAGATAATGGATATATCACTTAGCTTTGTAAGAACATTAAGATATTTATATTTTATGGAAATTGATATTTTCTAATGCAATTCTCAAATGATTACTCAAATATGAATAATAAGTATAATCCACATTCATGTGAAAGAGAGAGGAATGAAAAATATCATTTTTCGTGTGTAAATATCTTTATGGTACCTATTTTATTTGTTTTTTACATATTATACTAGAACTATGATTTATTTATTTTTCTTGAGATTCTATTAGAGGTATTTACCGTTTTGCCCCACGCCTACCCTTGCACATGACTAAAAAGTGGGGGCGGGGAATTGGACAACATGGCAGTTGGAACAATGACACTACGTACGGAAAATTAACGAGTGTAAATATGCAAGGAAAATTCGTTCTTTAACCAATAAAAAGTTAAGGCTGAATTATATATCTGCCACCATATGCTAAAAATATTACACACACACACACACACACACACACACACACATATATATATATATATATATATATATGCAATAATTCATAGCAAGTATTTGTTATGAAACAAAATAAAGCAAATAACATCTATACGATTCATCATAAAGATCAATGACTGAGATTAAAAAATTAGAATCTGTCATCCATTACTATTAATAGCGGATGCCGCCACTAATAGTAGCGGATGACGGTACTTCGCTATTAATGGTAACGGATGATGTCGGGATTACATCTGCTGCTAATTATAGTAACGAATGATGGCAAATTATTATCCTCTCATCCGCTACTATTAGTAGTGGACGATATTTTTTCAATTTTAATCTAAGCCCTTGCTCGATATATAGGACGCTAATGATGGTCTTTGTCATATTATAGTCTATAACAAATACTTACTATATATATATATATATATATATATTCACTTTATGCATAATTAATGAACTTTTAGGTAATTTGCAACACTCTAAAAAGTAATGCATAGTGTAGGTAAATCCAGACCACTGATGCTAAAAAAATTCACCTACTTTCGGGGTTTAATATTATGGACTGAAACACAACTTTCATTGAGAAAACCAAACCACTGATGCTAAAAAATTCACCTACTTTTTGTAGGTTATTTGATACCGTACCTGTTTCAAATTGATTTGATACCGTATACATACCTATCTCAAAGTGATTTGATACCGTACCTGTCTTAAATTGCCATCTTTAGTGAGGCAACCAACTAAATTGGAGCCACTAGCTTGTTATTCAGAGAATTATATGCATATATTTTAAATATTAAATTTATGGTTGATTGTTGAGTTACCGAATCATAAATGAAGAAACACAAGCTTAAATATCTCTGTCTCATTCATGGCCTATTTCCAAATTTGATGTGAAAAATGTGAATAAAGAAGGCACACATCAGCTCCAAGATTTAGACCACTAAGTATGTCTGCATACATTAATTGCACTCATGTGTGAAATAATATATGTGGGTAAGAAAACCGTACCTCGTTAGATTAGAGTTTCGTTTTGACTAAGGAGGAGAGAAATCTACAAAGAGTACGGAAATGATTGAAGAGTTGAAGAGGGGAGAAAAACAGGTAGGCAATTTTTCAAGTAACACGTGATATAACTCTTAGGGTGAAAGAGTCATCTTAGGTCACTACAAGAAAAAAGGCTATTTGCGACCGCATATCAACGACCGATAGCGGTCGCTGATAACTATCTGCGATCGACTGTGGTCGCTAATAGTAGTCGCATATAATATGGTCACTGGTTGGACATCAACGACTACTTTTAGCAACCGCTTCCGTCGCTAAGCTGAGTCATGGCATGTCAGGTTTCAGAGGTGACATGGCCCATGTGGACACGTGGCAGCGACCGCAGACGGTCGCTAATACCCTAATGCATCAGCGGTCGCTGATAGTTATTAGCGACCGCATGCGGTCGCTAACACCCTAAAGCCATAGCAGTCGCTGATTCGTATTTCAAAAAAAAAAAAATTTGCATGTTTTATGGATTTTCCAAAAAAATTGTACCTGTTTTGTACCTGCTTTATATTCTAATACACAGCGGTAAATATATACATCCATATAAACATTCATCCATGCTTTATATTCGAACACATGCACAACAGTATATATAAACATCCAACCATATGCAAACACATAAACCAACACAATATAAACTATATAAACATTAAGAAACTAATATGAACCAAAGAAATATATACAAATGTCATCTTTAACTAACATACATTTGTCTAAAGAATGAATATAAAAGTACAAGGCTTTAAATATCTAGAAAACAAGCCTAGCTCTTCATGCATCATCGTCCAAATTAATACGACCCTGTAATTAACAAACGAATAAAACATGTTATATATAGAATATATATGTTGATACTGGTATGACTTATACAAAGCAAAGTGAGGGAAAGCTAAACAATAGAAATTATTTAAACATAAGTAAGACACAACAATATATATATATATATATATATATATAAGTGACTATTTTAACTGTAATAAGTACTAAGATTACTTCGTCGCCAACCTCATATCTGCTAACTCATCAAGACTCAGAGACCATAGATGCCCGCCCAGTATGCGAAGAAGATCACGATCTCGACAGATCGCTCTCACACAGTTAGTAGGAGTATGATAGGTTGGATGACTCGATGACTGTGTAGACTAGGTAGCAGAGCTGCCTGTGCTACTGATGGTCGGGCATCGTCGTTGTCCTTGGCCTTTGACATAGTTCTTATTCACAACCGATGTCCTCTCCCATAATTCCTAATCAATCGGTGGACGCAGGGTGCCTTCGGATAACGGTCGTTCATTAAACTCTTATAAGTGTCATGTCAGTAGGTTAACAATTAAATAGTTACAAATAAATTCAAAATGCTAAAGAATGACGTAAAAATTTATAAACATATCAAAGTTATAAAAAATTATTACCGCTATCTGGACAGCCTCAGGTAGACCATCGCGGGTGGCCACACACACATCCAGCCAATGGATAGACTGACCCTGAGACTGAGCCTCCTGCAAAACATGCTCTCATATTAATATGTAAACATATGATATTCTACAAACCATGACTGTAACATACAAAAATAATTAAACCAACAAGTTTGCCATTCATACATACCCTGACAATAATATGCTGCAACTGTGAGATACTGCCACCCCTATAGGTGTCTTTTGCCTTGTCGCCTTCAGGTGCACCTGATGCTCTGTTTGAGGTGGCAGTCTTGCGTATCTCGACCCAACTCTCAACTCTCCACTGGTCATACATCTCAACCCATATGGGTTGCACGCACCACCAAGGGCTATGCTCATGTATGTACTGCTCACCTTGTCCTGGATGGTCCATCTCTGCATTATGCAGGGCTTTCTGTCTTTCTTTGTTCAAATTATCTTTGGTTCTGAGGGCACATTTCTCATAGAACAGTGTTTGAATAACTGATGCATGCGCGTCGTCCAATCTATAATTTTTCTGCAAATAAAACAACAATAATAATATTAAAAACGATGAATTTACATAATCTAACACTACTATGTAAACAATATTAGTTCATTAATTATATTATATGTCAGAATTAATATTAGTTTATATTATTTTATTTAGTATTAAGAAACTAAGTAAATACTACTTAGTTCATTTTATTGTTTATTTTATTTTCTTTATTTTATTTTATTTTTATTATTTTATATTATTTTTTTAGAATTGAGAAACTAAGTAAATACTAACTACTTCATTATATTATTTTATTTATTTTGTTTATTTATTATATTTTATTTTATTTTGTATTATTTTATTTTATTTTATTGAGTATTGAGAAACTAAGTACGTAGATACTACATGTTCTCATTATATTATTTTATTTTATCTATTTTATGTTATTTTATTTTTATTATTTTATATTATTTTATTTAGAATTGAGAAATTAAGTAAATACTAATTAGTTAATTATTTTATTTTATTTTATTTTATTTTATTTTATGTTGAATATTATTACTATTACTGCCAGAAAAGATTAAGATAATTTATATTTGTAGTGCACATGCCGTCCTGTTATTTAACTAAGCCTTATCGCGATTCGGACTTTCAGCAATCCTTGAAAGGCATGAACCTTGAGACTTATTGGAAAAGACATTAGGAAGTCAAAGAGAGATCTCTCAATTTCCAAACAGACCATTTAACAAAAAAGAACAATTATATTCTACATAATGAAACCCCAAGTAAAAATGTGTTTTATCAACTTAACTTCATACCTAATTACAAAGAAGACACAGATTTGTGTGTGAACAACTACATACTGCAAATAACTAAATAACTGAATGCATTGCCTATTGCTTATACCCACAAAAATAACAAACAAAATCAACACAAAAAGAATTCAAAAATCAAAACTCTTCTCTCTTCTCCCTCTCTTCTTATTTTTACATTTAGCTTATTTTTGGGAAGGAAACACATATTTTGGGACACACAAACAAGTACAAAAAGACTCTGGTTTTGGGATTTGGGATGGAGGGAGTGCATAATACATAGATGACCCTGACTGATATATTATATATGTATACATATATATACAAATGTCTTAAATTTCCAGACATGAGAATAATAGTTTAAGCTCGTATGACCTCAATAAAATCATAATAAGTATTAGTTATACAAGCAAAAAAGTTGAGGGTAATGAATAAAATATCATGCTAATAAAAAAAAATAAGAAGTTGGACAGAATCCCAAAATACAAAATTTTATAGCATATATAAACATATTTTAGAGCTTAAATTGCGATCTGGAGTACAATCGATTCAGTAAAACCATAAAATCCAGTAATTGAGCATACTGGGTCAAGACTAAAACAAACTAGCAAACCAAGAATCCTAGTAATTGGTAATTTCAACTCAACAAGTTGGACAGAAGAATCAGATACATTATTTAAAGACTCAGAGGAACATAGAGATGCCCAAACTCAGAAATTAAAGCTCAAATCAAACCAATGAAGAAGCCACAGATTACAAAATTAAGCAAATGTCAGGCACATAATAGAAATAGGAGGAGAAGAACCTTGAGGTCAATGTTGAAACGTTGAATAAGGAAAGGTGCGAAGTGAGGATCAGCGTGGGTAGGGTTCGGCGAATGGGGCGGCGTGGGCAGGGCGACGTGGGTGGGGCGGCGTGGCCGGCGTGCTCTCTTCTCTCTCTCGTCTCTCTTCTCCCTTCTCCCTTCTCCCTCTCTTATTTTTATTTTTTCTTCTTCTGTTATGCCTAGTTCTGTTCAATTGCCTGAGATTAGAAAGAATGAGTGACCGCTATCAGTGACCATATGCGGTCGCTGACTTTTATTGACGTGGCTTTATTAGCGACTGATTGCGGTCGCTGTTACCCATCGGTCGTAATAAGTCTGCCCGCCAACAATTGCGCCAATTTTTTGGGCGACAAATTTGGAGCAGCGACCGCATGTGGTCGCTGATATTAACTAGCGACCAGATTTAAGTGCGGTCGCTAATATCGCTGGCTATTAAGAACAGTAGCGATCGGATATTGCGGCCGCTGAAAGTCTTGGTCGTTGTTGGCCAATTTTCTTGTAACGGGTGTTTCGGGTCTAGAGAGAATTAAAAGTTGTCCCTTCTTCTGGAGTGGAAGGAGTATTTATAGAGTTTCTTGAAAAATGATCGCGTGCCTGACATATGTCTGGGTTATATGCCTAACATGTGATCTCAAATTTTTTTTTTAAAATACCCTTAGTTACCCGAGTAATGTCCAAATCATTCTGTCATTCTAGCCGTCAATCCAATCTCTCAACCAATTCCCAAAATGAGTGGCCTCCATAAACCTTCTGCCTCAAGACTCATTGAGGCCTCTCTCATGTCTCGTATTCTAAGGTCTTTTCTGCTCAATCTATATCTTTCCGCTCTTCTTTCTTTATCTGAATATCATGTCATCCAATCTTATCGTCGAAAACTTCGGTGGAGCTTGACACAGAATTGGGGAGACTATACCCTAGGGGGTCGAATCCTGGGGGGTGAACCCTAAGGTGATCGAACCCTAGGAGGCCCCTAGGAGGCCAAACCTAGGTTCGTGCCTCCTTCGGTCCTCTTCGTTCCTCTTGGCTTTTGTTGATCAATTTTCATCATTTTCTTCTAATTCTTGGCCCTGTGAGAAACTTCTCTTGTCATGGAGAATTCAAAGAAAACCATTTTTAGACCCTCATAAGTTTTTTTGCTTCTTTCTGTTGTTCGGGCTTGTTATTCCGTCATTGCACTGCTCAAAGCTTGTCTAACATGACTTTTGAGAATATGAAATGGTGTGCCCCTTAGGAGGCTAACCCCTAGGGTAGCTGATGAGTGAGTTTTATACCTATGAATTGAGTACATTTGACTTAATGATTTGTGAGTTTTCGAGTATTTTCTATTCCTTTTTATGTGTTTTTATTTTTTTTATGTAGGAAATAAAGCTGGAAGTTATTTGGTTGTATTTTAGCTAAATTGGAGTTATTTGGTTGCAGTTTAGTCAAATTGGAGAAACATTGCAATTTTTAGCTTTTAGGAAGATTGACCTTCAGAGCTTCAATGGAGGATTGGATGGTGTTAGAATTTCAGAATGAGAAAATGATATTCATAAAGTTGTATAGGACGTCTTAAGCTTTCCAGAAATGTACGGTTTGCAAAAATCCAAGTGCGTTTGGATCTCCAAACAGTATGTCAAAGTAAAGTTAGTTAGAGTTGGAGTCTTGTACGGACGTCCGTTAGTAAAATGGCCATAACTTTTTATCCGGGAGGAGTTACGGAACGAGCCACCTGTCAAAACGAAGCTAACTAAATTTTCTACATGGACAGACGTTGTGCGCCGTGGCTTTCAATAAGGTGCACCGCGGCGCTTGAGTGAAAGTCGCGGCGCTGGTTTAGAGAGTCGCGACTCTTGTTACGCTGGAGCAAATTTTTGTTGAGTTTTTCACTTCCAATTGACTTGGGACTTGCTATATTGATTCCTAATTGGGTTATATGTTTACCAAGCTACATAGAGGCTATAAATAGACATAAAATTAGTTTTGCAAAAAGGAAAAAACATCTAGGGTTAGGAAGAGAAAAGGTGGCAGAGCATTATATTCAACATATTTTCTAGAGAAGACGGAAGATCAAGATTTGGAGTATGTCAGCGGAAGCCTTACTATAGATTCTTTTTCTTATCCTTCTTTTATACTCTTATACTTTAAAATGATGATATATAATGTGATGTTTTCCTTTTCTTTAGTCATGAACTAAATTCGTATTCAAGGTTGCAATGGAACCCGATTATTGGATTTAATTAATTTATTCTCTATTTGATTATGATCAATTGTATACAAGATTGTTTATCATATTTTGTATTTTATTTAATAATTGTGTGGCCAATAATTAATCTAGTGATCTAGATGATATAGGAATATTGATTCTAGATTGGGTGTGGAATATGATACATGTGTTGGATTTATTTTTCTAAGGAGTGAATATCCAATTTGCAAGAGGGATAGAAATATACCCAATTGCCGCATGAACTTGTATAAGAATTGGTGATTATTACTTCATTGTTAATTATTCACGTAGGAATATAGTGAATTAATTAGGAATGAAGACACTTATTTAATTTAGGAATAAGTTAGATAAATACTTATGAATTCTTGGTTAACAAATTGCAACAATTGGCTAATTAAATAGGGAGTGAACATTGAGAATATCATCGAGGAAAATTGTAATCTTGATATTTTATTTTCATAGTTATATTCGTAGTTACTTCGTTAATCAATTTTGATAATCTTGGTGAATTCGTTTGTTTAAATAGAATTAGGTTAATCAATGGTTGGTAAGTGGAATGTTTAATTAATTTACTAGATTATTCCTCGTGGGATCAACAACTCTACTTTCACTTTATTACTTGTGGACCATGTGTCGCAAATGTTTTTGTCATTTCCTTCGCGATATTTGTCCTTTTCCGATTTTTAGCCTTTGTTATTAGATGATGTTTGGAAAAGGTCGGCATGAGTGTCGACGGGGTTTTGAAAGATCGTTTGTTATGATGAGCCAATTAACCAGAGTTGCCAGTTGGTATATTTGAAATGGATGTACCAACTCATCCGAATTTCGTTTCTTGTAAATCGCTGGCTCATATGTGACTCCGAATTAATTGGTCTGCGAACCGAGATTCATAGAGTTCGGGGGCTTTCTTAAGCGAGGGGAAGGTGTTAGGCACCCCCCGACTTCCGTGAAACACGGTTACCGCAATCTCGATGCTTTCCTATCCTTTAATTCATGGAATGTGTGTGTGTATGTGCACGTGTATGTGTGTGTGCCTATGTGAATGTTGTGGTGAGTTTGTATGAAAGAATCATTTGGATTTTTAAGGAAAATCGTGCTTTGGGAGTGCTTTAGAATATCCTTCGGTTTATACGAGAAAGCTTTATTCTTTATGAGAAAGGTTTTGATTTCAATTGTCAAAACTATGAGATTTTCATTAGGTGTCGTTTTGGCAAAAAAAATAAGAGTTTTCTAAACCTTCGTCAAAATAGGAATCGAGAGCTATACGTTGCTTTCGTAACTCAAATGATGGGCAACTTCTAGAATCTCTTTAACCCTATGCACAACGGTTTAATAAACCGTCATTTATTTCACAAAACCATTTCTTGTGATGTTTGAAAACGATTTTCTTTAGCTTTCTCATTAAAATAGAAATCGACATTCGTTAGCACTTCTCATTTTAAGCCTCGTGATGCTAACAACCTAATTTGATTGATTTTACGAAAATCTTAATCTTTTAGCTTTGAAATCAATTTTAGGTCGTAAATCAAATCAAGCATTAAAATGCATTGGGGCTATTCATGGGCATGTAAGCCATCCAAATAACCCCAACGCCCACAATCACATACTTCACTATTACGGGACCTTAAACCCGATTCTCGCCTTGGCGTCGTTTTAAGGCCCGACGATTACATCTTACAATAAAGGATTACATACATCAACATTGTCCATCATCGGATTTGGACCACGGGGTCGCGTCCCTAGGCTCACACCCACAATTTATACACACCCACACAATGGATACTACAAAAATTAAACAAGCTAAAATCGCCAAATGGATATCATCGGGCCATTAGGAAGAATTTCGTTCCATTTGGAACCCTCACTAATAGTCCTCAATCCATGGATCCACAACAATATACAAGAAAAACTACATTTCACATAACCCAATTGACAAGAAGATTAACAAAATGATATACAAAAATTGCTATAGAAATGGTCTTTTCACCTTGCAAATATCACCAAGATGTGTGCAAATTTGAATATATGAATAGAGTAGAAATTATCTTGGATATAATCTCACAAAAGAAATATAAATCCTCTTTTTTTTTCTCTCTTTTTTCTCTTATTTTGTTGCAAATTTTTGCTATTTTTCTCCCTATTTCCGAGCTTGCTGTTGCTGTTCTTCTTCTCCTTTCTTTCTTCCGCCGCCCAACTTCATGTATCCTGAATGAGCTGAAATAGGTTAATCAGAGGCAGCCGCAGATTGATCCGCGGCTGGCCGCAGATTGATCCGCGGCTGGCCGCAGATTGATCCGCGGCTGGCCGCAGATTGATCCGCGGCTGGCCGCAGATTGATCCACGGCTGGCCTCGGTTTCCCCGCGCCCGCCGCGCACTTCAATTATTTTAATCATTGGCCGCAGATCAATCCGCGGCTGGGTGGGCTGATTTTCTCGATTTTCGAGCCATGCCTCGATTCTCGTGTCGTGACGTCGGTTTTCACCGAAAAGCTTATATTTTACAGTCCGAGAATTACTGGGAGACGTGCCACATCATTCGGGAATGCTCATTTCGGTCGGCCTTGTTGTCACGACGGTTTCGGTTGTAAATCGTCACGGTGGCGTCGAATGTTCGCACTTGTCCATCCTTTGCTCTCGTAGGCCGGTTCATTTGACGAATTTGCCCTCCTGTCAGGGTTAGCATACGAAGTGCAAAATTTGGGTGTCTACAGCTGCCCCTCTTTATCATGTTTATGAAATGTTAAATGAAATGAACAGGATAAAGAAATAGACACCCGATCATGAATGACAGTGCATAAGAACGACAATACATACATGATGCAATACATGTAACTCATGATGCAACACAAGATGTAAAGTTATGCAAAACATTCGTAAAAGTGTTAATGCCTCCATCCCTGGTCGCATTGTTAGTCATCGGGTTCAGTCTTTCAATCTATCGTCTCGTTTGGGGCCGGGTCTCGTATCCGGTCACCCATCTCGCAATCGCCGGGTCTCGTATCCAGTCGATCATCTCGTCGGGACTGGGTCTCGTCGCCGGTCACCCATCTCGTAACCGCCGGGTATCGTCGCTGGTCGATTATCTTGTCGGGGCCGGGTATCGTCGCCGGTCACCCATCTCGTAACCACCGGGTATCGTCGCCGGTTGGTTATCTTGTCGGTGCCAGGTATCGTCGCCGGTCACCCATCTCGTAACCACCGGGTATCGTTGCCGGTTGGTTGTCTTGTCGGGGCCGGGTATCGTCGCCGGTCACCCATCTCGTAACCGCCGGGTATCGTCGCCTGTTGGTTATCTTGTTGGTGCCGGGTATCGTCGCCGGTCACCCATCTCGTAACCCCCGGGTATCGTCGCCAGTTGGTTGTCTTGTCGGGGCCGGATATCGTCGCCGGTCACCCATCTCGTAACCGCCGGGTATCGTCGCCGGTTGGTTGTCTTGTCGGGGCTGGGTATCGTCGCCGGTCACCCATCTCGTAACCGCCGGGTATCGTCGCCGGTTGGTTATCTTGTCGGTGACGGGTATCGTCGCCGATCACCCATTTCGTAATCGCCGGTTATCGTCGCCGGTCGATCGTCTTTGTCGGGGTCGGGTATCGTCGCCGGTCACCCATCTCGTAACCGCCGGGTATCGTCACCGGTCGATTGTCTTGTCGGGGCCGGGTATCGTCGCCGGTCACCCATCTCGTAACCGCCGGGTATCGTAGGCAGTCGATTGTCTTGGATCTCAGCCCTTCCCAGGGTGGTTAGTTGTTTAGATCTCAGCCCTTCCCAGGGTGTTAGTGTTTGGATCTCAGCCCTTCCCAGGGTGTTTAGTGGTTTGGATATCAGCCATTCCCAGGGTGTTAGTTGTTTGGATACCAGCCCTTCCCAGGGTGTTAGTTGTTTGGATATCAGCCCTTCCCAAGGTGTTAGTGCTTGGATCTCAGCCCTTCCTAGGGTGTTAGTTGTTTGGATATCAGCCCTTCCCAAGGTGTTAGTTGTTTGGATATCAGCCCTTCCCAAGGTGTTAGTGTTTGGATCTCAGCCCTTCCCAGGGTGTTCACCACCTTGTTGTGGTTTACTTGGATGCCTTCCCAGGTTCACTCACCATCTTGTGGTGGTTTGCTTGGATGCCTTCCCAGGGTGCTCACCACCTTGTTGTGGTTTGCTTGGATGCCTTCCCAGGTTCACTCACCATCTTGTTGTGGTTTGCTTGGATGCCTTCCCAGGTTTACTTCTTGTTTGGATACCAGCCCTTCCCAGGGGTCATTGATTGGTCGGATACCAGCCCTTCCCAGGGGTCATTGATTGGTTGGATACCAGCCCTTCCCAGGGATCATTGATTGGTTGGATACCAGCCCTTCCCAGGGGTCGTTGATTGGTTTTGAGTGACTTTTTTTTTTTTTTTGAAATGGGATGTGTGATCGGCTTCATGTCCTGGATCTCCCACCAACATCGTCCACGTACCATGCCGCAAAAGCCATCACTCTGATCATTTGTGAGGTTGAAAGCGATGTGCTTGTACTTTCCTGAAGATTTTCATTTGGATCATACCTGCATGCATGAAAAAGATGTTATGCATGATCTGGCAGATATGTTATGGACAAAAGCATGTGCACAACATATGTTTAGATAGAAATGACCCTTGTTCAGTCAAATGATACGATTCGACAATCGTCGTTATTTGCCAAAATTTGACTGGATCACGCCTCGTCGTGAAGTGTAGTTACTAGACTTCAACCCTGGTCTAGTACTCTGTCTGTTCTCGGTCGTCTTCATTTCATCGAGTTGAGGCAGTCTGTTTCGCTCTCTATGATGACCGACAGCTATGTTGGGCTCTTTGGCCTTTTGATCATTTCTGACGGCCGATATGTTGCTGTCCAGCATTATATCATCCTTGTATATGCTCATGCACGTGGATCATTTGGATGTCGAGGCAGTGATAGTCAGGATTGGGGAGAGGCCCAATGATGAGAAGTTCTGTGCGGCCTCAGCTTCCTTCCATTTCACGATTCTTAACTGCCCCTGCCTTGGCGCGTGTCGCTACCAAGAATTTCTATCGAAAACTCGCGATGTTGACTGTGCTGAGTTATCCACAGCTCTACAAGATCCTGCATATCAGATGACTAACAAATGCCAAAACTTGAAGGCTCGGGTCGTTAGTGTTAGTTCAACACAAAGATATTATAATCTCGACAAAAGAGTAAATGCAGTTAAAGCACATGAAATTGAATATCTGTTGATCGCACAATCTAGCAAGTTGTGAACCGTGCATGTACTAGATTGGAAGTTATTTTCGATCCTTCATGAGTTGATGATTTTCTATTTAACGAGTTATGAAATCGTAAGAAGACCTTCAAGTATTCATGGTCATTGTACGTGAGTACGGTCGAATTCAAAAGAACTACCTCCCCTCGTCAAAGGTATTCTGTCTCCATTCTCGACAACGTTCTTAGCAGGATTGACGTCATATGACAAATGTACTGTGCGATGCAGCATTCAGTAGGGGTTTCTCTTTCATGACCTTTTGTTTAAGGCCGAGAGTTTTTCGTATTATCTTTTCTCTTTATTAGCCCACTTCACTTGTCTCGTTTTCTTAGGCTATTCAAAGTTACCCATTTAACGAGTTTTGGACCAATGACTCCCAAACCAGACGGTTTTGGGGCATTAGGTGTACAGACACCCCTTCGGGTTTATTTACTCGAGTAACAAAGGCCACGGTTCGAGACAAGCTGGTGGTCTGCATCATTCATTCTTTGCTTGACCTTGCGCAAGATTCGTTTTCTTAGGCTTGAGTTACCCATGTAGCGAGTGTTAGGCCGGTGACTCCCAAACCATACGGCTTTAGGGCACCAGATGCAGAGACACCCCTTAGGCTTAATTACTCGAGTAGCCCATGCCACGATTCGAATCTGCTCGAGCCTCCTCTACTGTAATACTCGTTTTCTTAGGCTCTGAGTTACCCATGTAACGAGTGTTGGGCCAGCGACTCCCAAACCAGATGGCTTTAGGGCACCAGGTGTAGAGACACCCCTCGGGCTTAATTACTCGAATAACCCAGGCCACGATTCGAGACATTAGCTTGATAATCATTTATCGTCTTACTTCTCGATATTAGCTTGATAATCATTGACTGTCTGACTACGTGTTAATTGCTATCAGCGTCGTCATAGTTTTATACCCCACAACTGAAAGTTTATGCAAATGCAAAGTGAAGGCTGTCACATGAGGTCGATTCTGTCGCAAACGTTGCTTTGAATTAAGGCTTTGTACCCCAATCAAAAGGTTGAATAGCCTTCTTCGTCTAATCATACTCACGATCGTGCTCCACGGTTGCTTGTCAGAATTAATCCGATTCCTATCGAGCCAAATAAAATCCCCTTTCACGCGGATCATCGTATCCCGAGAAAACTATGCTTGACAAATGCCAGATGATCGTACCGTTGAAGATTGAATTGACATGAAGTAGCATTTGATGATGATGGTGCATGTTGATGGTATTGTTGCATGGGTGCCAATTTGCACGTCATCATTTCCTGGGTAGTGCCAAATGCTCCAGTGTTAAGTTGCTTTTCTTGTGATCTCCCTCGTACTGGTTGCATCGGTATCTCGTTGGGCTGACAAAAGATCTGGTCCTTTGACTTGTTGGAAGGTTTGGGGGATTTTTGATTTTTTTTTTTTTGATTTTTTTTTGATTTTTTTTTTGTGACAGCTCCTTTTAATTTAGAGCGAAATTCCCCATAGCTTTGTCTTGGCAGGGCGCGATCCTTTTGAGGACTAAATCGTTTATTTTGAATTTCCGGGATCGCACCCCCTTGTCATATGCCCGGGAGATGCGTAAGGGGTTGCCCCTCCAAATGTGCGAACTGAGGTTCGATAGGCAAACAGGGTGAGCGACAATAAATCCGGCCATCCCCGATGATTGGCGGACATTCTTCCCATGATCGTCTTTGTGTTTTATTTGCAGCCCCCACTGCCCCATTCATTTTGGGCCGGTAAATGACTGAATCAAAATGTTTGATCTTGAATTTGTCATATATCTCCTCCTTGAGGGCGTCGCTCAGATTTCTATAGTCGATGCGGCCCCTTACTTCTCCTCCAGGCTGTGGTACTGGGATTCTGTCGGAAAGCCATTCAGGGTAAATAGACACCGTGATGATTCCTGCTTTAAACCGCTTGATAATCTCGTCCTTTACTTTCAACCTCCATTCAGGCTTCAACGTTCTCAACTTTTGCTTGATTGGTCGGAACCCTCCTTGATGGGCAGTCGATGTCCTATAACGTCTGTGGACAATCCAATCACGTCGCCATGGGACCAAGCGAACATATCTCCATACAGGCTCAACAACTCGGCTATTTTTTTTTTGCGTTCGAATTTGCCCCTACTCTGGGTTCTTTGTGATCGTTAGGGGTTCTGATGTTTGATGGCGATGGTTTGGTCTAAGTCGGGTTTGGGTTTATCTTCGACCCCTCCTTTAATCTCGTCAGGCGTATTGTCGATATCTGTCTCGTCCTGCTCAATTCCAATCAGATCGAAATCTAGCTCTATACCAAAATCGTGATCCTCCTTCAAATTTGGCCTATCGCTTGTCAGGCTAGAATGCCTCAAATCGGGGTACCTGACATAAAACAAAAATGCTTGTCAGATATATAAAACATTTCAACACATGATCTTTTTTTTTAACATGACAAAATGACATGGGCGTGCAGGGATTTGAAATAAAACTCAGAATTTCAAAACCCATTGATCTTCTACTGGCTGGGATTCACTGTCGTACTCCTGGATTTACCCCTTCCTAGATATCACCTGCTGCACGGTCCAACTGGCCACGGTGAGGTCAAGCAATGGAGCTCATTAGGAGGTGTATGGATCGCATTGGCATGAATCTGGCATTGATGGCATTTCCTGACATGAGCATCGCAGTCAGTTTTCATGGTTAGCCAATAGTGATCCGTTCACATGATTTTCTTTGCCAAAAATGTTCTGCTCATATGGGCTCCGCACACATCGCCATGTACTTCGTTCATTTATCTGTGGGCTTCTTCGGCTTCTAGATATCTCAGCAGTCCCGTAGCTAGGTCCCATTTATGCCCTTTAGTGCTGTATATTCCCATGGCCTGCCGGATGACCAATTCGAGTCTCCAACTACTATCATCTTTTTGATTCCCATTCCCAGCGCTAATCTCAGTCCTAGGATGAATCCCTCGTATTCGGCCGTATTGTTGGAGTGGCAGAACTGCAATTTCACGGCTATCGGCCTCTGCCATTTGGATGGATGGAGTATGGACTTTACGGCCTCTTAGTTGGGTCGTAGGGGCAATTCCGGGTTCTTTGTGATCGTTATGCCACGCCTTCACGGTTCTCTAATCTTATCCTGTAAAACAAGGTCACTGTTTGATGACAAGATAGTATTTAGAAGTTTTAGAAAATCTTGGTACGTGGCACGGATTGCCTTCCTACAAAAACCATGTCAGTATTCTCCTTATATCTGCAGGTGATGTAATCACATGATACATGACATATTTATTACGATGATGACGGTATGACAGTGGTATGTCAGTTACATGACATTTATTTATTTGACTGAACGATAAAAGGGCATGAAGAAGCTTCCCTTTCGTTAGGTTTATCAGAGGCTGACCTACCCTAGGGTTACTCTCGCGGGCTTTTTGGCATAAAGGTCCCCAAATCTTCGCAATCTACTCGTCTGAATCCTTTTGATTGGAGCGGATTTGGGTGGTGCGTTTCCTGAGCCTTCTCCGGGGAGCAGCCCCTTCGAGTCCAGTAATAAGCAACCGACAGGTTCGCCTCAGGAGGAGGTACTCTCTCAACATACATTCACATTCATCGTCTTCACCGCATTCAATGATTGCTTTTAAAGTAAAGTCATTCCATTCAACCATTCATTCATTGGTAAAACACATTCACACAACAACAGGTCAAAATATCGCACGCACACACACATTCATGAATTTTAAAGGATAGGACAGCATCAAGACTTAAACGCGGCTTAAACCCTCTAATGTCCCCAGTAGAGTCGCCAGCTGTCGCAAACATTTTTGTCATTTCCTTCGCGATATTTATCCTTTTCCGATTTTTAGCCTTTGTTATTAGATGATGTTTGGAAAAGGTCGGCATGAGTGTCGACGGGATTTTGAAAGATCGTTTTTTATGATGAGCCAATTAACCAGAGTCGCCAGTTGGTATATTTGAAATGGATGTACCAACTCATCCGAATTTCGTTTCTTGTAAATCGCTGGCTCATATGTGACTCCGAATTAATTGGTCTGCGAACCGAGATTCATAGAGTTCGGGGGCTTGCTTAAGCGAGGGGAAGGTGTTAGGCACCCCCCGACTTCCGTGAAACACGGTTACCGCAATCTCGATGCTTTCCTATCCTTTAATTCATGGAATGTGTGTGTGTATGTGCGCGTGTATGTGTGTGTGCCTATGTGAATGTTGTGGTGAGTTTGTATGAAAGAATCATTTGGATTTTTAAGGAAAATCGTGCTTTGGGAGTGCTTTAGAATATCCTTCGGTTTATACGAGAAAGCTTTATTCTTTATGAGAAAGGTTTTGATTTCAATTGTCAAAACTATGAGATTTTCATTAGGTGTCATTTTGGCAAAAAAAATAAGAGTTTTCTAAACCTTCGTCAAAATAGGAATCGAGAGCTATACGTTGCTTTCGTAACTCAAATGATGGGCAACTTCTAGAATCTCTTTAACCCTATGCACAACGGTTTAATAAAACGTCATTTATTTCACAAAACCATTTCTTGTGATGTTTGAAAACGATTTTCTTTAGCTTTCTCGTTGAAATAGAAATCGACATTCGTTAGCACTTCTCATTTTAAGCCTCGTGATGCTAACAACCTAATTTGATTGATTTTACGAAAATCTTAATCTTTTAGCTTTGAAATCAATTTTAGGTCGTAAATCAAATCAAGCATTAAAATGCATTGGGGCTATTCATGGGCATGTAAGCCATCCAAATAACCCCAACGCCCACAATCACATACTTCACTATTACGGGGCCTTAAACCCGATTCTCACCTTGGCGTCGTTTTAAGGCCCGACGATTACATCTTACAATAAAGGATTACATACATCAACATTGTCCATCATCGGATTTGGACCACGGGGTCGCGTTCCTAGGCTCACACCCACAATTTATACACACCCACACAATGGATACTACAAAAATTAAACAAGCTAAAATCGCCAAATGGATATCATCGGGCCATTAGGAAGAATTTCGTTCCATTTGGAACCCTCACTAATAGTCCTCAATCCATGGATCCACAACAATATACAAGAAAAACTAAATTTCACATAACCCAATTGACAAGAAGATTAACAAAATGATATACAAAAATTGTTATAGAAATGGTCTTTTCACCTTGCAAATATCACCAAGATGTGTGCAAATTTGAATATATGAATAGAGTAGAAATTATCTTGGATATAATCTCACAAAAGAAATATAAATCCTCTCTTTTTTCTCTTATTTTGTTGCAAATTTTTGCTATTTTTCTCCCTATTTCCGAGCTTGCTGTTGCTGTTCTTCTTCTCCTTTCTTTTTTCCGCCGCCCAACTTCATGTATCCTGAATGAGCTGAAATAGGTTAATCAGAGGCAGCCGCAGATTGATCCGCGGCTGGCCGCAGATTGATCCGCGGCTGGCCGCAGATTAATCTGCGGCTGGCCTCGGTTTCCCCGCGCCCGCCGCGCACTTCAGCCGCTCAGCCGCCCGCCGTGCACTTCAATTATTTTAATCATTGGCCGCAGATCAATCCGCGGCTGGGTGGGCTGATTTTCTCGATTTTCGGGCCATGCCTTGATTCTCGTGTCGTGACATCGGTTTTCACCGAAAAGCTTGTATTTTACAGTCCGAGAATTACTGGGAGACGTGCCACATCATTCGGGAATGCTCATTTCGGTTGGCCTTGTTGTCACGTCGGTTTCGGTTGTAAATCGTCGCGGTGGCGTCGAATGTTCGCACTTGTCCATCCTTTGCTCTCGTAGGCCGGTTCATTTGATGAATTTGCCCTCCTGTCAGGGTTAGCATGCGAAGTGCAAAATTTGGGTGTCTACACCATGTATACTTGCACGTAAATTGCTAGTATAGATTTAGCTCAACAAGTTTTTGGCGCCGTTGCCGGGGAGTAATTCTAGTAATTAATTTTCTTTATTTCCAATATCAATTATAATTAATTTCATTTTAATTTAAACACAAATTTTTGTTTTGTTTCTTTTTTTTAGGTACTCTTGATAGTGCTTCAAAATGCAAGATTTAGAGAATATGATTGCAGAAGAATAAAAAGCATTACAAGATTATGTTGTGCCTTTAGTGATGAATATTCAACCGAGCATTCGAAGACCGGCGATTCAAGCTAATAGTTTTGAGATATAGACAGGCATGATACAGATGATCCAAAGTTCAGAACAGTTTGGGGGTTCATCTAGTGATGATCCGAACGAACATTTAATTAATTTTTTGGAGATCTGTGATACATGCAAGTATGAAGGAGTTACTGAGGATGCAATCAAACTGAGACTTTTTCCTTTCATATTTCGTAGTAAGGCGAAAAGTTGGTTACATTCGCTACCAGCGGGTTCAATCTCTACTTGGCTTGATCTTGCACAGAAATTTTTAGCTAAGTTCTTTCCACCAGCTAAAACTGTAAAGTTAAGGAAGGATATCACAACATTTGCCCAATTAGACTCTGAATCTCTATATGAAGCATGGGAAAGATTTAAGGAACTACTTAGGAAATGTCCCACCATGGCATTCCAAGGTGGTTGCAAATTCAGACTTTTTACAATGGTTTGAAGGATACAATGCGAACCAACATCGATGCAGCCGCAGGTGGAGCTTTAATGGAAAAGAAATGTGATGAAACATATAAGTTATTTGAGATAATGGCAAACAATAATTACCAATGGCCCATGGTAAGAAATAGTCAAATAGGGACAGTGGGAGTGAATCAACATGACGTAATTTCAACATTGATGGAGCAAGTAACGACCTTAGCTAAGAAATTGGATTATTTTGGATCTCAGTCTATGCAGAATGTATCGATGGTATGTGATATTTGTGCAAAAAATCATGTGAATGAACAATGTGCCATTAAGGTTGAGTCAGTGCATTACATTGGAGAATTTAACAGGCAAAACAATCATAATCTCAACATTGAGGATCAAGGATGGAATAATAAGCAATATCAAGGTCAACATGCTTCTCAGCAAGATCAAAAGTCAACAACGGAGGATCTGTTGTCGAAATATCTGGCGCAAAATGATGCACAAATGGCTAGAGTGAAAAATAATTAGAACAAATTGTTACAAACATGAATAGCCAACACCCAAAAGTTTCAACTAAGATAAGTGAGGATATGCATAACCTTGACAATAATTGCAAGGTTGTTGTTTTACAAAGTGGAAAAGAATACTCATGGCAGATAGCAAAGATGTAATTGATGATGTATGCATTGATGAAAAATTAGATGAGGGAGAAGTCAACAAGGAAAAGAAGTAAGAAAAGAAGGAAGATAATCCACAAGTTGAAGAAGAAACAGGAAAACAGATGCAAAGGATGCCTCCAATTCTTTTTCCCCATAGATTACAAAAGCAAAAAGTGGATAATCAGTTTGCAAAATTCCTTGAGGTATTTAAAAAGCTCCATGTCAGTCTCATTATTTAGTTATTCACTCTTTGATTAATTAGTTCCATATATATTTGGTTGTATATAGCCTTAAGGCTCCAATAGCCACACTTTACTGTTAACTTGATTGGATTGGCATTACAAGGTGAGATGAAGAAGAACTGTAGGTTCCTTTAACTAAATTATTAGTGGTTTATCTGTGTGGGAATAACAGAACATAAGGAAGGGATTTGGTGTGCTAATTGCCAATTATGTGGATAGCATTACGCAATGCAAAAATTCCAGAACTAGAAAAATATATTTCCAGTTCTTTCTCCAAGTACTGTTATAGATGTTAAAAATTTAGTAACCTGATAATCATTGAAACACAATGATCATGGTATAGATGTATGTTGTTCAAATGAAGTATTCCTGTAAAAGCACTGGGGAAGGCAACAACGGGTAGAGAAAAAAAGAATTCATTGCAAAGCAACTCATTTTCATTGGCAAGGTCATATAACTACGGAACCTGACCAGAATTTTATTTATAATTGGTTGAAACTTGGAAGTATAAGGTAGGAAAAAGTAAAATATTTGAGCTAACATCATCAGATTTACTTTTATGTGTTCTTGATATATTAGTATTTATTTTTATATATTAGTATTGATATGAGGTTAGGCATATTGTCGTCCTTAGCTATGACTTGAAGCCTGTAGACACCCAAATTTTGCGTTTCCTTCTACTAACCATGACAGGAGGGCGAAATCGTCAATTGAACCGGCTTGCGGAAGCAAAGGAGCGGGCACAAGGGCGAACACCCGGCACCGCCGCAATGTTTTGGGCAGCCCAAGTCGACGTGACAGCAGAGCCGTCCGAAGCAGGCACTTCCGAATGAGGTGGCACGTCTCCCGGAAATTCCCGGACCGCAGAACACGAGCATGTCAGCAAAAACCGACGTTGCGGCACGGAAATCGAGGCGTGGCACGAAAATCGAGAAAGTCAAGCCCGCCAGCCGCGGATAGATCTGCGGCCAAGTGGGTGCGCCAGCACGGAAACCAGGAAATCAGCACTACCAGCTGAGTGCGATGGGAGGCGTGCCAGCTAGCCAGCCTATTTAAGCCAGCTTCAGGCAGCATACAGGGGGTTCAGCAAAAATTTGGAAGAAGAAGGATTCCAGCGGAAAACAGCAGCAGAAAATCGGAAATAGAGAGGAAAAAACACCATAATTTTGCAACAAAATAGGAGAGAAAGGAAGGAATAAGTGAGGATTAATATCTCTTGAGTTGATTGTATCACATATACTTCTCCTTCTATTCGAATACATCAAATTCACATCCATTTGGATATCAATTGCAAGGTGAAATCTCTTTTGTTATATCAATTTCTATCATATTATTTGATTGAATTAAATGTAGATTTCATGAAAATTATTGTGGAACAATGGATTAGGAATTATTAGAGAGGTTTCCATCGGAACAAATTTCTCCCTAATAATCCGATGATATCCATTGGGTGAGGTTTTGCTCGTTCATAACGATATATACATTAGGTGGAATTGATCTATTTAGATTGTTAATTTTGGACCATTGTGGGGCGTTAAACAATCCGTTGTTAGTTATGTTTATTGTATCTATTTTATGTTTGTTATAAATTGTGGATGTGAGCCTAGGTGCGTGACGCCATGGTCCTAATCCGATGATGGACAAATTTTGACGTATGTATTTAGGAAAAATTTAATCCTTCGTTGTAAACGTGTAATCGTCGGGCCTTAAAACGACGCTAAGGGCGAGAATCGGATTTAAGGCCCCGTCATAGTGAAGTATGCGATTGTAGGCGGGTGGGTTATTTTTGATGGCTTACATGCCCATGAATAACCCTCACCGCATATTAATGTTTTATTTGATTGACAATATTGAAACTTTGATTTCAAAGCCAGACAAATGAAGATTTTCATAAAATCAATCAAACTAGGATATTAGAATCACGAGGTTAAAATTTGAGAAATGTTGATGAATATCGATTCCTATCTAACGAGAAAGCTAAAGAAAATCGTTTTCAAACATCACAAAATTTGATTTTAGAAATAAGTAACGTTTTATTAAATCTTTGTGCATAGGGTGAAAGAGATTCTAGAAATTGCCCATCATTTTATGAAAGCAACGTATAGATCTCGATTCCTATTTAGACAAAGGTTTAAAACTCTTGTTTTGCCAAAACGACACCTAATGAAAATCTCATAGTTTTGATAAATAAAAAATCAAAATTTTCTTATAACAAACCAAGCTTTCTCGTGTATACCGAAAAGATATTCCGAAGCGTTCTCAAATTAAAACACGATTTTCCCTAAAATCCAAATGACTCTTTCATACAAATTCCCCACAACATTCACATAGGCACACACACACACACACATACACATTCATGAATTAAAGGATAGGAAAGCATCAAGATTGCGGTAACCGTGTTTCACGGAAGTCGAGGGATGCCTAACACCTTCCCCTCACTTAAGCAAGCCCCCGAACTCGATGAATCTCGATTCGCAGACCAATTAATTCGGAGTCACACATGAGCCAGCGATTTATAAAAAACGAAAACTCGGATGAGTTGGTACATCCATTTCAAATATACCAACTGGCGACTCTGGTTAATTGGCTCATCAAAAAAAAAATGATCTTTCAAAACCCCGTCGACATCAAAGCCGACCTTTTCCAAACGTCATTTAAATCAAAAGGCTAAAATTGGAAAAGACCAAATATCGCATAAGCGAGAAAACCGGCGTCGACAGCTGGCGACTCTGCTGGGGATATTAGAGGGCTTAAGCCGTGTCAGGTCTTGATGCTATCCTATCCTTTAAAAATTTATAAATGTGTATGTGCGTGCGACATTTTGACTTCTTTTTATTGTTGTGTGAATGTGTGTTGTTGTCCAATGAATGAATGATTGAATGGGTTTGCTTTACTTCAAAGTAATCATTTGCATACGGTGAGGACGATGAATGTGAATGTATGTTGAGATTGTACCTCCTCCTGAGGCGAACCCGTCGGTTGCTTATTACTGGACTCGATGGGGCTGCTCCCCGGAGATGGCTCAGGAAACGCACCACTCAAATCCGCTCCAATCGAAAGGGCTCAAACGAGTAGATTGCGAAGATTTGGGAACCTTCATGCCGAAAAGCCCGTGAGAGTAACCATAGGATAGGTCAGCCCCAGATTAACCCAACGCAGGATAAGTCTCTTCATGCCCTTTTATGTTTCTGCGTATAAATGCCATAATTCCATTGCAACATATTCATATATGCTTCCCTTTTATGTCAAAAGAAAATATTAACCTCTGTGTTTTGCAGGGAACGACACGGGAAGCATAATAAATCATATCTAGCATGTATTATTTCAATAAGGAACCGCTAACGAGTTGTTTTGCAGAAAAAGATTAAAAAACCCAAAAACACACAAAAGGTTACGGTTTTAGCATGCATCCATTCTTTCATTTCCCCAAGACTAAACTTCGAACCGTTGTTTCGCAGGATTGCTCCTCAAACCCGTTCGCAGTCTAAGAAAGCCCAAAATTCTACATCTGAAATGGCTGATATTCCTAACCATAATTCCATATCTCGGGAGGAGTTTGATGATTTTAAAAAACAGATGATGGAAATGGCCACAATGCTAAAGGAACAGTTCTTAATCAGACAGGATCCGGTAAACCAGGGATCGCATAATATTCCACCACCAGGGGATGATCAGAATCCTCCTAAAAATGGTACAAACTTGCTTAAAGAGGACCAACCCCGACTCAAGGACGAGCCAGTCATCCCAAAGCCCGTTCCCATACCTAGCAGGACAGTGATTACTATCCCAGAAGAAGGGGACAATGACGACCTTCGGAGAAAAATGAAACACATGGAGGAGACCATCCAATCTCTAAAGGGCATAGGCTCCCTGGGCAGGGTTAATTACTCAGATCTATGTGTTTTCCCTGGAGCCAGATATCCAGAAAAGTTCAAAGTTCCCGAGTTTGAAAAATACAATGGAAAGGGAGACCCCTATACACACTTGAAAAATATACATTGGAGAACTCGGGTCTTATGCCGAAGACGAGGGGTTAAGAATGCAACTATTCCAGAAAAGCTTAACAGGGGAGGCAAGAATCTGGTATGCCCGCCTCGACAACGCCCGAATCCACAACTGGGAGGAATTGGCCCATACCTTCTTAACCCAATACAGCTTTCAGGCCCAGATGGCCCCTGACAGGTACCAAATGACAAAGGTTAAGAAACAGCCTAGGGAATCCTTCAGGGAATATGCACAACGGTGGAGGGGCATGGCCGCACAGGTGACCCCCCCGATGAACGAATCAGAGATGGTGATGACCTTTGTAGACATCCAGGAGGCACCGTATTATGAGAGGGTCATCTCGGGGATTGGGAGACCTTTTGCTGAAATGATTAAACATGGAGAGATGGTAGACATGGGGTTGAAGTCGGGTAAAATCCGGGATCTTACTGCTTTAGAAACTGCTGCCGAGCAAATACAGAATGGAAACTATGGCAGCACTTCCCGGAGGGTCCAAAAGAAGAAGGAGGAGGATGTCTCCCTCATCCTACAAGGGTCATCCAGAAAAGCAGAAAGCCATCTTCCGGTACAGGCACAGAGGGGAGGGCCATCCCGACCGCCCAATTTCACAGATCAAAGAGCAGAGGGGCGAAGAAGATATGAGGCCTCGCAAAACCGAGTATTCACCCCGCTCGGGGAGCCGCTTGAACGGGTATTAGCGGTATTAGTAGCCCAAAAGAAGATAATCAATTTGGCTCCCCCAAGTGACCCGAAGGGAAGGAGATTTGATCCAAGCAAACGGTGCGCCTATCACTCGGGTTCCCCGGGTCATGATACACAAGATTGTTGGACATTGAAACATATAATTCAGAATATGATCGACAACGGGGAAATTGTGGTGGAGCAACCGGACTCCCCGAATGTTAAGGCAAATCCCCTGCCAAGACATGATGGGGGGGGAGTCAATGTGACGGAGGCAAGTGAGGCTGGGGGGCCGCCAAGGTTGAACTATGTGCAGAAAATTGAGGAGATGATCAACGTGATACATGATCATGGGGATGCACGGGTAGCGCCCATCAGGTTGATAGGGGTAAGTACAAATAACATAGAGGGACCTGTCAAGCTGACAGCCCCGAGGCCCATCATCCTTGCAGCGAGGCCGCAAATCCCTATCAGTAGTCTGAAGACTGTACCCTGGAATTACGGGGGAATACCAGAGGAAGCGGCCAGTTGTGCTTCCGTGACGACCAAGGGGAACCCCTTATATCTTCCCGGGCGAGTCCTTGAGAGCCAAAAGAGGAAAAATGAAGAGGTTTCCGAGGAAAGGGCCATAGAGTTTTTGAAAAGGATGGATCACCCAGAAACGAGGGGGATCCAGATTTTAAATGAGGAATCAACCCTAACATCAGTCATGGACTTGGTGTTGTCATCCAGTGAGCATTGCAAAACCCTGATGAAGGTTCTGGAGGAGGCATTTGTGCCCAAAGAAATTAGTGAGGGGGATTTCGGCCAGCTGGTAGGCCACTTATTGGAAACCGATGCAATATCCTTTACGGATGAGGACATTCCCGAAGAGGGAAGGGGGCACCGAAAACCGCTACACATCACGGTAATCTCCTCAGGATATGTCATGAATGGGGTGCTGATCGACGGGGGATCGGCATTGAATATATGTCCTCTCAGCACGCTGAAGAAAATGAACATCAGTCCCAAGCGCCTACGGGCCAGTCATGTGGTGGTTCGGGCTTTTGACGGATCCCGGAGGGATACCATCGGAGAGATAGAATTGCCAGTGGAGATAGGGCCCTGTACTTTTGATATATCCTTCCAAGTCCTAGATATTACGGCAAGCTACAACCTGCTGTTAGGGAGGCCGTGGATACACATGGCCGGGGCAGTTCCTTCCACGCTCCACCAACAAATCAAGTTGATCATCGATGGGAATCTGGTAACAATCTCGGCCGAATGTGATGACCCTTCTCCTCCCAGGAGTGGCCTACCAGTAATCAATGTGGATGAGTCGGCGGCGCCTGCCAGCTTTCAAGCACTAGAGATTAGCACTCCCCATTATAGATGCCTGGGAGCTCCATTTGTGAAACCAAGGATCTCTCCGGAACTCACCTTTGTGGCGAAGGAAATGATTAAAATGAACTTCCAACCTGGACAGGGACTAGGAAAAAGCAGTCAGGGAATCACCGAGCCCATCCACCTACCACAGCAGATAGGCAAAACAGGATTGGGATACCATGTGGGCGCAGTACGGGGACACCGTCAGGGTGCGACTCCGATTCGACTAGTTGGCAGTCCAGTGACCAAAGTTGACAATAAGCAGGGGATCAGCGGACCTGTGATTGGGGCAGGGAATGAAGAATTAACCCCCACACGTAATGAGTCGGCCCGGAGGGAAAGTTTCCTGCAGGAGGTCGCAAAAGAGTTTGAAACCAAATGCTATATCCCCGGACAATCAACAAGCAGTAAGGAGGGGACGAATGTTATCACACACCACCGGGAGCCCAACGAGTTGTGCCTGTCATCGATTGGGCGGGGCTGGTTATTCCTGGAGAAGATATAGAGAGGGATTCAGGCGACGTATCCGTAATCATCGGGGAGGTGTCCGATGTGAGGCCCTCCTTTATCCAGCGCATTTCATCTGACCTGACCATCGATAATTGGACCCAGAAACCAGTGATATCCAAACAAGGGTAAAGCTCGACGTCAGGGTGGTTAACCCTAGAGGATGGGGGAATGAAGAAGTTTTATTTTGTTGTTGTTTTATTTCTGCATAATTGTGTCGTTTCTTCGTGTTGTTTGAAATTGCGATCGTCGTGAAAAATGATTTATATATGACAAGTATTTTGTTTCATGTCAGGTGTACCCATTTGAGTAATCCTTGCCTAACAAATGGTCTTTCAAATTTGAATGATGATTATGATTTTGACATTGAGCTGGATTTCGATTTAATGGGCATTGAACAAGACGAGACAGATTACGACGACGCACCTGATGAGATCAAAGGATGGGTCGAAGATAAACCCAAACCCAATTTGGACCAAACCATCACTATAGATATCGGAACCCCTGACAATCCAAAAGAACTCAAGATAGGGACAGACCTTACCCCCAGCCCAAAAAAAAGCAGAATTAATTGAGTTACTAAGCCAATATGAGGATGTCTTTGCCTGGTCGCACGAGGATATGATCGGATTGTCCACCGACATTGTGGTGCACCGGTTACCCATCAAGGAGGGTTTCAGGCCTGTCAAGCAGAAACTAAGAAAGTTGAAACCTGAGTGGAGCTTAAAAGTGAAGGAAGAGATCATCAAGCAGTTCAGGGCGGGAATCATTATGGTATCCACTTATCCTGAATGGTTATCCAATGTGGTCCCAGTGGCTAAACCTGGAGGAAAGGTGAGGGTATGCGTAGACTACAGAGATCTAAACAAGGCCAGTCTCAAGGATAACTTCCCGGTGCCTTTCATACACATCCTGGTAGATAACACGGCCCAGTACGAAATGTATTCTTTTGTGGATTGCTTTGCGGGATATCATCAGATAATGGTGGCGGAAGAAGACCGGGAAAAGACCGCATTCATCACCCCCTGGGGCACTTTCTGCTATAGACGACTGGCTTTCGGTCTCACAAATGCAGGGGCTACTTATCAGAGAGCCATGATGGCCTTGTTCCACGATATGATGCACAGGGAGATAGAGGTCTACGTGGATGACATTATTGTGAAATCAAAGGTAGAGTCCGATCATATAACTCATCTCAAAAAGCTATTCGATCGGCTCAGAAAGTATAATCTGAAACTCAATCCAGCCAAGTGCGCTTTCGGAGTACAATCGGGCAAGCTCTTGGGTTTCCTGGTTAGTGATCGGGGCATTGAGTTGGACCCAGCAAAGATTAAGGCCATTGTGGATATGCCGGCACCTCAGACGGAAAAGGAGATAAGAGGATTCCTCGGAAGGATAAACTTTATCAGCCGTTTTATATCCCACTTGACGACTACATGTGAGCCCATTTTCAAACTGTTGAGAAAAGGGGTTTCCTAAGAGTGGAATGACCAATGTCAGAAGGCTTTTCAGACCATTAAGAAACAATTGACGGAGGCACCAGTGTTGGTACCCCCGAAGGATGGGATCCCTCTGTTTATGTATATATCGGTAAATGCCATCGCGATGGGATGTATGTTGGGACAGAAAAATGAGGCGGGAAAAGAGCAGGCCATCTATTACCTCAGCAAAAGATTTAGCCAATGTGAGCAGAATTACACTCCCATTGAGAAGACCTGTTGTGCTCTGGCCTGGGCTGCAGGGAGATTACAGCACTACCTCCATGGGCATACAACGTACCTGATATCAAGAATGGATCCCCTGAAATATATTTTTGAAAGGCCCATGCTGAATTATCGACTATCAAGATGGCAGTTAATTTTACAACAGTTTGACATGGTGTACGTGACCCAGAAGGCCATAAAAGGGCAGGGAATTGCAGATCAGTTGGCAGAAACCCCGGCAGGAGGGATGGAGCCGTTAGAAACTCCTCTCCCGGGCGAGGATATATTTTGGGTATCGCGCGAAAAATGTGATGACGAGGGACAATTTTGGAAGCTGTATTTTGATGGTGCCATGAATGCCGAGGGGGCAGGAGCCGGAGCGGTCCTAGTCTCTATCACCGGAGAACAATACCCCGTGGCCACTAAACTTCGTTTCAGCAATTCGAACAACACCGCTGAATACGAGGGGTGTATCTTGGGACTCCGATTGGCCCGTGACATGGAAGTAAAAAGACTAGCGGTGTTCGGGGATTCAGAATTGGTAATCAGACAAGCAATCGGGGTATACAACACTAAGGAGCGTCGGTTACTTCCATACCATCGTTGTGTCACCCAGCTTATGCAAGAGTTCGAAGATATCGCCTTCCGCCATATTCCTCGGGGACGAAATGATTTTGCCGATGCATTGGCGACTTTGGCTTCCTTAATCCACGTGATCAAGAGTAGGGACAGTCCACAGATTGAGATCACCGTACAGAATGCCCCGGCATATGAGGAAAATGTGGCAGTGTTATCAAACGAGGTGGTGTTGACAAGGCAGCCCTGGTATCACGACATAAGGGAATATCTGAGAGACAGATCCCTTCCCGATCAGGCAAATCGGACTGAAAGGATGAGAATTCAAAAGATGGCGATGAAGTTTTACCTGAGTGGCGATTCACTTTACAAAAGGGATGCCGGGTTGGGACTGTTGCAATGCGTAGACGAAACGCAATCCCAAAGGATTATGAATGAAATCCATGGCGGGGTGTGTGGGCCACACATGAGTGGACCGATGTTGGCCAAAAAGATCTTGAGGACAGGGCATTATTGGTTAACACTGAGGGCCGATTGCGATGAGCATGTCAAACGATGTTATCAATGTCAGGCGCACGGTAATGTGATCCATACGCCTCCCAATGAACTGCACTGTATGACCTCCCCGTGGCCATTTTCAATGTGGGGAATGGATGTAATCGGACCACCAATAGAGCCCAAAGCAACCAACGGGCACCGATTCATCTTCGTCATGATCGATTATTTCACCAAATGGGTAGAAGCAGCTTCTTTCCCCAAAGTAACTCAGGAGGTCATCGTCGGGTTCATCAGGAGTAATGTCATTTGTCGATACGGGCAGCCTGAGGTTTTGGTCTCTGACAATGCCAAGAATTTAAACAACGCCCTCATGAAGGAACTGTGTGACCAGTTCAAGATCAAGCATCTCAATTCCGTCATTTACCGTCCTAAGATGAATGGGGCAGTGGAGGCTGCCAACAAGAACATCAAGAAGATCATGGCGAAAATGTCTGCTAATCATCGGGGATGGCCGGATCTGTTACCCCTTACCCTGCTGGCATACCGAACATCAACGCGTACTTCTACAGGGGCAACCCCTTACGCTTTGGTGTATGGAATGGAGGCTGTCCTGCCAGTTGAAGTTGAGATGGCGTCCCTCAGAATAGTGATCGATGCTCAGATAAGCGAGGAGGATTGGATGCAAAGTCGATACGACCAATTGGCCCTAATTGATGAAAGGAGGGTGGCTGCTGTGTGGCACGGCCAGCTATATCAACAGAGGATCTCCCGATCCTACGACAAAAGGATCAGACCTCGGAAGTTCAAGGAAAATGATCTGGTGCTAAAAAGAGTCATGCCTTGTCAAGACGAAGCCAAAGGGAAGTTTGCCCCGAATTGGGAAGGACCATTCGTGATTAAGAAAGTGCTATCCGGAGGAGCCCTCATATTGCAAGAAATGGATGGTGAGGTATTTCCACAACCCCTCAATTCTGACTCGGTGAAGCGGTTCTACGCTTGAATCATCAGGTCCTTTTCCCTTGAGAGCGAACTACGTAGGACCTGATCTCCCAACTTGTGGGGGTACGTAGGCAGCCATCATGGCGCGGTCCGATCCTTTAAAAAAAAAAAAAATAATCCTTTCCCTAACCAAAACCAATTTTCGATAGCCAGATAAAACCTTCCTACACCCTCAAAACCTTCCCGAAACCAACTGCCTAACCAGTTTCATCCCAGAATACATACCCTGATCCAACCCAAACAGTTATCCAAAATCTGAGATTCAATCCGACGAAATCAAAAGGTGTGCGGCAATATCTGTCAAATCTCCATCAAGTCTGGAGGAAAGAAAGAAGGCGAAATGTCAAATCATGGTCAGTTGGATAAAATGATGATCCGATGGATGGCAATGATACGACAAAAGGGGAAAATGACTAAATTTAAATGCATGTCTATATATATAAGTCGTTTTATTACAAGATTTCTCTTTCAATAACTGATGAAACCAACATAGTCTATGCAGGAAATAAAATAATCTACAAATCTGAAACTAGCCGAAGCAGGATGGACAGGGTGGTGGATAGATCTGAAGCATCAGCATCTCCTGCAATCTGCTGCCCCAGCATATCAATACGATCCAGTAAAGCAGTAGCTCGGCTGACAGTCCCAAAATGAGCATCTACCACTGCCATGGTCTGAAATACTATGGCCTCTCTATCAGCAATGGCAGCATCTCTATCCCGAATGGCCTCATCTCTCTCGGCAAGGGCGGCATCCCTCTCGGCTTCAGTAGTAATCAGGGCCAGGCGGAGTCGGGAATCCTCAGCGACCCGACTCGGGGCAGAATCGGCTGAAATGGAGTGGTCTGTGGTATCTTCTGTGAAAATCACTCCGGAGCCATCAAAGGCCCCAGTCCGACTCAAACTAGCCGAATCCAGGTCTCCACGCAGCCACTGTACGTAGGCAAATGTTTGGATGTGACAACTCGCACTATATTCGGCAAAGATCCTGCGATCCCAAAGCTCGTATACCTGCAATAGATCCCTCTCTGTACAGGATGATATAAGGAATCGGTATGCGGCTGCAACCCGCGAAGGGGTGTAAATCCTGTGTCTGATCAAACTGCCCCATAACCGCCAGGGGATGATAGGTCGTCACGCCCCTTAACCCAGCAATGGGAATGAAATCCATACCAGGCACATGAGTCAAGAAGCTCATGAAGGAGCAATAGCCCGAGTAAACCAATAGATGAAATGGGTCCTCAATGATAGACAAAAATGATGTCCAGGAGGCCACATCAGTACAACTCGCGGGACGAAGCGAAAACTGCGTGGTTATGTCATGGCTGAAGCAAAACCCTTGGCGACGGAAATGGCCGATGGGACTAAGATGACTCATGAACCACATATACAATAAGGTCGAACTCCCTCTGAAGAATCTCCCTCGGAAGGACTGGCAATATGTGGCCGACATATAGGTATCCGCCAATATCATGGGGAGAATGGTGTGATCCTCCTGAAGGGCCCCAACGGCCGCAACCATCCGCATGTCCAAATGATCGGATCCTGCAGGCAAATACAAAACTGAGAGGACACAGGCCATCAGAACGTCCACTCTCAAGGCATCCCAGCGCTCCTCGGACACGGAAAAATCACCGAGGAAAAGACGGAAACTGTCAGGTGAGCCAAATCGGTCAATCAAGAATTGAAGAGGAACCATATGGTCTGACGTGATTACCGGTAATAAGACAGCCCTCCGCAAACCGGTGAAAGTCAAGAATTGACGGCGCATGGAACCAACGGTAACCCTAGCACAGGGACTATCCAACGGCAAACCGGTAAAGCGAGCATACTCCTCAAGGGTGGGGGTCAGCTCTACTGTCCCAAACCTAAACACCTGACGGGCAGGGGCCCAATAGCTCAGAAGACCATCCACGAAGCCCGCTGGCACCTGGAAGGTCAGTAAGGACCAAGAATGTCCCAAAAGACCATCTGCGATAATCCTGTCTGCCGGCAGTAAACTGTCCAACCAACGGAAGAGGCTGCCAACCAACCCTGTGGGAGGAATGGAATCCAAACGAATCACGGCATCCGAGGACGACATCTGTGGAAAAATAGTATCAAAGGGACTGTACAGGGGTCATTCTCTATCCATAAATAAAAAAGCATGCATCATACAGTTAATAATAAAGCAGGTGAATTCCATAAAAATGAAAAGAAAACTGTGCATAAATAAATAAATGAGTTCAGTACATAGTGCATAAATGAAAAAGAAAATCTAAGCAGGTGCTGATACAAAGGACCCTATCCTATCCTGGTCTAAATAAAATCAGTATCATCTATGAAAGCAGGATCCTCGAACTGATCCCCTGGAGTCGCCGAGCTCGGAGGACCAAAATTCATATCAGGAATGTAGGGATGCGCTGTGGCATCAGATGAACTCGGGCCTGCATCATAACCTGCACCGTCAGGATCGTAGGTGTAAGCCTCCTCCGGGGTCCGGCCCAACCCCCGAAATAAACAGCGATATAACTGATCTACCTGACGGGTCAATGAGGCGATCTGCTCAGCATGGGTAGGAGTCCGGACACAGGCAGCCCAATCGGTCATCGTCACTGAGCCTGGAACCATGTCTCCAAGGAAAAAGGTGGCCCGAGTCTGAGGACCGATGGTACGAGGTACCCACCAAGTCCTGAAAGCCTCACTCGTACTGGGGCCCGTGGAAAGCATCCGACCGTCCTCCCCGGCAAGCATGATCTCTGAAGGCTGAGAATCCAGCGGCCAGAAAGTAGTGAAAGAAAGGGAGTGCGGGATGCGGATCTCTCCAATGACACATCTGAATGCGCGCTCTCCCAGATACATCACCCAGCCTCCAACACTCTGCAAAGTGAGGCGACGGGTGGAAAGCTCGAACTCCGGGCCGGAAGGATGCCCGTCAGCAAACCCCACAGTCAAATGCTCGGAGAGGTAGGGAATCCAGACGACGTCGGCAGCCGTGATCAACTCCAGCTGAATACGACAATGTGCAAAGCTTCCCGACACGGGGACCTCCTCCAGAGTACTGTGATGCCATCGCCGACCCCGAGGATAGGTGTCCGGGCCCAGAGTAGTGAGAGGCCTCAGACATGGCAGCCGCTCGTAAGCCCAGAACTGTGAATAGAAACAAGGCAAGGCATGAGTCACTATCAAATACAGAAAAGGATGAAAGAAAAGAAATACAGTAATAGAGAGGAGGAAGGGACTCACCAGCAGAAAGTGGTAGAAACCGAGCCAGGCATCAGTCTGTCCCTCCGAGCGTAGGCGCATGCCGTGGAGGAAATAGGCAAAGGTGAATGACCCCCAGTCATAGTCACTGATGCGATCCACGTCTCTAACCGCTCCCACGACGCTGAAATGAATGGTGGAGGAGTTGTTCCCTAGGAAACAACCCCTCATGATCGTCAGGAACAAGCGGCGGAGTAGAATGTCGCGGGTACCCTGATCCGCTGGAATGGGCATCGCATAGAGACCCCCGACTGCATCAACAGCCAAGGCACCAGATCGGATACTGCGGGCCTTAAAGACCCGGTCCTCAGCAGCGAAGCCCAGCAAAGCTCGAACCTCCACAGGAGTGATATCAAGATCCAAGGGGACGCGGGACCCGGTAAACTTAATGCCAGTAATGTACCTCCAGTCCCATGGGGTCAACACGACCTCGCAGTCGAGGAGATGAAGAGACTGCGTCTGGTGGAACCATCGCTCGGATAAGGCCCTCATGTAACCCCATGGGCACTGGCGGGGGATGATAGTGAAGAAATGTCTAAAGCCCCAAGAGTCCACCATCGCCCGATAATCACTGTGCAGGGCCGCGTAAAGGGAGTAGATGTTGAACCAGTTACCCCTCGGCTGGGTAAACTCGGGTACCTGGGGCAATCACCAAGGGGTCAATCCGGATAAAAGGAGAATGGAGAAATTGAGAGTGAAATCAGAATAGAGCTGAAATATACCTCGTTAGCCACGAGAGATGCTGAGGGGTGACGATTGAGATCCCGACCCAAAAGATCGGGTATCTGCACAGAGGCGCCAGAAGGAGCCTGATGAGTAGATGGAGCCGGTGTGCTGGAGGATGGCCCCTCTGCCGCGACCTCCGGAGGAACAGCCTCCTCAACGTCCGGATGACCAGGACGAATGACAGCCTCCGTCAAACGACGAGCCTGACGGGTCCGAGGAGGAACAGGAGTGGGTGCAGCCCTACGACGGCGAACACCCGAAGTCCGAGAGGCGGAGGAGCTACTGGGCGCATCACGATCCATAGCTGGAATAGAACGGGCGAGAAAGAAGGTAAGTTTCCTTTTAAAATTATGTAATGAACATTCTAAATTTCTAGCCTCATCATATGATTAATGCAACATGATGCATGTTTATAAAAAAAAAAAAAAAAAAAAAAAAAAATCGGCAGAGTTCCGTTTGTAAATTGAACATCCCAGGCATAAGCCAAACGCGTTTTCCATCAATCAAAGCCTCAAATAGATTTAAATTGCATTCATATGTGTAATTACATCATGTAATGTATGTTTCTCTTGCACAAAAGGAGTAACAATATGTGGGACCGCCTCATGAACATAAAATAGGACTCACATAGTTGATACATAGCATGTATATATGATGGTACATTACATAGCATTGTAAAGCATACATTTTATCTCTAAACATGCAAATAGTCAAATGTATAGCAAAACATTGACGAAATTGAAAAGTGACCGGTCAAAGTGTTACCTGTAGCGTGTAGATCAATCCTACCGGAACAGTTTTTGCAGGAAAGTTGAAAAATCGACAAAAAGCCCTTGCGAACAAGCAAAAATCGCGAGGAATATGTGTGAGTTGGAAGTTGAAAGTGACAGATCTGGAAGCGGGACGCGGCTTATAAGCCCGATCTTGGCCGCAGATGTATCTGCGGCTGGCCGCAGATCCATCTGCGGCTGGCCCTGGTGGGCCCCACCTTGCTCCCTTGCAGCCATTTGACGTGTTGAAGTGAAAAGTTTACGAGATGGGTGACCGGCGACGATACCCGGCCCCGATGAGACGATCGACCGGCGACGATAACCGGCGATCACGAGATGGATGTCCGGCGACGATAACCGGCTCCGACAGATAACCAACCGGCGACGATAACCGGGGGTTACGAGATGGGTGACCGGCGACGATACCCGGCCCCGACATGACGATCGACCGGCGACGATAACCGGCGATCACGAGATGGATGACCGGCGACGATAACCGGCTCCGACAGATAACCAACCGGCGACGATAACCGGGGGTTACGAGATGGGTGACCGGCGACGATACCCGGCCCCGACATGACGATCGACCGGCGACGATAACCGGCGATCACGAGATGGATGACCGGCGACGATAACCGGCTCCGACAGATAACCGACCGGCGACGATAACCGGAGGTTACGAGATGGGTGACCGGCGACGATACCCGGCCCCGACATGACGATCGACCGGCGACGATAACCGGCGATCACGAGATGGATGACCGGCGACGATAACCGGCTCCGACAGATAACCAACCGGCGACGATAACCGGGGGTTACGAGATGGGAGTGAACCGGCGACGATACCCGGCCCCGACATGACGATCGACCGGCGACGATAACCGGCGATCACGAGATGGATGTCCGGCGACGATAACCGGCTCCGACAGATAACCAACCGGCGACGATAACCGGGGGTTACGAGATGGTTGACCGGCGAAGATACCCGGCCCCGACATGACGATCGACCGGCGACGATAACCGACGATCACGAGATGGATGTCCGGCGACGATAACCGGCTCCGACAGATAACCAACCGGCGACGATAACCGGGGGTTACGAGATGGGTGACCGGCGACGATACCCGGCCCCGACGAGACGATCGACCGGCGACGATAACCGGCGATCACGAGATGGATGACCGGCGACGATAACCGGCTCCGACAGATAAACAACCGGCGACGATAACCGGGGGTTACGAGATGGGTGACCGGCGACGATACCCGGCCCCGACATGACGATCGACCGGCGACGATAACCGGCGATCACGAGATGGATGTCCGGCGACGATAACCGGCTCCGACAGATAACCAACCGGCGACGATAACCGGGGGTTACGAGATGGGTGACCGGCGACGATACCCGGCCCCGAACGAGATGATAGATTGAAAGAGTGAACCCAAAGACTAACAAACACGGTCAAGGGGTTGATACATTGACACTCTTACGAATGTCTTGCATGCATTACATCTTATGTTGCATCATAAGCTATATGTGTAGCATCATGTATGTACTGTCATTCTTACGCACTGTCATTCATGCATCGAGTGTCTATTCTTTATCCTGTTCATTTCATTTATCATTTCATAAACATGATAAAGAGGGGCAGCTGTAGACACCCAAATTTTGCGTTTCCTTCTACTAACCATGACAGGAGGGCGAAATCGTCAATTGAACCGGCTTGCGGAAGCAAAGGAGCGGGCACAAGGGCGAACACCCGGCACCGCCGCAATGTTTTGGGCAGCCCAAGTCGACGTGACAGCAGAGCCGTCCGAAGCAGGCACTTCCGAATGAGGTGGCACGTCTCCCGGAAATTCCCGGACCGCAGAACACGAGCATGTCAGCAAAAACCGACGTTGCGGCACGGAAATCGAGGTGTGGCACGAAAATCGAGAAAGTCAAGCCCGCCAGCCGCGGATAGATCTGCGGCCAAGTGGGTGCGCCAGCACGGAAACCAGGAAATCAGCACTACCAGCTGAGTGCGATGGGAGGCGTGCCAGCTAGCCAGCCGCAGATCCATCTGCGGCCAGCCGCAGATAGATCTGCGGCTGGCTCTGGCCAGCCTATTTAAGCTAGCTTCAGGCAGCATACAGGGGGTTCAGCAAAAATTTGGAAGAAGAAGGATTCCAGCGGAAAACAGCAGCAGAAAATCGGAAATAGAGAGGAAAAAACACCATAATTTTGCAACAAAATAGGAGAGAAAGGAAGGAATAAGTGAGGATTAATATCTCTTGAGTTGATTGTATCACATATACTTCTCCTTTTATTCGAATACATCAAATTCACATCCATTTGGATATCAATTGCAAGGTGAAATCTCTTTTGTTATATCAATTTCTATCATATTATTTGATTGAATTAAATGTAGATTTCATGAAAATTATTGTGGAACAATGGATTAGGAATTATTAGAGAGGTTTCCATCGGAACAAATTTCTCCCTAATAATCCGATGATATCCATTGGGTGAGGTTTTGCTCGTTCATAACGATATATACATTAGGTGGAATTGATCTATTTAGATTGTTAATTTTGGACCATTGTGGGGCGTTAAACAATCCGTTGTTAGTTATGTTATTGTATCTATTTTATGTTTGTGATAAATTGTGGATGTGAGCCTAGGAGCGTGACGCCATGGTCCGAATCCGATGATGGACAAATTTTGACGTATGTATTTAGGAACAATGTAATCCTTCGTTGTAAACGTGTAACCGTCGGGCCTTAAAACGACGCTAAGGCGAGAATCGGATTTAAGGCCCCGTCATAGTGAAGTATGCGATTGTAGGCGGGTGGGTTATTTTGATGGCTTACATGCCCATGAATAACCCTCACGCATATTAATGTTTTATTTGATTGACAATATTGAAACTTTGATTTCAAAGCCAGACAAATGAAGATTTTCATAAAATCAATCAAACTAGGATATTAGAATCACGAGGTTAAAATTTGAGAAATGTTGATGAATATCGATTCCTATCTAACGAGAAAGCTAAAGAAAATCGTTTTCAAACATCACAAAATTTGATTTTAGAAATAAGTAACGTTTTATTAAATCTTTGTGCATAGGGTGAAAGAGATTCTAGAAATTGCCCATCATTTTATGAAAGCAACGTATAGATCTCGATTCCTATTTAGACGAAGGTTTAAAACTCTTGTTTTGCCAAAACGACACCTAATGAAAATCTCATAGTTTTGATAAATAAAAAATCAAATTTTTCTTATAACAAACCAAGCTTTCTCGTGTATACCGAAAAGATATTCCGAAGCGTTCTCAAATTAAAACACGATTTTCCCTAAAATCCAAATGACTCTTTCATACAAATTCCCCACAACATTCACATAGGCACACACACACACACACATACACATTCATGAATTAAAGGATAGGAAAGCATCAAGATTGCGGTAACCGTGTTTCACGGAAGTCGAGGGATGCCTAACACCTTCCCCTCACTTAAGCAAGCCCCCGAACTCGATGAATCTCGATTCGCAGACCAATTAATTCGGAGTCACACATGAGCCAGCGATTTATAAAAAACGAAAACTCGGATGAGTTGGTACATCCATTTCAAATATACCAACTGGCGACTCTGGTTAATTGGCTCATCAAAAAAACGAACTTTCAAAACCCCGTCGACATTCAAGCCGACCTTTTCCAAACGTCATCTAAATCAAAAGGCTAAAATTGGAAAAGACCAAATATCGCATAAGCGGATAAAACCGGCGTCGACAAAGCCCATTTCCGATCTCGATTCGAATGAAAAACCCTTGCTAAAACCTTTTGTTGATGAGGCTTATGATTACCCAATTTATTAACCAGGGAGTTGCTCTTTTGTTGATGAGGCTTATGATTGTCAAAGGAATGGAAGAAAAGATTCTCAGTATACGAATTGGCGATGGAAGCCGGATGGATGTGATATTCCTAGGATAGTACTCTTCGATCCCAGATTTAATAACGTGAAAAAGATTTTCTTTCTTTATATTTATTTCCCTATTGAATGTTATGAGAGTACACTAATGTATGGAGTTATCTGGATGTTTTTCTGCATATTGAATTTTCTCATTGTGCTTTTGTATGTTAGTTGGTGCTAATTATATATCATCTAGAATGGTATAATGATGCTCATGTGTAAATTTTCAAATTGCTATTTAAATGTGCTGGACTTTGGTCAAGTCTGCAGTCTATGTTGTGACTATTTAAAAATTTGTTTCTGATCCTATAGTTTGTTTATATTTGATTTGAAATAATAAATTTTGGTAATGACCATACAAATGATGCAAAACCTGAAAGAAAATAGTGACAAGTGGATGTAGTCAGTCTACATCAAAATTCTGTAATCGAGTAAAATTTATTTCTATCTACACTCCTAAGTTAGAAAATCTCGGAGAACTTGTATGTAATAAGAGTCGTAATATTGACTATCATTACTGCTTTTGGTAATTACTTCAACATAATGCAGTCTTAATTCACCTTGACATCAGATGATTCACTACTTTAGATGAATTTGCATTACGAAAGGAAACACAAAGAAAGCAATAAAAAAATACTAATTAAAAGTATACATTAATTAGTGAATAAAAGGTACAAACCATATATTTTTGGCTTAAAGGGTTATGTAGGCACCACAATGGTCAACCAGTAGGATATCTGGTTTCCAAAAATACAGCACCTGCCTATTTTGCACCATGAATCTTATACAAGTAATTACATGGATTGTGTACTTCAAGTCCTTTTTGACATGAATGTCTATTAAATTATTAAATCCATTATTCAAACTAGTCTGTACATTGTGCACGGGTTATCAGTTAGTATTATCAAAATAAGTAGATTTTAAATAAAATTTGAATTTGGTTAATATCTTTACCATTATTCATGAGTATTTTCAATACTGCAATATACAAATTAAAAATTAAAATACAAAATAAATAAATAAAATTAATTCAAATTTCAAAAATATAACTAAATTGTTTGAAAATTGATTATTATTTTTATTTTTGAAAATTAGTATTATTATTATTCATATAACGAAATCATTAAATCTAGGCTTAAGCATAAAACAAAAATACTGTTAAAAAATATTAAAATACTTCAAATAATATCAATTATTATTTAATTCAAAAAAAAAAACACCTTCAATTTCCCAAACCATTGGATTAGAAGACAGAAGGATGCCCAAAATTCTTTCACATCTAATGGAACCCGAAATTCGCTCAAATCATGAATCAAAACTCAAAATTCCTACAGATCAAACTAAACCCAAAATTCAATCACATCAAAGCAAACCCAAAATTCAATCACATCAAACCAAAACCCAAAATATGTTCACATCAAACTATAACAAACCCAAAACATTTTTGTTTTTTTGGGAATCCTTAATTCGCAGCGTGAGGGAGACCAAAATACCAATACCAACAAACCTTCCTTGCTGCGTGAATCTAACATATGCAGCGTGAGGGAGCTAGACCAACAATTACTAACTCATAAACCCAATTTCAACATACCAATACCAACGCCAACACAATATCAATACCAATCCCTATTAAATATAAAGCTAATTAAATCCACATACCAATTACTCATGAACTGAATTGAATATCTCTGTGGAAGCTTCATCGTCACACACCATATTTGCTGCCACCTCAGCGGATAGCCTCATTGGTGGCCAGCCTGTTTCATCTGTCGCACAACCTCCACGGGAAGACAAAAAATGGGTCGACCATCACATTCTGGTCTCTATCACCATAGTCAGTCCTGTAGTACAAAAGGTGCAGCTGCTTGATGTAAAGGTGTTAACGTTCGTATTCGTCTAGCTGGCTTCGAACCTACACATGGGAAAAAATCGGCGACCCGACATTGCCATTAGGGGGGTACTCTGCGGTGTGAGATTAAGTACCAGGTATAGGCAAGAGAGGGAGTATCAACAATGGAGGTCCTTAGAGTTAGAGGGAAGAGAAAATGACTTAATTACCTCATACTTTGTATAGTGGGAGCTTTTATAGGGAGGCTTTGGCGCCAAAAGTTGGCGCCTAAGGTTCTTTAGACCCTAGATGCCCCTGACATTATCACATTCGCTCTGCCACGTGATGGTTTGCAAGTGATGGTTGGTGTGATAGCTATCACCAAACTTTGACATGACAGACACAATCCTCTATGCGTATGCCATGCATTTAATGCATAGCAGATGTTGGTAGGTCAATCCTTGTATGGTCTTTGGATGTGACCGATGGCCGAGTACCGAAGAGTATGGGCCTTCGGTAGTCGCCGAAGTCCGAAGATGTTATATCCTAAAATTGTCCTCACTCCCTTATTCCACTTTAGTGGGGTGGGGGGAAGAGTATAGGAGGTTTGTGTGATCTTGTCTGAAGTTGGATTTTGGCGTAGAAATGTTTCCTTGCCCACCGAAGAAACGTGTTCGTTTTGTCTTCGGCAAGGACGGGAGTGCTTTCGCTCTATCTGAAGAGATTGGCCTTCAGGAGGAAATTTATCCTTGTCCACTGAAGAATGCGTTTGTTTTTCCTTCAATGAGGACATAAGTGCTTTCTCACTGTCCAAAGAGATTGGTTTCTGGGAGAAAATTTGTCCTTGCCCACCGAAGAAACGCGTTCGTTTTGCCTTCGGCGAGGACACAAGTGCTTTTGCTCTATCCGAAAAGATTGGTCTTCGAGAAAATTTGTCCTTACTCACCAAAGAAACGCGTTCATTTTGCCTTACGGTGAGGACGTGAGTGCTTTCACTCTTCATTAGGTCGAACCGAAAGGACATGGGTGTTGCGACGTGCGGGTGAACGGGTATTTCTCTAAGGAGTAGTTGGGTCATAATGGCACTGTTCTCGGGACACACGCTGAGTTGTCCCATCAAATGTCGTGTGGTGTGTTTTATTGGAGAACGTGAGGTTTTTTAACTTATCTTTGGCGGTTATTGAAATTTTGTATGGGTTAATCTCTACCGCTGATTAAGGGAAGATTTGGGCTTTTGGTGATTGTTATAAAAGGGGGCTTAAAGGCTTCAATTCGGCACTTTGTTTTCTTCAGTTGTGATTTCTTTTTCTTGAGCGGCGTTTTTTTTCCTTTGTTATATTGAAACCATAGTTGCCAGCGGTAGTTTGTTCGGGAGGAGAGTGAATCCAAGTAAGTGATCTTTCTCTTTTCTTTGTACTTCTGTATTCTGTTCTTCTCCATTTGTTGAGTCTTTTTGTTTTACTTGAGAAGATGGCGGCTTCTATTTTAGTGGTAGAGGATACTCCTCACTCATTTCCGACGGTGGAGGGTGAGTCTAAGGTGCATGGTTAAGATGACGACTGGAAGGGACGAGGTAGTAGGCCCAGTAGCGTTAGTACCGATGTCATTGTTGGTGAGAGTTTAGGGCTCCGAAGACTTCATATATTATGTGTTTTTCTGCTAACTTGTAGATGTCGCTGAGTTTGGTGGGTTCTTTGGCGATGATATCTTTGATGAGATTTTTGGAGGTCCGAAGGTTGAGACCTTGTACAAAGTAGGCTATGGCTTGCACCACGTTGAGCTTCTTCACAAGAGAGAATGCGTCGCAGAAACGCTTTACGTAGTCTCGTAGGGATTTGTCGGGACTTTGGCAAATTTGCATGAGTAAGGTTGTGATTTTATCGGCTTCACAGTGGCATTGGAACCGACAAATGAAATCTTCTTTAAGTTCGGCCCATAACTTGATGGATTGGGGTGGTAGGGATGAGTACCATGTCCTGGGCTATCCTAGAAATATTGAATTTTTAAAACTATAAACTTTTGATATTTTTACTTCAGGTCATTCAAGATTTATGAAAAAAAGGTATATATAATATTTTTTTTAATAAAATATAAGAAAGTACTTCCTCCGTTCCAAATATAAAGATTCCATATATACTATAATACAAAAAACTATTATTTCAACCAGAAATTGTAAATTTGTCCACAAAGATTCCACAAACTGATAATTTGGTGCCCCACTGAAGTATTTATGACTTCACAATATTTTGTCCCGAACTTATTGAGATAGATCCTTAGAATAGTACTGAATAAAAATACTATAATAAAGGGCCAAATTATATATTTGCCCATCCAAATTGTCACCGAATTTTAATTTGACTCTTTAATTGACAAAAGTTATACTTTCGTCCTCTAATTTGGCATTTTAGTTCACTTATGTTTCTTGGGCTGATTTTGTTTTCCACATTCGAGTCATCGTACACTTTTTAACGAGGTTATATGGTCTTTTGGTATTTAAATGTTTCCATAGAATTCAATATTCAAATTATAAAATATATACTAACGGCACAAGAAATTTACATAACTTCAAACCCCACCCGAAAAGGACAAATTAATATAACCTCGTTAAAAAGTATCGCACATGACAATTTGAGAAAATCAATCCAGAGGAAAATCAATCCAAAAAATAGAATTGAACCAAAATGCCAACCTTGGAGGATGAAAGTATTACTTTTGTCAACTAAGTGGTCAGTTTAAAACTCGATGACAACTTAAAGGGATAAATATGTAATTCAACCATAATAAAGAAAACACACAAATTATGTTGTAGTCATTTTAATAAGTACTTTACTATAGCAGGAAAATGGACATTCATAAAGTAGTCTTCCCAACAAATGTCCCTTGGGTCAAAATAAAACACAGCTTCCTCTATGCCGTTTTCTCGTGCTACCATTTGCAACTTTTCAGTATTCTGGTCATCAAAGCTAGAAACAATAAAGTAAATATTTATCAATAACAAAGTGTAGGCAAGGAAATTACACCTTGCTAGGGTTAGGGTTTCGTGTTGGCTAAGGAGGAGAGAAATCCACGAAGAGCACGTAATTGATTGATTGATTGAAGAGGCGAGAAGAACAGGTGGGCGATTACTCCAATGACATGTGGCAGAACTCTCAGAATCCGGAAACCGGGTTAGGGTAGCAGGAATTCCAAGAGCCTTCATGAGTCTTCAAGTTGGGAGAGAGAGTTCCAAGTGTAATGAGCTTCCAAGAGTCTAAGTGTAATGTCTTGAGAGCGATCCCCTTTTCTTAGAATAGAGGGACTATTTATAGAGCTTGCCTGAGAAATAGTCACATGCCAGGCACATGTTTTAAGGAAAATTCCAAAAATACCCTTTAGTCATGTTTTATAGGGAAAATTCCAGAAATGTCCTTTAATCATCAAAGTAATGCCCAAACTGCCATGCTCTTCTAGCCACCAATCCAATCCCTCAATCAATTCCCAAAATAGGTCGCATCCACGAGTCTTCTGCCTTAGAACACGTGAAGACTTCCCCGGGTCTAGTACATTTAATTAGGTTTTTGTAAACCCTAATTTGTACATTTAATTAGGTCACATGAACCCTAATTTATACATTTGATTAGGCCTTTGTAATTAAACCATAATTTGTATATTTATTTCAATTTGGTCATGTGAACCCTAATATGCACTTGGGCCCACATTTGCCCCCTGCGCGAGAGTCACGATTCTCGAGAGACACTCGTGCAAAATACTCCAAGCTGTTGAATGATTTTGTTTGACTCCACTTGTCCAAGTCTTGAACACAAGAATTCTAGAAGAGGGAACTCCTAGGAGCCAAACCATTAGGGTTAAACCCTAGGAAGGCAAAACCTAAAAGGGCTCTTCCTTAAACTTCTTGGTAGATCATCTGAAATCTCCCTCATTTAGCTCAATATTTATTTCCTTATTTTCTGAGAATTAAAACAAGGAAGATCATCAGATATCACTAAATAAAATTCAATAATCAAATCTTATTTTATTATTTAAAAACAAAATCTTCCTTTATTAGAATTTTATAAAGTAAGATCTTTTTCCTTAAGAAAATCAAGCATTCAATATATATATATATATATATATATATATATATAATTTCGAAATTGTCCTACTGTTAGGAATAAAATATCAGATATCGAATTTATATATTTTTGAAATTTCATTAAAATACCAAATCTAAACAATTTTCGAAAATTTATATTTTTATTTAGAATTAAGCTCAAATAAACTTATCTTTATATTGCGAAATCTTCCTTAAGAGAAAAATAAAGATTGCTTCCTTTGCTATTGCAAGCTTGCAGTTTGAATATATAAAACTCCAAGTCACTTAGGCTTTTCTTTTCATCGAGCAATTTTTTTTTTGTCTTGGCATTTTCTCTCCTCATTCAAGTTTGAAGATGACGAAGAAGTCGTCAAGCCAACAGTCTTCATCTTGAAAAAGAGGTAAAAATACAATTCCACCCCTACAGGGCCAAATCCTAAGGGTTGAACCTTATAACGTCATCCTTCCTTCTTCTTTTTCTTTCAATTTTTCAGTTTATTTGAGTACTTTCTACCGAACTTCTTCTTGACTTGCTTCTCCTACGTTTCTTCTCAGGTTATTGTAAATTTTCTTTTATCTTCTGAGCCCGTTACTTGGATTATATCCCGGTAGGGTTCCCTCGAATAATAAAGAAAAACGCAATATTTATTGACAAAGAAGCATCCGTTCCGAAAAATTAATTTGTGGGGCATCAAAATTTTCAAGGTACACAAAAGAAATCCCCCTAAGGGGCCGAATCCTATAGGTGGCCGAACCCTATAGGGGAAATTAAGCCTTTTTTTTTCGCGCCCTAGGGTGGCCGAACCCTAAGGGAGCCGAACCCTATTGAGCAATTTTTTTTTGGCAGGAGGCCGAACCTGTTTGCTAAAATCTATACTAGCAAAAATACGCAAGTATACGCAGTCCATAAGTAATAAAGTGAAAGTAGAGTATCGTCCCACAGAGAAGAATTGATTCTATAATGACAAATTCCAAATTTAGACCAAATCAATTTTTAGTAAACAAATGATTTATGAATTCTGAGATTTTGAATTTAACTAATTAATTCTAAATTAAATTACTAACACTAGTTTGAAAACAGATTTTTAAAGACTTAAGACTATAACTTCACTTAATGCTTCACTTCACTTAACATGTTCCCCTTTGATTATGCTAGTTATTCTAGATTGTTAACCAGGAACACATCACTATTTATGATCATCTTTCAATGTTCCATAAACAACCTAACTTAAATCCACAATTGATAGACTCAAGTTCATCACCCTAAATAACTAACTCACTATATTTCTATGTGAATTATAATTAAAAAGGATTTAAAGCCCAAGTTCCCTATTTTGATTACATGCGGTGATAGGTTTATCTCTATCCTAGTCACAAATTATGAATTCCATCGACAGCAGAAGACACAATCACATGCTATTATGGTCAGATCTAAATCCATACTTCATCTTTCAAATTCATACAGATTATCTCAATAATTATTGGCCAAATAATTAACAATTCAGCACAAACCATAATAGACAATCCAGAAATAACTAATCATAATATTCAAAGAAGCATGCTATTCAAAACTAAGCATTAAGATCCATTATAGCCTCAAAAGAAATTTAGTTCATAAATAAACTAGAAATCATCATCCACAAGTTTAATAACATCAAAAGTCGGAATAGAGAGAAAAGAGAAGAAACACTATAAGCAATCCTTCAAACTCTGTCCTGCTCCTCCTTGCTTTCTCCTTGCTATTAACTTGCTTCAAGTCTTCTCCAATTGCTCCAAATTAGGGTTTTTAATAGATATATGCCAATTACCAACTAAAAAAAAACCTATTTATAGTATCTGATAAAACCCCTAATCAAAATCATTTAAAACATTTGAAAAGTCCATTTTGCCCTCACTCGAACCGGCGCGGCCGCGCCTGAATTAAGCTTGCAAGGCGTGCGGCCGCGCTACCCTGGCAGCCATTTTTTTTTCTAACTCTAACATCACGCGCGGCCGCGCTGCTACCCAGTTTATTTTGGGCGCGGCCGCGCTGCTCTGAATTCCTGCAATCTCAGCAATAACAGCAACTTCATCCACTCGAACGTCCAATTCTCGCCCAATGCAATCCCAACATGTGCAACCTACAAAAACACACAAAATACATGAAAAGTAACGAAAAACCATAGAAATAAGCAATAATTCACGTTCATTGGTATCTGATTCGTAGGTATAAAACCTACTCAACAAATTCCCCCAAACTTAAACTATTGCTTGTCCCCAAGCAACACAATGCAATGCAATAACTAACACAATGCAACACAATGCCATAAATGCACTAAAAACTAGCACGCCTACGAATCCAACCAATAACCAGTATGAATGTTAACTGTATGCCTCAGAGATATCAATAACCAGCTTGAAACAGCAAATCCAGTCATAAGGAATTAATAATCTCAACCAATCAAGCAATATATACCTATCATCACCCAAGTTGTGCGCGTGTGCTCATTAATTGACTTAACTGACCAAAGTTCACAATAAAGCCACATAACCAACTCTACAACAAGCATAATCCATTTTTACTCTAGTTAAAGCAAATATAACAAATCCGGCCAAAATCAAGTAAATACCAAGTACGAAGGTTCTAACAAGGGTTTATTCCTACTTTATTCTACTACGAGTGCGTTTTACGCTCCATCTCGTATTTATGCTTGACTGTGCAATGTCAAGTTCTCATAGGCTTTTCAAAATCACCCATGTAGCGAGCGTTCAATCAATGACTCCCAAACCAGACGGCTTTAGGGCACTAGGTGTTAAGACACCCCTAAGGATCTAATTACCCAAGTGATAGAGGCTACATAACCCAACTAGTCAATGCACTTATTATATTTTTGGATTTTTCTGATTTTTTTTATTATATTTTTTTTAGCCTTAAAAGAACCCCCAAACTCAGTGTTTACCCTATTTAACCTTCCTTGTTAATTCACCTATCAATGATTTACCCAATTCTCATGTAAAAATCAGTTATGCAACCCTTTGAACCCAGTTGTGACAGGCATAATTACTCTCATGATCAAAATTATTATATCCCTAACGACTTTCAAACTGTCCAAACTAACACAATAATACCCATCTCACCATTGGCCGAGCCAAAATCATACCAACTATTCAATTGGATTCACGCAACAAACTAAATGCACCTAACACAACCAAACTAACTATGCAAGATACTAATATACTAACAGATATAATGCACAAAACCAATAATCATGCTAAACAAAAACCTAAAATGAACTCCCCCAAACTTAAAACAGACAATGCCCTCATTGGATAAAACAATAAAAGAAAAGGAAAAGGAAAGAAAACTCCCCTAATCCGAAGTAGCATCATCTGCCTCCTCCCCATCGGAAGGTGTGTCTGGAGGTGGGTAAACTGAGGTTGCACCAAAAGTCGGGAATTGGACTTGAACGCCCAACTGAGAAAATGCCTGTGAGAAGCTATCTGAAAGCTGAGTGGAGAAGGAACGAAGCTCCGTCATGCTCGAGTGTATGGCATCCATCCTCCGAGTCATCCTCCTCTCCATACGATCCAATCGAGCCTGCGAGATACTAACCGGCTGTTCAGGCTCAGGCACCGGCTGATCAGACGCCTCCTCACTCTCAGAATAATCCTCTAACAAGAATCCTGCTCCACGAGCATGCGATGGGGCTCCTTCCCACACCTTATATTTTGCTATCATCGCGTGATCAATGGTATTCATCGGGAGCTGCACTGGCTCATTGTCAGCCCACTCCACCCTCGCAGCTGCACATAAGCAGGTAATCACCGAAGCATGCGGGATACCACCTGAAGTACCTCCTTGAAGGTAACGACGAATAGACTGGTGAATCACATAACCAACATTAACAGACTTTCCCATCACTATCCCAAATAGCAGAATCGCCCGGTCCTTGGTCACGTCGTTCTGGTGCCTGGTAGGCATGAGATTGGCATAAATGAAGCTGTACCAGGCCTTGCCATAATGACTCAAGGCAGTGTGAGGGAAGTGAAGCTTCTGATCTGTCCCTTGCTTTGTTGTCCACTCGGTACCAGGCTTGCACAGAGTATTCTTGATTCGCTCTAATTTAGTGTCCCAATTCATAGAATGGAAACTCTCAGGGTCAGAAATGGGAATGGTAGGCAAGTGGTATATATCATTAATAGTTCGGCTATCATAAGGCACCTGACAACCCCTCAAAAACGCAGTCCCATCCTTTGTAATCTTGGAGTTGGCGTAAAATTCTTGAACCACGGAAATAGGTGCTGACAATGGTGGCTCCACAAACAATAACCAGCCTTTAGCCCTGATCATACGCATCATCTCTCCATCCAAACCAGGATCGGGCTTTAGCCCACGCTCCAATACAAAGGTCTTGCCCAACAAAACCCGGTGATAGAAGTCCTCCGCCTCAGCCGAAACAAACCGACTCCTATCAAAATCGACATCCTTAGCGTGTGCATGTGAGCTGGACGATTCCCCTCGTGGTCGTTTGGAAGCCATATCAATTCAATTTCCCAATAAAGCAAAATTTCCCCCAAACTTGAAAGAAACTACACTAGGGTTTCTCAAACAATAACAATCCAAAGTTCTTGCATGCACCAATCAATTACACGCAACAAAACCAATATAATGCAATCCCCTGTGTATAATCTGACAAGAAGCTTAGTACAATGTAAAACCCTAATTGCAATATATTTACTTCAATAAACCCACTGCAATTCCTTGCTAACCCACTGCGTTATACTGACAAACTCCTTGATGTACTCTATGATTGTTGAAGAGATCGGATTTGGGTGTGAATGGAGAGTGTCGGCTATGTATGGATGTATTAGAGAGAAAATAGAGATGAATGATAATACGAACTAGGGTTTGATATTGGTAGAGTTTGATTTATAGGATGATTGTGTAGAGATAGGTTTTGGTAAGGAATCCGATTTGGGAGAGAAGGAAACAGAGAGAGTCGGTTTTTTTAGATGGAATAGGATTGAAGAAATAGAGTCCAAGCGGGAAAAGGGAATAAAAAGCAGTCGTGGGTCGGGTCGATCTTGGTTTTTAAACACTGAGATCCGATCGCGGCGCGGCCGCGCTTGGATTTGACCTGAATGGGGCGCGGCCGCGCTAGTGTGCCAGCAAAATTTTTTTTCAACTTCTGAGATGCGGCGAGGCCGCGCTTGTTTCCTTCACAATTTGGGCGCGGCCGCGCTGGTGTACCAGCTGGACCATTTTGAGTTTCTGAAGTCAGGCGCGACCGCGCTTGTTTTCTTCACATTTGGGGCGCGGCCGCGCTGGGCTAAAATCTGGAATTTGAACTGTTAAGCCGTTTTGATGATTTCTTCATGTATACTCCTTGGTGTATGACCTATAAACAATAAAAATCCAGAAACAAAGTATCTAATCACTAAAAAGATAAAAGAAAACTAAATCTAAGTCCTAAAAAATCACAAAATTATAAATAAAAATAATTAAAAATTAGGTTGCCTCCCAAGTAACGCTTGATTTAAAGTCTTTTATCCTGACTACTTCCTGTTTCATCGTTAATCGGCAAGAGTGATTGAGGTTTTCTGGCGATCAACACCACCACCCCAATAATGTTTCAATCTTTGGCCATTGACTTTAAACGACTCTTCCGGATTGCTTGCAAAAACTTCAACGGCGCCATGAGGGAATGCTTGTTTAACAATGAAAGGACCCGACCACCTAGACTTGAGCTTCCCTGGAAATAATTTCAGCCTAGAATTGAAAAGAAGCACTGCTTGTCCCGGCTCAAAAGTCCTATCGATGATTTTTCGATCATGCCACTTCTTGACTTTTTCCTTGTATATCTTCGAATTCTCGTATGCTTGCAATCGGAATTCATCGAGCTTATTCAGCTGAAGTAGCCTCTTTTCTCCAGCTGCCGCGAGATCAAAATTCAACCTTTTGATGGCCCAATATGCTCTATGTTCAAGCTTAACCGGTAGGTGACACGCCTTTCCATAGACTAATTGATACAGAGACATGCCAATGGGCATCTTATAAGCTGTTCGATAAGCCCAAAGCGCATCATCCAATTTTGCTGACCAATCTTTTCTATTCGGATTGACGATTTTCTCCAGAATTCTCTTCACTTCTCTGTTTGACACTTCGGCTTGACCACTAGTTTGAGGATGATAAGCTGTAGCAACTCGGTGGTGTACCCCATACTTAGCTAGGAGAGCCGTGAATGACCTGTTGCAAAAGTGACTCCCTTCATCACTGATAATTGCTCTTGGGGTGCCAAAACGTGTGAAGATGTTTTTCTGCAGAAATTTAAGAACCACTTTGGCATCATTAGTTGGCAGCGCGCTTGCTTCCACCCATTTAGAGACATAGTCGACCGCCAAAAGGATGTAGAGGTTGTTAAAGGACGATGGGAACGGTCCCATAAAATCTATTCCCCAAACGTCAAAGACTTCAACTTCTAATATGGCATTCAAGGGCATCTCATGACGCTTGGAAATATTTCCCACCCTTTGACATCTGTCACATCTTTGCACGAAGTGGTGGGCGTCCTTAAACAATGTTGGCCAGAAAAATCCTGCTTGTAACACCTTGGCCGCTGTCTTCTCGCCTCCGTAATGACCTCCATAAAGTGAATCATGGCAATGATGTAAAATACTCTCTACTTCACTTTGTGGCACACACCGTCTAATCATCTGATCGGCACAATGTTTGAACAAAAACGGCTCATCCCACATGTACCTTTTTACATCATGCAGAAAATTTTTCTTTTGTTGGCTGGTCAAATCGGGAGGAAGTACGTTGCTCACCAAATAATTGATAAAATCAGCATACCATGGGACTTCTGAATGGATCAAAAACAATTGTTCATCTGGAAAGGACTCATTGATCACCGTGTTGTCACCCTTGACATGGTCATTGTTTTCTAATCTCGAAAGATGATCTGCCACTTGATTTTCCGTCCCCTTCCTATCTCGGATTTCTAAGTCGAACTCTTGGAGTAGAAGTATCCATCGAATCAGCCTCGGCTTTGCATCTTTCTTTGAAATCAGATATCTTATAGTAGAATGGTCAGTGAACACCACTACTTTGGTTCCAATTAAGGACGACCAAAATTTGTCAAAGGCATACACAACCGCAAGCAACTCCTTCTCGGTAGTCGTATAGTTGAGTTGGGCATCGGATAGTATTTTGCTGGCATAATAAATGGCGTGAAAAATCATTTCCTTTCGTTGACCCAAAACGGCCCCAATAGCATAATCGCTAGCATCACACATCAATTCAAACGGCCTTGACCAATCTGGTGCTACAATGACTAGCGCTGTGGTCAATTTCCTTTTCAACAATTCAAAAGCCGCAAGACACATATCATCAAACTTAAAGGGGACATCTTTCTCCAAAAGGCTACATAAAGGCTTAGAGATCTTAGAAAAGTCCTTTATGAATCTTCTATAAAATCCTGCATGTCCCAAGAAACTCCGTATTCCCTTAACTGTAGTTGGTGGAGGTAGATTTTCTATTGTCTCAAGCTTGGCTCGATCTACCTCCAACCCATTTGACGACACCTTGTGCCCAAGAATTATCCCCTCTTGTACCCTAAAGTGGCATTTTTCCCAGTTGAGCACTAAATTGGTCTCCACGCATCTTTTCAAAACCAGGACCAGATTTTCCAAGCAACTATCAAATGTGTCACCAAACACTGAAAAATCGTCCATGAATACCTCCATGTTACGTTCAACCATATCTGAGAAAATAGCCATCATGCATCTTTGGAACGTCGCTGGTGCATTACATAAGCCAAAAGACATCCTCCGAAAAGCAAAAGTGCCATAAGGACATGTGAAGGTGGTATTTTCCTGATCTTCGGGGGCAATCACTATTTGATTATAACCTGAGTAGCCATCCAATAAGCAATAAAACACGTGTCCAGCCAGTCTATCTAGCATCTGATCAATGAAGGGTAGAGGAAAGTGATCCTTGCGGGTTTCCTTGTTTAATTTCCTGTAGTCCATACAAACCCTCCATCCAGTCACTGTCCTTGTCGGTATCAACTCATTATTCTCGTTTTCTACAACCGTCATACCACCCTTTTTAGGCACACACTGTACCGGACTCACCCAACTACTATCGGAGATGGGGTAAATGATACCCGCATCAAGCCACTTCAAAATTTCCTTTTTCACCACCTCTTTCATGATCGGGTTCAGCCTCCTTTGTTGCTCTATCGTTGGTTTGGCATCGTCTTCCAAAAGGATCTTGTGCATACATAATGATGGGCTAATTCCTTTTATGTCTGCGATGGTCCAACCAATGGCTGACTTATATTCCCGGAGAACTCGAATCAATTTACTTTCTTACAATTCGTTAAGTACAGATGCAATAATAACAGGCAAAGTAGATGATTCACCCAAATAAGCATACCTCAGATGACTCGGTAAAGGTTTAAGTTCAAGAGTAGGAGGTATTTCAAGAGATGGCTTCAAACGTTCTAAGGATTTGTCGGTAAGTTCCAAAGGTTCATAGGGGATCTGAAATTTGCGTACTCTCGGCACTGTATCTAAAATGTGAAGAAACTCCATCATCTCTATGTCATCCATGTCAGCCTCCCCTAATAAAACAGGTTCCAACGGATCCGCAGTCAATTTCCTCAAAAACTCGTCTTCCACCACTTTTTCTACCACATCCAACCGGAAACACTCTTCCTCATCTGTAGGAAATTTCATGGCTTTGAACACATTGAATGTCACTTCTTGGTCTTGTACCCTCATAGTCAATTCTCCTTTTTGCACATCTATAAGTGTTCTTCCCGTTGCCAAGAAAGGTCTCCCAAGTATGATAGGAATGTCCTTGTCTTCCTCATAGTCCAAAATAATGAAATCGGCTGGGAATATGAATTTATCCACTTTTACCAAGATGTCTTCCACGATACCTCTAGGATATGTAACTGACCGATCAGCAAGCTGAAGAGAGATGTTGGTCGGTTTCGGTGCAGGTAGACCCAGTTGGACATATATCGATAACGGCATAAGGTTGATGCTCGCACCCAAATCACACAAACATCTGCTGATTGATAAGCTACCAATGGTGCAAGGGATAGTGAAACTACCCGGATCCTTTAACTTTGGTGGCATCTTCTTCTGCAATATAGCACTACACTCCTCAGTCAATGCTACTGTTTCATAATCCTCCAGCTTTTTCTTCCTCGATAAAATTCCTTTCATAAATTTGGCGTAGCTCGGCATCTTCTCTAAAGCCTCAGCAAACGGTATATTGATTTGCAGCTTCTTAAAGACTTCAAGGAATTTGGAGAATTGTTTATCTAATTTCTGCTTGTGAAATCTCTGAGGATATGGCACAGGAGAGTATACTTTTGCTTGCTTTGCTTTCTCCTTGTCTTTCTCCTCATTCTCTGTTTCCTTGTCTTGTCCTACCACTTTCTCTACAGGAGCTAGGACTGGGGATGGGCGCGGCCGCGCTGCCTCCCCTTGTATTTCAGGCGCGGCCGCGCTGCTCTGCTGGAGTTGTTTCCCACTTCGAATTGTTACAGCTTGACATTGTTCCTTACCATCTCTCTTGGGGTTAACCTCTGTATCACTTGGAAGTGTTCCTTGCGGTCGATTGTTCAAGACTTGAGCCAGCTGACCGAGCTGATTTTCCAGATTCCGAATTGACACCGCTTGGCTTTTCACATTCAAGTCTACCTGATTTAACAGCTTATCTTTCTCATTCATTCTTTTCTCCGATGCTGTGATAAATCTTGCCAAAGACTCTTCTAAATTGGGTTTTCTTTCTGCCTGTTGTGGAGCTTGGTTCTGAAAACCCGGGGGGTTCTGTGATCTTGGAGCGGGATTTTGAACTTGAGTGTTATTGCTCCATGAGAAACCCGGATGATTCTTCCACCCCGGATTATATGCATTCTGGTATGGCTGTTGTGGTTTGTTATAACTCCCCAAATACTGTACCGATTCTGGATTAATGGCACAATACTCCGTTGGATGTGCGCCTGCACATAGTTCACACACATAAGATGCTTGCTGGACTTTCGACTCCGCCAAAGCTTCAATTTTCTTAGACATGGCTGCCATCTGAGCTGTTAGTGCAGTGACTGCGTCTACTTCCAAAACTCCAGCTACCTTTTGGTGATTCATTCTCGACGTCGGCCATTGATAGTTATTTGCAGCCATAGTTTCTAACAAGGTGTAAGCTTCATCAAAATTCTTATCCATGAGTGCACCCCCAGCAGCTGCATCTATAATTGTTCGAGTATTACTACTCAGCAAATTGTAGAATGTCTGAACTTGCAGCCACTTGGGTAATGCATGATGTGGACATCTTCTCAATAACTCTTTGAACCTTTCCCAAGCCTCATACAGTGTCTCTCCATGACTTTGCTCAAAGGTGGAAATATCGTTTCTCAACTTAGCAGACTTCGCCGGCGGAAAGAATTTTGCTTGAAATTTCTGAGCCAAGTCATCCCAAGTTGTGATGGACCCCGACGGAAGTGAGTGCAACCAACTCTTTGCTTTATCCCTTAGTGAAAACGGAAACAAACGTAGTCTCACCACATCATCAGATACATTTGGATATTTCAATGTATCACAAATCTCAAGAAAGCTAACCAAGTGCTCGTTAGGATCATCGTTGGCTAATCCCCCAAACTGTACCGCATTCTGAATCATCTGAATTGTACCCGACTTGATCTCAAAGGAATTAGCCGTGATGGCTGGCCTCGTGATGTTTGACCTGATTTCATCCAGCTTAGGCATGGCATATTCCCTCAATGATTTCGGTTCTTCATTAGCCATTTTTTCTTTCTCGATGGTTTCACGGCAAAACTTTCTCAACTTGCGTAACTTGTTTTCAAGATCGTCTTCACTCTGCACAAGTTCCGGCTGCTTTAATCGGGTTTGCATAAACAAACCAAGATCACCTGAAACAGGAAGTAACAAGAAAAACAATGTTAACTAAAACTGAATTAATTAAATTTAAAACTTGAAATTTTAGACTCAATTGTTCCCCGGCAACGACGCCAAAAAATTGTTTGCCAAAATCTATACTAGCAAAAATACGCAAGTATACGCAGTCCACAAGTAATAAAGTGAAAGTAGAGTATCGTCCCACAGAGAAGAATTGATTCTATAATGACAAATTCCAAATTTAGACCAAATCAATTTTTAGTAAACAAATGATTTATGAATTCTGAGATTTTGAATTTAACTAATTAATTCTAAATTAAATTACTAACACTAGTTTGAAAACAGTTTTTAAAGACTTAAGACTATAACTTCACTTAATGCTTCACTTCACTTAACATGCTCCCCTTTGGATTATGCTAGTTATTCTAGATTGTTAACCAGGAACACATCACTATTTATGATCATCTTTCAATGTTCCATAAACAACCTAACTTAAATCCACAATTGATAGACTCAAGTTCATCACCCTAAATAACTAACTCACTATATTTCTATGTGAATTATAATTAAAAAGGATTTAAAGCCCAAGTTCCCTATTTTGATTACATGCGGTGATAGGTTTATCTCTATCCTAGTCACAAATTATGAATTCCATCGACAGCAGAAGACACAATCACATGCTATTATGGTCAGATCTAAATCCATACTTCATCTTTCAAATTCATACAGATTATCTTAATAATTATTGGCCAGATAATTAACAATTCAGCACAAACCATAATAGACAATCCAGAAATAACTAATCATAATATTCAAAGAAGCATGTTATTCAAAACTACGCATTAAGATCCATTATAGCCTCAAAAGAAATTTAGTTCATAAATAAACTAGAAGTCATCATCCACAAGTTTAATAACATCAAAAGTCGGAATAGAGAGAAAAGAGAAGAAACACTATAAGCAATCCTTCAAACTCTGTCCTGCTCCTCCTTGCTTTCTCCTTGCTATTAACTTGCTTCAAGTCTTCTCCAATTGCTCTAAACTAGGGTTTCTAATAGATAGATGCCAATTACCAACTAAAAAAAACCTATTTATAGTATCTAATAAAACCCCTAATTAATTACAAAGTTCCAAAACCAAGTTTAAATCAAAATCATTTAAAACATCTAAAAAGTCCATTTTGCCCTCACTCGAACCGGCGCGGCCGCGCCTGAATTAAGCTTGCAAGGCAAGCGGCCGCGCTACCATGGCAGCCATTTTTTTCTAACTCTGACATCACGCTCGGCCGCGCTGCTACCCAGTTCATTTTGGGCGCGGTCGCGCTGCTCTGAATTCCTGCAATCTCAGCAACAACAGCAACTTCATCCACTCGAACGTCCAATTCTCGCCCAATGCAATCCCAACATGTGTAACCTACAAAAACACACAAAATACATGAAAAGTAACGGAAAACCATAGAAATAAGCAATAATTCACGTTCATTGGTATCCGATTCGTAGCTATAAAACCTACTCAACAGAACCCTAGGGGGCCGAACCCTAGGGAGCGAACCCTAGGAAAAAATTTACCAAAATTTGAACATTGGGAATCGTGATCGCTGTTTTGACCATAACTTTTGTTCCGTTTGGAGTCTCGGAGCCCATAATATATCAAAACGCTGTATCAACGAATACTTCAAAAGACATCACCAACGGCCATGACACATATCAAAATAATCCAAAAAATGGCTCTGAATGATGCATTTTGGCTGTCCGAAGTTTTTTGGAAAAATTTCAAATCTTATTTTTCTTTCATAATTATGATTTTGATCCTTCCTTGACTTCATTTCTTCTTTTTTTCAGGTATTCTCAAGTGAAAATCTCAGATTCTCCCCTTGTCATGGTAAGCTTCCTCAAGCTCATATGCTTTATTTGACATCCTTAGTACCCTCATGTGGAGTCTTCCTTACTTGCAGGCCTCATCTACCGGATGCTCTGAAGACTTGAAGACTTCCAGGGTAACTCCCTTCGTCAATGATTGGAGAAAGGCTCCCTTTTTTGGGCCTTTTGACACCTTTTGGGAGCAAGTCCGGACTTACGATCACACAACTTTTCCTTCACCAGAGAAAGAAGGCTTGTTTCTTTATGTCGCGGCTTGCGGAGGTTGGGACGACTTCCCCCATTCCGGTCGCATTCCCCGCATGTGCATAGAGAAACAAAAATACCTTTTCAGTCCCTTTCGCTTCCTATCTGACTCATCTAGCCGTCTTCAAGGATGGCAACACTGGACTGACGAAATCCTCGGGAATGTTGAGTATAAATCTATACTAAAGAGCGCGGGCATATATCGCTGCATTCAGCTATGTAGGGATCTACGTATTCAGTAGGATCACGACGCCCTTACTATGTTAATTTCCCGCTGGTACTCCTCTACATGCACATTTGTTACTGCTTGGGGGGAATTCACCCTTACACTAGAGGATGTTTATGTTATCTACCAGTAAGCCTTTTCGTCTGTTTCTTTCATTCGTTTTAATTTCCCCCTCTTTTTTTCAAATTATGTGCTTATGTTGAGTTATATCTTGTAGCCTCCCTGCTGTCGCTTCAGTTTCTTGTGACCCATCTAATATGTCTGCTAGAGATGTTGAGTGTGTTGCCTACTTGATGGAGGCCTTCAAGCAGTCTTCCCATTATGTCTCACGATTCAAAGGTGACACACTTGTTCCAAATTTCGAGACCACTAGCAGACAGAAGACTCCCTGGTTATCTTGGGTGCGCTACTTCTTTCAGGATTACAAAACTAACCAGTGGGATAGTTCAACTTATGACCAATCCGTCCTTGCTTTTCGTAAGGAGCCTTGTCCTTTTCCTCTGGCAGCCTATCTGGCTATGTGGTTGTCTCGCTTTCTCTTTCCCGGGTCTCCTATGACGGTCCCTCAGTTCGTATGTTTAGTTTAGCAGCTCTGCTATCTCGGGGTTTCGAGATTCCTCTTGCTTTCCTCTTTTTGGGAACCTTGTATCGCCGTTTAGATGAGGTGGCCTTCGCATTAAGAGAATCTGTTAGGAGGTATTCGTTTTTCATGCTTTCATTAACTGTCTTTCACACTGCATTTTTCTCTTCTTTTCTTGAATTACCAACCTTCCTTTTTCGTTTACTCAGGTACGACGTGAATTGCTTCATTTCAGGCTCCTTTCTTCAGCTTTTCCTCTTTGAGCATTTCAAGGGTTATTCTTCTCTTGAACAACTTTCTAAGAGGAAAAAGAAGTCTTCAGACCCTTTTTTATTACCCCCACATCGACCCCCGGACGGCCCACTAGATTGATTACCGCTTTAGCTCAGACTTGCGGCTTTTCATTGATGATTTTTCATACTTCACCGCTCGTCCTTACATTATTACCTCAGAAAACAATGGTCACCTTCCTCACTTCTATAGGAATGAGTCTCGCTCTTATCTAAACACCAACGGATTGAGTGGTTCTTCATTATCCTGGTTTGTCTTCCTTCGGGCTGCGGAGCTTCCATATTTTATTGAGGATAATGATTTCGGTACCGTACTTTATAATCCTCATAGGGTGATGAGGCAGTTTGGATTTGACCAGGAGCGTCCCTTCGGCCGTACTTGCAAGGAGACTTATGAGACTGCTCTCCTTAATTTCGTGTCTACCTCCCCTTCTTTTGCATGGGCCTTTCCAGAACCCCCAGGTGCTCCTCACAAACCCTTTCCCGTTGCTTTTGTCATACCAACTGCTACTCGGAGTGGGCGGTATACTACTGGTGAACGCAACTACTGGCAAATCAATCTTAAGAGGTGGCAGGACGACACACTGATGTGCTTTATACCAGCTTCTCCTCCCAAACGTCTTCAATGGGTTAGGATGTTATGTTCTCCTAAGCCCAATGTCCGTTCGAAACGATGGCCAGCCAGTAGCCAGCTTGTTGAACGTGAGGCCTTGAGGCCTAAGTCTTCTCCTCCTCGGTCAGCAGGTGTTCATTCTCAAAGTGAGCCAACTATCCTTCCTGTACAGGCCCCTACTACCTCCAGGAACCTTCCACCACAGGTCTTGTCTTAGTTACCTCTGTCTCGGATGCCTCCTCTAGTTCCTCCCCAGGGATCCTCTGATGCCGGAGAAATGAGAATTACTCGTTCCAGAACAAGAACATCTACCACTACGGATTCGGAGGTGGCTCCTCCTATGGCTTCTACCGTGTCCTCGGTTAGTCGTCCTGGTATAAGGCTTCGCTTAAGGCCATTAGCAAAACACCCTCCTGAGGATGCTAGTCCTACTGTACCGGCAGCCGAGGATCCGATCAGGAAACGCCGTAGAAATTTGGTATGTATTTATATATTTTGTAGTATCTTCATTTATGTCTGTTACTATCCACATAGTTGCTTTCATGATTCCTTTTATCATTATGTCCACCATTTTTAGATTGGCGATGCTGATGAAGAGGATGAGGATGTTCTTCTTGAGTTTATGCCAATTACTGCAAATGGGGCAACCATGGCGGCTTTTACGAGTTGTGACCCTCCCCGACCTATCTCTATCAGTGTTGAGTCATCTTCATCCCATGAAGCTTGTGTCAGTCTTGATGCTAAAGATACTTTATCTGATGTGAGTTCGAGCCTTGCTTTGGGTGATGCAACAATTTCCTCAAACCCTCCTCCAGCTTCTCCACATGATAGGCCTAAGGAGACCGATGAGACTCCTGCTTTCGCGATGGAGGATCCTTCTGATATTATTGCTGATATGTATCCTCCCAGAAGGATTCTACCGAGTTGGTGAGCTCTCGGGAGGGTATCGTTGATAGCATTTTTGGTGGGTGGGAGTTGAGCGACATTCCGCCTTCTGTGGCATCTCCTAACTATTTTTCCATTGACTATCTTGTGAGTATCTTTCTTTGGTAAATATATCATTTCTTTATATTTTTTTCAAATATATTATGCTTTTCTCATCTTGTTTTCCAAAGTGAGAAGATGCAAGAGTTGCATTTGCCTGTTGATGCGCTTGCCTCATTTGATGCTCTCAATTCGGATGTTGACACCTCGCTAGATAATGACCTTGGTTATCCTCCAGGTTGTCTTCCCGATGACCAAGGCGTCGTTGATTCATTAGCATCCCAGCAGCCTCCATGCTCCTCCATCCTTTACCTCGACAAATTCTATGATAGCCTGCAAAGTTGCTCCTATCAGAGCTTCCTTCAATCCAAGTGAAGACCTTGTTTCTTGGAGGGGCTTCCGGACATCATCGTCTAGTCAGGAAAGTCTTGAGCGCCTCCTAGCTCGGTTCCTACATATACTTGACCAGCTGATTATTAAGGCGTCTTCTGCCCAGACCTTCTTCCTAGATCAGCTTGCGGGCCTGGTGCTTGGGTTGCACACTCTTTCCATATACTCTTTGCGAGTTGAGAACTTGAAGAAATTTAGCGATGATGTAGATGACCTTGCAGCCGTGGGTGTTGATATGTCTCCTTTTCAGGCTAAACTGGATCTCCTCAAGTCAAATTTCAATCTTGTTGAACTACGTTCGGAAATTGTTATACGTAAGTGTGAAGATGACTCCTTCTCAGCACAGATCTCGGAGTTTGACGAAGCCACAAACAAATTGAAGATCCATTCGCAATATTTAAAGTCTCAGCTTCAGGAAGTAGAGCGACAGCTTCAGGACTTAGAGTCAGCTACTCAAGATGTCAAGAAATCGAAAGCTGAAAATCTCAAGATTCGGGATGCTGCCATTAGTGATTTGGAGGCCTTGGCTATGCCTTCTCTGCAGTTTGATATGTCGTGGCCTTTAGATCATGACTTGCTACCTCTTTTTCCCTTTTCATGTTTCAGAAACTCATTTACACATATTTCATTTATCAAATTAGAGTTTCTTTAACCTTGTTGAATTCCTTTAATTTGAATGATTCCTCAAAACTCAATATTTATCATTGAATCTCAAGTTACTCAAATTAATACTCTAAGGCAACAATAGGCATTATGAATAGATAAACATGAATGTTATCAATAACATGTATATATATATCTTTTCGAAAAATAAGTGAAAGTCTGATAATTTATTGATAATCAAATTGCTTTTAACGAAAAGCATAACGTTTCAAAATTTTCAGGAAAAAACAATAAATCTTGCTTTTGTCGGATAAAGCATAACGTTCTCCACTTTTAGAGATAAAGTGTAACTATTTTTTCAGGTTGATGACTTATAGTCCGGTGCCTCGATTACTTTTAAAGTTTGAAAGTATAACTGTGAGGGCTTATAGTCAGGTGCCTCAACTACTTTTGAAGTTAAAAGTATAACTCTCGTGATGACTATCTCATGTGTAATATTTCTTTACCCATTTCAGGTTCAATGGGCCTGAGATAGCATTTGATCCCGCACGAGATATTTTGTAATACCCGCTTTCGGAGATCTCTCGTACCCTATACAGGCCTTCCCATTTGGGGTAAAATTTGGTGGTTGGTGTTCCCCTCATGACTTGATTTGCTGTCTTGAGCACCAAGTCCCCCACCAGAATTTGTCGCGGTACCACTGCGATATTATATTGTCGTCGTAGTCTTTCGTGATACCGTTCCAATCTTTCTTTGGCTCGGTCTCGAAAGTCAGCTAAGGCCTCCAGGGCTGCTGGTCAGTTCTCTTCCTCGACTAAGCTTCGGAGTCTCATCCTAGCCAAAGGGATTTCTATTTCGACGGGCAAGATAGCTTCTTCTCCATAGACTAAAGCATATGGGGTTTCACCTGTAGGTTTTCTTTTTGAAGTTCGATATGCCCATAATGCTATCGGTAATTGCTCTGCCCATGTCTTCGGATGATCATCTAGGGTTTTTGACAGAATCTTGATCAAGGTTTTGTTTGTGGCCTCTGCTTGCTCATTGCCTTTCGGGTAGTATGGCGATGACTTGTAGTGCTTCACCCTATATCTTTCCATCAGACTTTTGATGTCTCTATTAATGAAAGGAGTTCCATTATCTGACAGAATGATCTTCGGGATCCCGAAACGACAAATGATATGTTCCTTAATGAAGTTCGCCACTGCTGGACCCGTAGCCTTTTTCAAAGGGATTGCCTCTACCCACTTTGTATACATCTCAGTGGCCGTCAAGATCCATATGTTGCCTTTAGAATTAGGATGAATAAGACCTATAAGATCCATTCCCCATGTATGAAAGGGCCATGGTGTTGCTATGGTCCGTAGGTCTACAGCGGGAGCATGAATCAGATTCCCGTGGATTTGGCAGATGTGACACTTCTTGACAAAATCCAAGCAATCTCCTTCCATCTTCGACCAATAATAACCATGATCAATAAGTTGTTTGTATAATTTGGCTCCCCCTTGGTGCTCGTCTTTATGCATTTGATAGACCAAATCTTTGGCCTCTCCTACTTCCAAACACCGTAAGGGCTTGCCATTGAACCCTCTTCTAAACAATTCTCCATTTTGTAAGAAGAATCGTTGTGACTTTCTCTTCGTCAAGATTGCGTCCTTCTTTTTGGCGGGCAGATTGTCGCTTTGTAAAAACTCTACATAAGGGATTCGTCAATCCGCTATGTCATCAATGAAGGCGCATTCCTCCTCCCCAGGGTATTCTTGGCATGAAACACATTGTCGTTGAAGTGCATCTGCTTCCTTCTTCATTTCAGGCCAATAATACCCTTGGCGCTGCAACCTCCTATACAATCTGATATCTGCTAATCCACAATTTTCTGCATGTACCTGATGCAAAACTCATTGTTCTTCGAGCCTCCCCAAGCATCGTGTCAATACCCCATCTGTTTCTTTATGGTACAAGACTCCCTTGATGATGGTGTATTTCTGAAGTTCCACCGGTGATTTGGTCCCCTCCTTCGTTTGTAATTGATGGGAGATGTTATGTCTCCAATCATCTGTCAGGTCTTTGGGGAACAAGTCTAGCACCGTGGTTGGGAGGGTTCTCTTAATTACCTTCACATCTAGGTCTTCTCCTTGGACATATACTCTAGATGCTACCATGGCTAATGCATCAGGTTGTTTATTTTGTCCTCTTGGCACGTACTCAATAACCACCTTCCTGAAGTCCTCTGATGAGTCAATTTTATACCTATAAATTGAGTATTTTTAGCTTGATGATTTGTGAGTTTTTGAGTAATTTATATTCTTTTTTACGTGTTTTTATCTTATTGTTATGGAATATGTCTTTGTATCACTTTTATGTATTTTTACTTTGTTTTGCAGGAAAAAAGAATAAAAGGGTATTAGGATCAATGTCCATAATTTATCATTGACATAGCAGCCCATTGAGGCCGAATTTCGTCCTTGGTCCAGCCTTTATCTCTCAACACTCAAAGAAGGAAAGTTGTAGATCTATTTCTTCGCTTTCCGAATCATCTTGAAACGCCTAAATCGAAGTTCGAATGAGAGAGTTATGACCATTTTACCAACATACGTCAAAGCTGGAAATATCAGAAAATTGAGCTTTTGGACAGATTGACCTTTGGGGCTTCGGTTGAGATTTGAATTTTGTTAGAGTTTCCAAATGAAAATGTGTTCTTCTTAAAGATTGTATTGGACTTCTCAAGCTTTCTGAAAAGGTATGGTGGGAAAAATTTCGAGTTCATTTGGGCCTCCAAATATTGATTTTTAGATAGCTAATCCGAATCCCGCCTAGACTAAATTCCTGTTCGGACCAGCTGGAGTATTTGGACCATAACTTGAGCTTCCCAACTCCAAATCAGGTGATTCAAAAGCCCAGATTCATTAGAAACTCCAGGGCTACAACTTTTATTCTTTGTCCAAGGTCTAATTCGGTGGTTTACAAATTCAAAATTGGCTTACAAGGTGCTAATCAGTTTAGTTACAATATTTGGACTTTTAGCACATCACATGTGCACGTTTTTTGGTGGATTCTTCCTTGGTTGGCTGATGAACATGTCTTGATTGGGTGTTTGATCTTGACTTATAATGATGGGTTAGCACACCATGAGTTCCTATAAATACCAAGTGAAGCTAGGCTTGTATTTTACTAATTCACACACCAATTCACCTCCAATTCATACACCAATTCCTTGTATCCATTCTCTATATTAGTTTGTTAGTATAGGAGTAGGGAGAGGAAGTAGACCTCCAAGGGGAGGCTACTCTCCTCTCCATTTTTATAGTTCAAGAGCAAGCAAGAGATCAACATTTATGGAAGCGAAGAATCGAAGGCGAATGTTTGGAGATTGAAGATTGTGATCCGAAGTGACAGTCGGATGTCAAAGCATAGTTTTTCTTCTCTAAACTCTTCCTTTATTTTTTATATTCTATTATTGTTGAATATCTTGTAAATTATATTTGCATATTTGCTATGAACTCTTCTCTTTTCTTTTATTTAGTTCCAATGGGATGTTGAACTTTTTATACATTATTTGTTCCTTCCTATATGAAGTTCATTCTCGATAATCTGTTTTAACTGTTGAATGATATTTATTTTGATTGATTTAATGTGATCAGTTAAGTTAATTTGATTAATATCATCTGCTAGATTAAGGGACAGTATTACGTGTAATTGATATTGTTCCTAATCACAAGTAGCAATTAGTGATACATGATTGTGGTCAAGCTTTTGAGTATTGCTATGATTATTGGAAGACAAGTTAAATAATCCGAGCTTGTGTGATTGTTGCTTGGAATAGTCTAATTCCCTAGATCTTAATGCTGCTGTTATATTAAATCTAGAGAGCTTGTTCTAGGTTGTATAATGGTTAGAATCTTGTGAAGAGCTTGTTTCATTGAGTGATAATCAAGGGGAGTTTCGGGTAGCAGAGCTTGTTGTTACCTAGGGCTATTAATTTTATTGAAGGATAAATATTGTTATGATAAGGTGATATTGAACGGAAGAACTAAAGTCTTTATTTTATTCTTATTACTTTAATTCTGTTTTAGTTAATTAGTTAAATAAAATTCCAACCCCCCCTTTGGTTCACAAAGTATAAATTTAGACTAATCATTCTCTGTGGGATCGACTCTTACTTGCACTACTACATTAATATCTTTTGCAGTAAGGTTTTATTTTTGGGTGCTTGCGACAGCACGCCATCCTCCATCACTTTTTGTGCTACAGTTCGATACGGTGCCAATATAGGCTCCTTCACTGCGAATTGCCCTCTTAATTGTTGCACAATCAAGTTTGAATCTCCCCTTACTTTAAGGCGTTTAGCTCCCAACTCTCGAGTCGCTAATAATCCCAATATGAACGCCTCATATTCTGCTTTATTGTTCGTGCAGGGGAAGTCTAACTTGTATGACAAAGCTACTTCCTTTCCTTCAGCAGATGACCCGTCAAAGACTAAATTCCACCATTCTGAGTCTTCATCTACTATGTCAATTTCTTCTACTTCTCCCCCTAGAAGATCCTCAGAGGGAGGTTCGTATTCTTCATTTGGAAATTGAGCTAGTAGGTCTGCCAAAGCCTGCCATTTGATTGCCTTTGGTGTTACACACTGGATGTCATATTCTGAAAGTATCATCATCCATCTTACAGGTCTTCCTACCAATGCTGGCCTAGTCAGTAGGTATCTAATCGGGTCAGTTCTTGTTCCAAGCGTCACTTCGTGCGCTAAAAAATAATGTCGCATTTTCTGCGCTACGAATACCAATGCAAGGCAATGTCTCTCCACCTGTGAATATCGGGTTTCCGGTCCTATAATTATCTGGCTGATGTAGTACACAGGCTTTTCTTCTCCATTCACTTCTTGTGTGATCAATCCCCCTACAGACTTTGTGGTAGAGGTGATGGCATAAATCTTCTCATATAAGAAACTTTCCCTAGAAAGCTCTTCAACTGTTTTTGTGTTTTGGTGGGGGCATCTCCATAACTGTTTTCGCCTTGCTTGGGTCTGCCTCCAAGCCTCTGTTATGCACCAAGAAGCCTAAGAATTTTCCAGCCGTCATTCTAAAAGCACACTTCTTCGGATTCATCTTCAACTGGTATTTTCGGCATTGCTCAAACACTTTCCTCAGGTCCTCTACATGAGTTGTTGCCTTCTTGGATTTCACTACTATGTCATCCACATAATCTTCTACTATATCATGAATCATGTCATGAAATATAGCTTGCATTGCCATTTGATAAGTTGCCCCGCATTCTTCAACCCGAAGGGCATTACTACATAGTAAAAATTCCCAAACGGGGTACGAAAGGCCGTCAACTCTGCATCTTCTACTGACATCTTTATCTGATTGTAACCCACAAACCCATCCATAAATGATATCATCTCGTGATTAGCTGTTGCATCTACCAAAGTATCTATGTTGGGTAATGGGTACATGTCTTTTGGGCATGCCTTATTCAAGTCTCTGAAATCCACACATATCCGTAACTGACCATTTGATTTCTTTACTGGTACAATGTTGGATAACCATATTGGATGTTGGATTTGCTTGATGAACCCTACTTCCAGCAACTTCTTGATTTCCTCCTTGATTTGGGTTTCGACTTCGGGTGCATAGTTGCGAGGAGCTTGCTTCACTGGTTTTATTCCCGGGCTTACATTCAGATTGTGTTCTACCAACTCCTTGTCAATCCCGGGCATCTCATCGTAGTTCCAAGCAAAGACATCCCTATACTCTCGCAGCAATTTCACAAGCTCCTCCTTCTGATTAGCATCCAGCTCTTTGTTGACGTAAGTCGGTCTTGGCGTTCCTCCATCTGTTGTCAAATTCACTTCTTCTACTTCATTTTGTTGAGGTTTCGGCCTATCCTCAAAGCATTCTGGAGCTGGTTCTACTTTCTGCTGCACAATTTCTTCTTCTTTATTACTGCTGGATTGGGGGACACCTCCTGAGCCGTTGGGTTTACACTCTCCCTTGGACTCTTCCCCCTCGCACCGTCATAAGAGAAACACTACATTTCCGTCGGGTTTAACAACCCTCTCCCATTTCGTTCTTTAGCCATCATCTGATTGTACTGTCCATTTGGTATTGATTATGTTTCTGGCATCTTCAGGATCTGCTGGCCTTTTCTTTTCTCCTTTTTCCAGGTCTATTACCACCAGCTTCTTGTTGTTGGAACATTCTCCTTGTCCCGAAGTCTTCTTCGTTTCTTTTTTCTCAGGCACAAACTTGCCTGCCTGCACTTCCTCCCAACTGACTAGTTTTAGATAATCAGGTCTTGCAATCTGGTTCTCTCCCTCTTCAGCGACATCGTCAAAGAAAGTTGCTTCGGCGATGTGTGCCTCCTCTGGTCCAAAGGGATTTTTTGTTGTCGGTACCTTCACTTCTTTACCCTTCCAGATAGCTTTTAGGCATTGATGAAAAACTGAGGGTACCATCCCATAGTCGTTTTGCCAGGCCCTTCCTAACAAGACATGATATGCTGCATCCACCTCGGTAACATGAAACATTACAGGTCCTCGAATCTTTCCAACCTGCATGTCCACCTTGATGTGTCCAAGGGTTCTGGCACTTTGGTTGGCAAACCCTGTGATGTTTGTTGGTTCCTTCACAATTCTCTTCTCTGGCAGGCCTAACTGCTTAAACACAGTGTAGGGCATAATGTTTATAGACGCTCCATTATCGATGAACGCCCTCCGCACCTCTATTCCATTTATTATTATCGTCACATACAGCGGTCAATTGTGCGGGTATCTTATCTCTCTATCAGCTTTAGAGAAAGATATCTTGCTTTCTTCCTCTTCCACTGCCTTCACAAATCCTTTACTCACTGCCATGCAGGTTTCTTGGGTTTCGGCTGCTTTGATGATTTCCCTGGTTGCTTCTATCCTTGCTTCCTTGGCCAACCCTATCTGGTCAAAAAAAATTCTGAATTTAACTCGATTCATCAACGCTGTCACCTGCAGGCCTGGATCAACATCCATCATTTCTTCCATCCTTTCTGCATTCTCTATCATCTCCATTTCTGGTGCCTCACTATGAGTAATAGTGTTGCACGTTTCTTTTCCCTTGTGATTAGGCAGTGGCTTATCGTGCACGCTGCTTCCTTTTCCCAGCTTAATTTCTCCTGCCGCCAACTTTTCATGATATATCCTTCGCAGACTATAACAATCGATAGTGGAGTGTCCTGCGTACTGGTGGTATACACAAAAGTCTGGTCTTCTTTTTATTTCTTCGGTCACAATAAATCTGGGCTTCGGAGGCCTCACCACTCCATGTTCTATCCATTGTTCATACAGGTCCCTAATGGCCTTCTCACTGCATGTGATAGCCTCTGGAACTGGCATTCTGGTATACTTGTCCCCATGCTTTCCTTTGCTCCGTTCAAAATTTTTCTCATTCTTCTCCCTCTTGCCCCCTTGTGGTTTTGACTGAGAGTCAGCCAAAGCCACAGTTGTTGTCCTCTTACCCTTCCATGTAATCGTCGCATGGCTGGTGGGCACTGTCATTATTCCTCCCAAATCTTGTGCGAAGGATGAGAGGGTCGCAAATGAATCACAGGTTTTTGTAATGAGATGGGGCTTGAAGGAGTCTAGAGCACCATTGTTGCATATGCTGACCAAATTCTTCTCCTCAATTGGCTCTGCACACTTCTGTGCTTGGGCCCTGAATCTGTCCACATAATCTGACAGCTCCTCATTCGGCTTCTGCTTGAATCGCATTAGCTCTACGATAGTTACCTGTTTCTGCACATAGAAAAATTTCTTAAAAAATTATAATTTCATATCATCCCAATCATGGACTGATCCCTTCTCCAAGTTGTAGTACCAACTGAAGGCACTATCCGTCAAGGTCTTGTTGAATTCCCTCATCAACAGATTGTGGTTATTCACCTTATCGTAACCCAACCATGGGGACATCGACTCCACGAACCTGGCAATATGCTCCCTAGCATTCCCTTTCTCCCCGTTATACTTTGGGAACTGCGGGGGGTGCTCAATATACCCTGCCGGATAAGGTTATCTCCGTACATGTGCCGGGTAGGGTGGAGTAAAGTCCAACTATGAAGGTTGGGATATCTGCTTGCGAAGTTGATTGATCACATCGATCATATCATCCTTCGTCACATACTGACTCGTGGTATGAACTCTCTGAGGGGCTGTGATGTATTGATGCATAGGTGGTGTGTATGGTAAGGAAATTGGCTGGTGTACACTTGCATCCTGTACAATTTGTATCGGTGGTGCTTGTTGGCTTGTTCGTTGGATGTGGCTCGGGATGATCGGTATCTGCAATTATAATATTAATATTATTTAATTATAATATTAATATATAAGCTATGATTATTTTAAGTATATTAGTATTACTCAATTATAATATTAATATACAAATGACAAGTATGTCAAGTATGATTAATATGCTTAAATGATGAGTATTTAAGTATATTACTATTTAAGCATAATATTAATATTATTTAATTATAATATTAATATGTTAGTGATGATTATTTTAAGTGTATTAATATTATATAAATATAATATTAATTAATATTTAAGCATAATATTTATCTTGCTTAATTGATGGATATTATTTCATTAAATTATGTTGTCAATCGAAGGAAGAAAACGAAATATTCGATGCAAATAATATTGACGATGATTTACAGACTGAGACAAGTTTTTCAGTTTACTTATGTGAACTCGATATGGATATGTGTAATTGTTATAACAACTTGTTACCATGATTATGAATATATTGAAATGCATTTGTTGCTATTTTATGATTATAAAAGTCAAAATATGACTAATTGTTGAATTGAGTTATGGAACTCAATATATTTGCAATGGATAATAGGTGCAAAGCATGTGTAGTATGATATGGGATATATGTTGCTACTAGCGTTGCATAAGTTTGATGATGCATTTGTAATATGCATGAACATGAAGAATATAATGCATGAACACGAAGAATGTAATGCATGAACTGAATATGAAACTATGTGCTACGTGAAGCATGATAAACTGTTGGACTTGTTGGGCCGTTGTGCTCAACCTTGCAATAATTTGCAGGTTACAATTGTGAAGCTATTCAGATGATAAAGTTCAGAGTAACGTGTAAAGAAGAAATAGTTCTTTTGAATAAGATTGTATTAACTTGTGATGATAATTCACAATGTGTGAAAAGTGCTATTATGTAAAATTTGAAATATTCAATAAATAAAGAATGATTGTTTTGAAATAAGAATATCTGTTTTGAGTTTGAAAGATAGCGCTTTAGCTACTTCACAATGTAAAAACCAATATAATAATAATATTATACAAGAAAGGTTGTATATTAAGAAATGAGTTGTAATTACTCATAATTACGCTGATGAAATAAATCATAAAATGACTATGATTTGGAAATAAATAAGATAATCGTAAAGGTTGCGATTCAGGGAATAGAAAGAAAAATATAAAAAGTTTTTAATTATCCGCATTTTCAGCTATTATTTCATCTTAATATGATGTAAATCTGAATTATGATAATATTTAACGCATAAGGTCGGGATTAAAATTAGTCTTAATTTTAAATTAAGTTGGTGCCGATTTTGGGGACGTTACATTGCTTCTCTCTCTGAAACAACTAAAAATTGAGAAATAAAATAATACAGAAACTCTAATTATATAGGGTTAACTGCATATCCAGCCTTGAAATATGCACCTTTTTATACTTTGTATCTCGAAATATAATTCCTCCTATCCCAGTCCTAAAAGTAATAGGATCCTCCCGATATGCACCCTCGTCTAATCTCCGGTAGAAAATTTTGGCCAGAAGGGAAGGTGAGTAGAAATATGGTTTGACCGTTGTTTATATATATATATGACCGTATAAAGTTAACTTAAAAATAATTTAATATCAATCTTATACAAATAAAATACTCATCATCTTCAAACACCCAAAAATAAATTTTTTTTCCCCTCATCTTCATCATCTTCTCCATCTTCATCATCTTCCTCATTGTTAATGAAGTTTATCACATGACTTCGTCAATATTCATCCATTTGATTGTAACAAATTGTATCTTATCTTCTCTAGCTATTAGGCAATTCAAATTCAAATGTACAAATATCTCTCTCTCCATGTAAATCATAGTTGTAACTATATAGAGGCATATACCACTGCTATGAGCATGCAGTCTAATACCTTTTCACAATTTAAGTCCCATCTACCTTGAAACTCAAGAATTTCAAAATTCAAAATATCCAAATCATTCGTCATCTTCCCTTGCAACAATTCATGAAACTCAAAAATCTCAAAACAAAAATCCCAACCCATTCATCGTCTTCAAATTTTAGTCTCAAAATCTCAAAACTGCCATACCCACGTTCTATCATGAAACCCAAAAATTTCAAAATCTAAGAACTCCAAACCATTTATCATCTTCAAACATTTCAAAATCTAAAAACCCCGAACCATTTCAAAGTCTAAGAATCGCAATCCATTTCAAAATATAAGTATTCAAACCATTTCAAAATCTAAGAATCCCAAACCATTTCAAAATGTAAGAACTCTAAACCATTTCAAAATCTGGTCTATTACATGTATTGGTAAAGAAATCTCAAACTCACTTCACTCTCTCTCTAGAACACAAATCCCAACCTCATTCCAGTTTCTCTCTCCAAGACACCATCCACTTGTTGGAAATTGAAAGCAAAAGTAGGGGAAGAGTGTTGGGAATTAAGTCATGCAAAATAAACAACACAATATTTAATGTGGTTTGGTCCTCAATGACCTAATCCACAAAACCAACTTCAATATATTAATCTCCATGTTACAACTTTTTGCACGGAATAAAAGTTGAAGAAACTCTCCCTCACACACCAACCCAATACCCAATTACACCATCTCCCAACTCTCTAGGATGTTACTACCTCTTGGATGTGTTACACCTTTAAACACAAGACTCTATTTATAAGGTACTCACATCTCTCATTTTCTTAATCTAACTAGGACACTCTTATATAATAAATATACCTATTACAAATAAGAATACTTCCAAAATAACATTCCTACCAAAAATAACATTCCTTCTTAGAATAGGATTTGAGGAGTAACCTAACAATTCTTCCTTCGATTTGAATCCGCAAATACTTCAACTTCATCTATGAACTTCACTCGATGGTTGCCTTTCTTGGCAAGGTTCTCAGACTTAGATCGGTCATCGAACCGAAAAAGGTACCGGGTGGATGAGTTACCAGTCCAACCAGTGGTCGAACCGTTATTGATCCAGGGACGTCATTAATATATATATATATATATTATTAGTAATTAATAAAATTTTAAAAAATCTTGTTTTTTATGAACTAAAACATAATAAAGTTGAGTTACAATATTACTAAAAGTGGTTGATTTTAATACTAAATTTTTTGTTGTACAAAAAAAAACCGAGTCATTGGGTTAATAACTAGTTTTACTGGTTGAACCACCTGTCCGACTAGTGGATCAACCGGGTTTTGACCAAAATTGATCTTTTGGTTCAAACCGGACCGAAGTGTCGACTGGTTCCGGTTTTTACAGGTCGAACCGACGATCCAGTTCAGTTTTTAAAATCATGCTTTTGGTCTTCTTTCCACGCATAGACTGTCCATCTAGCACACAAACTAATTTTTCATTCTTCCTACCTTGAAAAATTAATTTGTCTTCTTTGAACACATTGCATGAATCTCCTTGACTAATATATGTATATCCACGTGAGGATAATTCTCCCAATGAAATTATATTTTCACTACAACCAGGGACATAACATACCTTATTAAGAATCTTCGTAGAAACGTTATGAAGTTTGAAATGAACATTTCCAACGCCTTCAATCTTCACTCTCTCTTTATTCACCGCATTAACGTAGCCAAATTCTCCATCTTGCTTCAAACTCTCAAAGTTATCTCTCTCTTTGCATATATGCATAGAAGTCGCAGAATCCAATACTCATCCATCTCCATTATAACCACTCTTAGTCATCAAAACATCAACTTTTTTCGCTTCACTAAGCAAATTAGCATCTTCAACTTTTTCTTTTTCATTCAATTTTTCTTGATACTTCTTTAAACTCTTCATGTCTTCCCTTAATGTTCTGCATTGGTATTGGATGTGACCCTTCTCTCCACAATAGTAACACTCTCTATCATTGTAATCTCTTGGCTTGGATCTTGATCTTCATATACTATTATCTCTCTATTGACTCCTCCTTCGATTACAACCTTTCGCGGTTAGTGCTTTCTTACCAATGTTATTGCTCTCTTCTACCATTAACTTTTGACTTTCTCGGAAAACAATTACCACCTCATCAAAAATTAGTTGATTTTTTCACTAATAGTGTTTGCACTAACGACTTGTAAGACTTGGGCAAAGATGACAAAAAAGTAATGACTTCTCCTCATCTTCCAATTTTTCATCCGTATTCAACAATTGAGACACTAACCTGCTAAAAGTATTTAGATGATCATAGAGATTCGTCCCTTCATCTATCTTCAAAGAGTACAATTACATCTTCAAGGACATTTTGTTGGTTAGCGACTTCGAAGCATAACTTTTTTCGAGCTTTTCCCATAATTTTTTTGGATCAGTCTCTTTCAATACATTGCAAATTTTCTGTCAATTTGCTTCTTTCACCTCGTCTGGTTTTTTCTTCTCCAAAGCTTGATCAAGTCCTTCCAACACCAAAAAATCTTGTACGCTACTCTGCCATACAGTGAAATTTGTTTTCCCATAGAATATTGGAAACTCAAATTTAGAAAATTGTAGCTTTGAACCAGAGACGGCGACAGCGACGACAACTTAGCTTTAAATCATAGACGGGGATGGAAGTATTGTTTCCACTTCATGTCTCTCTAATCTAGAATAATCTATTCTCTTTTTCGTTTTTAGCTTTGAATTAGAGAAACATAACTCAATCGATAGTGATTCCCTTTTCCAGACTTCAAGATATTTTGTGTTTTAATTTTAATTTTAATTTGGTTTTCATTTTTACTTAATGTTGATTGTTGTTATTATTTATATTTATTATTTTATTTAGACTAAACGTTGAGGTTAATTTTTTCATTTGAGTTAATTAGTTTAATTAGTTATCTTATTTTTGGTTAATTAGTTATTAATTTAAGGTTAATTAGTTATTTATTTTATTCGACTTAATTAGGTTAATTTTTTCAGTTATTTATTTACTTGGGGTTAATTATTTAGATTTAATTATGTTTTAGGATTAATTATTAGTGGGATTAATTACTTAGAATTATTAGTGGGTAAATGTATTTTATATTATAAACCTCTTTGTATTGATTTTGTAATCTCTGTGTATTTTTACTAATTAAATAAGTCAACTACGATCAAATACAGTCAAGACGTATTATATTTTAAATTGGGACACGTGTCAGTTTTTCGGTGAAAATTTGAGTTGGAATCTCAAATGAGGTCAATCGTGCTTACTTAACACAAGGTTGAGGACCGAGATGGGAGAAATAAAGTTCGGGGTACAAAGCATAAAATAGTATACTTTGGAATTGGATAGGCAGTTAACCCAATTATATATAACGAGCTAGAAACAGAATAAGTCCAAATAAGGTAACATCAGTCGGATTTCCAAACTAGTAATTGAGACACTCATAACATAATCGCATAAAAAATGATTTATTTATTTAAACACTATAAAAGAATATTTTACTCTACTCTACCTTAGAGTAAAGTGATAAAAAAAAATTGTTACCTTCTACGGTTAGTACCGAATCATACTCCAAAGAATGATACATATATGTACAGCTATGGTAATAGAGGCATGATTCGGTAATACTCAAATTTGATCATTGTTAATAGATAAAATAATTTTGTTCACTTCTAAATCCCAAATAATTTGATTAGGGGTTAGTACACAAAGATCTAAGACAATCTCTTCACATTACTCTCAATTTCTAAGTTCATAGTCTTCGCGATAGATTCGTTGATATTACGTACCAAAAAAAGGCTTATTCAGGAAAATCATCTAATTATCCAAAAAAGATCAATTGAAACCGCCTAATTGTTTTTGCTAGACCAACATATATATTCTCCTAGAGAACAAAACTACTCCTACAAAAAAGGAGTGTGATAAGAAACGCTCAAATTTTTTGTGTTCTTGCTATGGTTAAATGATCATTTTTGGATAATTTGTCCAACCCAAGGATAGCTATAATATTCTGAAATTCTTTGTAAGGTTTGCTTAACCATCTACACAGTTTCAAAATGTTCCTCACCAATGACCCGAGGTTGGAGCATAGTTTACATGATGTTGAATCTAAAGGATCTACTGTTGGATAGTTAATGTTTATTATTTAGTAATGTCTCTTATTACAGAACGCTTACCTTGCCAACACTTAGATTTGGCTCTACCCAAACTTTTTCTGGTTCACCTCAACATTCCCCACTTGTCCGACCATTGTTGAGCAGTTTTTGGATATCAAACGAACCTCCCCATAAGGTAATTTTAATGCATGTGGCCGATTTTTCATCTTTTACAATCAGTTTCGCTACAAAGTCACTGCTCTAGCTATTTGTTCACCCTTTTCATGTGCGATTTCTATAGTATATATGGTTATTCTTCTTTTTATCAATCAAATAGTTTAGCCTACAACCGTTCATCTATATAATTTATAGTCCTAAAATCTAGTCTTAAAACTTGAGTCATGCACTACCACAAAACAAAAACACTTCAAATTATTGACAAGACTTGTCCTTATTTCTGAACTATACATAATTAAAGCATTTAATTTCTCAATAGGTTTGGATAAACACAAACCTTTGAATTCCCAACTTCCGCATGGTTGTTTTTACAACTTCAGGTGTAGCTTTCTTGGCTCGGAGTTCATTCAATGTCTCCTCCACCAACATTTTCTCCTCATCAATGTGTAAACGAGAAACTCCATTAAGTGTCTCACCCATGTAGAATGGCTTCTCAGTAATGATTCCTTCCCTTTCGCCGCAAACATAAGCTTAAACACAACAATATTAAACACAACTCACAAGATTCACTATATTTATAATCCCTAGCTCCAGCCCAAAAAAGGACAGAATGACAGTAAGTGACAGTTTTAAGGATACAAGTTTCCACTCTGATAACTGAGGGACAACTTTGAAACTAGCTAGAAACTTAGAGGGACATATCTGTAATGCAGTATTTCTTTTTTTTCTAAACACCGGTTGTAGTTCGAATATGAAAATAGGATGAACAAAAAGCAACAAGTACCTACACTTTCAAACAATTATTTTAAAGATGATCTGTGCAAAAGAAATTATATATATCATACTGACCTGTTGATACATGGAGAAGCACCTGAAGTCGAGCACATTTCTTGGCAAAGTTTAGAATATGCATAGCTCCTAAAACATTGGTGCCCATTGCAACATCATATCTACACATGATATTCATAACAATTTATTTCTTTTTCTTTTTTTTTCTTTTTTTGAAAATGTTTTCGCATATTGTTATATTTTTCCATTGAAAAGTTTTCCTCTTCAGTTATGTTGCAAGTATATGCATTTAATTAGGGTTAAGTTAAAAATTTATCTCTCCAAATTGCTAGTCAGTTTCAAAGTAACCCCTCAATTATCAAAGAACACTTGCCTTCATATAGTTGCCACTTAGGGTCAATTTTGTTCCTTTGAATTTTTAGGGGTTGATTTCGATATTATGTGTCTTATTCAAGCTTTTTGGATGAGTCATTTGGTTGTACTTCGATTCTGGTGATTAATAAATTTTTCGTTGTTTCAAAAAAAAAAAATTATGTTCATTTGGTTTGATTTTTGTTCAATTTCGTGTCACATGCTAGTCACGTGCATATTTAATGAGGTATATTTTTCACTTGACTATGTAATTAAAATATTCATGTCATGCACACATAGTTCGAGTGTTAGTCACGAGAACTAAGTATTTTACATTATAAAACGACGAAAATATCCTCGAGAGAAAATGGGAAGCTGGAGAGAGAAATACCATAATATCAGGGAGAGGTTTTCTGTTGGAAAATCTAATGGGATCTGTGATTCTCAAGAGAGTTCAAGAGTAAATAGAGATGACGACCATGCAAAAAACAAATGGATTTGGATACAGAAGGACAACGTGAAAGGAGTAAGAGGAAGAAGGGTTCCACGTAAGGGCGTCACAACGATATATGTTCAGGGTATAGCCAAAGGTGTTAGAAAAGGAGAGCTCTGGAAGTTATTTAGGAATCATGGGGAAATACAGAACATCTACATTCCTACAAAAAGGAATAAAGAAGGAATATCTTTTGCTTTTGTACGTTTTATAGGGAAGGAGGAAGCTGAAGCAACTATTAAACAATTGAACGGTTTCATATATAAAGGTGAGCCCTTACTCATGAACTTATCAAGATTCACTGAACAAAGGAATAAAATTACAGAGATCGGGAGTATGCCAATGAAATTGGATCGAAGAGGTAACGAAAATATCATCGGCGAAGTAAATAACGAAAATGTTCTTGGGATTCAATGGTGCAAAATTTGTTCCAAAGGTAAGCATTGTTTTCTACTCATTTTGCAAAGTGAAAAGGAAAGGATGAGGGTTGAGAATGAACTGGGACAGACGCTATGGAATTGGGCGATTACAGTAAGACATACAACATTGGAGGAGGAGGAAAACAGAGTTGTGTGGATTGAAGCCAATGGATTGCCGGTTCAAACTTGGTCAGAGGGCACGATGAGAAGTATTGCATGCACAACAATGGGGGGATTACTTAACTTGCGATGATTCTACTTTGAAAATGGAGGATTTAGAAAATGCAAACATAATGGTGTGGACAAAAGAGAGACAGATTTGGTCTGGCATCAGAAATTTGGATCTTAAAGGTAGGCAGGCTGTATAAGATTAAAATTCGTGAAATTAGTTGGGAGGAAGTCAGTTGCCATGCATGAAGAAGATCCAATAGTGGATTGGCCGGAAGATGTGTGTAAAAGTGAGGTAGCCTGTTAATGGGGTTTTTGTTTGGGGTTTAATTGGTTGGGTTTGATTATCTTCCATTGTTTCGGGTTGTATAAATATAGCTATTCAATACAGGAATTTTCGCGCATGGTAACTATTCATGCTGTTGTATACCGATGCAGCCTTTTTAATGGAGTGAGGGACTCTTGCAATTGTAGGGCTATATTAACGGATTCTGGAGGAGTATTGCTGAAAATTTCAAATGCAGCTTAAGTAAGGTGCATGGATTTGAGCATTAGACTGTATAATGATAGATGGGGCATGCAGTTAGTTGGTGAGTATGGCTATGGTGGTAATATTTCAGCTGGCAGTTTTGTTTTTTGAAGTAATGGTATTTTGAGAGCTTCTACCAGTTTCACATTTGTTTGTTGTTGCTGCTGTTGCTGACTTGCAATTGGTGTTTTGGTGAGTTGTTATTTGATGGATGATCCATGTTGCTATTCTGATGCTGGTAGTATATTGGTGATAGGTGAGCTGCTATAGGGGATTGCTATTGATGATATTTTTAGAGAATTACTAAATTCATCCGCTTTTTTTGGATATTTTCATCCACTATTGATCTATAGCGACGGTTGTTACCGTCGCTATACATATACAGCGACACTTAGCGGGTGGAAATATTAAAAAAGCGGATGAATTTAGTAATTCCCTATTTTTATCGTGTTGGGAGCATCTAATTCAAGGTCTGCTATAAAAAAAAAGTTCTTTTGTGATAGTATTGTTATCATAGAGATAGTGTTAGTTATTCTGGTTTTCTATTTTGAAAAGTATTGAAATTCAAACTTGGCCTAATCCAAATCTTTTGAATTTGTCACTCTTTGTATTACTTTGGGAATAAAATTTCTTTTGGTGATAAAAAAAAACATGCACATCATGAGTAGAGTATGATACAAAATTAGGAAAAAGTCAACCTAAGAAATAGAATTGACACTACGTGGCTAAGGCTGTAAACGAGTCAAACAGTTCGGGCTCGATTCGGGCTCGACTTGAAAAAATACGAGCAAGACTCGGATTCGTTAATAATATGATCCAAATCTGAGCATAAAAAATAGTTCGAATAACAATATAAGTAGAATTGAATAAGGTTATATTCGACTATTCAAACTACTCGAATTCTCAATTGTGATTCGATGCATACTCGATTTATACAGATTCGATTAGACAATCAATACATTCTCTTATAATATATACAAAATTAAATCAAATTAGGATAATTAATTATTATTATTATTTTGTTTTGTTTTTAATTATAATTGTGATTTTATATTTGTAAAGTGTAATAGTAAATATATTTTCTCATTTCTAAGTAAAATAATAAATTCAATTTATAATTATATTTAGTATAAAGCTAGTTATTATGTGGAGATTTGAATTCGAGCTTGAATTTGAAACTCGCGAGTAGTTTGAATATAATTCGATCCGAGTCGGATCGAATTCGAATAATAAACATTTCTAGTCGAGTTGAATCTGAGTAGAATTTTTCAAATACAATTCGAATTCAAGTATGAATTTAACCTTTTGAGTCGAATTCGAGTAGCTCTCTGTTTGCTTTGGTTCGACTCCTTTACACCCTTATATGTGGCAACTATAGCAAACAAGTTTTCCTTTAATAATTGAAATACTAGTTTAAAACTAGCTGAAAACTTGGAGGGACATACCTGTAATTTAGCTTTGGTCTAATATCACTTTTATCCCTCAAAACTTTACTTGTTTTATAATTGAGCCCTTAAATTATTAATCCTTCCAATATGAACCCCTAAGTACTATTACATTACCAAAACACACCCAAATCCAATTCCAACCAAATTTTTGTTGGAAAGAGTTGTGTTACGTCATCATGTTAGGGTAAAACAAATTATGAGATTACCATTTTGGGTCTATCGTGCTTAGTTAACAATACTTTGGAGTTCAAATTAAAAAGATCGGTACATTAGGAGCTCAATTATAACAAAGGTGGAACCTCGAAAGATTAAAATGCTATTAGCTTTTTAGCGTTTATTACCTTTCATCAAACCTGGTGGTGGCTGCAGAATTAACAATGATATCAACTTCTCTACATATTTTGTCCCTCAAAGCGGAGTCATGAATTCCCAGGTTATCATAAGAGATGTCACCAGAAATCGGAAGCACTTTGTCTGATATGAAAAAACTTAGATTTGCACCCCACATTGCCCTTAAAACTTTGAACAATTCTGTCCCCAGTACCTATATGTAAAAGTAGAAATTAGATTATTATATGTTCTGCTAATAATTAAGGAGATCATAAATTAATATTTTTTGTGATTCTATTATTATTTACTTGAAATCAAGGGTTTGAGTCATGGATCCATGTGGGCTTTATGATTACTACTCCTTCCATTCTATACGAAAAAGAGTTCAATTTGATTATTTTCTCCTAGTTAATCTATGAAATTTTAAAATTCAAAATTGAAGTGATTTTATCTAGTTTTGATTAATACAATAGTTAATCTTGTGAAATACTTAAAATGAATTACTAAGTACAAAACTGTTATTTAAAAAATTAAAATAAATTCAATTATAATTTGAATTTTAGGGTTTTACAAATTATTTAGGATTAAACTCATTTTGTGTGGCCAACGGGTGAAGTATATGTTTACATAAATTTAGGTTGAATTATAGATTTGTCCCTCTAAGTTGCGGCCAATTTCAAAGTAACTCCTCAATTATCAAAGACAATTATCTCCTTGTAATTGTCACTTAGTGTCAATTATATTGCTTAGGTTGACCTTTTTCCAATTTCGTGTCATGCATGTATTTGTCTGTTTAATGAGAGTATATTTATCATTTGATTATGTAAAATACAAAGCTCGCATGTTAGTCATGAGAACTAGTTATTTTACATCTTCAGGGAACAAAGATACTATCATTAAACAGACGCATGACTAGCACGTGATATAAAACTAAGGAAATATCAACCCATAATTGACACTAAATGGCCATTAGTGTCAATTATAAGGTGAATTGAGAGGTTACTTTGAAACAAACTAGTAATTTGTAGGACAGATCTGTAATTGTTGAAGTTAGATTGTAAATATGTATGTTTTAGTGTTATTGAGATAAACCCACATCTTACATGAGAGAAATAAAAATTTTATTGACTTTATATAGTGAAATACTTTACTAACAATAAAAGACAAAAGGGAGAAGCATAGATATAATTAAGGGCAACGCATGTGCGTGCGCGATGTGACGGCACATGGCGCTTTTGAGGTGCACTTAACACTTTGCACGAGGCACGTATGCATGTGCAAGATCGGATGACTGAGATTAAAAATTTTAATTTTTCTGACCAAATATGGTGCACAAGATATATCTCTTTATAACAGTTTTTAAAAATTGTTATTCCAACAATCATATTCTGGAAATAACGGCCTTTTAAACTCTATAAGTACAGAGTTTTTGCTAGAAAATTATTTATTCTTTTCCCTCCATTTGTTTTACCAAAATTAATGTCTCATAGTATTTTTTGAAGGAAAATCTTCAGATTTGCTATTTGCAGATTTTGTTGTCTTGTTGTATCCTAGAAGTGAATTGCTTGTAATCCGGTAGCAAAGCCAAATCATTTTCATTTTATATACTACTGTTCTAACAATTTTAAAGTGATAATATACAATGGAAACTGCATCCAATATAGCAACATTAATGAAGATGATGAATCAGGATATGGTAAAGTTGGATAGGTTTGATGGGACAAACTTTACTCGTTGGAAAGACAAAACGGTGTTCCTTCTTACGGCGTTGAAAATCTACTGGGTATTGGATCCTAATTTAGTTCCAATTTCATAAGCAACGGATGAAAATAGAGAAGTTGTTAATGCGCAGAAGAAGAAACGAGAGGAGGATGAATTGGTCTATAGGGGACATATTATGAACACACTTTCGGATCGACTTTATGATTTGTACACATCCGTCAAGTCTCCGAAGGAAATCTGGGATGTGTTGGAATTCAAATATAATGCAGAAAAACAGGGCGCAGATAAGTTTCTTGTTATGAAATATTTTTAATTTTCTATGGTAGATAATATGTCTATTACGGATCAAGTGCATGAATTACATATTCTTGTTAACAAGTTAAAGGACTTGAACGATGAAATTTCTGAATCGTTACAAGTGGGAACAATTATTTCTAAACTTCCTCCTACTTGGAATGATTACAAAAAGAAACTTTTGCATACCACATAAAACTTTAACATAGATTAGATAATGAAACACTTTCGAATTGAAGAAGAAACTCGAATCCGTGAGAAAATAATGATAATACAATCTGGTTCTAATGTGAATTATGTGGATCAGAAAAATAAGAAAGGGAAACAGAAGTTTGATGATTCTGACAAAACTAACAAGTAAAATGAGACTTGTTATTTTTGTAAGAAAAAAGGACATTTTACGCGTGAATGCAGATTTTCGTTGAAACAAAAGAAACAGAAGAATGACAGTGGTGTTGGCAGCTCAAATAGTGCAAATTTGCTAAATTTGATTGCTATGGTTTCAGATTTAGACATTGGAAAGGAAACATGGAATTGCAGTTTACTTCCGGAAAGAAACTTGTCTTGACGAATGTACTTCATGTTCATGAAATTAGGAAGAATTTAATGGCTTCTAGTTTGTTGAGTAGGAAAGGGATTAAGGGTGTACTTGAATCTGATATATTGATCCTTTCCAAGGGCGGTATGTTCATTGGAAAATGATATTATTGTGATGGCATGTTTAAATTATCTATTAATAAAACAACTACTAATGTTTACTGGATTGACTCATTTGAGGCTGAATGGCACATCTGTCTCTCCAAGTTGTCACTCACTTTCAAAGTCGTTCCTAAATTTTATTTTTTGTCATTTAGATTCTTAAACTGACATTTTTTGACATTTCCGTTCTTTTTACCCAATTTGACTCCAACCCGACTCATTTTAACCAAATTTTGACCCAAACCGACCCGACCCAATTTCACTAATAAAATTTAAAAAAAAAACAAAAAAGTTTTAAAGTTTTATTTTAAAATATTAAAAATAATTATTATTTTAAATATTTTTACAAATTATTAATATTTTAAATTAATTATTATTTTAAAAAAATATTTTATTCTGAAATATTAAAAATAATTACTATTTAAATATTTATGTAAAATACAAAAAAGAGTAAAAGATAAATAAAAAAACTAATTCAATATTTTTTTAAAAAAAAAGAAATTAAAAATAATAATTATTTTCAGGAAAAAAATTAGAAAAATTTTCAATTTTTAAAAAAATGAGTAAAGTTTTATAAAATATAGATTCAGAAAAATTAAACTTTATTTTCATAAAAAAAATTTAGTTTTTTTAAAAACGAGTAAAAATTTTTGAAATATAGATTCGAAAAAGTCAATAAATAAAACTTTATTTTCTTAAAACAAAACTAGAAATATTTATTTTTTAAAAGATGTGTAAATTTTCATAAAAATAATTAAAAATTAAAAATTTTAAACTTTAATTTTTTATGAATCTATATTTTATGAAACTTTACTCAGTTTTGAAAAAATAAAACTTTTTGATATTTTTTCTTGAAAATAATACTTATTTTTAAAAATAATATTTTATTTTAAAATATAAAAAATAATTATTTTTTAAAAAATAATTATTATTTTAAAAATAATTATTATTTTAAAAAATAATATGTTATTTTAAAATATTAAAAATACTTATTTTTAAATAATTTCTTTGAATCTATATTTTATGAAACTTTACTCATTTTATGAAAAAACGTTCTTGAAAATAATAATTATTTTAAAAATATTAAAATAATAATTATTTTTAATATGTTAAAATAAAATATTATTTTTAAAATAATAATAATTTTTAAAAATATTAAAAATAATAATAATTTTTAAGAATTTAAAAAAAAATATTTTTTTTATAATAATAATTAATTTTAAAATATTAATAATTTTTAAAATATTTAAAATAATAATTATTTTTAATATTTTAAAATAAAATGGTATTTTTGAAAGAATTTTAAAATAATTTTAAAACTTTTTAGTTTTTTTTAAAAAAAATTATTAGTGAAATTGGGTCGGGTCAGTTTGGGTCAAAATTTGGTTAAAATGGGTCGGGTTGGAGTCAAATTGGGTAAAAGAAATAGAAACGCCAAAAATGTCACTTTAAGGACATAACTAACGAAAAATAAACTTTAGAGACGACTTTGAAAGTGAGTGGCAACTTGGAGGGACAGATGTGTCATTCAGCCCTCATTTGATGTGTGGCACTCTCATTTAGGAGATCTAAATTTTAGATCATTAAAGTTTATATCTAAACATGGCTTAATTTTCTATAATCATGAAAGTAAAGTGTGAAATTTGCATTCAAGCAAAGATGACCAAAAAGCCTTTTCCTAAAACAGAAAGAACAACTCAAATATTAGAATTGTACATTCTAATATTTGTGAATTCAATGGCACGTTAACAAGAAGAGGCATTAGATATTTTATTATTTTCATTGATGACTATTCTAGATATACATATGTAAATTTAATGAGACATTAAAATCAGGCTTTTGATATGTTTAAAAGTAATAAATCTCTTGTGCAAAATCAAAAGGAAAAAAAGATTAAAATTCTTCGTAGTGATAGAGGTGCAAAATATTTTCCTACAAAATTTGATTCATTTTGTGAGGAAAATGGATTAATACATAATAACACCATACTCACCTCAATAAAATGGTTTGGCAGAAAGAAAAAAATAGGACCCTTATTGAAATCATAAATGCTATGCTTTCAAAATTTTGGCCTACCTATGAATTTGTGGAGTGAAGCATTACTTACTTCTTGTCATGTGCATAACATAATTACTTCAAGAAAAACTAAAGTCTCACCATACTCAAGAAAAACTAAAGTATGGAAAGGAAGAAAACCAAACTTAAGTTATCTTAAAGTTTGGGGTTGTTTAGCATTTTATAGAGTCCTTGATCCAAAAAGGACTAAATTGGGAAAGAGGCATGAAAAGTATTTTTGTAAGATATGCTAAAAATTCCAAGGCCTATAAGCTATTGGATTTGGACTCGAATGTCATTGTAGAATTAATCAAAGGATGTAGAATTTATTGAAAATAAATTCTGCAATGATTCTAAATCAGCACATATGCATACGATGGAACAAATATCAATCCTAGTCCTTCTATTGAAAATAGAAACAAATTTAATGATATTTCCTTGTGAACCTAAGAGAAGTTAAAGAGCTAGAGAGGTTAAGGATTTAGGTTCTTATTTTATTTCCTCTCAATCTGTTGTCTTTCTTGCTGAAGGCAATAGGGATACACTGCTTAAGAAAATACCTATTTCACTAAATACAGAAGAAGTTCCTAATACATATAAGGAAGCAATGACTTCCAGAGATGTTGCATTTTGGCAAAAGGCAATAAACGATGAAATGGACTCAATATTATTTAATACTCCCTCCGTTCCAGGATAAAAGTCCTTATTACTATTTTAGGTAGTCCCAAGTTAAATGTCTATTTACCTTAAATAATCTATTTTTTACAATAATTTACCCATAGTACCCTTAGTATTAATTGTCATATTTCTATTCTTTATGCATATTTATGGAGCATCAGTAGTCATGTGCAAAAAACTATGCAATTAAATGAGAATTTAAATATAGATAATTTTGTCATTTTATCCTCTTTCTTAATATGCGCAAAAAGTCTACCAGGACTTTTATCCTGGGACGGAGGGAGTAATACTTGGGTGTTATTAAACTTGCCTCAAGGATCAAAACTTATTGGTTGTAAATAGGTATTTAGAAGGAAATATAATATAGATGGTTCTATTCAAATCTTTAAGGCGAGGTTGGTGCCTAAAGGATTTAGACAAGGAGAGGGCATATATTATTTCGATATGTATGCTCATGTGGGAATTAAGTATTTCTTCCATTAGATTACTATTTGCATTAGCACCCATTTATGAATTGTATTCTCACCAAATGGATGTAAGACTACATTTTTAAATGGTGACCTTGATGAAAAGGTATACATGGAACAACCTAAAGGATTTGTTATGCCAGGAAATGAAAGAAAGGTTTGCAAATTGGTTAAATCATTATATGGGCTAAAACAAGCACCTAAGCAATAACATGAAAAGTTTGATTCTGTGATTCTTCTTCATAGTTGTATTTATTTTAAGTTTACGAATTAGTATGGTGTAATTTTTTGTCTTTATGTTGATGATATGCTCATTCTTGGGACAAATATGTTAGGTGTTAATGAAACTAAAAAGTATTTGAAATCTCAATTTAAGATGAAAAATCTTAATGAGGTTGATACTATTTTAGGGATAAAAGTTAGGAAACATAGTGGGGGTTTTGCTTTGTAACAATCCCATTGTGTTGAAAAGATGCTTGTTAAATTTCAACATCTTGGAATTAAGGAAGCAAACACCCATATGATTATGCTTTTAAGTTAAATGAAAATGCTAGTAGAGCAATAGCCCAATTGGAATATGCAAATGCAATTGGTAGTTTAATGTATGCAATAAATTGTATAAGACCTAATATTGCATTTGCGGTTTGTAGACTTTCAAGATATACAAGTAGTCCTAGTACATATCATTAGAAATAAATTGCTAAACTTTTCGGTTATTTGAAAAGTACCAATGAATTGGAATTGTTTTATAATAACTTCCCAGCAATAGTAGAGGGATATACAGATGCTAGCTGGATAACTAGTGCAAGTGACAACAAATGGACGACATGATGAATATTCACTCTTGGTGGTAGGGTTGTTTCTTGGGCTTCAAAGAAATAGAGTCTCAGTTTGTTGCATTAGGAGCTACAGGCAAGAAAGCAGAATGGCTGAGAAATATGTTGTTAAACATTGAGTTGTGGCCTGCGATAGCGAAGCAACTATGTCTCGAGCGTATAGTAATATGTACAGTTGAAAGTCTAGACACATCAGTTTAAGACATGAGTACATAAGAGAATTAACTAATGAGGTAATTACCAATTTGTATGGTAGGTCAAGTAACTACTTGGTTGATCCTTTGACAAAGGGGCTTTTGAAGGAGTTAGTGAAATCAACTTCTATAGGAATAAGGTTGAAACAATTTTCGAAGTAATCACCAGTACTGATAACCCAACTTTAACCTAATTTTATTAGCTTAAAGTTTAAGGGGTAATAACAAGTTACTAATAAGTAATTGGAAGCACTATGATAGTGATGTGATAAAAATATGTAATTACAAGTGCACAGTGTCAAATTGAAGAACTGGCAAGTACAGGTCGAACCCACAGAGACTAGATTAATTTTAATGTATCCTTAATATCTATTTTAGGCGAATTAGAAATAAAGATTGAGAATCAATTAACTATAATTAAACTAACTAATAATAAGGAAGCAATCTAGGAATTTGAATCCATTAAATAATAAACATAACAAGTAATTCAATCTCTTCTATTTTTATAACTTAATTATGATTTTGATCTCCCTTCCCTTTAATTTAGTAATTTTATAATTAACGTGGGCAAGCATAGACTATGAAAATTTAAGAATTAACTATAACCCATCAAAACTTCTTTGAGCAAGCATGGATTATGAAAAACTCATATCTTAACAATAATTTATCAAAACCTCTTAATTAATTTAAAATCACATAAGAACTATAAAACGAAGGTATTTCAATAACGAAACATGAAGGCGAAATCAATTAAACATAAAAGCATAAATAATAGAAGAGATAAAAAAATATTATCATGAATAATTATTTAATTTCATCTTCATCCTAGATTAAAGAAATTAACTAGACATGAAAATAAATAAGCTAACTAAAATAAAGAAGAAGAAGTAGAAAATTAAAATTAAAATAAGAAAACTCCCTTTATTAATGATGAAGAAATAATTTAATCTTACTCCTACTCCTAACCTAAACTAGCACCTTCAACTTAAACTAATGCATCCATTCTCTCTAAAACAAGAGACCTATTTATAGGGAAAATAAATTTGTGCCCTAATTTACATTCATTGAACTTGACCTCTTTTGTTCCCTTTTTTCCTCTTCTTTCCTTCTTAATTTCAATCTCTACATGGTAATCTCCCAAAAGTCATTTTCCATGTAGGTTTCAACTTCATAGTGGCAATCAACTTCTCAAAGATATCTTATAGATTGACTTTCTTTTCTCTTGCTGGATTTGACTTGCATACCAAGATTGTTCCACCTCCTTCCTTTTTCTTGTAGGATTCTTCTTGGATATTCCCTTACATGAATAAGAGCATTAAATATTGCTTGATCACCAAGATTTTGACTTTATCCTAACAAAATATTAAAGCCTACAAAATAAAATAAAACATATTAATTTAATAAACTAATATAATTAAAAGGACAAAAATTAGGGATAATAAAATGTATGAACTATGTGCTTATCAAATACCCTCATACCTAACTTTTGCTAGTCCTCGAGTAAAATAAAAAGAAAATAAAATAAAACAAAAACTATATACTACCCCGTTTTCGTAGGAAACACGATTGCACTTAGCATGTGCAACAAGCCTTTAAACCCCAAGGTTACCCCAAGTGGACGAGTTGTGTCTCGTGAGGGTTTGCAGTGAATATACCCACAAAATTCAAAATTCAAAATAAAATTATTTTTGGGTTTAACCAATTATGAAATCGAAAGAAAACTTCTAAGTATACATGAGAATTATACATAAGCAAGATTAAATTCAAAATCACACTTTCACCTTATCAAAAATACTCAAATCTTCATTCTAGACACCATCCTTCATAAAAATAATTCCATGTGATGTATGCATGTGTATGTAATGTAACTTTTAGTAGGGATTTTTACCATGAAAATCAAGCAAACTCATCTTTCTTTTTCTTTTTTTCTCCTTTTTTTCATTTCTTTCTTTTCTAATTATTTTTTTCTTGACTTGTGCAATGTCTCGTTTTCTTAGGCTTTTCAGAGTTACCCATGTAGCGAGTGTTGGACCAATGACTCCCAAACCAGTTGGCTTTAGGGCACTAGGTGTAGAAACACCCCTAAGGGCTTACTAACTCGAGTAACAAAGGCCACAAAATTAGACTAATCAAGCTGCTTATATCCGTCACACTTTTCAGCGTGAATATCGATGCTTCCTGAGGCTTGGATACCCAGTTATTTCGTTCAATGGACGTTGAAGCAGTTATTTATTTCTTTTTTTCCAACTTTTCTGTTTCTTTTTTTCTTCAAATTTTTTCTTTTTGTTTTCTTGAAATTGCTCAAATCATAGTTTACACCTCACAACTAAGAGTTAGTGCGAACGTGAAGTGCAAAAATGCATAGGAACTTTATTTTACTCAAGATGGTGTTTCGAACTAAGATTTTGTATCTAATCAAAGGTTCGAGAGTTCTAAATCTTTTAATCTTACTCATGAGTTTTGCTCCACAGAAATTTATTAGAATTAATTCAATCCATAAAAAGTCAAACAAAATTTTTTATTTTTTTTTAAAACAAAAAATTCTTAAATTTTTGTTTAAAATGAGAAAAAAATATATATCTAATACTATAAATTTTTAAATTTTTCCTAAATTCCTTAAAAATAAAAAAAAATCTAATACTATAATACAAACAAACTCCCCCCATACATAAATCATGCATTGTCCTCAATGTGTGCAAATAAAAAATAGAGAACAAAGATGAGAAAGAATTGTACCTTGTATGTGGGGCCGTAGTACTACAATAAATGCGGTGAAAAAGAAAACAAATGTACATACCTACGAATTTCATAAATCCTAAAACACATGTAATGATAAAAGAGTGATACAAATGAGTATGTGAGTGTGGTCTCCTCATGATTTTTCGGAGGTCTAGGAAATTGAAAATAACCATAATTTTCATCATAGTTATGCTTAAAGTCAACCTTAGGAAAACATTCACTAATATGCTCAAAGTGTGGACGAATTAGCTTAAATATATATTCTAATTTGGGCGACTTATGTGTAGTAGATCTCAACATCTTATTGACCTTATCTAAATATTCAGATTCATTCCATTTTTGGTCAAGGTGATTTAAGAAAAAATCAATTGGATCATCTTCAATCACGAGTCTATTTTCATTCATTTTTTAGGTCATGGACAACTCTTGGATCATGTTCACTTTTATGGGTTGGTCTACAAAATCACTCGGTTGTTTTCTAGGAATAAGTCTTTCAGGATATGGAGCTTTAGGCTTATAGACTTTTTCAACCGACTCATTAAATATGACATGATCAATTTTAGGCATAGACTCATAATTTTTAGACTCCTCAAATTGGCTTGACTCAAACTGTGTAGAATTGAATACAAAATTTTTATATTCCTCATCATTTCCACAGTCATCATAATTTTTAAAACTAACCTCAAAGTTACTAAAAAATTCATCCACCTCTTGTTCATTTATTATGGTGGCTAACCGACTCATTTGAATTTCTAGAGGAGATATAACTTGATTCGTGTTTTGCATGAAATTAAAATGAGTTTTCATTAAAGTTTACATAGTTTTCTCTAAGGTGTTCAATCTTTCATCTTCTTCATTTGAAAATTCTTGTGGATATTGAGGCTCTGGATCCGAATATGAATATGAATATGGATAAAGATTTTCATAAGTTGAAAAAAATTGAATTACTTGGTGTGTATTAAACTTTTCATAGGATTCTTGATTCCAAGCAAAATTATTATTCCAACTATAATAGGAGTCCATCTTTCCACAAATCACAAAACAAATAGACTAACTACGAAAGTCACACAAAAGAAAAAAAAATTAAAAAAAATTAAAAATCCTAATTCTACGGTTAACCTAAATAAAATCTAGACATCTCCTAACTATTCCAAGTTACACCTTAAGGTCCACCAGATTCTAAATTAATCACACCACTAGCCAGGTAAGTGTAAGAACGGTGGGAGTCTCTCCGTGGGTACGGTGACTAATTGAATAACCACACGTTCTTTAGGCGTTTGCCTTTTGAACCACTTGCCTAGACACCAGTAATTTGATTAATTAAAAATTTAGCCTTCTCTTGGAGTTTCTTGCCCTAATTGAGCTCGAGAGTCCTAGGGCCAACGTCTACTTGATTTTATTAGGTCAAGGTTATGCAAAATGCAAGTTGGGTGGTTTGTGGGCCTAGGAAGGGTGATGAAATCCCCACTTTATCTTGTTATAGGTTGTGCCCTTAATGTTAGATTAAAGATGAAAATGCACAAATAAAATAAAAAAAAGTGTAAACAAATAAAATGTCCTAAAACTATGTGAATTACGAAGTAAAGAGAAATTTGACGTACCACAATCCTCCAGCAATCACCACAGTTTATATTTGACAAAAATAAAATAAAAACCTAAACAGGATGTGCTCTATGTGAGTGAATGCATGTATGCGGTAATTAGTTTTCTAACTAACAATAAAAACTAAAAAAAAATAAAACTAAGCTACTATTTTTTTTATTTTTTTTTAGATAAGATACAAAATACCAGGAATAACGCAACAATAATCTCGTCTTTTCGCACCTTTGAACCGCTTCGATAATCCTGAAAAAAAAATATTAGAACAAAAAAAAACTAATTCAAATAAATAAAAATTAATGAATATAAAATTAAATCTAGTCCCCGGCAACGGCGCCAAAAACTTGATGTGATAAAAATATATAACTGCAAGTGCACAGTGTCAAATTGAAGAACTGGCAAGTACAGGTTGAACCCATAGAGACTAGATTAATTTTAATGTATCCTTAATATCTATTTTAGGCGAATTAGAAATAAAGATTGAGAATCAATTAACTATAATTAAACTAACTAATAATAAGGAAGCAATTTAGGAATCCGAATCCATTAAATAATAAGCATAACAAGTAATTCAATCTCTTCTATTTTTATAACTTAATTATGATTTTGATCTCCCTTCCCTTTAATTTAGTAATTTTATAATTAACGTGGGCAAGCATAGACTATGAAAATTTAAGAATTAACTATAACCCATCAAAACTTCTTTGAGCAAGTATGGATTATGAAAAACTCATATCTTAACAATAATTTATCAAAACCTCTTAATTAATTTAAAATCACATAAGAACTATAAAACGAAGGTATTTCAATAACGAAACATGAAGGCGAAATCAATTAAACATAAAAGCATAAATAATAGAAGAGATAAAAAATATTATCATGAATAATTATTTAATTTCATCTTCATCCTAGATTAAAGAAATTAACTAGACATGAAAATAAATAAGCTAACTAAAATAAAGAAGAAGAAGTAGAAAATTAAAATTAAAATTAAAATAAGAAAACTCTATTAATGATGAAGAAATAATTTAATCGTACTCCTACTCCTAACCTAAACTAGCACCTCCAACTTAAACTAATACATCTATTTTCTCTAAAACAATAAACATATTTATAGGGAAAATAAATTTGTGCCCTAATTTACATTCATTGAACTTGACCTCTTTTGTTCCCTTTTTTCCTCTTCTTTCCTTCTTGATTTCAATCTCTACATGATAATCTCCCAAAAGTCATTTTCCATGTAGCTTTCAACTTCCTAGTGGCAATCAACTTCTCAAAGATATCTTCTAGATTGACTTTCTTTTCTCTTGTTGGATTTGACTTGCACACCAAGATTGTCCCACCTCCTTCTTTTTTCTTGTAGAATTCTTCTTGGATATTCCCTTACATGAATAAGAGAATTAAATATTGCTTGATCACCAAGAATTTGACTTTATCGTAACAAAATATTAAATCTTATAAAATAAAATAAAACATATTAATTTAATAAACTAATATAATTAAAAGGACAAAATTAGGGATAATAAAATGTATGAATTATGTGCTTATCAAATATCTTATTTTAGGATGTTAGTGCTAACTGTTATGTATTTAAGGATGAGTTTTTTAAAAATGTCTCAATGAGAATCAAGAATATCAAAAATGTTGGCATAACAGCAACACTGATGGATTCTCACCTATATGAACATAAGAAATAGAGCCGCTTCTAACAACAATTGCGAGGGTAATTTTTGTGAATGTTCATGAAATCTAGGATAAGGAATGGCTATTAATATTCATTGGTTAATTTACACCGAGACTATTTATGGTTGTGTGTAACATTTCTGGTTCTAAAATAAGAAATCATGGTTTAAGCATAGGTCACCATTGACTTCACTGGAACTTTGAAGTGTTTACACTAATTGAGGTTTAAGTCGAAAAATACCTTCTTGTATGCATAACTATATAGATAATTAATAATAATAATATTTACAATCTAAGTGGGGGATTGTTGAAGTTAGATTGTAAATATGTATTCCCTTCGTCCCCAAAAAAATGACTAAAGGTATAAATATTTTTGTTCCCAAAAGAATGAGATAATGTATATAAAATGAATGGTAACTAAGTCATTTATTAGGGTCCATTAGTATTAAAAAAATAAAAGTACTCATCACTTTATATAATCTTGTGAGATCATTATGAATAAATTTGGAAGTAACTTTTTTACTCTATTTCCTTTACTTTTATTTTTCTTAATATGTGTGCATGCAAACTGTATTTTGCTCATCCTTTTGGAGACAAAAAAAGTATGTTTTAGTGTTATGGAGGCGCACTTAACACTTTGCACGAGGCACGTACGCATGTGCAAGATTATATCTAATCAACTTTTAATTTTTCTAATCAAGTATGGTGTACATGATTATATCTATTCCTGGCAGTTTTTTAAAAAACTGTTATTCTAACAGTCATATTCTGGTAATAACTGTTTTTTAAACTCTATAAATTAATTTTTGCCTGGAAATTATTCATTCCTTTCCCTCCATTTTTCTGTTTACCAAAATTAATAAGTCTCATACTATTTTCTAAGGGAAAATCTTTAGATTTACTATATGCAAATTTTGTTGGTTTTGTTGTATCCTGAAAGTGAATTTGCTTATAACCATGTAGCAAACTCAAATCGATTGGGGGCAATTATCACTTTAAAATGGTGTTTACACTTCTCAAAACCAAATCATTTTCATTTTATATACTACTGTTCTAACAATTAAGTCATAAACTAACATAAATCTTTCTGCATTTTTGAGTACCTCATCAAGCAGGCGTTGGGTTGCTGATTTGGACTCACTAGCTCTTAGCAGAAGTATAAGTTTTTTCACATTTGGCTGGATCCGAAGTATTTTTTCCACAAGAACTACATATATTGACAATACCAAATTAGTTTATATATAGTTCAAAAAGAACAGAAATATAAACAAACTCTGAGAAGAGAGAGTACTTTTTGCAAGATAGCCTGGGGTACCAGTCACCAAGATGGTTTTGCCCTCAAAAAACTGCACCACGTTACCAAGTTCCACTGATGAAGATCAAACTTAAATGTCAGACTAATCTCGAAACAAAACCCAACAATGAGATATGGACAATATCTGCTTTATATATATATATATATATATATATATATATATATATAGGAGAAATCTCTCCAACGCACCAAAAACGGACCGGGTTATGGCGACGGACTCATAGCATATGCGTCGTTGGAGAGAGCTATAGCGACGGTTTGAACCGTCGCCAGACCGTCACTATAGCTCTCTCCAGCGACGCATATGCTATGGCGACGGACCGGTCCGTCGCTATAGCCCGATCCGTTTTTGGTGCGTTCTCAACAGTGCACTGGAGAGACGGACCCTATATATATATATACACGGAGCCGTTCAGGAACGGGCGAGCCCGTTAATGGGCTCGCTTTTAGCGACGGACCTGAACTGTTCCGTGTGTGTGTGTGTATATATATATATATATATATATATATATATATATATATCTTTTTGACTATGGGGATATTTTGGTTAAAACATCAAATCAAAAAAGATAAGTATTAACCAAAAGATTGTTGAAAGGTTTAATAGCATATTTAATCCCGAAGTATACATCAATTTATAATTGTGATCACGTTTAAATCTACTCTACTCGCTCCAAAGTAAGCCTAGTATTGTGGTCAATTTAGTCATCGGAATGTTGACACGTGAGCAGTATTTGAGATTGTATTTGAATAATATTTTGTATAGCTAAATAGAATAATAGACGGTCAAATTGTATTTATATACTCATGAGTCCGAACTCCTGACCATTCCGACTGATTTTTTTATTGACGGAGTTTCTATCATGGTCCATATCGGTTACTTTCTTGTACTTGTAGGTGGGTATCGGGAGAATTAAAATTTTGTGATACCAATTATAAATTAATATATACTTCGTAGTTAAATATGCAATCAACCCATTATTGAGTTATCTTTGTGAAATTATGCTCCCCATGTCACATTTTATATATGGCAAAATTCTTTTTGAGATGTTCAAAAAAGAATTGGTAAAAAAAACAAAAAAAAACGTTGAACTCTTCTTAAACTATCAAAGAAATATACAAAATTATTTATTTATTTTTATCCAAAAACATTAAACTTTTAAACAATTATTTAAAATATCCAAAATTTGATCAGATCATATATATATATATATATATATATATATATACACGGAGCCGTTCAGGAACGGGCGAGCCCGTTAATGGGCTCGCTTTTAGCGACGGACCTGAACTGTTCCGTTGTGTGTGTGTGTGTGTATATATATATATATATATATATATATATATATATATATATATATATATCTTTTTGACTATGGGGATATTTTGGTCAAAACATCAAATCAAAAAAGATAAGTATTAACCAAAAGATTGTTGAAAGGTTTAATAGCATATTTAATCCCGAAGTATACATCAATTTATAATTGTGATCACGTTTAAATCTACTCTACTCGCTCCAAAGTAAGCCTAGTATTGTGGTCAATTTAGTTATCGGAATATTAACACGTGAGCAGTATTTGAGTTTGTATTTGAATAATATTTTGTATACCTAAATAAAATAATAGACAATCAAACTGTATTTATATACTCACAAGTCTGAACTCGACCATTCCCACTTATTTTTTAATTGACGAAGTTTCTCTCATGGTCCATATCAATTACTTTATTGTACTGGTAGGTGGATATCGGAAGGATTAAAATTTCGTGTTATTAATTTTAAATTAATATATACTTCGAAATTAAATATGCTAGCAACCCATTATTGAGTTATCTTTGTGAAATTATGTTCCCCATGTCACATTTTATATATGGCAAAATTCTTTTTGAGATGTTCAAAAAAGACTTAGTAAAAAAAATAAAATATAAATAAAAAACATTGACCTGTTCTTGAGCTATCAAAGAAATATACAAAATTATTTATTTATTTTTAACCAAAAACATTAAACTTTTAAACAATTATTAAAAATATCCAAAATTTGACCAGATCATATATATATATATATATATATATATATATATATACACGGAGCCGTTCAGGAACGGGCGAGCCCGTTAATGGGCTCGCTGTTAGCGACGGACCTGAACTGTTCCGTGTGTGTGGGTGTGTATATATATATATATATATATATATATATATATATATATATATATCTATTTGACTATGGGGATATTTTGGTCAAAACATCAAATCAAAAAAGATAAGTATTAACCAAAAGATTGTTGAAAGGTTTAATAGCATATTTAATCCCGAAGTATACATCAATTTATAATTGTGATCACGTTTAAATCTACTCTACTCGCTCCAAAGTAAGCCTAGTATTGTGGTCAATTTAGTCATCGGAATGTTGACACGTGAGCAGTATTTGAGATTGTATTTGAATAATATTTTGTATAGCTAAATAGAATAATAGACGGTCAAATTGTATTTATATACTCATGAGTCCGAACTCCTGACCATTCCGACTGATTTTTTTATTGACGGATTTTCTATCATGGTCCATATCGGTTACTTTCTTGTACTTGTAGGTGGGTATCGGGAGAATTAAAATTTTGTGATACCAATTATAAATTAATATATACTTCGTAGTTAAATATGCAATCAACCCATTATTGAGTTATCTTTGTGAAATTATGCTCCCCATGTCACATTTTATATATGGCAAAATTCTTTTTGAGATGTTCAAAAAAGAATTGGTAAAAAAAACAAAAAAAAACGTTGAACTCTTCTTAAACTATCAAAGAAATATACAAAATTATTTATTTATTTTTATCCAAAAACATTAAACTTTTAAACAATTATTTAAAATATCCAAAATTTTATCATATCATATATATATATATATATATATATATATATATATAAGTCAACCAAATTCTGGACATTTTTTTTATAATTGTTTGAAATTCAATAGCTTACCTGCCAAAAAAAATAGTTTGTTTATTTTTTTTATAACAACTTGACAAGAGTTCAAAAAATATTCAGTTATTAAATACTCCAAGAAAACTTAGAAAGTTATCTAATAAGTGTTTAGCATAGAGTAAAATATCACCGTAAAATTCTTTTAAATGCACCTAACATTAATAGATAATGGATATATCACTTAGCTTCGTAAGAACATTAAGATATTTATATTTTATGAGAATTGATATTTTCTCATGCAATTCTCAAATAATTACTCAAATATGAATAATAGTATAATCCACATTCATATGAAAGAGAGGGACATGAAAAATATCATTTTTCGTGTGTAAATATCTTTGTGGTACCTATTTTATTTGTATTTTACATATTATACTAGAACTATGATTTATTTTTTTAAGATTCTATCAGAGGTATTTACCGTTTTGCCCCACGCATACCTTGCACATGACTAAAAAGTGGGGGCGGGGAATTGGACAACAAGGCAGTTGGAAGAATGACACTACGAAAAATTAACGAGTGTAAATATGCAAAGAAAATTCGTTCTTTAACCCAAAAAAAAAAAGTTAAGGCTACTGTTCTCGGATCCGCATCTCTGTGATTTCGGTCTCGCCTAGCATAGGAGATGGGGTGCCTTCGGTCAAGGGAGAAGGGGTGGCTGGAAGGGAGGAGGTGAAGGCAGCGGCGGTTGTGGGTTGTTCGTGACTTATAAGTCCTTTCCCTCAAGTGGCGGTTTATTTTCTTGGGGGAAAGGACTTATGAGATGACAGACCGTCTGTGCACGTTTCCCTATTTGCGGCTTAATAATGATGGTGGTGGGTCTCAGTCTGGCACGTGGAGTGGGGGTGATGGTTTGGCTTCAATAACATTAATATATTAATTATTGGTCAATTTTTGTACTCTCTTATTTTAAACTTCTTATACAGTAGAAACTCTATAAATTAATATTGTTGGAACTGAAAAATTTTATTAATTTAGAGAGTTATTATTTAATCGATAAATTAATAATTTATTAATTTAAAAAGTGTTTTTCTATTCAGTGAACATAAATTTAATTACATTAAAATTATTGCATTTTATTCATGTTTATATCATTTTTTTTGATGCAATGTATCATACTTATTAAATTAATGTAATAATAGAATTCATTGTAAGTGATATTAATTATTTTTAATAATTAAATAATGTTCATTGTATCCACTTTTCAAATTACATTCACATTTTATTTCAAAAAAAATTATATTCACATTAAGTTTAATTAATTTGTATATATAAGTTCATTGTACTAGAATAGAATCATATTTTACAATATTACCCTAGATATATTTGTAATTTAAAAGAATTATTAATTTATGATTTTGATGGGACCATATATTTATATAAGGGTCTTTTTAAAAATTATTAATTTATTATTTTATCGAAATTATTAATTTATCCCATTAGCCCAAGTCGGGACCGAAAAAAAATATTATTTAGAGAGATTATTAATTTATCGAGTATTAATTTATAGATGTTTTACTGTAATAAGAGAGTGGGAACAATGTTGGGATATGGTTTAATAGGTCTGGGAGATTCTGTGGGACCCGTGTCACGTGATAAAATATCTCAGTGGGGGATCTGACATTTTAGAGAGTTTACAATCTCAATTGACTTATGGCTCCTTTATTTTATTTGACTTGCTATTACTAAGGAGGTTGGATTCTATTCAGTGAGGAGTATTCGCAGTTATCTTTACATATGACTCCTAGTCCAATCGGAGGAGGTGTGGTCAAGCTATAAATACGCAGTCATAATTCAGGTTCCAGGTACAATTATTATTTACTTACTTTTACGCACTAAAGCAGTTACATACCTCCATTATTGACCTTTCCTGACCTGTACTTATTCTCACATCGGAGCTATCCTTCGACGGCCCCGGTCGTCAAGCTTTTTGGTGTGTTTGTTTGTTCACTATGCAAGTTTAGACTCGTTGTTTGGTGATTCAGTGAGCGGACAAATTTTAACATTAACACTTTCATACTCCAAATTTAATTTCATTGTTATAAATCATAGTATTAATATTATATCTGACTTCGAAGTATACACTTTGAAGGGATTTAATACCATGTACGCTAGCATAAGTTTACACATATTCGAGAACCAAAAACATACCTATTGAAGCGTATTAAATCTTTGGTGCAGAAAATCTCGAATCAATCCACAACTCAGCAGTGTCTGCAAATTACAATCCTTGTGAGATGAAAACGAAGCTCAATTCCACGATCCGTTCAACAAGATTTACCGAGTATTTGGGAGCTCTTTATTTTTGCTTGCAGTGTGCTCTTTACTCTCTCAATACCTCATCAGAATTATTATCCGATCAAAAATCCAAGAGAACCAATGTTCTGCATATAATGAAGGAGAGAGAGGGAAGCATGTGGAGCATTCACATGTCTCACAGTAAATCCATGAATCATGCACAAAATGTCCAAATGATGGAGGAGACATACTTTAACATGTTACACATACAAGGAGACCTACACATGGGTGTCATTGTCCAACATCTCCCACTCGCCCATGGTGGGGACGACGTAATCCTCACATCTGCTAAAAATTAGCTCAAACAAAAAAACTCGTAAATCTTTAGTTTCCAGATCGTGCGACCGCTGAGTTCACCTGCAATGCGGGAGCTCTATATCAAACTCATCAAGGCCAAGATAGAGACATCTACCCTTTAAAGAAAACAGTGTGGGAGCTTTTATGTCAAACTCAATTAGTTCACGCAGATGCTACAACCCATAAACTCAGAGTACTTCAGACACATTTGATTTTCACAAGGTCAAGCACCTCTAATCCCTCAAAGAGCCATACTTAACCACCTTTAGGCCCATGTCTATTTCGTATCTCACTTATTACTATATCGTTATCAAAGCACCATAGTTGTCGACAATAAGTGCAGAACAAGGTGAAATCAAATTGTCTTTCCTTTGTCCTAATACTACTCAGATATGAATCAACTGCTTTCCCAGAATCGGTCCTTATTGTCTCATCAATCCTGACCGTAGGAATCGAAACCAAAGTAGCAACATCAATCCATATCTTTGTAGTATAGTCAAATATCAGAAAGACCACTAGATGTAGGACTAACAATCCTGTCCTACTGGACTCACATGGTGAGGAAACAGGGATTCATTCTCTCATCTCCATTGCTTGATCGCTTAGCTCATGTAACCCTCTCACAACATACTATTTTATAGCCTTGTTGTACGGACCTTAGTCTAGTCACTCCTAGAGTGGCTAACCCGAACATTTCAAATTGCTCACTTATCAAAGCGCCACATTTGAAATTTCGTGTCGGTTATCATGTTACGGCAGACAATCTCTTCAATATGAGTATATGTCTTCTATTCATGCCGTACGGATCTAAGTTCAGTCACTCCATAAGCGCCTAACTCGAATTTTCAAATTGCTCGCTTTCCCAAGCGCCAACTCTGAACTTCACATCCGGCTATCAGTACAGGTTTATATAGATGGTGGGACATCTTATATTTGGTTAATTTAATTAACCTCATCTTGGCACATGTCAAGGCGACATTATGTTCATTTTGCTCGCTACTAAGTGCCAATTGATTGTTTATCCAAAGCATCATTAATAGCTCGCTACTCAAAGCGCCAATCAAATGAACTGTCTTAACCTTGCTCGCTTTTCAAAGCGCCAAGGGTGATTGCTCATGTGAGTGAGCCAATCAACCTGTTGACATATATTTAGTGTGTGCATATCCAATATGCATAATAACTGTGTGAACTAATAATATTTATCATGTGCGTTATCACAATCATAAATGGGAACAAATGAATCTAGCATATATGATAAATGTCTCGAAACAATAGTGAATATCTCAAATACAAGTCATACAATGAGTGATATTCCAGTAACAAAAAAAGTACATCAAACCCTACGAAGACCTAACGAACTAACATGCCTGCAAAGGGCATCTTTCGAAATAGGCTTCGTCAAGGGATCCGCTACCATAAGGTCAGTGGGCATGTACTTCAATATCACCTCATTATTCGTTATATTCTCTCTAATAAAGTTCATCCTCATGTCAATGTGCTTCGTCCTACCGTGATACTTAGGGTCCTTAGTGTAATCTAGGGTCATTGTACTATCACAGAAAACAGTAACGGGGTCTGAAGCATTAGGGATGACTCCAAGATCCTCAAAGAATCTTCTCAGCCACATAGCTTCCTGAACAGTTGACGTACATGCTACAAACTCTGACTCCATTGTCGAAAGAGCAACACAAGTCTGTTTCTTGCTACACCAAGTGATGGTGCCACCATGTAGCAAGAATGTATATCCTAAGGTCAACTTGCGTATTCTCTGGTTACCTTCCCAACTGGCATCGGAGTAACTAATCAATCGCAGGTCCGGTCCTCCATAGCATAACATGTAGTCTAAAGTACCCTTCAAATATCGCAAAATTTTTTTAATTGTCTTCCAATGAGCAATTTCAGGGTTTGACTGATAAGGACCGAGATAACCAACCACATATGTTATATCAGGCCGAGTACACACAACTGCATACATTAGCTTTCCTATAGCATTGGCATATGGGTAATAGGACATTTTCTTAATTTCCTCGGGAGAAATAGGGCATTGTTCGGGTCCAATGGCGTCACTTTTAGCTACAGGAGTGTCTATGGGTTTGCAGTTGCTCATCTGGAATTGCTCCAGAACCTTCTTCAGGTAATTCTCTTAAGACAAACCAAGAAGCTTTCTTAAGTGATCTCTATAGATCTTAACTCCAAGAACATAAGCTGCTTCTCCCATGTCCTTCATCTCAAAATTAAAGGATAGCCACCCTTTGGTAGTGACAATTATCTCCTTATCATTCCCAACTTATAAAATGTCGTCGATATACATCGATAGGATAAGGAATTTATCTTTGGACCGTTTGATATACACACAATGGTCTTCCTTGATCATCGTAAACCCATCACTAATGACGGCTCGATGGAATCTGAGATACCATTGCCTGGAAGCCTGTTTCAAACCATAGATAGAACGTTTGAGCTTGCAAACTTTGCGCTCTTGTCCTTCCACGATGAAACCCTCTGGCTGATCCATGTATATTTCCTCAGCTAAATCTCCATTGAGAAAAGATGTCTTCACGTCCATTTGATACAACTCTAAATCCAAATGCGCGATAATTGCTAAAATGAGGCGAATTGAGGCAAACCTTACAACTGGTGAGAAGGTTTCCTCGTAATCAATTCCCTCTTGTTGGGTGTAGCCCTTGGCTACAAGACGAGCTTTGTACCTTTCAATGGAACCATCCGCCTTGCGTTTGACTTTAAGAACCCATTTGTTCCCAATAGCCTTTCGCCCTGGTGGAAGGTCAACCAAATCCCAGACTTGATTAGTCATTATGGACTATATTTCATCTTCCATTGCAATCATCCATTTATCGCTTATAACAGATGATAGAGCATCTCGATAAGATCGAGGTTCCTCCTCTTCCCGTGTATCAGCCACAAAAGCATTCCCCTCAATCTCAAAGAGACGATGTGGAATGTTACCTCTTTGACTTCTACGTATTTGAGGAACAAGAGACTCCTCATTCGATGGAAAAGAACTACTATAAGGCATATCACTCCCACTATCTACAAGAGCCTGAGGAATATCCTCTTCGGTCTCTACTGTACGATTTGGGGTGCCTAAATCTTTCTCCATCTCATAAAGGTTCATCTCCTTGCTCACATCACCTCTGTTAGGGAAATTCATCTCAAGGAAATTCGCATCTCGTGACTCTATCTCGGATATAGTCCCATCAGGTTGCTCTCCAACAAACACATAGCCTTTGGAGTGTTCAGAATATCTCACAAAGATACACTTTTTACCTTCGGGCCCAACTTCCCATGTTGATGAGAAGTGTTGTGTACGAAAGCTGCTGATCCTCATAGTCGCATATGGCCCAATTCGGGCTTTCTGTCGGTCCACATTTCATATGGGTTGGACTGAACTGATTTTGAAGGTACACGATTAAGTATATACGTCGCAGTCAACAATGCATCACTCCAATAAGAGATAGGCAAATTTGTTTGCGCCATCATAGATCTAACCATGTCTAATAATGTCCGATTTTTTCTCTCCGTCGCACCATTTTGTTGCGGAGTTCTAGGGATTGTCAGTTGTCTAATTATCCCTCTTTCTTCAAATAGTGAGTTAAACTGATCGGACAGATACTCGCGGCCTCGGTCAGTTCTTAGTGCTTTAACACTTTTGTTTAACTGTTTCTCAACCTTAATCAAATAATGTCTAAAGCATTCTAATGCCTCAGACTTATGAGAGATCAAGAAAGTGTACCCGACGCACGCATAGTCATCTATCATTGTGAGAAAATAGGAACGTCCATGCCTTTCTTTCACATTCAAAGGGCCACAGATGTCTGAATGAATGAGTTGCAAAGGTGTTTCTGCCCTAGTAGCTTTACCAAATGATTTTCTAGTTGATTTATCTACTAAACAATGTTCACAAGTGGGTAGATTGACCTTAGCGAGTGGGCCTAAAAGACCTGTTCGAGCTAACCTAGTCATTCTATCCTGTCCAATATGGCCTAATCTAGCATGTCATTGAATTGAACTATTATGATTATTTTCAACAAGTAATGAATAAGAATCATCATTATTAATACTAGAATCAATAGTATCCAAAACCATAAAACCATTTGATACAAAACCATATCCAAAAATATTCCTCCCAAATGAAATTATTACAGAATTATTCTCAAACACAACAGAATATCCCAAACGTAGTACTGATAAAACAGAAAATAAATTATGCCGGACATCCGATGCATAAAGTACATCATATAGGGTCAATGCTGAGCATCCTCGCATTCCAGTTTGTAAGTACTAGTGCCTAGCACGTCCACACTGGAATCGTTCCTCATGTATACTTTTCTGCCAGCCGGAATGCGGCGATATTCCACAAATCCACTCTGATGTCTAGTTATGTGGTCCGTTGCTCCGGAATCTACAATCCATATATGGAGAGAATGAGCAACAAAAACAGTACTTGATACTAAGCACATAAATAGATTAGGACTAGGAATTACCTTCTTCTGCTCAGTGCATTCACGAGCGAAGTGTCCCGCCTTGCCACAGTTGTAACATGTCATATTGGTCTTGTCCTTCTTACCAGAACCTCGTTTGCCCCTTTTCCGTTTGCCGTCACCTCCACTCGCAGCCCTTTTAGGTGCAGTGGGATTACCAATCTTTATTTGTTGAGCCTTTAGGCGTTCAACTTCTAGACGTTTAGTCCTCAAACGCTCAACCTCCAGCTGCTTAGCTTCTAAGCGCTTAAGGTAATGAAAAATATCTTCCAAAGACTTAATGTTTTCATTTTGAGCTATGTTAACCTTGAGATTGTTCCAATTATCGGGAAATGAGCGTATCACTGCCCGAATTTGTTGTTCATCTGACAAAGGGTTGCCAACAGCTCCTAACATTTCAATCATATTCGACATGACCTGAAGATGTTCTCTAAAGGTATGTTCAGCTATCTTTTTATAACTGTTGAATTTGGTAGTTAAGAGATGCAACCTAGCCATGTCCATTTTCTTTTGAGAAAAAAAAGAGGAGAATCTTATTAGAGATATTCGATTAGTTCACCACAGTATATAAATCATCTTTTCCGCATGAATCAAATTAACATAAAAATAATATGACATAAATATAGAAGGGAGATTTCGCCAGGCTTTGGAATCACAATCCACATAAATGCCCAATTATTTAAATTTAATTTTTCAGTACATTATACGTATAATTTAGGGAATAACTTAATTAAATTATTACCACCTAAAATTACTCCCACTAGGATTAAGTGTACATGTGTACATATATCAAGACAATTTAATTCCAAGCATCAACAATTAATATTCCAAAAATATTAACAAAATGAATCAAATTATATGCAATATTACTCAATTAATATACCAAGTATGCTATAAACACATGAAAAAACTTCCAAAAATTTTTAACATTAGATTATCACAATAAAACATTACTGTAATTTTTCTGAAATTTTCTGATAATTATGTTAATTATTACAATTAATAAACCATAGCATAATACAATTGAAAATTATCAAAAACATCCAATTATAATAATATTCTAAAACTTTTAGTGAAAATATTAATAATAACCCAATAATAAATTACTGTAATTTTTTCAGAATTTTCTGATCAATAAAACTATTTTATAATGAATTTTCATTAATAAAACAATTAAAGAAAACAATTTCTGGAATTTAAAAAACAAAAATTAAAAAATTCGGAAACCGGGCTGGAAACGCGGATCAGTGCGCGGGTCGAGAATCGGGTGGATGGCTTTGTTGGCTGGGGTGACCGCAAGTCAAAACCAGGTCGGGCGCGGGTCAGCGGGAGCGGGTTGGATCAGGCGCACGGGTTGCCCCTGCACGTGCAGCACACGCGCCAGCTGTTGAATGCAGCCGTACATGGCGCGCGCGAGTGGGTTACCGCGGCGCTCCAGCGCGCGTGTAGGCCATACGCCGCCTTCCCGGACTTTTTTCGCGACGCCACTTTTTCTGTCAAGATCGACTGGATCATCTGAGGCCATTGGTATGCTCAAACATCATTTTGTGAGCTTCTATAGGACAGGTGTGATGAACGTGATTCTCACTAAGAGTGGGATTCCACTTCATCTTCAACCTCCAGCCATCAGAAATTTACAGAAATGTCATTTCGCGACCAAAACTTTGAAAGGTTATATCTCTTTCAATATTTATCCGTTTAATGCATATAATATGTCGTTGGAAAGCTTACAACACGTACTACGCATACATATCAAAAAAAATCTAAACGAACAAATATACAGAAAGTTATGACTACTCAAAGTGTTCGGGTTGATAATATTTTCAAACTTTTTAAACATTCATCAATGGAGTTTTGTGTAAACTACATACATGGCATACATATGTACATATGATAGAAATATGCATGCTCTGATACCAATGAAGAGATTTAATACCATGTACGCTAGCATAAGTTTACACATATTCGAGAACCAAAAATATACTTGTTGAAGCGTATTAAATCTTTGGTGCGGAAAATTTCGAATCAATTCACGACCTAGCGGTGTCTCCGAATTACAATCTTTGTGAGATGAAAATGAAGCTCAATTCCACGATCCGTTCATCAAGATTTACCGAGTATTTGGGAGCTCTTTATTTTTGCTTGCAGTGTGCTCTTTACTCTCTCAATACCTTATCAGAATTATTATCCGATCAAAAATCCAAGAAAACCAATGTTCTGCATATAATGAAGGAGAGAGAGGGAAGCATGTGGAGCATTTACATGTCTCACAGTAAATCCATGAATAATGCACAAAATGTCTATCATAAATGTCCAAATTATAAAGGAGACATACTTTAACATGTTACACATACAAGGAGACCCACACATGAGTGTCATTGTCCAACATACTTATTTATAACTGGGCCACAACATTTTAATCATCCTAATACCCACCACCAAATACTAATAAGTAATCGATATCGACCTTTAAAAAAGTTCAGTGAAAAACAGTGAGATTGATAATGAATTCTGGCCACGTGAATATAGATAAATATAGTTTGACTGTATATTATTTGATTTAATTGTATAAAAATATTTAAATGCTACTCAAAATATTGCTCATGTGTTACAAAATAGACCGGATTATTAATTAGGATACATCGTGCATGTGCTTATTTTGACTTTGCGGAGAGTGCTGGAAAATTTTAAACTGTATTGGTCTTAGTATGTTGAAATTACAAATTTATCCTTTTAAGTTATCAGCCAGTTTGAAAGTAATCCATCAATTACCGAAGTGCATGCCAATTAATGTTAAATAAGTTCCTTGAGTTGACTTTTTCTCATTTTCTTGTCATGTACTAGTCACGAGTTTGTTTAATAAAAGTATCTTTATCAATTGACAACAAAACATACTCACTTCACACAGTTAACCAACGTCATACATACATATTATATGTTGAACCAGGGGCGGATCTAAGTTGGAGCGGGGGGGTCATCTGCCCCCTTTGAACTTTCAGGGGCTTCTATATAAAAAAATAAAGGGGTCTTAAGTGAAATTTTATGCTTTAGACTTAAAATTCCTACACACTCTCATTAGGCCATTACCAAATGATAAATTGAATTCCCTCATTACTTATTTAATTTCCTTGAAATCATGCTTCACTTTCTTGGGCACACCATTCTCATGCTTTTATAAAGAAATCAACTTAATTCCCATTCGTTTTTGTCTTTGTTCCTCATCATCATCACATGATTCCCCATTCAATTTCTTCAATCCCACATGGCCACATTCCACTTCTCGACTTCCACTTCCCACATTTTAAAAAGTATATTTTAATTTTAGTTTTTTTATTTCACAAATTTAACAATTGTTTTAGGAATTTTTGTAATTGTTTATGGATTCGTTTTTTTTTTTGTACTTTTATAAAATTAGGATTTTTTACTTCTCAAAGCAACATTGCAACAATGAAAAGAACTCCATCAAATAAAAGTTCTTCAAGTATGTGTTCTATTCTATTTTTACTTTCTTTAAATTTTATAATTTATTTTGTAATGTTATTTGTTAGTGGTTTAAATTAATTGAGATTGTTTATTGTTAGTGCTAATTACACTTACTATTCATAATATATATTGATCTTGTTTTGATGTTGAATTAGTTTTTAAATATTTATTGATCGTCAGGAATGGACATACACAATGAAACCTCGAAAAATATTATTGTAAACAATATTTGAAAATTATTTAATTTTGTGATTCATTTTATTAAATTTTTATTCTTAAGTAATTTTTTTTTCCGAATATGACCCCCTCAACTTTCAAGCTAGATCCGCCCCTGTGTTGAATGATGCATTTTCATTCATCTACATATTATATGTTGAACTTCTAGTGCAAAAAACATTATCCAACATATAATAGAGAAGGCGTTGTCTAATCACTAATTATAACTATGGATCATTACGTAATATATATATACACACACACACACACACACTACTCCCTTCATTCATTTTTAATTGACGTTTTAAGAGAAAACATAAATAATAAGAAATTTAATTATTGATTTGTCTGATTAATCAAATCAATTAATAAATATAACAAGGAACAAGGCGTTAAGAGATCTTATCTTGAGCCGAGTTGCATTAGTTTGCAATTTAACTGAGTCATTTTAGTTAGTCACGAGTTCATCATTCAAGACTTTCCATTATGTTAATACATGTAATGTATGTTCAGTTCATATCCATACTAAATTTTTCGTATCTTTGTTTGTATTATTTCTACGAACCTACATGTATTTATATAGAAAATGTTAGGATATGATTTTTAATGGGTCTAAAATATTTAGTGGGTCCTCACTTATGAATAATATGCAACACAAATGAGAAGGAATGCGGAAGGCATGGGCAACCAAAAGTTGTGGTGGAGGCCACAAGGAAGTCTTTTCATTATGTACAAGCTTTTTCATTGTCCTGGGAGATCAAGAGGCTTTTGCCCTTGTTATATATAAAAGGAGGAAGCAGCAGCAAGGGGAGAAAGAGAGAATGAGTTAGCATCGATATATACATACACTCCAATTCGAGAGTTCAGGAAAAACATCAGAAAGCAAAAGAGCAAATAGAGAGGAATAAGGGTGGTGTGGAGAGAAAGTAATTATGAACTTTATTTATCAGTTGAGAGCTTGTATTCTACATATTATTTTTATAATGGATTTCTGAGATCTCTCCTCGTGGTTTTTTCTCAATTGGGTTTCCACGTAAAATCCTCATGTTATTATTTTATTTCCATGTGTCATTATTTTATTCCGCACACACTAAAACAAATGCATATCCTCCAACGTTAAACGTCTTTTCGGCTCGTTATTTGGTGATTTGGCGAGCGGTCAGAATTTGGCGTTAACAGAAAATATATGGAATAATTTCATACGACATTTTTTTTTATTTTAGAAATATTTTTGTGAAACATATATATGCTCTACAAATCAATTATATAGTTAAAAGCACAAACTTGGTTTCACAAATTTGATTCAACTTTTTTCTTTTCTATTTAAATTAATATAAGTACTATCTAAATTTGTAACATTTAAATATCATCCAAATTTGTAAAGTATTCAAACGGAACCCCAATCTATTACGAAAAAGTAATGTGTTTTTTATTTTTATATCTCTAATATGAAAAGGAACTTCTAAATGATTTTTTATTTTTTATTTTACCAATTTTATTACAAAATTTTTTTATAACAATTTTAAGTAAGATAATATATCTTAACAAAGTTTATGTAGGATAATTTTATTAAGATATTAAAATATCAAAAAAAAATCTCTTAACAAATCACGTGATTTAATTATATTAATATTAGTTGTGAATTTTATTATTAAATTAATATCCTAACTAAATTAAATTCATTAAAACTTAAAATTTTCAAAGCACGTGATTAATTGGGTTTTTTTTTTGAAACATAATAATTTCAAATTAGTTGAAAAATTATAGTGGATTCATTACTAATGTCATGCCTAAATTAAAATTTATTTAAACTTGAGTTTCATAGTTTTATTCGGATTAGAATTTCAAGCAAATTTTGTCAATATAAACAGTAATATATAATTTCATTATAACTTAAATAAAAATTAAAATAATTATTTTCTCATAAGCATAACTAAATAATTCTTCCATTCAAATGTTTAGCTAAATAATTGATCGAATGAGCCTATAATATATAATTCAACAATTTATTATTTAAATAAAAATTTAATAATTTAATAACTATAATTATCTTTTTAAAATTCTAATTAAATATTTATCCTATATTTAATTCATTATTTTAATACTTGACATAATAACCATTATCTGTGTTGCTCGTGCTTGGCACGGAATTGGTGAACTTTTATTCATAAAATTCCTTAGAAATAATTTGTTCATGCATGTATCTACTGTTTTCAAGTTTCTCTATACATGTATAAGCATCTTATATGATGTGTCAAATTTATAGGAAATTAAATTTATGGAAAGTACCTAGCTGTAATCGTTTTGTTATTTATATCGTTTCTCTACACCACGTAAAATTGAAATATGTCATTTTTAAATTTAGTTTGCGTCTTGTATGAATTATCAATCTAGTTAAAAAAAATCTCAATGTTACCTTTCTAGTACGTATTAAAAAAAAATAAAAGAGAAATAAATTAACATTTAATATAAGGATAATATAAGAAATTAAATTATTAATACTTTTTTGCGATAAACTATAAACAACAAATAAAAAAAATAATTTCACTCTCAAAAAACAAATAAAAAGAAACCGAAGGAGTTTCCTATATGCACAAACTTTAACGCTCAAACTTACTTCTTCAATGGACCAACTAATTTGGTGGCACTTAAATGCTCAAATTTACTATGTTTGATTGTTGAGTTACCAAATCATAAATGAAAATTGTTACGGATGTTTTCTTTTGCAAATTAGACCAAATAATGTAAGTAACCAAGTAGTTATAGGACAAACTGTAAGTATAGCTTTTGTAGGTGGTTCAAAATGAATAAGTAACCTAGTAGTTATAGGACAAAATGTAGGTATAGCTTTTGTAGGTGGTTCAAAATGAGTCATTTATTGTGAGAATTTTTAGTTGAATTATAATTACAACGTATGTATATATATAAAATATGTAGGAATTAAAAATGAATTTTACTCTTTTTTATTATATATTATCGCATACTCCTACGTTGGTCGCAATTTAATTTCGTTACATATTTATTAACATGTATATCATATTCCGTTCAAAATTAAAATGCATAATAAATGTCATCAAAACAAACAGTCAAATTTGTTAGTGCCATGCGTGTGGAGAAAATGTATGAGATCATGAGTGTGTATAACTCAGTGCTCTTTGTACGACAGTAAAGTTGTAAAATGAACCAAACTATTCGAGCTCGATTCGTACTCGTTCGACTAAAAGTTCAATTCGAGCTCAACTCGAAACATAAATGATTTAAATGAGTAAATTTTAAAGTTCAATAAATTACTCGAACCTCTTCAAATTGTAATTTTCTATTGATCAAATTATATTCGCTCGAAAAGTTCAAACTGCTCCAACTCGATTCGAGATCGTGCTCGAGCTCGATTTAAGATCGACTAGGTAACTAAACGAGACTCAATTAAACTTTATTTCATACTCAATAAATTTTGTGAATCAAATCTGAACAAATCAATACTAGACTCGACTCGGTTCATTTACCTCCGATATGACATTTAAAGAGTTCATATCTTGAAAGGATATTACCATTTTGGATCGAATCCAAGAACGTTTCGATGGCTGTAGACTATAGATGACCAAATTCAAAAAAATAAATACTTCCTTCATTTTAAACTATAATATTATTATTGAATTTTTTAAAATTCATTTAAAATATTTTAAAATTTAAAATTGATATTATTTATTTTAATTTTAATTAATACAATGATTAGTATTATAAACTATCAAATAAATATTAATCATTGTAATATTTATTGTTTTATAATTTTAATAAATAATTTTAAATTTAAATTTAAAAATATTTTAAATTAATTACTTTTTAAAAGTCAATAATAATGTCACAATTTAGAATGCTGAAAATATTAAATAAATAAATAACTTCAAGAAGGACCCCTACTTAGTAGTTTTCGACTAGTACAAAGGGGGTTAGAATAATGTCTTTAATCTTTCTTCTTCTATTTCAATGGGAGACTTTGTTTTCGCGTGGTATATCAATAGTCTCTTTCTTAATATGTGATCTTTCTATTCACATTGACATCAAACTTCTCCTTGAACTTTCGACCATACTCTTTGAATATTAACTCTCCACGTCTCTTAATTGACAAATCACCTTGTTCAATATCATTTATTTGATCCACCAAGTGTCCGTTATCGAGCCTAACATGTCACTTAACTAATGAGTTCAAAGAGCCCGTTGTCGAACCTAACATGTTACTTAACTCAATACCACATCTCCTAACTAACACAAATCACCTTGTTCAATATCTCTTGTTTGATCCACTAAAAATTCTTCGAAAAGAGTCTACTTGTTCAAAAAGTACATAATTCACCCAACATCCGTAACTATTGAGTCTAACCCATCACAATTCTAACAAGATCATACTTTATACAATATATTTTGTCAAGAGTTAAGTAAAGACGCGGTAAGCGAAAATTAATTATTGGGAACTGACAAACCAATAAAACAACAATAGCAACAGATACGATTGATTTTACGAAAAAAACTCACTCCTTGCTCAATTAGTTATATCATCCACCATGCATCCATAATCACAAATCATCAATCTAATACCTATTCTTAAGAATACAACATGCCCGTACACATCCTTCTTATTCTCTCTCTTCTATTTTATTCATCTTTCTATCTTATGAACATATTTTCTCTTATGCCACCCAACTTTTAACTTTTAATAGTCAACTTTTTCATTACAAATCATAAATCATGAATCTATATATTGTTAGAAAGCTATGCTGTTGAATCCGAACCCACTGAGCAAAAAACACATGACAATTATATAAATCAAATTATGCCACCGATAAAATGTTTACAAAAAAAAAATCAAAAAATAAATCAACCAAGTCACTTTAATCAAACACATCCGAAAACTAATTCTCCCTTCCTGTGTGAATCTAATAGAATCAAGAAAAGCAATATAGATTTTGAAAAATAACCGAGAGCAATCACACAAAAGGACACCAAGCAATCACACACAAAACTCTTATCTGTACATACAAAAGCTCCCTATATTGAACTTCTTGATTTATGAATCTAGTATATAAAAGCTTCCTCCGGATATAATCGCAAAGAAAGATGGTAGAAGTTTAATTACTGAAACCAAGGACAAAACATCTCTACCCACAACAAATTTCTACTTCTCCTGTTTCCTCCCTCAAATAGGCTTTTCCAGGAGAAAGAAATGTAGAAAAAAATTCCCGTGCTGTAAAGGTGATTTTCCAAGAGAATGTTTAGGGAAAATCGTCGGTTCTCAAAAGGTAAACTAAGAAAGTGCTTGTTAACATTTACATTTTTCACTCTATGCAATAAAATCTCAAAAATGAAAAGAAAATAAAATTCCGAAAGCGAATAGAAAAAAAATAAATCGAAAGTGAATAGAAGAAACTCAGTATTCCAACAATGTTAGTATTATGCTAGTCAGTTCTTAGAATTATGTTGTACTTAGGTCAACTGATTCCAACAATGATGTTCTAAATAAGCGAACCCCTAGGAAATACCTCATTAAAAGAATATTGTGCACACCAATCATGTTCCCTTTCCATGTACCAAAGCAATGATCATTCCAAGGAAACATAGCTCTGCAGTTTACAGAAAGACTGCCCTATTTCTAGTGCCGTATACAATATTCTTGTCTAGCAATCTTTCTCAGCACTCCCAGACAAAAATCATAGGCCTACTGTCAGAAAAGGGAAGGAGAAACGGTACCAGCACATGGAAGACATGATTCTGTGTTACACCAACATGATCATCTGAGATGGCATATTCATATATGAAACAAGTATATCTCACTGCTCGAAAATGGTTTCAGCATCTCCTCGTCTTTGTAGTGACATAAAAATCTCAAGCATCCCAATCTTCGTCACTTCCAATTGTATCCTAAACAAAATTATTTGAATTAAATTAGTGAATCAGAAAGGGAGACTACAGCTCGAGAGTTTCCATGAAGCAATGAAGAAAGAAAACCTTCATTGGCATCATTGCCCATGCCATATTATTTTACCCATAATGGACATATATGTAAAATACTAAATGACAATAAATACTACACAATCTTGAAAACAAGCAGAAAAACAGACCTGTGACGTGCTTGAGAACTCTTCAATGTCATCTTCAACCTACAGAGTTTACCAATTAAATTTGTTAGGAACAGATCAACAGCTTCATCAATGACTGAAAAGCAAATGTTTCAACAGTTTATCCTTATTCCATTCAAAGTATGCATTCTAGTGCAGGGACCAAAATAAATTTTGGTAAACAACAAAAAACTTTTCTTCTCCTTCACTTTAAAAGCCTCTTGAGACAATTACATGTTAAGTTGGTTTAATTTTGCTGCAGAAGAATCCGTTACTGCCACCATGCTAAAGATCAATCACGTATTGCATTTGGAACTTGAGGAGAGGAAAAGAGATCGACTATAGAATATACTTAAACTTGCCATTAGATGAGTGCAAGATATCCGACTGTTGGGATTCTCATTGTGGTTTCAGTGTATACAAAGAAACTCATGCTATCAAAGATCAGCACAACAATGTATTGGACTGTTTTGTTATATCCAGAACTATCATTACAAATTTCTTCATTAGACCCTTTGCATATCCTCCCACAAATTTTATATCAGCGAAATTAAGAAAATCAAACATGAAATGCGTGCACAGAAAAACAGTTTTTTCCCCTCACACAATTTGACACACTCATCTAAGCATTGTCCATCATGTCTAGTATCCATATTCAATGTATGGACACTATTGAACAAATTCCAGAATCCACAAATTCAGAGTCTAGGTACTCTTAAATACAGACACCGACACCCGAGTCCACATAACATAGCTTGTCACCACTTCCTTCATAAAATCTATGAAGAGTAGAAGCAAATCCCTGATAGCAACCATACCATAATCATTCAGTTAGGGGACAATGAAAGAATATTATTGGCTTATTGCAAGAGTGCAACAGGCAACTAGGCAAGGTCACATCTTATTGGCACCAAGAAACATATATCACGGACATTCTAAACACATGGTCAAACTAGATATCCATTGTGATAACCATATTGCTTCACAAATTCGTTAAAAGGACATCTTAGCCAGCAAGTGGTGAAAAGTAATAGGCCTCTCTATAGACCGGATTGGCTCTGTTCTGGCTGGTTCTGGATCAGATTCAGTAAGCAGCTAGTTGGATATTATCAATCTCTGATCTGATGGATCAGGAGATTCTGGATCAGGATTCAGATCGATTCTGATCTGAGAATCAATCTGGATAACTCAATTCGTTTTCTTTTTAGACTTCTTTTTTTTTTTGCCGTTTCATTTGGGGTACTGCATAGAATGCTCTGTGCATTAAAAAATGGATTGTTATTTTATCAAGAAAAGAGCTCATGAATTTATCAAGAAGCACAAGTCAGAGAATGAAATTGAAATACAGAGAGAGGTAAACAGCTCAACAGAATTTTCAAAACCACAACAATGATAGCACCTTTTACGTCAAAATTAAACCATAGCCATCTATTCAAAACTTAAATCTCCAAAACCATAATTATTTTTCATATTAAACAATATTATACAACTTATACATAAAACACTGAACATAGAATTACATGCAAAAATAACCATATGAAAAGGATGAAGCTTCTTCCATCAACCTCTCTTTTAGATCCAACCTTCAACATAAAAACTATAAAAACAAACTAAAATAACTATTGCATATTAAAAAAATAAAAAGAAAATAAAAAAAATCTTATGCTGGAAGCTAATATTCATATGCTGACAGTGACAGTTATAAGCCCCGTCAAGTATCACAACTATACAGTAGATCGTTCAAGATATATTTATCTCCTCCTCTGTAACTTGTAAGAATTATGCTTGACCTAGTAATTAATGGAACTGAACCCATGTCTGATATAGGTGCTCACAATAAATTTACAGTCAGATCAAATGCAGCTATATATGTGTGCGCATATTTATGAGTAGTTCTATGTACACAAACAGTTTTGCACAAACAAGAGAAAAAGTAGTACATCGGTCCTATCATTTAAATTATTGATAAGATTTATTAACTTTTGATATCATTTTTTTACCATTCAATACATTGGATCATAGTGTTTGTGCACAATCGTTTGTGCATAATTTGTGCACATAGAATTACTCCATATATACACACACAAAAACACACATAGAGAGAGGATGAGAAGAGATTCATCACTTGATTGAGGCAAATCAACTGGGTAAAAGATAACAGGGTGAGGTCATTTGCTAAAGGAGAGAAGAGGAGAAAGAGAGAATAACTGTTGTTTGAGGAGGGGAATGAAATGTGCCCTAACTATATTGAGATTTATATAAGATTATAACCTATCATTTGATCACATGAGGATCAATGGTTATTATGTTTTTGAATTATATGTTTTAATTACTGGATCTACTATCAACTCCAATTTGTGGGCACTTAAGATACAAAAGATTGCAGGCCCAGTGTAAAAACGATCAATAAACAAATTTATGGATATAATCAATGGGATTGGATCGGTCCCTGAACAATATCTGGTCCATTGACAGGTCTAAGAAGAGATAACAAACTATGAACAAGTTCATGCAAATCTCTAAACAATAAACCCTTAAATGTATTTGACATATTCGGGGAAAATATTTAAACATTGCTTCAAAATTAAGAAAGTCACAAAGATGGGTTAGATGACAACGCTACCTTTCACTTCTACTTTATAAATTTACACAAGACAGTAGAAAGACACAATTAAGGAAGCAGTTTACTGAAGGCTTCATCAGTATAATATAATAGGAGAGAGAGGTAAAAACAGCAACGGTCATATTCAACCACACCAATTTTTACCAAAAACAAATTATTGAATATAAATAATAAATTACCTCAGACTTTTTCTTTCTTGCCGAACTTTTTGTACCTACAGAATTCCGGAAGCAAACAATAAGCTAATTACTCAACATGTATGGAACTAAGGAAGTGAAGATATGCATTGCCTTTAGTACAGAAAGCTGGGGGGGAGAGGGAGGGAAATCAAATATGATCTGAAGAACATACTATCTAAATCAAAAGGTGCGACTCTTAGGATTGAGGCAAGAAAATACAACATATAAACAGGACTGAGACCATGTTCCCATCACAAGTATAAACCGAATGAAAGATTATCTTACTTCAGTGGGTGAAATGAAAATTTATGAACATCAAGAAATATTTGGAAATGCAGGCCTATAAAAACAACTATTGAGACTCTTGCATCAGACACCTAAATTGTCATGAATGTGCCATTGATTCGTTGAAGCATGTGATGTATTGATGGTCTATTTCTAACAACTTATTGCCACTGGTAACTCACATGTTATGAAAGCTCTAGTTTTGCAAGGTCATAGCAAATCTTTATGTTTCTTTTGGCTACGCCATCATGTTGGTGGATATACTCTTGAGCCTTGACTATGTTTGTGGCTTATGATTAACCTTGGCTTGTCTGTAGACTCTGTACATGTGCGAGAGGGACACATCGGCAGGGAGTGTTGAAGCATGATATACATTTTTGAGTCATTTTCTAAATTCCTATAACTTAAGTTCTCAGAACAATTGGTAATTTAAGAATTACTATCAAAATTACAAAAAAGTTGAATGCCGACAGGCCCATCTTTAGGAAAATGCTTAAATTTAAAACTCATGCCCAAGTACCCACTGACCAGTAACCACAAAAGGACTCTCGCAAACTCAAAAATCTCTCAGCAATCACCTACCGCAATTTCCAGGGGGAAAAAATAGGGATGACAACTAGAAAGTGACACCTGAATCAATATAATTCGACCTCAAGAAAGGAAAACCCTCTTCCCCAATCCACCCATCTAACCTCTTAGCAAATCTCTGCACAACAGGATCACAAAAGCCCAACAATCTATTTTAACTTCAAAAGAACATCTACATAAGCCAAAAAACAATTCCTAATTAACAAGCAAGCTCTACATATCAAGGCATAATTAAGCTTAACTTATTGTCCTATCCGTTGACATTGGACTTCAACTGTTGCAATGGTAATAATATATTCCCTCTTTGTGGGAGGGGCAACATACAATCATTTTGAATCTCTTTTGCAATCATTTTGAGACAAACAAAAATGACAACACTGACAATTTTTGTAGGACATATCCTAATCAGAAATTTTACTACACATATCTTCTGAGTTTTCTGCAACCTAACACTTCCAAAAGCAAACCACCCATCTTCAAAGCCTTTGACTGTTCTTTAACCCATTTAAACCCTATACCACATTATTCTTACAACCTTGGCACACCATAACCATTTTATAGCAGCATGCTTCAACGATGACTGAGGTTTCCTAAATCAGAAACTTGATCAAATTCATGAATCATAATTTCCATATAAGAGTAGCACCTGTTTTAAATATATGACATATGCCAGCATAAAATTATGTCAATATGAGAGTGAGTGTTCGGAGAGTGTGTGTGTGTGGGGGGGTGTGGGGGGGAGAGAGAGAGAGAGACCAGCTTTCTTTTCCTCAGTCGCCTTCCGCTTTTTACTGGGTCCTTGCACCTGCACCAACATCCATTGAAAAATAATTGTATGCCTCTAATCAAACAAAAAAGTAATTTAGAAAATATACAGCTGCAACAACTGTCTCACTTTAGGGTGTTGCAAAATGAGAAATAGGAATCAAATACAAATAGTTTTTAAAAAGAGAGCCAAATGATGTTAGGAAAAAAATCTCACCTTAATTTGATCAATCTTCCGTTTTGAATCTGTATGCTGCAAAATCTGGCTGGAATCTAGAATGCATGGATATATAATCGGCTTTAGTTATCCGAATTACATTAACATCACCATAAGAATTTAGGAGAATCATGAACCTTTTGATGAGGAATGTCGTTGCTTTCCTGGCGCCTTCTGGAACAGGAAATAAGAAAAACAGAGATAAATAATGACAATTAACTTTCTCTATAGTCGCATATGTGCATTGCATATTTTATTCATTTTTACTATGAGATGATTATATTTGAGAGGCACTGTAAACAAGCCTACAGAGAATATCACTTATTTAATAATCCATGTCTTGTCAGATGTATCCAAACACGAACAATAAAATTATTTTTTGCTCAACTCAAATATAAGAAATATATTGTTATCCAGCACAAGGATGAAACTTCTTAGATATTTTGTCACACGTCAGACTACAGACAACCCTCAAACATTGGAACATGGTAACTTATAGAGAATGAAAAAGCGGAAAAAAGGTATAAGAAAAATAGAGGCCGAGTTATATATTCTACTAAGACTGGTCATATGTATGGTTATATTACTAAAATAGACATGAAGCAGAGTAATCGCCCAATAGAGACTCCTGGAGCTCCACCACCCTGGAATCCCACATCACCAAAAATTCCCCCGGCCGCACCCACTGCATCATCACATATACATCTTACCCATCTACCACCCCACAAACTCCTCACAACCTCTTCTGATATGGTACTATCTTAGTGTCCTGCAAACACACAATAAATGCATTTGACCTCCCAACAGGCAACAAGCTCCTTACTACCATTTTCTTCTTAACATCCCCTCACATCCCAAAATAAAATTTGAACTCTCATTTCAATACAATATCATTGGCCCCCATTCCTCTCTTAGCTCCTCCTTAACGCCATCTCTTTTCAATTTCAAGGATTAATGTTTTTTTGGCTGCTATCTAAACGCAATTTAAGGAATAAATTGTAGTCACTATCTCATGGTCCTAGTATGGGAAACCAAGAAACTTACTAAATCCCCTATAGTATCATTGATCCACCTACCCAGTTTGTCGCCCTCATCTTTAGTACCCTTCTTACACATGAAGCATTTGTCAAAACAAGATCTTTCTATCTTATGCGTCTGCAACCTCTTAAGAAGTAACTATTAATCAAATCCCTAAATAAGTAAATATAGAGGGCACCTCTTCCATCCAAATATAAGAGACTTTGATCAAACCAACAAGGCAAAGGACTTTCATTAGATAACTAAAATGATCTAGAGGTCAAGAACGCCTATATGGAAAATGAAAAGTAGAATACTCAAGAAGGATAAGCAAACAATGCAGACGACTTCTTAACCTCTCATCATTGACATTCTTGTTAAAGTAAAAGTCCCAGGACAGGTACACATTTAAATCTGGGGCATTTACGCAAATTGAAGGTATCCCAGAGACTTGATTGCAAACTCGATGCTGGCTCAACCACAAAAGGTGGTGCCTTACTGCACAGCAGGTAGACACATGGTAGCCCTTGTTGTGGTGCTTCAGGATTCCAATGTACTGTGTCCAAGATCAGAACGAGCTTTCCGATGAACCACTGCCCGTTCCATTCTTGAGTGAGCTGGAGCGCAGCCATTGTATCCCCTGAACTAGGTAGAAGCTATAGCTCCGGGTTGAAGCACTAAAAGAAAAGGACCGGGAAATGTGGCAGCATAGGAACCATAGGATTGACAGGACCCCATACTAGAGAAGGGAAAAAATATTTTGGAGATGAGTTGAAGGTTTCCACACATGAACCATGAAACTCATGATTATTTTAGTCAATTGGCTGAACTACAAGGTTAGATGAAGATACGAAGTAGTTAGCAGCTAGTTTAATATAGATGTCAATGTCAAGATTTAGAAAATGGGTCTTCCAGAAAATAATTAGACATCTTTTTCGAATTTGGATCTATGAAAGTAATCTAAGAAAATTTTAAAGCTACTCTATAGCGTATACTTTCTCAAACCAAGGTTACATCTGTTATAGTGTAGAAACCTCTAGCAGTGAATGCAGTGAATAAAAAGAACAAGGCTTACAGCATCTGAGAACCAATTATAGGATAGATTCAGGTAAGCCTTATTAATGTTGCTAAATAGGCAACCTCAAACGGGTGAGATGCTATTAATAGATTAAAGCATGTACATGATCAGAACAGAGAAGTAGAAGTATATACTTCAAATAATTAAATACATGTATGTGTGAGATTAGGATGGAAACTGCTTATTAAAATTTTCTGTAGGTACAGTTTTATACTGCACTTTTATTTATCATACTCTGAAGTGAGATCTCACCTTTTCCTCCACTTTCTTAAACAATGTAGATATAGTAGCTTGAACAAGAGAACTTTTATTGTTGCGAGAGGAATTCTTGGAATTTGACACTGACATAGCTGATTGTTGAATTTGTTCTGGAATTGGTGTGTGTGCTGCAGCATCTGCATTGCCAATACTGAAGGCTACAGGGTCGGAATCATCAGTCTGTATTTATATTTTAAGGGAATCAATCTTAATTACAGAAGGTTAGTATAAAGTGATTAAATAAAAATTTGGTAAGTACTAAAATCCAATATGCCTTGCATGCAGCGAACTTGGGAAAGGAAAGTAATAAAGATGGTGCTAACGATAGTTAAGACAGATTAATAGTTAGGATATTTCCAGAAGCATAATTCTTGGTTGGATATTCCAAATCAACTTTCTTTTCCTCCCCTTCAGATGTATCCGTGTTTTTTTCAGCAGAATCATCTCCGGAAGAAGCTTCTGCAAACCTGAACAACAAAAAAGCCTAGAGAATACTGAACCATGGAATGTTTAGGAAATATCAAAGCAAAATAGTCAACTTAGCATAAGGGACATAATAGGATAGTGATATTTCTAGAGTAGCAAAGTTTAACTGGGTAGCCACCATCCTTTTTCATCTTATGCGATTAGAGAAAATCTAGGTTGTTAAAGAATCAAAAATTATTCATGTATAAACCTCCAACAGCCCTACATAAAAAACAAAATTACATTTCTAATCTAGGAAGTTAAAGAATCAAAAATTATTCATATATTAAACCTCCAACAGCCCTACATACAAAACAAAATTACATTTATGGCCATCTACTCAATGTAAACTGTACATACTTTAACAGGTATACCACACAGCTTTCGGGTTCACACACTTGAAAATACAAGAAAGCAGGAATAACAAAATGTCAATATATATGTAGTGCATAAATGAATGAAAGAGTAAAATACAGTGACACCCCATCTAGATAACCATAATAACACTCACCTCACCTCTACTTTTTTAAGTAACAGTTAGTACCCCTGCAAGTTTTTAAGGTTGACTAAATAGATAAAGTTACATATTTACCCTTATATGTTATCAAATTTTAATTCTTGAATAATATATATATATATATATGATTAATTATCCTTTTTTTTTAAAATACATTTGAATTATAGTTTTATTTGTAATTAAGACAATCTCATTCAAATTGTTGGTAACTTATAAAAAAAAACTAATTCAATTTAATTAACACATATTTTTGGATAAGTGATACAAATATTAAGAATTTTAATTAAATTATTAATGGAACTGTTCTAATTAGAGTGATAGTATGTTGACAGTTTAGTTTTTGGTGTTTAACAACAAAAATTATTATTTGAATTCTTAGTTTCAAATTATGATTTTTAAATGTTAAATTTTCTTAAGTATATGTCAAAATTTGGGATGTTTATGATTTTGATTACATTTTTTAGTATATAGTTGGTGTTATTTTTGTGCAATGTTGAATAAAAGAAAATATAATAATATTTATTACTACCCCTATCTTGTAAAAGGATTTTTCTGTTAATATATTTTTTCCTTTTTTGAGTAACAACATTTGTCATTTTTACTGTAAATAATTATGCTTAAGTGTGACTTATGTTTAGTTTAATATTTGAGAAAAATAATTAATATAATTTTTAATGCTTTTTTAATATGAATAATAAGATTCGTTTGATAATAATAAGTTTGTTTTACGTAAATTTTAATATTTGGGAAAAATAATTATATTTTTTTTTTGCGTTAATTTGCACTTTTTATGCATATTAAAATTTTACTTTTTAATTACAAAAAAAAATAAAAAATTTATTTCAATGTATATTACGTAAATTCTAATCTTTGACAAATTTAATTAGTAAAAAGTGTATGACTTTATTTTCCTGATAAAATGAATATTTATTATTTTTTGACATTTATGTTATTTATTGCACAAGTTCATAATTTAATTAATTAGATCAAGTTAAGTAAAATTATAATATACAAATTTATATTTAGTGGATATATTAAACATTATAACTTGAAGGGTGTATTAGACATTATATTAAAAATATTTTTGGATGGTCAACCACACTGAGTAGTAAATGTTACATATTGTAGATTAGAGGGGTATTGACTGTTACTTAAAAAAATTAGAGGGGTTGTGAGTGTTATTATGATTATCTACAGGGAGTGTCAGTATATTTTACTCTAAATGAAAAATAGTTACTGCCATAGAAACAAAAACAGATATGCGGGAACAAATTTCAGAAATAATGCACTTACAAAATAACAAGACTCGTTGATAGCTCCAAAGAAGACTTTTCTCCCCATACCCAAACTGATTGATTAAAAAAAAAAAAAAACTGAGTGCCCTCCTCACCAAAGGAGAGAGGAGATACTTTTTATTGGCTAAGAAGAAGAAAAAAAAGATGTGATAAACACGACCGGAGCAGCTGTCAAGTGAAGAGAAATTTGTGGTTGACTATGCGCCTGTGGTGGATGGTTAGACAGCGCGTCAACTGGTATATATGAGACATCTGCAGGACTGGGAGTCGGAGGAGGCAGATTCTATATTGACTTTGTTGGCAGAGGTTGGGTATGGCTGGGGATAATTATATTAGGTGGAAGGAGTAGATTCTTTGTTTTAATTCTTCATCGTAAAGTCCTAAAGTCGTATATTAACAAGTCTAACAACTAAAGTACGAAAATCGTTGTACGTACTATATTGCTGAAACTCTTCTCTAGTAAGTACTTTATGGAGCTAGAAAACGGGCTCTTAGTCTTAGGCTCTGAAGGTAGCTCCTCTATATATAGCTCTCTTTTTTTCTATCAAGAAGACTTGCTTAGAACCCTTATGCATCTTCCCTAGGTGTGAGTACCTAGACCTAGAAACATTTGCCTAGCTTATTAATCTCATCGTCTTTTAATATAAATTATGTTGTTTTTTTTTTTCAGTTCAAAAACGAAGATTTTATTAGAAAATAGAGAGTACAAAATGATAACCGGGGGATCAGAAATTCTCCAAAAGAAGAAAATAAAAAAAAATACCAAACCCCTAGAAGAGACTGAATCTCTCCTGGGTAACAACAATCTATACCAAATGCGTACAAAAAATTAGAAAAATGAGAATAACTAAGTCAACGGGAACTCCTGCATCATAATTAACTGACATATCTATCACACAAAGAAATGGCCATTTACATCATCTCGCAGCTGTAGTTAATTCAGTATTCAAGTATAAAGGGCAAAGCAATTACTTATATGATTTTCCTGCAGTCCTAGCTGAATGTCGAGTTGGAGTCACTTCAGTTAGATCTTCCAAATCATTTTGACTGTCAGATAAATCATCTCCAAACTCAGTTTTAGGAGATGGGTGTTCAACACACTCAGCTCCGGGTTTCTTAACACTTTGCTTTCTTTCACATGTTGCACCTGCACCACCTTTAAAATCATACTCTGCATGTTGTTCCTGTGAACAAAAGACACCAAAAAAGTATGCTAGCATTACTTAGAGAATATGGTTGATTATAAGCTGGAAACTATTACATACTACAAGCTGGCAAGTAGAACAACTTCTCATGGAGACTAACCATTTTCATCTCCTCCGGAAACTCAAGACGCACTTCTTCTAGATTCTCGTCTTTTTTGCCAATCCACCAAGCCTCGGAAAATACAATCTGGAAGAAGCCAATGACGTTACATATTCAGTACATCATTGATATGTGCAAATTAAAGATTAAAATATTTTAAATTTATCAAAAGAAAACAAGATCTAAAAAATTTAGAAATGCAATAAAGTTATCATGGGACATTATCTGAAGGGCAAAAGAAGGGAAAAAAGAACAAAAAAGAAAAGGTAAGACACCAAACTATAAAGTAGTCCAGGATGGACCAGATCCTATGCTGAAATTGTGTAAAGCAATGTTGGGCAAAGAAAACTAGCATTAATATAAGAAGGAACTAAGGCCTCTAGTCACAGATTTCGGGGTCATTCATTAAGCGGAATTGCAATTCTAGCTAAAACCAATTCCTGCATAGAGTAACACCTAACGGTCAGACTTCTTTATCAAACCATTCCATTCTGGCCAAAAGCCCAATTTTGATTCCTGCAATCCCTAACCCCCAACTAATGATAACTGAAAAAGCTAGCCTGAATGGGACCCAATAATTCTAGATCAACACAAACTCAAATATCAAGGGAACATCCAAAAATACCCTCAAGTGTTTTTAATATTGCAAGTTGCAATCAAGTCCAACTGCTCAATTAATTCCAAATTGTCTTCTTATGAATAAAGCATTGGACAAAGGATTAGCTAAGAAATTGAACTTGAGTGGCCTTTTCATACCTTCCTTGGCTCTAATATAAGCACATTTGAGTTTGCAAATGCTAGTTGCACATGTGAGTTGTGAAGAATGGAAGTCAAATTGAGACTAATTGAGACATTGGACTTTATTGCAATTTATTTAAAACATTGTCATTAGTTGCTGCAATTTCTTCTTCAAAGACTAAAGTGCATTTTTAGGGGAACTTTGGGGGTAAGCACATTTAAATACCATCTCTGTCCTCATTCCTCTTCCACTCGTATAAAACCTAGCTGTAGCCCCCTATCATACCACCACCGCCATGCACTATATTGCTTTTCTTTCTCCTTCTTTCTTTCTACACTTTTCTCCTCTCTCAAAACCATAAACAGCACCACCCGCCAACATCTAACCACCATTACACTACCCTAAACCACCAAACTTGAACCACCCACCACCTACCACCCTAGTCTTTGTTTTTTAAGTAGTTTTTGGCTCATTTCATTTCCATTTTGTTCAACAACTCTGCCTTAAGTTTATCCTATTTTCACTAAGCATATAATCAATATTGACCAATTATGGCACCCCATTCTTGCCAGAATATATGAAATGAAATTGAGAATAAAACAGAGAATAGTTGTAGTAATTAGGATGTGCTTGTTGATACATGTAGTGGTTCAGATGTGGTGATGGGTGAAAGTTGTGGAAGGCTTGATGGCTGAGAATAACGTAAAATTGCCAAGAAAATGGAGGCTTCGAAAGAAAGTGATTGCCGAAGTCTCGGTGAGATGTGCTGGTAAAACTAATTGAGTTTTTCAATTGATGGCATAATCATTTCTTGGTTGGGACTTATACGATAGTTATGAGAACAAGTGATCAGAAGCCCACTGGCTCACCCAAGTTCTTATTTTTATCAGAAGAGATTAATTAAATGATTCAAATGTCTTTCAGCAATCCATCTTTCTTTGTTGGTCCCAAGATTCTCAGTGTTGCATACGTCACTACGTTATTCCCATCGAGTCAAACAATGAAAACATTCTGCAGAAGCAAGAGCACTTCAAATGACATTGCCCCGGCCTAAATTTCAACATCAAGCTTTTGGAAGAGATCAACTACCAAACCACTAAACTAACTGCAAAAAGTAAGCAGATTCCAGAGACTGATCAACGAGGCAGTCTTTGTCAATTTCTACTATCATAACCAGTGGTCATCCCCACAAGATCTTCTGGTTATATACTGAGATGGTTGATGGAAATTTAAAATTCCATATTTCTTCTGTTTGCCCTTCATTACTCTCTTTTATTAAGTAAAAAAAAAAACAAGGCAACTGGTGTATATGAAATGACTTTGTAGAGCTCAGAGATAGACTTGCTTAACAATTGATCTACGTCCGCAACTTTCAAGACGATTAACTTAATAGAACATGAGAAAGACACTAACCATGGTATCGAAGTTATCCTCACACATCACGTTCTTCCCACCTCTGGAAAACTGCAGGGTCAAGTACCTGTTCTTCGGGAAAACTATGGTCCCAAATAATTTCATCCGACCCTATTGATTCCAACAAAACAAAATTAATTTACCATAAAATTTGAAAGCCATAAAGAACAATCCAATCACCATGTAAGACAGATGAACAAAAGAAGACAATGGAAGACTTAAGAGACTTGCAAGTGAATAGGTTTTTAGTTTATTCCATGATTTTGAATAAAAGACAGTAACTTACATTTAAAATCACATAAACCAATCCCTCCTTTTGTTAGAAGAATGTTGCATAGCAACCTAAAGGATCAAATTCTAAAATGAAAAATGTTATGAATTGGTCTGATGCTCAGCTTCCAGGTTATAAAGTATGACAAATAAAGGTGAGTCAAAAAATGCAAGTAGGCATATCAGGCTCAACTGATTAGATGCATTTAGTTTTCCAAGCTTAAATACTTCAGAGACTCGATACTCCAATTGTTACTCAATCATCTCCTCAGCACCCAAAGGAAGAACAAATTTCAGAGCTTGTTTTACAACGTTCTCCCAATCATGCATCTAAATTATGTAACTTCGATTCTTTGTTGCTTATAATTAACTGTTTCGGGATTCACTTATTTCAGAATTCAGATACATTTTGGCTATCTTGTCAAAGCATATACATAGCAAAATCATTACCATATATAAAAGTAAAAATAATTTGTATAGTTTGGGCTTACTGTAGTTAAAATATTACCATTCAAAATTGAAATTTAGTAAAATCCCAACGCTAATAAGTAACAAGCCAAGCAAATTTCTCAAAAGTACCAGTTTTATGTCCTAGGTAGGCAGTCGATTGCATTAACTATAAGATGGTAAAAAATTGAAATTCTAACTAAATTCAAAACCCCAGTTCTTATTATTCCTACCATCAAGAGTCCCAGATAATAAAATAAAATACCAGTCAGCACTCCATTTCAACAGTCCAAGCAACCAAATAGGCCATAAATACATAAACTAAAGTAAGAAAACAATAAAACTTTTATAAAAATAAAAATAAAAGGAAAGAAAGAATAGCAGTATATACCTGAGGGAAATCAAGATAGAGAATAGGGTTTTTGGTACCAAGGTCCATCAGCTCACCGATTTTGCCACCGGAAACAGGAGCCAAAAGACCAGGAAACGCGAAGAGAAATTTGTTCTTCCGCTGTGATTTCCTCAAAATATCTCTGCCGTGGTGCTTCGCCACTATCTTCGACGGGCTCAGAGCTACCGCCGATGAGCTTGAACTACAAATTGAAGACGAAACCTTCGCCGGAGCATCACTAGACAATAAATTCTTCGAAATTGCTATTTTTTTCAGTCGATTTCTCTCTTCTGCTTCTGGATTCGATCGTGCATTTCCTTCCTTCTTCCCACCTCTCACCATCTCTCTCTCCTCAGGGTTTTTGGCGTATGAGGGCGGGAAGTTGATTTCCGGGCAGGTAGAAATAAAAAGAATAAATAGTTTTACTTTAGGGTAAATTGCAATTTAGTCCCTTGAAATTTGAGAAAAGAAATATAAAATTTAGAATGATAAACTAATTTCCAAATGTACTATCAAATTTATATAAATCTACGGATAATAATTAATTATTCTATTTAATACTTCCTCCGTCCCAGGATAAAAGTTTTTTGTACATATTAAGAAGGGGGATAAAATGACAAAATTGTCCATATTTAAATTCTCATTTAATTACATAGTTTTTTGAACAAGACTAGTGATGCGCACACACACAAGGGCCAAAATTGAATTTGATGAATATTTGTTGGATCTAATAGAAAAAGAAAATCGATCCGTTAGATTACATGATTTGTTAGATCTAATATAAAGTTGATCTAATAGATTACATATTTGTTGGATTTGATCCATGGTAGCTTAAATAGAATGAACAATACATAAGTATGTTACGGAGGACATAGAATCTATTAAGCGAGACCTCCTGACGAATAACTTCAGTAATTTCTTCGTTTGTGTCAGAAATTTCAGGACATAAGCTTCTCGCCGCGAGCGCACTTTGCGCCAAGGATCTTAATTCTATGAATCTCTGAAGATGTTCTTTGTAATGATGTATCTTAATACCAATAATTCGAAGCACTTTAGTGGAGTAAAATTCGGAAAATCTTTGATTGCCTATGAAGTTTCAGTGTTGTTGGGAAATGCGGTGGAGTATGCAGCAGGAATGGTCGTGAATTCGTGATAATGGCAGAGGAGGAAGGAGGTGTGGAGGATGAGAAGGAGTCAGTGGCAGAGATGGAGAATGTAGTCGTAATGTTGCTAAGATCGTAATTCTATACACCATGCGGAACGAAAATGGGAATACAAAACGTCACATATTATGATACGATATACAACAATGGCATGTTTTATTAGGTCATCTTGGCATAAAATACATTTATCCGATACATGGTACATGGTACGTTAGAATAACTTTTTTAATGATATAGTTAAATTTAATTAAGTTAAAGTCCTAACATGTGCATTCTAAAGAGGCTACAGTACATTATCCTTATTGGACCTCTACAAGGTGTTCACCGAATATTTTCAAAATTTTCTTATAAATATTAGTTTTTGATATAATGTTCTTATTTATTTGATAAATAAGCTTGTAGATATTCTAGATATTTTGAAGGAATGTTATAAACAGGTTTTTTTTGTCTTCCATTATATTTTATCATAGTCATTGTTTGGAAGGCTTAGTGACTATAAAAAGATGTCCATTATTTGCAAAATCATACAACATAATTAATGTAATCATTCTTCTGAAATAAAAGTTTCAGTCCCTTGTTACTAAATAGGAAAAGAAGATTTGGATCGCTAAATTTAATTTTTCAGAACGAAAGTATTCCATATTTTGAAACGTTCATACCAAAATGTAATTCGAAGCGTTTTCTAGTAACATTGGGCAGTCGTGATGGTGGTTGAGGATGTTTGTGGCGGGAGGTGTACTGGTGGTGCGAAAAAATGTGGAGGACATTGTTGTCGTCGTGGAAAATTAAGGAGGCAGTGACAGTAAAAGAGACTGAGGAGTTGGAGAAAAAAACAGAGGAGGCAATGACTAAGGCGGAGGAGGATGCGACATGGACAAAGGAGGCGACAACGACAAAGGTTATAGTGCTGGCAGAGATAGCAGCGGTCGGCGAAAACAAGAAAGAAAAATGAAGCAAAAGTAGAAACCATATTTAGGGCTTGGATATCTAAAACTTTAAAACGATTAAATGTCCATATATAGATTTCGATTTAGGCTAATTGGCTCTCCTATTTTTTTTTAAAACAATTGACAATTGTATCCCTCAACTAATAGATTTCTTATTATTATTTTTAACAATAGTTTAAAGAATTATTTTCAACAGTTATGTCTTCAATTAAACTATTTTTCAAAGTTCATTAAAAAAATTATTTTGTGAGTTATAACTTATCTATTACTATATATAAAGAGACAAAATAGGGACAATTGTTGGTTTGGTAATCCTTTTAAGGCCGCAATAGATTCTTTCTAACAAATGTTATAAATCGCAATAAATTTTCTCCGGTGAAAATTAATACCCTTATTTTATCTATTTGTTACAATTATTCTATAATAATTCGTTGAATATAACCAAAATGTAACCCCTACTTTCACTTATTGTTTTATTATTGTGGGAGTTACAACTCTATAATATCCCATTATTAAATGGGAGTTACATATGTTACATTTTCATATGTTACATTATGTATACAGATGGACAATGTAGGTAATGTGTGAGAGAATGAAAATGAAAGAAAATGCACACCATATTGGAGCTCTTTCACTTGAAGATTGAGATATAGCATGTGGGACATGATACCATGTTAGTAATTTTGCCATTGAAGCCAATTAGGACAGCGAAAATTGTGGTCATGCTAGTCGTTAACACGATCGTAGCATGGCCCAATCATTGAGTCGAAATTTGTTCGTGATGTTCGATGACTAGCATGGAAAGAATGCACGTGATTTATCATTAATCAATATGGGTAAATTTGCATACACGAAACCGGATTAATTTTAATCGATTTTATTTTATTTTCGCATCGTATGCATGTATGTATGTGATTTTACATTGGTTATATTAAGCTAGGATGAAACGGAAGATCAAAAAGAATAGAATAGCATCTTCAAACTATTGTCACTTGCTAAAATCTATATACAACCATAAAGTCTATTTTTCAGCACGAATTAAACTGATAATTTTATGAATGAAAGGAATTATTAATTAGCAAAGGAGACATAATAGAAGCATGCCATAGTATATTAAAGAAAGAATTAGAGGTAACATTTCATCTATCACTCTATATATGTTTACATATTTATATATATAATTACATATTGATACTGTATGCACATAAAGATGTAATTCGTTTATTTTAAGCTACGTTTTTCGTCTTATATTTCTACATTACTATTAGACTTTAATATAGTAGAGCAATTTGTCAAAAGAACTAAATGTATTATTTTAGTTATATATATATATATATATATATATATATATATGTGTGTGTGTGTATAAGGAATTAGTTTTTTCATATATATGCTCTATTCACATGTACATTATTGGTAAGATGGAAGTACTATTTCTATTTACCAATCTATTTAGAAGTATTAGGGAAGAAAGTAAAAAATATTTGGACAAATATATAGACAAGCAGAATTAATTCAAGTTTCAACTTCTATATCTTAGTAATCTATACTAATATATAAAGAGACACCGACAGAAATTATTACATAAAGTTACGGTTAATATATATATATAGGGGAATGATCCACAGAATACGTTAATTACGGGCACTGTTTCGGCTAACTGTGATCCAGCCGTCCAAAATAAGATCGTATGGTTGTGGGAGGACACGATCGCTACTCCGAGTAGCGGCCAGAGATTAATTAATTCATTTTTTATGCTGGCCGCTAGAGGGAGTAGCGGCCAGTCAAAACGGTCGTTTTGACTGGCCGCTACTCCCTCTAGCGGCCAGCATAAAACATGAATTAAAACAGAGGGGTGTTGTGGAGATTTAATCTGGCCGCTAGAGGGAGTAGCGGCCAGTCAAAACGCTGCCGTTTTGACTGGTCGCTACTCCCTCTAGCGGCCAGGCAATTAAATTTGGTCGCTACTCTCTCTAGCGGCCAGGTTAAATCTCCATAATACCTTCGCGCTTAAATCATTTAGGGTTAGCTGCTACCTTTGTTTTAACCGACTCAATTTCAACCAATTAATCAACCCCTTTAGCATGGTACACTGATATAACATAATAATAAGGAACATGAAAAATATCTTAATCAGTAGTACAATACAAACATTTCAAAGTTTACCTACATTACATCTCCATAGACATTCTAAATAAACACATACATTAATTATCTTTAGGTTCAGGAAGCCCTAACACTCTATAATGATTGCGCTTGTCATGGTTAGTTTCGAATCCACATATCGCACATTTTCGGTGAGACTTACTACCCAATACTTTTTCAAGGGCACTTTTTAATCTTGATTGTTTTTTCCGACCCTTTGTTTGAGAAGCAATTGGTGGCAAATACTCTTGTTCTTCCTCTTGAACCTCATCATCTGCATCATCATCCTACAATCCCATTTCCCGAGCTGCACCTTCATCCACGCGATCATTCTCATCGTCTAGTATGTCGGTAATATTCTCATCCGGGTCAAATTGATCAACAAGGGCTTTTCCTCAAGCATTTTGCTTTAGTATTGCCTTGTAACCTCGAACTGAGCAAGCAGCTTTACTAGCTAACTCTTGAAAATCACTCATCAAATGATTGTACCGCATCCCTTGATTTTGTTCAAAGTCAGCAGTCATTGGAAAAACCATGTCTTGTTCACCATTACTCCTGTTAGCATCTCTTGTCCACCGAGGAACGATCATGTCATCAGGTATTTTTGAAATACTCTTAAAGCTAAAGTATCTCAATATGTGCCTGCAAATCTGACCAGAATGTGAGAACATTTGACAAGTACATTTTATCGAGCCCTCATGACGATTAATGACAATTTGTCGATATCTACGACTATTTTCGATTGCATCCGACCGGTACACTGCATAGACCTTTGTATCAATATTGCACAGCTCACTGACTTTGTTGATGTTGTACATTAGAGAATCCACGAGCTCCTTTTGAAAGCGTCTAAATATCTCTTTTGTATAACATTCAGCAGCATGCACTTCCAACGATGATCCTAATACCATACTACGTTTCCGATGTTTTGTTACGTAGTCGGCCTTTCTCTCTCTGATGAATTGTTTCTCAATAACCTTCTGAGTCTTGACTACAAAATCTTTCATGCCTGTTGAAGCATTCACATATAAATCAAAAAAATTATTCATACCTTTGCTTCTTCCGGTGGTTGTCATTCCCGCAGCAAAATACCTCTTTGTATATGCTCCTATCCATTTATCCTTCACATCATACAAACTTATGAGCCATTCATTTTGATACAAATCATAATCTCTCATAAGGTTTTCCCAACGCTCTTCAAACTCGTCAATGGACAATGAATTATACACACAATTGTTGAAAGAATCTTTAAACGATGGGTGTTCCGCATAAACATGATGCAATTTTTCTGGGAATTTATTGCTAATATGCCAAGAACACAATAAATGATGAGTGGATGGGAGTATCCTACCAATAGCATTGCTCATGGCTTTATCTTGGTCAGTGATGATGGTTACAGGAGCCTTGTAGTCCATTGCTTCGAGCCACGTCTCTAAGACCCAAACAAAAGTTTCTTCTGTCTCATCCCGTAACAGTGCAAATCCAAATAAAACAGAGTGATAATGGTGGTTGACCCCGATAAATGGAACAAATGGCATATTATACCTATTTGTCCTATACGTCGTGTCAAATGTAATCACGTCTCCGAAACGTTGATACATATATCTTGAACGAGCGTCTACCCACAAAATACATTCTATGCGATTGTCTTGGCTAGATTTGACCCGGAAAAAGAATTTACTTGCACTGTTGGAACCAAATTTTGTCAAGTATGTGACTGCAGCCTGTGCATCATTTTCATCCTCCGAGTCACGCCTTAAATCCCTCACTATATTACGAACATCCTTGTCACTAAAACCTACATTTTGCATACCTCCACCCATTGTGCTCAAAACATTCATTATCCTACTTGGTCCAATACCCGCCTTATTTAATGTGTCAATTAATTTTCTTGCCACTGGCGTAATATGTCTATGTGTCTCAATCAAATCTACTTTGGTAGGTGTGACTAAATGATGATTGTGATCCAACTCAATAATCGAAATACGCCAATTATCTTCTTTCTTACCGTGAACAACATACATTCTAGCTTTGCATAATGTGCGGCCTACTGAGTCTCGCCGTCTTGTTTTCATCTCATTATCACATTCATCATTTAATGAACTTTGTACACCCGTTGGTCTACCAGCTTTTTTACATACATACAACCTGGACGTCAGATCATTACTGTGAGCATGTTTACGACTCGTAGCAATCCTAATCTCAAATCCATTTTTTGGGCATATGATCTATAAAAAATTTCAGCTTCTTCCAAATTAGAAAATACTTGACCAACATAAGGAACCATTACCTCTTTACTACTTTCAGCATCATTAACATACTCCGATTCATTTCTACGATCTAAACTACCAACAGATTCAGAAGAACTAGATAAAAATATTTTTGTAGCAGGCATGGAATCCATTAATAAAGACTTACCGAAATTTGATTACACGAACAAGTGATTTCTTCTAATCTCACCGCAAGCAAATAATCTCCGAAGCTCAATTTTCTGCAGTTGTTTAGCACAAGGCGGCGAATGGAGTAAAATGATAGGTATAAAAGTTACATTGTCTGGCCGGTACTAGCTCCTACGGCCTAGACAAATTCCCAAAATGCCCTTAAAATTAATTTAAAATGTTTTTTATACTGGCCGCTAGAGGGAGTAGCGGCCAGTCAAAACGGTGCCGTTTTGACTGACCGCTACTCCCTCTAGTGGCCAGTATAAAAAACATTTTAAATTAATTCCCATACTGGCCGCTAGAGGGAGTAGCGGCCAGTCAAAACGCATTTGACTGGCCGCTACTCCCTCTAGCGGCCAGTATGGGAATTCAATTAATTTTCTTGACTGGCCGCTAGAGCGAGTAGCGGCCAGTATACAGAGACTTTGGGAAATTTTTTAATTTTCTTGACTGGCCGCTACTCCCTCTAGCGGCCAGTATACAGAGACTTTTGGACCATCCCCAATACATAATGTCTATTTCCTTGTTCAATACCAACAATACACAATAAAATTGAGCCTACGTTTACAATACCAAATTAACCAACAAACACAAATTAGCTTAAACTAAATTAAATTAGTGTAAACCAATAATAAAATCCATATAATCCAACACGTAACATTCATGGTGCAAATTAATTAGAGTACATGTGCAAAAGTCAAATCGACATACTACATTACTCCCCCCGCTGGTATATCTCTAGCTTTACATTTGAACAATTCATAAGTTATTCTATACCTAAAGACCGATATATCATTCGCTGACCATTGTTCATTGCTCAGGTCTATATTGCCCCGCACGAGGTAGTCGACATACTTGCATACAAATATCTCGCAATCGTAATGATTATCCTGTACGGGTCGACTCTTTGAACTCTGGACCTTTGGGGGTGTACGTGGCCAGTCACCGAACGGGTTACCCATTCGCAATATCAACGGTATCAATTGTACTTATAATAACAACGTCATGAAAATGTACATATATATCGGGGAAAACTAAACCATTGTATTGAAAAATTTAAATGTGTGACGTACCGCGACATCGACGTAGTCCTTGTACATTTCAGTGAGCTTTATGTAGGGTGTGTCATTATATAGCGGGTCGAGAATAGAAACCTTCCATGCTGAAACCACAAAGGTTAACAGTATGAAATGACTGTTTGTAGGGACACATATAGGCATGAAGATAAAGTCGCACTCATGCAATGGGGGTCCCGCTTGAGGCGTAACATATGACTAGCAGAAACTATCTCCGCGAATTTGGTCCCCAATAGACAAGGCACCTTTCCCCAAATGCATGAAGTAGGAGGGCATGAAGCCAACTTTGGCCCATCTCTTTATCCCCTCGCACTGATATTTGTCTTCACGATCCCGCAAAAGACACATATACGCATCCATCACTTTCTCGTATAGCCAAATTCCGGGTCGCAAAGAATTCATCTCTTCGTGACCCAACGTGTACCATTACTGGGGGTGCTCGATGGGAAATAATGTTGGATTCGCCGGCGATGAGTTGAAGAAGTTCTCGTTGATAAATCCAATCTTGTGCCCACGGAGTCTTTTTGTGATAGAGCCTTTAGGTCCATATTCTTCTAGTGCAACATCATCCCCAATAAATGCAGATGCACCCTCGCTAGTAAGCTGAGTAAGCTGGGACATATCAGTAGTAGCCTGGGTACTAGGGATGTACACGTCGAGGGCAGCCGACGAGGTTGGAATCTCTGAATCCTCAGCCCCCATATACTCCTCCCCCCACCCCTGACATCCGCATCATACAACTCATATAGCTGATCCCATCCCTCTTTCATGTGATTGTATTCGGAAGGAAAGTCTTGCTTCAACTTGAATATTTTGTCCAAGAGAGATTTTGCGCCCTCAATCTGTGGAAAAAAATGGGCGAAAATAAGAAGACACATACGAACACATGGGGATAATATCAAAGAGTACATTATAGAACAATTCAAATTAAAAAACAATATATTATCTTCTTTACCATGCTAACCATACGATGCTGATTATATACAGAACGAGGCTCGTAGGTAGTGTTGGGATCTCCTTCGCGTCGAGGGCGGTGCAGGTATCGTCGGGTAATTTTGTTGTACCACTTGAAGTACGTATCCATGGGGATAGTGTCCTGCTGGACTTGTCCCTCGAATGCTACCATATATAGTTCCCACTGCTCAATGTACTCCTTCCTCATTTCTCTGTAATCCACTGGCTCAAATGACTGTCTCATGGTCTGTCTCAAAGCATCATGCCTCTCAGTCGGGGACGGAATTCCTTGTATATACCCATATTGTCTCATTATTCGCTTAGGCATTTGGTACTCGATAATATCAAAATGAATCAATGGGACCCGAGCGGATCCTGCCATTCGAGCCTCATAGTTATAGAACCTCCAGTCATCATCCCATTGCTTGTATGGCCGTCATACTACCTCCCACTTGGGTTGCCTATCAAATTCGCCCCGATAGAAAGATAGATGATGATGGGGATCATCCCGCCTATCGCCATATTGATGTTTAGCGGAGTATGCCCATGCAGTTGCTCTAGGGAACCAAGTCAGAGAATTTGGCCTAGGGTTAGGCCTTCCAACTAAAAAACGCTCATGTGCCCAAATTTGTAATAAAGTGACACAACCATTGACATAATTACTCCCTTTCCTAGTTGCTGTGTACAAACCCCGATATAAATATGCCAAACAGGCGGCACCCCATGCATATGTTGCAATCTCAGTTGACTCAACAATAAAATACATATATCTAGGGTGTACAGTGTTCTTTGACCTTGTGGGAAATAAAACTGCCCCGCATAGCCAAAGGACGTATGCCTTTGTATATACCCCAACCATAATCCTATCAGCATTGTCTGGGAGTTTAGAGAAATTCGTATGCAACCATACTAGGGAAATACCACGTCTTTTTTTGACATTGTCCCATTCTGAAACCCACTGAGCCCCAAAAATTTCCCTAAAATAAGTTAAAGGGGCATCAAATGAAGGACAAGTTAAAGGCTTACCCAATACCGGCATGCGAAAAATAAAGTGCACATCCTCCAATGTTATTGTTGTTTCACCACATTTCATATGAAACGTATTTGTCTCCGGCCGCCATCTCTCAATTAGGGCAGATACAAGACTGGCATCCGTTCTCGTCACTACTGCCGGATAACTAAACCCTCCAAAGCCCCATCCCTTTAACAGTTTTTTTTGTAAGCTGGTCAGTTCCCATTTATCATATATTGTTGATGTCGTTTGGGTCGACATCAGTGTACCCCTTTCAATCCCATTCTATACATCTTCTGAAACATGATTTTCTTGATCATAAAGGGCACTACGATCAATGGGTCCAGGAAGCCAATTGTCCATATTTACCCTACAATATAAACAACAAAAATAAAACTATTATTCAATGTCTAAATATATGCATGGCCAATAATAATACCAACAACATAAAAAAATTCTATCAACTATTATTTTCTGACAAAATACCAACAACAATAAAATAGTTAACCCAATTTATACATACATAATACACAAAAATATACATACTGATCACCTAATTTATACACCTAATTTGTATACATAGAACAATAAAACAATAATACCAACATACATAATATCCAAAAATATACATACTAATCACCCAATTTATACACCTAATTTGTATACATAGAATAATAAAACCATAATACCAAACATTTTTAACATATATAATACCCAAAAAATATACAATCATTCCATCTAATTTGTATACACTCGTACAACAATACCAAAATTCATACAAAAATAGGACCATGCTTTCATATACAATGAATTACAGAAGAAATTTGCAAAAAAATTAAGTTGAAACAATACTTACTTTGATTTATACTTGAACTTGAGTCGGTTGACAAAAAGTAGCGGTCAGTCAATTTTCTTCCTCTTTCTTGCAGCAGCAAACCCTTTTCTTTCGATCTGTAGCAAACCCTTATTTAGATCTAACTTCCTAGCCGCTGGAGGGAGTAGCGGCCAGGATAAATCCCCATAATACCCAGGCTTCAATCCAATTTAATTGCCTGGCCGCTAGAGGGAGTAGCGGCCAGGTTAAATCTCCACAACACCCCTCTGTTTTAATTCATTTTTTTCGCTGGCCGCTTGAGGGAGTAGCGGCCAGTCAAAACGACACCGTTTTGACTGGCCGCTACTCCCTCTAGCGGCCAGCATAAAAAATGAATTAATTAATCTCTGGCCGCTACTCCGAGTAGCGGCCGTGTCCTCCCACAACCATACGATCTTATTTTGGACGGCTGGATCACAGTTAGCCGAAACAGTGCTCGTAACTAACGTATTCTGTGGATCATTCCCCATATATATATATATATATATATATATATATGCTAACTATTTATTGTTTCAAATCAAGGTGAAGACATGAATCATGAGTATTAAGCGACACATGCTTAAATAATAGGCGGTTACATTTTTAAAATTTATTGTTTATAAATAGTAAATGGTCTATAAAAATAACAATATATAATTAGACAAAATGAGGGCAATTATTGATTTGGTTTGGTCTTATGAGTCTATTAAGGCTGAAATAAATATTTATAAATGAAAATAATTAGGATCGCAATAAATTTTCTTTGGCGAAAATTATTGCAAGAAGTTACGATTACTATATATATATATACACACAAACTTAAATAATATGTGGTTACATATATAAAATTTATTGTTCATAAATAGTAAATGAATTGCATTAATTTTAAATGTATAAAAAACTTTAAAACATACAATTGTTTAATATTGAATAACAAGTGTATTTCTCTATGTGTAAAATAAGAAATGCAAATGATAAACAATTTGACATGAATTAGTCACTTATTATCCTTTAAAAAGAAAAAATATATTAACAAACATATTTTTATGTTATTATATAAAATTATACAATAATAAAAAAAATTAAGGTAACTAATTTATGCCCATCAAATCCATGCCTTGCATGAGTTTAAGAGCTAGTAACATTATAAAACTAGAGTGATTTTTGGGTGTAAACATTAAAAGTGAAGCTTTTTTGGATACCTAAATTACCCTTTAAACTCTTTATAAACTCCTAATCAAATTAACACATCATAACTTCTCTTTTCTCCATCTCAACTGTGGCACCCTCAAAATAGGTCCACACAATCCATTTTGAGTCGCCAAAATACATACTACAAAATTCAAATACAGAATTTTTCTATTTACAACTATTAAACTATTGTGCAAAATATGACAGCACACATACTGTGAGTTTTCAATACAAATATTGTAATGTATTGATGAGTGTGTTTTATACACACAATTTGGGTACTTTTGGTCTTGATAATTTGTAACTCTTTGGGCATTTTATGTGGTTTTATTGCATTCTTATCTCATTTTTAGATATTGTAGTTTTATATTGTTTTCATATGTTTTGTATTGTTTTTATGTGTTTTGTAGGAAATAAAGCAAAGTCATTTGAACGTCAACGCTCATGGATGCCTAGTTGCCATTTTGAGCCTAACATTGACATAGCAACTGCTTGCGACCCAATTTCAACCATGACCTAATCTGTATCTCTCAAAACTCAAAGAAAGAAAGTTGTAGATATTCTCTTTAGCTTTCTGGAACATCTTGAATTATCCCAATGCGAGTTCGTATGAGAGAGTTATGGTCGTTTTACCAGCGGATTTAGCATGAATTTTACACAACAGCCAATTCGAGCTCAATTTCACCCTTTTTCCATCCATTATATTTTCGAACTCCAGCTATGGAAGTTGTAGAGCTACTTCTTAGATTTCCATATCCTCTTAAATCGCCTTATTTCGAGTTTGTATGAGAAAGTTATGGCCATTTTACTAACGGAGGTCATTGCTAAGTCGGGTGACAGTAGATGGGCGCGGGCGCGCGGAGCCAGGCACCAGGCAGCCAACGCCCGCACGTAGGGGTGTTCATTAGTATAGAACCGTACCGGTACCGAAAAAACCGAACTGAAACCGAATACAAATTACCGAAAAATCAAGAACCGGTACCGGTACCGAATTACCGATTTCGGTACCGGTTCGGTTCTCATTCGGTTCGGTTTTTTCGGACCGATTTTCGGTAATACCACATGGAATTATATATAATTATAACTTATAAATCATAATTAGATAATAGAAAATGTCTAATTTTTACAATTTAACTAAGAAATCTGTGGCTGTGGGCCTGTGGTATTACCGAAAGCCAAAAACCGAAAAGTAAGAAGGAAAGTTGGAGGCAGCACTGTACTACTGTTCTTTCTAATTAATTAACAGATTTTTCAAGGTGCTAACAGATTCTTCCTATTCCAAAATGCCAGGTGCTAAATTCACATTGAACAAATGCTAACATTTAAATCATGGATACAAGCCAGAACATTTTACTTTTAACTTCATATGAGATCATGCAAATTAAGAAATATAATATTATACAAACTCCTGCAAATTTCTGCTTTCCATTTCCAAACATATAATTTGTTCGGTTTACCGAAATTTACCGAATCCACAAATCCTTATACCGTTAGCGGTACCGACTTTTGCTAAAAAACCGAAAGAACCGAACCGAATTTACCGGTACTGAAAAAAACCGGTACCATCGGTACCGGTTCACACCGGCTCGGTAAAAAACCGAAAAAACCGAACAAATTGAACACCCCTACCCGTACGCGCGGCGAGGGCGAGCTGGGGGTGTGCGGCATGGCCAGGGGCTGGGCGTGGGCACGGCGGGCGCGCCCGAACGTGCTGAGTGCGATTTTTTGAGCTCCTAGTGCGATTCCAGCTCACTTTTTGACCCCAAATTTGATGTTTGGCTAAGGTTTTTCATGGAGGCACTATATAATATCTCTTTGGGGCTTCTTATTTGATATCTAGGGATTGGGAGGCTACACTAAAACATTAATTTGAGAGCAAAAGTGCTGCAATATAAGGAAAAACTCAGCACAAGCCAAAGAACCAAGAAGGAAAGGATTGTCAAGGCATAGCTAGACCTAGGGAGGATGCACATACATCACCAATAAGAGCTTGAGGGCTGCAATTCAAGGAAATTTCTAGCAACAAGCTAAGGAGCAAAAAAAGAAAAGAATGCCAAAGGAAGAGGAAAAGCTAGAAATTGACATCAACCAAGCAAGCAACATATGAACATTTCCAAAATGGGTTTTATCATCTCTAACTTTTCTTTGAATTTGTATTTCTATTTCATGATGTACACCATGTGTTTGATGTTTTGCTTAGCTATCATGAACTAGAGCTTGTATTCTAAGATTTCAATGGAACCCAACACATAGTTTGAATTGATTTCTCTCTCTTTGTTATTAATTACTCATTTGTGAATTGAATATCATGATTTATGCTTCATATCTTAATTGCCTAGCTACTAATTATCGTGGGAACCTATATGAACTTGACGAACGGATTATAGTGTTTAGACCTTGTTATGATATCATGCGAAAGTTAAAGATTATTGTGGGTTATTAATTGAGATTAAGTGACGTGTATCTTATTGATTATCATCAATGATAGGTAACTTGATAGTATTTAGGATAGACATATACCTAGATACCGTGTGCAACCAATGAGACGGTAAATGAGATTTAGTGACACGTGTCTTGTTATTGTTTTTGAAATTGGTCTCTTGATAGTGTGTATGATAGACATATACCTACATGCCGCATTAAGAAGATTCGAATTTAACCATCGACAAAGGCTTATAAGTAACTTTGATTTCTCGGTTGACAATTCTATGTTGTTAATTAGTTCAAATGAGAGAGTTATGATATTCAAATGAAGTGTTGGGGAAAATTACAATCTTAGACTTATTAACATTAGATTTCATTATTTGAACGCTTTCCATAACTCTTAATTATTGTTAAACAACAAAAACTCAAATCATCTATTGTCTAAATAAAATCGAGACGATATATAGTTGATACTTGGGATACATTAGAGATAATTCCTTGTGGGTTCGACAACTCTCTTATCACTTTATTACTTGTTGACCGCGTATACTTGTGCGTATTTATCGGTTGCAAAATTGACCAACATGTATCTAGTACGATAATATTCACACCCAACTTAAGTTCTCAATACAATTATTGTCACGCTATTTTATAATATATTGAGATACTTTTACAGTTCCGGACCATCATTCCATTCCCCGGCTAGTCTCAGCTACACTCTTATTTCCTAAGAAGAATAACAGAATAAAAAAGAAAATGGTGAACTCAAATAGCCAAGTAAAGAATATCATGACTAAGATAACAAATAATAAATAATCTTTAACCTTCAACACTAATAAATCAGAGAGTTAAAGATAGTAAATTTTCAACAATAACGGCAGCGGAACAAACAATCAATTAGAAGAGTCAAGTAGAACATAATGTCTACTATCTTCTCCTATTTGAAAAATTCACCATCAATATTTTATCCATGTAACACTAATCAACAGTTCCTCTTTGCACTTAGGCCAAAGAGAACTTTCATAGATGCCTTTGCCTGTAACACTAAAGATCATGATTTTATCAATACACAGTTCCTGTTCATAATCATGTAAATCAACAATTTATCTTTGCACTACGAGCCAAAGATATTCAATTGTAGCACCAATGGTCATGATCATGCAATCAACAGTCCATCTTTGCACTACGGGTCAAAGAGAACTTTCACTACGTGTTCTTGCCATACCGACCAAAGACACCAAACAATTATATCGTCTTTGCACCCAGGCCAAAGACGTTCACCATAACTTGATTCTTTGATGATTAATACAAGTAACAATAATATAAAAAATGAACAGAAGTTGTAAGAATAATAAGATAAAAGAATAAACATTCGAGGTTTAACATTTAATTCATTAAGAGTCCAATAATGTCCAAATTGTCAACATGATGACCAAAATATGGAGTCAAATTCAAGAATGATATTCAAGATTCATATTTCAAAGATAACGATTAAAATTCAATAATAAGGTTCAGGTAAATAAAAAGTTCAAGTGAAATGATAGTAGATGAAGCGCAAACCTCAAAGGAATTTCTAATCATTTCAGGAATTATATAAGCAATACTTATCATAGTAAGTTTAGATTTAGGAGTATGAAAGAAAGTGATATCCTTTACCTTAGTAGGAGACTAGATCTGACTGTTATAAAGGAGATTAACTTGAGAAAATATTGCACTATTCTCAACACTCAAAGTATCCTTATATTCAAAAAAAAATACTCACAATATTATAATTGAAGAAAGTTGTGTTTTTGGTATGTGTTTCGTTGCTTAACTGAGCAACCTATTTATAGGAGAATGAGAGCATAACTGTTTTTTTTAAAAAAAAACTTTATAGGAGAAAACTTGGACACGCTAAGTTTGAAAAGCTTTACAATTTGATAATGTTAATATATTATTATAATACAAAGTTAGGCACAATATTTTGGCACGTTCTTCTTATATTGCAAAGTTAGATACGAATTAAATTTTGGCACCTTGCTATTATAAAATAAAATTAGGCACCATATTTCTTTTAAGTGTCGAAAATTTATTATAAAAAGTTATAATATTATACTATTTTAATATTATACTAAAATAATATATTTGAATGCATATTATTGTCGGAGAAGATATTCATGGAAAAAAAATATGTCAAACTTACAATAAACTTCTTATGCTAAATCCCTCTATTTATATCAAAAAATTGAACAAACATCTACCACTCATTTCTTATTTTAATCAACACATTTTCAATCTTTTAATAATTATTTACAATTAATATTGTAGATTCACAATATTGACAATTAGAACGTTCTCAGGAAAGAAGGGGCCTTCCGTAGAAACGGCGCGCAATTAAATAACCTTTTTTCTTGACAGAACTTCTAGACATTGTCAATAATGTTAACTGGTCTAATAATATCATATCAAATAATATGAGTTACTTTGTCGTGTCAATTATTGATTTAATAATATAAAATACTGTGTAGTTACTACTATGACAATTATTAAATCAATAATATGAAATATCATGTAGTTATTATTGTGGTAATTATTGAATCAATAATATGAAATACTCGGTGACTACTACTGTAGCAATTATTGAATCAACAATCAGAAATATTGTGCAATACCGTGTGTTACTGTGGAATATCGTGTGCTACTGTAGAAGAACGCGTGTTATTATTCTTTTATTACCAGGTATTTCAATAGTCAACGGTAAAAGTTCTACCGCCAATTTTTAAAAAGGTTATTTTTGTCGCTTTCTATGTCCTACAGTTATTCTGTTGCGAGGCCCACCAATGATTGGTTATTTCAGGGCCGTCGTACGAATATTCCCCGACAAAAGGAATATTTCCCGACAAAACGAATATTTCCCGACAGACTATTTACTTCCTGGAATTAGCACATATATATCACCCATAACTATAACAGTTATTAAATCAACACCTTACTATTTAGAATAATATAATTTTTTTTAAAATCTTATTCATAAAAAGTTGAGGTCTTACATCAACTCCTTATCAATCATTAATTTTTCTCTAATATTTTCTCATTGAATCTCTTAGAAATAATTTGTATAAATGTTTTAAATTGCATATATGTAACTTGTGAAAGAAATACTAGTGTATATAATGTTTTTAGCAATTATGTTATATAAGATTGTGTTGTTTTAAGTTATTAGAGCCCATTTAACATAACGGTGTGGCGGAATAAAAGTTGACAAAAAAGGAAGTGAAGGATACCGCATAAATTGAGTGAGGTATTGCAAAAAATAACATCGTTTTATGTAATAGTATATATGAAAAGTATACTCTCCCATACTGTGTACGAAAATGTGTTTTGTAATTTTGCTCAATCTCCATAAAACTTGTTCCAACTTGAAATTAATCTAACATGATGAAATTTGATTTTATAACATTGTGTTCGTGAGTTTTAAAAATGAGAAAAAGTTGGATAAGAAACTAAATGTCCCTTGGTTGTGAGTTTTTCTATTTAAAAAAAAATAAGATAGAGAAGAGCATTAAAGAAATATATCATAAAATATCTCCCAAAATTGAAAAGATTTGGGAATAAATTGATTAACTTGCATAATATTTTAAAATACCAAAAATATTTTTATAGTGTTGTATTAAATATATTCTCATAATGTTAAAATAATAATCTACTATTTTAAGTTTAAAAATAAATTGTCTTTTCCTTTCATTCATAAATGTTAAATTATTTTCATTTATTTTTTTCTGAGACTCACAAATAAAGTGTAAAACACTATAAGGTTAGAATTGAGTACGGGATATTGTGACGCCTTCAAATTCGGGCTTACACAACTCGAATTGAGTCACTAGAATGTAACAACTAATATAAAAACTCACATAATTAAATTTATTACACTACCGTGCATATGCACGGTAGACCACACATTAAGTTTTTATTGCAATTATTCATACACTAGTTTACATTTCGGTGAGAACTATTATAACTACTGCGTCTGGACCAATCACTCAATTCCCTTGCTCTGCTCGCTAACCCCAACTACATTATGATTTTTTGAAAAGAGTTCAGAAAACAAAAGGATGAGCTCAAACCAGTAATGAATATCATGATTAAGATAATAACTAATAATATTATATTTAGCCTTCAACAGTAACAAATCAAAAATTGAGAGATAAATACAACATATTAAGAAATTCATCAGAAGAATAATATATATATATATATATATATATATATATATATATATAGACACACACACACATCTAAACTTTTCTCTAAGTTAAAACCCATCATTAGGACTCCATCATATGTAACAACACTAGTTATAATCATGCCAAATAATAGTTTCTTTCACACCCAACACAAAGAAAACTAATATATATATATATATATCTTTGCCACATAGACTAAACACACCCAACAACCATATATACTATCCTTACAACATGGCCAAAGACATTTGAAAACAGTTAAATTGAGTCATGACGGTTAATATAAACACCAATTATACTCAAAATCAACACAAATAATAATAGTAGGGAAATAAATAATAAATATTAAATATCTGTGAATTATTGATACGTAAGTCACGGTTCAATTATTTGTCTAGAATTCAATATTGTCCAGGGATAGTGTCCAATAAACATGAATAGGAAGTTCAATAGTAAGTTCACGGTGTTAAGAAATATATGATAATCTAAAATGTTCATAGTTCAAATCGAAAGTTTAAAGTCCAAAAGGTTCACGTTGGCATGTCAAACAATTTTTGATGAACTCCATAATTTATCTCTTCATCTTATTCCACTAAAACGTATGTTGAATATCACAGTACATCTTGGTATTTTCAAGGTGGATTGAAATAGAGTAGTATGTGCCGCCATCATAATTTTATACTTCAACTCGGGGTCGTTAGGGACATAGAGTAGAGAGTTTACTCGAAGTATCCCTTCTTCGTCAATTCTAACTTATGGGAGAGCACCTTCTTGTACTTTCTTCATAAAATTGATACGTTTTTGGTTTGTAGCTTGAACAACTTTCATCTTGTCAATCAAAGTCGACTTTACTCGTATGTATGCAACTTCTACGTTTCCCTTGTGTCTTTAACTCTATCTTCATTTTTTTTGCAGGTTATGCAAGTTGCGACCTTGTGTTATTAACATTGTATTTTGCACTCGTGTATGATCGTTTGCTCAGCATGTCAGCTATCACATTCGCCTTTCTTGGGTGGAATTGGATGGTACTCATATTCTTTTAATAGCTCAAGCCAAAGTTGTTGTCACATGTTGAGCTCCTTATGAGAGAAGAAATACTTTAGGCTTTTATGGTATGTGTAGATCTCAACTTTTTTCACGTACAATTATGCCTTCAAACCTTTAAAGCAAAAATATCTACCAATCCTTGATCGTGTGCATGATAATTCTTCACATACTCTTTTAATTGTTGAGAGACATATGCTATAACTTTTATATGTTGCATGAGCACACAACTTAGACCTTTGCCTAAAACATCGTTGTAGATGACAAATCTTTCTAATCCTTATGGTGTAATCAAGACGGGGCTAAAACAAGTCTTTTATTGACTTCTTGAAAGCTTTTGTCACATTCTTTTTTGCATTCAACTTTCGTATTCTTTCGGGTCAATTGAGTTAATGGTGCAACAATTCAAGAAGATCATTCTACGAATCTTCGATAATAACTAGCTAGGCTAAGGTTATTTTCCTTTACTTTAGTCACTATCTTAGGTTGTTTCGAATTTAATATCGCCTCGATCTTCACAAGGTCAATAGATATTTCCTGTTTAGAGATTATATGCCCAAAGAATGTTACTTTTTTCATCTCTAACTCACATTTCTTCAACTTGACATGCAATTTGTTTTAACATAACTTTTGAAGTATTAATATCAAGTATCGTTCATGATCCTCACGACTGTACTTCGGCGCAGCTGTAAGAGAGACCCTTTCTTTAAATTCATTCTTCGCTAGCTTCAAGAGTAGTGGTAGATCCATATTAGGAGATTCACAAAAAGCCTTTATGTTTAAATATTAACTCCATATATTAAGTAAATGATTATTTATAATTTTGTGTCACTTGCCTTCTTATTTTACATCAATATATATATATATATATATATATATATATATATATATATATTGGGAACTGATTCATAACAAATGTTCGATGGGAGTACTATTCCATCTAGTGCATCTCCCACCGTCTATTTAAACATCCGGCGGCCTAGACTAAAAAATAATTTTTCCGCCCCTAAGGGAAAAAATAAGGTTCAACAGCCGCAAGTACCTTTTTATCCCTACTTTAAATAATAAAATATTTTTTAATTCTTCATTTCGGTCCTCTAAGGGTTGGAAGTCCTAAGGTACAATACACCATAATTAAATTTTAACATAAGAGTTGTTAATATTCATGCATTATCAATTAAACTGATACTAGTAGCCCACGAAAAAAGATTACAATACAGCCTAAGGCTAGCTCAATAAAATAACTTGTCACTTTGCTTAATTTCTTGGTGTGAATACTTCTTAATTGTTAATTCTAATACTTTTTAAAAACAATTTATAAGTTAGAAATTAAGTTACATACGAATACTTCAATAATAAAAAATAACTTATAAATTAGATTTACCAACTTATAAGTCATTGTCGAACCGACCTTAATTATGTCAGATTAGTTAGTTAAATTATATTAAAAAAACTCTACTCTATTATTTTGTTTATCTAGTTAAATCAAATTTTGGTACTTGTACTAATTCACGACTTTCAAATCGGTGCCTCAATTGAAAGAAAAAAGTTACAAACAATTGCTTGTACTTGAATTTTATTTCAAAGTAGAATTTGTATAGAAAAAATACTTCATTCTGTTAACAAAAACTAATAGACCTAACAGAAAAATCATAAGTGAATTTTAATTTATGTGTGTGGCTTCAAAGTGGAGCTAATGCAAATGCTTATATGGCATACATGGAAAGAGAAAATACTATATCGTAATGGGTCGGGTCATGGGTCAGGTCAAGCATGACCCTTATTGTTTTCTTACTTTTTAATATTAAAGTGGTATTTCAAAAACAATTCATCTACATTCACCATCTTTATCCTCTGCCTCCTAGCTCTCTCTTTATATATATATATATATATATATATATATATATATATGTATGTATATATATATATATATATAGATATAGATATAGATATAGATATAGATATAGATCCTTCTTGAAAAGAGTACGAATCTGATTCTCTCTCACCCAAGTCCTCCCTCATAGCACGTCTATCGCCTCTGTCTAAATTAGGGTTTCGTATTAGCTTAACCCCCAATTTTCCTTTCAAAATCCCCATATTACATCAATCCATTTATTGTAATTTGTTTACTTCATGATGGATATGTAGCTGGGGCACTAAATTGTTTCAACTTGAAAAAACTTTTGTATCATTGTGCATGGATCTTTATGTAAGATATATATACACACACAATCCCTTTCTTATACGGACACGGACAAACGAACAAGTCATGTTGGACAAAAAGCTATTAATATACATTGACCCACTAAACTCTCTCTCTTCTCTTACTCACTCACGTGGGTAGTAAAACCAACCAATTCTCTCTCTCTCTCTCCTCTTTATTACGTGGGTAGTAAAAAATTCAAATCTCTCCCTCCTCTTTACCACCCCAAGTTAATAATGAACCACCAACTCTATCTAACATCCCTCTTTATCACTTGGATAGGTTAACAGAAAAAATTACCTCTTTGAATAAACTAACTATTTGTTTTATTATTCTTCTCATTGGTTGAACGGACACCGGCGATAAACTGACTGTGATATGTTCCTTTTTATATATTTTGTTCGCTGATTTATTTGACGAAATTGATTTTTTATTTTTTATATTTTTCATTTTTAATTAAATTCATGCCTAAATTTAAAGATTGTTTGGGTTTGTTCTTCTTTCACCATTTCTAAGGCTTTTATTAATTTTTTTAAAATATATTTTGAAATAAGAGCTATTTTTTTTAAACTTAGGACTTTTAGACAAAAATTTGAGTTGTTATTTAGTGTTAAAATTGGGAGTCCTCTGTTATGTTAAAAATAGGGCTTATGCTAAAATTAGTATTTTTTTTATTGATTATTACAGCTAAATTGAAATGGAAGATATGAATTTGGAGTCAGAGAGTTGTGAGAAGATATAGTTAGGAGTTGTGTAAGTTTTCCCTTTGATAATGTAGGAGGGGATTGGGATGAAATTGAAGAGTCAGATCACATTTACTATCCTCAAGTAAGAGAAGAATTAAAGCCAATAAAAGACCAAGAATTTATAACAATAGAGGATGCTAAAATTTTTTACAACACATATGCGAAAGAATCTGGATTTAGTATTCGAGCTAATTGTAAAAGGAAGAAGGATGGTGTAATAGTAAGGAAGGAATTTGTTTGTTATAAAGAAGGAAAGGGTTCGGTAGTTCAAGAAGAGTCTAAACAAAGGCGTCGAGGGTCAATAAAAGAGTGTTGTCAAGCTAAAATTGCTTTTTTGATGTCAAAAGTTGGGTTGTTTGTTGTTAGTGTATTTGTTGAAGGGCATAGCCACCCATTGTCCACCCCAAGTAGAACATTTTTGGTAAGATCTCACCGTTCTGTTTCTAATGCCCACAAATGTTTGTCTGAACAACTTAGCATGGTAAATATACCCTCGCATCAGCAGTTCAATTTTCTTGTAGTCCAAGCGGGAGGGATATAAAATATTGGTTGTACATAAAGAGATTTATATAACTAAGGGAGGGATAGACGTAAAGAGATGAGTGGCCACAATGGAGATTTGTTGCTCGAGTATTTTAAAATTGAACAAGGCAAGAATCCTTCATTTACTTTTAAAATTCAGGCAGATGAGGAAAAGCATATTGCTTGTTGTTTTTGGGCTGATGGAACATCTAGACGAGATTATAACTTTTTTGGCGATGTAGTGATATTTGATACCACATACAACACTAATCGTTATGGAATGATCTTTGCACCATTTGTGGAGGTCAATAATCATGGCCAGACAATAGATTCATTTGTTTGACTTTTCAAACAATTTCTAGAAGCTATGCTTGGTGATGCCCCAAAGATTATTATCACTGAGCAAGATCCAGCAATGACAAATGCTATATCTGAATTTTTTTCGAATACTTATCATAGGTACTATAGTTGGCATATTCTGACTAAGTTTTTAGAAAAGTTAGATTCGATTAAGTATAGTCACTATTATTCGGAGTTTTCAGATTGTATATGGAAGTCAGAATTGAAAGAAGAGTTTGACTCAAAGTGGTTGGAGCTTGTTAGGAGAAGTAAGTTGAGTGACAATAAATGGCTAAAGTCAATGTACGAGATTCGCTCAAAATGGGTGCCTGCTCATTTGAATCATGTTTTTTCGGCCAATATGTCAAGTAGCTAGCGAGCAGAAAGCACTCATGCATTTTTTTAGAGGTTTGTGAACAAACGTTTATCATTGCTTGATTTTATGATTCAGTTTGGCAGGGGACTTGCATACCAATGTCATCAAGAGTTGGTAGCTGACAACAAAGACAAGATTGAAACACCTAAGGTGATATTGGAGCATGAGTTTTTGTTGCAAATGGTTAATATTTACACATGTGAGATCTTTTTTGAATTTCAAAATGAGCTTATAGCGAGCTTATTGAGATAAAAATTTGAACTTGTCAAAGACGTTGATAATCTTGTTGTGTATAAAGTTCAAAAAAAAATGAAGCAAAGTACAAAGTGAGGGAGATTCTTTATGACAAAGAGTTGGATTATGCTTATTGTAGTTGCAAAAAGTTTGAAAGTGTTGGAATCCCTTGTACAGCCAAACTGAAAAAGTTAATCGATGTTTAGAAACTCATTTAAGATGTTCTATTGGAGAAAAACCAAAGGCCTGGTCCAAGTGGATTCCTTTAGCTGAGTGGTGGTACAACACACCCACCAAAGGACTAAGGATAACTCCCTTTGAAGTTGTCTACGGTTACCTTCTAAAGCCTATCCTCATGCCAAACATAACAGTATATATATAGATTGTACATGTATTCTGGGTTTCATGTTATGATAGGTTTTTTTTAATTAAATATATATAAGCACATTTCATGAGATATGATTGAATGTTGCCGAAGGAATTGTGTTCATTATCATGTACGTAGAAGGGTAGAAGATGTAATTCAAGAGGATTGAAGGGTTGTAAATTGATAGATTGAAGATAGTTGAGTTAATTTTGGGGAAGAAGACAAGAAGGTGAAAAAGTATTGAAACCATCCTAAGTTAAATCTCAGAATCCTGGGAAAAAAATGGGTCTTGTTTAACCCAACCCTGTCCACGTCATCGTTAATTTTTTAACGGAAATGTTCACTTGTAACGGGTCGGAATTTTTTTCGGTACAAGCACTCATTTTTAAGTTTTTTCAGTTTGGGTACCAACTTGAAAGTTGTATTCCAGTACAAGCACCAAAAGTTGATTTAACTCTTTTTCTATTGTGTCATGTAATTTGGACAATTGGAGCTGTTAAGAGTTATGTAACGACTGGGATTATAAGTTGAAAAGTTTACGGTTAGACATGATGATAAGCATTTATGGAGGGTTTGTGAATGTGGGGATGGGGAGTGATCAATTATGGTTAATGATTGGCGACTCTGATAGTTGTTGGGATAATTATAGAACTTTCTCAGTAAGCCTGCGAATTCAACCTCCTCATTATACAAATACAACTTCAAATACAAAAGTCTAGGAATGCAACTTTTTTTGCTTTACAAATGTAACTTTCTTACTATACAGATCCATATTCTTTGTTGTACACTTGTACAAATTAACTTTCTTTCTATACAAATTAATCTACTCAAATGCCAGCGAGTGAAACTTTCTTGTATTTTCTTTTATTTTGTAAATTTAATCCGAAAGTGAAAGTTAATCAGATTTTTTTTAAATATTGTACGTGTAATATTCCAAAAACCCTTATAATAAATTATATAATTATAAATGCAATTATTATTAAAGTCTAAATTATAATTCTTGAATATTGTAAAATATATGTGTAGAATGTGCGTGTGTGTATGCATATATATATATATATATATATATATATATTATTTGAGTAAGTTTAATAAAAAGAAATGTAACATTTTAAAATTAAATTACAATAATACAAATACTTTGCAAATATACATACATAGGTATACAAGTATACATACATGTATATAATTCATAGGTGTACATACATGTGTTATATATATATATATATATATATATAGAGAGAGAGAGAGAGAGTTTGGATCTTAAGCATACCTCCTTAAATGACATACCAAGCATACCCCCTTTAGCGACGGACCGGGCGACGATTTGATCTGTCGCCATAGGTCCGGTCCGTCGCTTAAGATCTATTATGTATATATATATATATATATATATATATATATATATATGGTCCTCATCTGTGGTAACCGGTTGCCACGAATATTATTCCAACAACCATAATCTCCACTGTTGATCAATAAAATAGATGGCATGGATTGAAGATAATTTAACCCCTGCCGCTACATCTACATACCTTACTAATTACTCGTATGCCCCTGCTTTATTACTCCCGTCTCAAGATAAAAATCCTTATTACTATTTTAGGTAATCCCAAGTTAAATGTCTACTTACCTTAAATAATTTATTTTTTATAATAATTTGCCCATAATACCCTTAGTATTAATTGTCATATTTCTATTCCCTATGCGTATTTATGGAGCATCACTAGTCATGTGCAAAAAAAACTATGTAATTAAATGAGAATTTAAATATAGATAATTTTGTCATTTTATCTTCTTTCTTAATATGCGCAAAAAGTCAACAAGAACTTTTATCCTGAAACAGAGGGAGTATTATATTTTATTGCTGCTGCAGCAGCTGCTACTTTATTATTATGTTTGCTACACTTCCTGCCGCTACAGGCTCTAGTTGTAGTGTAGCAAGTTTACATTTATGCCCCTGCTTTATTGCTACTGCCCCATACAAACGTGAAAAATGGTCCATTGACTAAAATTCAGGTCTTGATATCGGGCAAATTTAGACTGCTAGGCATGAAATATTATATCCCTTTAATTCTTTCGGCTAAATAATTGAGAGCAAACAATACTATATTTAAATTTTAAATTTCAAAATTTTCCCATTGTTCTTATGTTTAAAATTTAAAATGTAAATTTCATTGTAATTTAAAATTTAAATTTCATTGTAATTTAAAATTTAAATTTAAATTTAAATTTCATTGTAATTTAAATTTTAAATTACAATGAATTAACAAAGTAAATTTTACATTACAATGAATTAACAACGTAAATTTTATTTTAATTTGTAATAATCACCTACTAAAAAAGTAAATTTCACACTAATACTATACGTTTAGACAAGAATTAATGTTATAACATGTAATATTTTCTGTATCATGCATTTGGCTAATTTCTAAGCTATAAAGGTTGTCACTTGTCACCATGTACAAAACTGCCCATAAACAAATCCTATATACTCCCTTTCGTTCCAAATTATAAGATTAATATTGACTTTTTAAAATTTAATTTCAAATATTTTCAAACTCAAAATTAACATGAATTTATTTAATTTATGTCATTGGAATTATGAATATCGTAAACTACCTAAAAAGTATTACCAATTTTGAGATTTACTGTTTTCAAAATTTACTTTGTTAATTCATTGTAATTTAAAATTTAAATTACAATGAATTACAATGAAATTTAAATTTAAAATTTAAATTACAATAAAATTTAAATTTTAAATTACAATGAAATTTACATTTTAAATTTTAAACATAAGAACAATGAGAAAATTTTGAAATTTAAATATAGTATTGTTTGCTCTCAATTATTTAGCCGAAAGAATTAAAGGGATATAATATTTCATGCCTAGTAGTCTGAATTTGCCCGATATCAAGACCTGAATTTTAGTCAATGGACCATTTTTCACGTTTGTATCAATTCCTATACCATTTTTGTGATAAAATGTATCAATTGTTTTGTGATTAAAGGGGGGCAACAGCAATAAAGCAGGGGCATAAGTGTAAACTTGCTACACTGTCGCCAGAGCCTGTAGCGGCAGGCAGTGTAACAAGCATAATAATAAAGCAGCAACTGCAGCAGCAATAAAATATAATAATAAAGCAGGGGCATGCAAGTAATTAGCAAGGTATGTAGTTGCTGCTACAACTTGTAGCGGTAGGGGTAAAATTATCTTCAATCCATGTCATCCATTTTGTCGATCAACGGTGGAGATTATGGTTGTTGGAATAGTTTTTGTGGCAACCGGTTGCCACAGATGGGGACATATATATATATATATATATATATATATATATATATATATAATGCAAGCAAGCCAAGACAAATGGTTAAATGGTCAAAAGTCTAGAGAATTCTCCAAGCAACCAAAGTTAGGATAAAAAAAAGGAAGCACTATAGCAATTTCGGCTACAAAGGGATAAGGGAAGGTGAGGCTTTCTTTAGAAGTCTCCCAAGATATTTTGATGGGAATTTTATCTAAAAAGCCTTGACCAATTTGACCTAATTAGCTTAACAATATTTAATTAACCTAAGAAGGTAATTAACTCATATAAAACATGATTAAACTCCCAAATAGTGGTGCTTAACTAGGAAAGAAAAGAGTTGAAGGATCAATTTATAAGCTAGCAAAAACTTCGCCTATAAATAGCCAAGTTCCTTTCTTTTTCTTCACTTTACCAACATAAACAAAAGCTATGCAAGAGAAAAGAGAGAGATGGTGCTCGGCAACATAAAGAGGGAGAGAAAATAGCCGAGTTTCAACTACCAATGGAGGAAGAAACAAGGAGATCCAAGTAAGGAGAAGTTACTACACATAAATAGGTATAAATCATAACCCTCTTAAAAGCTTAAAAATCTTTTTTTGATGGAAATAATTAGGCTTTGTGTAATAACATGTTGAAGTGTGATAGCATAAACTATGGCAAAAGAAATAAAGGATCTTCCAAGAAACAAGAAAAGAAAAAAAATTAAACAAAGTTGTTGAAATTTTCAGCAAGAAGGGTAAAAATCCTAAAATTGAGTTTGATTTTCTAACGAATAGAACGTTTAGTGTGTTTCGAATTTTTAAGTGAAGTTTATTGGGATGGATATATCTATAAGTTAACTAAAATATTGAATTGGTTTGAGGTCAAAATTCCTTGCAAATTATTTTTTTTGAATTTTCTAGTAAAACAGGACACATTGAATAACTCCCTGACCTAGTTTTTAAAAAGGGAGTTTTTGACAGTTAAAAAGGAAATAAAATCAGGGCTTTTGGGATGTGAAACTTGAAAGTGTAAGGTATATTTTGGCCTAAGAATGAACATAAATAAATTTGTAATGAAAGAATTATGACTAAAATAAAATTAAAATTTTTAAAATTAAAACAGTTATAACTTGAGTTTTACAATATAGTTTAAGATGAAATTTTAGGTAATAATGTATTTTGAAATAATAAAGATACTGTCCAAAATTCATAATTTTTGGACTTAATTTTGAATTTTAAAGAATTTCACAAATTTGGACAGAAATAAGTTTAAAATAAATATTAATAATTCTGAGAAAAATCTGAAAAAATTAGAAACTATATATCTAAATTATAATTCTCTAGGTGGGCCAGGATGAGGAAAAATAATAAAATAGTTAAATTGGTTTAATGGATAAAGTAAAGTATAAAAATTTATGAAAAATTAATGAAAGAAAAGCCGGGAGCTAAATAATATATTTTACCGATTAAAATTCGTCAAAAAGGAAAGTATGAGGCAACATGAAAATAACCAAAACTAGAAGGAACAAAAAAAGAAAAAGAAAAGGGAAGCACTATAGTAATTTCAACTACAAAGGGATAAGGGAGGGGGGAGGCTTCCAAAGAAGCCTCCCACAATATTTTGATGAGGATTTTATCCAAAAAGCCTTGACCAATTTGACCTAATTAGCTTAACAATATTTAATTAACCTAAGAAGGTAATTAAATCATATAAAACATGATTAAACTCTCTAATGGTGGGACAAGTTTAGAATAAAAGTAAGTTGAGTGACTTGACTAAGAAAGAAAAGAGTTGAAGGACTAACTTATAAGCTAGCAAAAACTTTGCCTATAAATAGTCAAGTTCCCTTCTTTTTCCACACTTTACCAACATAAACAAAAGTTAAGCAAGATAAAAGAGATAGAGAGTGCTAAACAACATAGAGAGGGAGAGAAAAGAGTGGAGTTTCAACCACCGAAGGAGGAAGGAGGAAGAAACAAGGAGAAGTTACTAAACATTAATAAGCATGAATCTTAACCTTTTTAAAAGCTTAAAAATCTTTTTTTGATGAAAATAATTAGAATTTATGTATACTTAAATTTATGTTGAAGATATATATGTTGTAATACTATGGATCATGAAGAAAAAGTTGAAAGAACAAAGAAAAACAAGAAAGAAACATAAACTAGTTAAAGAAAACCCTAAACTAGCTTCTATAAATATTTTTATGAAGTAAATATGTGTGTATATGAATTTGTTCATAATAAGGGTAGATAATAACATGTTGAAGTGTGATAAAATGAACTATGTCAAAAGAAATCAAAGATCTTACAAAAAATAAGAAAAGAAAAAAATTTAAACAAAGATGTTGAAATTTTCAGCAAGAAGGGTAAAAACCCTAAAACTGAGCTTGATTTTGTAATGAATATAACTTTTAGTGTGTTTTGAATTTTTAGGTGAAATTTATTGTGATAGATAGATCTATAAGTTAACTAAAATCCTACATTGGTTTGAGGTCAAAATTCTTTGTAAATTATTTTTGGTGAATTTTATAGTAAAACAGGACAGACTGGACAACTCCCTGAACTAGTTTTTTAAAAATGGAGTTTTGGATAGTTAGAGGAAATAAAATCAAGAATTTTGGGATGTGAAACTTGAAAGTGTAAGGTGTATTTTGGCCCAAACATAAACATAAATGGATTTGTAATGAAAGAGTTATGACTAAAATAAAATCAGTGTTTTTAAAATTAAAATAGTTATAACTTAAGTTCTACAACTCAGCTTAAGATGAAATTTTAGATAAAAGTATATTTTGATGTAATAAAGATACTGTCCAAAATTCATAATTTTTGGACTTAATTTCGAATTTTAAAGAATTTTACAAATTTGGACAAAAGTGGGTTTAAAATAAATATTAATAATGCTGAGAAAAAATTTAAAAAAGTTAAAAACTATGTGAATTATAATTCTCTAGGTGGGGCCAGAAGGAGGAAAAATAATAAAATAGTTAAAGTGGTTTAATGGATAAAGTAAAACTTAAAAATTTATGAAAAATTAATTAGAGAAAAGCCGAGAAATAAATAATATATTTTATCGGCTAAAATCAGTCAAAAAGGAACGTATGAGGCTATGTGAGTGATAAATAAACATTATAATGAGATTTTAATGGTATAAGAATGTACTCGAGGATAAATTTACGGTACCCGAAAATATCGAAACTGAGTTACAAATAGTTGCCGACAATAACTATTAATTAATTAAGCAAATCTTTATGAATGGTGTAGGTTACTGTTTGAAGACGGAAAATTTTCTAATCAAGGATAGTGCGCCCAAAACAGGCAAATTTTCACACTTTTGTGCATTTTAAATGTATTCTTCATTGAACTATAAATTTTTTTGTAATGATTCTTAGACCATCTATAAAAGAAGTTTATATCATTTGTTCGGCTAAACTCAATTGTTATGTTTCTATCAATTTATTGAATTGTTTATGACTCTTTGGAGATATGTTATTTAATCCAAATTGTTTTGTTGCGGATTCTTATGTTATGACTGAGTATGAACAACTATAAAAATAAGAGTATTATGTTATGGTCGGAAAACCGACATACATTGTAAAAACACGTGAACAAGATGTTACGCGTAACATAGGGTATTATTAGGCGAATTACCTAATGATACTCTGGGCTAAGAGTTCACAGTCTTTGTGACTGTTGAACGTTATGTAAGTGTTTACAGTCTTTGTGACTGTTGAACATTGTGGGAAGAGTTCATGGGTTCTACGACCACTCAGTAACCCTCAAAATTTTTCCTTGTGAACATTTTATAAATTTTAAAATTCCAAAATTTAATCCAATTCGAAAATTTGATGGTCATTATCTTGTAAAGAGATTTTCATTGATTTTCTTGAATTGCCGATAATATTAATTCTTTTTAAACCTTTGAATATTGATTCATTTTTCAGTTATTTTTATTTGTTTTAAACTGTTATATTTGCTAAACAAATTAATTGTTTACTTTTGCATAAAATTTTATGTTTATAACTAAAACAGAGGAACTCGAGGGGATGAGTATAAAAGATAAATGAAAGGGTAAAGCAAGCGAGGAAGAATAATAAATAATAATGTATTAATAAATAAATAATTAATAATGTAATATTTTGAAACTAATGTATTAATTTGTATTGCGTAAGTAAGACCTAAAGTGATTTCCGTAGAAGCATATATTGAGGGGAGCTAACTCCATAATCATTTTATCTGCAGGTCCGTATATTTGCTACAGTAGACTTGGTATATTACATATCTTCCATTAATAATGAGAATTCGCTCTAGGATGAGTTATTTTTTTCTGTGTAATTTAGCTTATATTAATAGCTAAACGATTCAGAAGATATAAAGATAAAAATTTGTGATAGATCAATAAGTAAAAGAAAAAGTTAGACCATAACTGAAAAGGACTTGCGTCACGTCACATGAAAGAGTTTATAAAATGACAGTACTTTTACTATTCTCATAGTTAAATTAAGATAGAAAAGTGATAACTCATACCCAATTTTCTCACAATTATATTCGTTGCACTATCCTCATGTGTGTCATCAAAGGTAACCTAATAAAGAAAAGAGAACAATTTTCTGAAAATTCCCTCATTCTTCTTATAAATTTAAGCAGATGTAAAGGAAATAAAAGGATAATTGAGGAAACTTTATAGGATAATAAGAAATTGTCTTTTTCTTTTGTCCCCTTTTTCCTTTTACTCTAACCAACCACTCCCTCTTTTTAACTTGATTTAACAAAATTCCAACATATTCATTCATATGATACACTTTATATAAAGAAATGATATATATGATATAAATACATATTAATGATAATTTTTTTTAAAAATTTATAATAAATGAGTTATGTTATAATTTTTATCAATGTTGATAACCTTCTGGATATAAATTTATACCAATACTCACTTTTTATATATAGATTTTCTCCCCCATCATTTAACCCCAAATGAAAAACCCAAAAATCTAAGCACAACCCACTTCAGTCTAGTCCCCAAGATCAAACCTTTTCTCCATCTTCTTCCCCAAAACCCCATCAAAGTCCACCACCATGGGGACCAAAACAGAAGCCCCAAACGGCGTCGCAAAACCAGATCTACTTCCATCATCATCCACCACACCCTCCTCCTTCTTCTCCTTGAAGTCCCTGAAGCTGAAAACCAAGCAACAAGAGCTCCTGATCCGGGTTACAATTCTCTGCCTCGTCTACATTTTAGCTTTCATCACTCGCCTCTTCAGTGTGCTCCGATATGAGTCCATGATCCACGAATTCGACCCGTATTTCAATTACCGAACCACCCTTTACCTTACAGAGAAGGGATTTTACGATTTCTGGAACTGGTTTGATTCTGAGAGTTGGTACCCACTTGGCCGGATCATCGGTGGGACCCTCTACCCCGGCCTCATGGTCACCGCGGCCATAATTTACTGGGTTTTAAGGTTTTTGAGCTTCGCAGTACACATCCGTGAGGTTTGTGTCTTGACTGCGCCGTTTTTTGCTTCCAATACGACCCTAGTTGCTTACTTTTTTGGTAAAGAATTGTGGGATTCCGGTGCCGGATTAGTGGCTGCTGCCTTAATTGCCATTTGCCCCGGTTACATTTCACGGTCTGTGGCCGGTTCTTATGATAATGAGGGTGTAGCTATATTTGCATTGTTGCTCACATTTTATCTGTTTGTTAAGGCAGTGAATACGGGTTCACTTGCTTGGAGTTTGGCCTCGGCATTTGGGTATTTTTATATGGTTTCGGCTTGGGGTGGTTATGTGTTTATTATTAATTTAATTCCGCTCTATGTGTTGGTTTTGCTGATTACTGGGAGGTATTCAATGAGATTGTATGTTGCCTATAATTGTATGTATATATTGGGGATGTTGCTCGCGATGCAGATTCGGTTTGTGGGTTTTCAGCATGTGCAGTCAGGGGAACATATGGCTGCAATGGGAGTGTTTTTCTTGATGCAGGTATTGTTAACTCGGTTCCCAAGTATATGGTTTTTTATGTCTCTTATCAATTTGCATTGTATTTATTTGCAATAATGACGATAACATGAAATTGATTATGGCGCGAAAGATGGTATTACTTGCAGTGTTTTTTGATGAGATGAGAGTGGAATGAATTTGACAAATCCAAGCGCATATTGTCCCTTAAATAACTGCAATTATTTTCTTACCAATTTTGGATTGAGATTAAGTTGTCTAATTTGATATTACGACTTTATATTTAGGATGCGAGTCAACGACATAGAGCAATATTTTCAGTTATAAGGAGAACAGTGTTCTATAAATCGTTAGGCGGACTTAGGCGGTGGAGGGAGTGCCTAGCGCCTAGGCATTTTCTTAAGCGGACTAGGCGTTTCCTTAAGTGGTTTTATTTATTTATTTTTCTTACTGAAGATACATGTTATACTATATAAAACATTTATTAGATGTAATTTTTTTAAATATTACATGAAACATTATCAAAAAAAAATCTTTTAAGATTTAACAAATTCATTGTATTGTAGAGTTTCAAAGTAAGGGTCTGATTCTGCCTAGGCAGGGGCTAGGCGCCCAGCCAAATCGAGGGGGTAGAGGGTCGTCTAGCGCGTAGGGGGGGATTAATTAGATCTAGGCGGGCATTTTTAGAACACTGAAGGAGAACTGAGTGCTGCGTTATTGTCTCAAATTCAAATCCCGAACCTTAAGATATTGATCAATGCTATTGCTTTTGTAGCTAATTTTCTCTTTGACCTCTTTCGAGTGTAATTTGGTGTTTAAGAGAAGGCACATTTCACCTCCAATTGTCCTTCAACTAAAAGCACATGCAAATTATGATTTGTTTTTGTTAATGGTACTTTGTTGGTAGGAGGTGGTTATCATTTATCTATTTGTCTTTCGTTCTTGTTTCCAATTACACCATGCACATAATCTCTCTACTTTTTATTTCTTCTGTTATAACTTGTGTCTAGCCAACTAACTTGAACTATTGGTTCAGGTATTTTACTTCTTAGATTGGGTTAAGCACCAGCTAAATGATATAAAGTTATTTCAAGCCTTTTTGAGGATCACTGTAACATGCGCAGTTGGTGTAGGTGCTGTTGCCCTGGGAGTTGGGACAGCATCTGGGTATATCTCCCCATGGACTGGTCGATTTTACTCTCTGCTGGATCCAACTTATGCTAAAGATCACATTCCCATTATTGCATCTGTATCTGAGCATCAGCCAACGGCGTGGTCTTCTTTCATGTTTGATTTCCATATCCTGCTTTTCCTTTTCCCGGCGGGTCTCTATTTCTGCTTCAAGCGGTTGTCAGATGCCACTATATTTATAGTGATGTACGGTCTCACAAGCATGTATTTTGCTGGTGTCATGGTTCGGCTAATTCTTGTTGCTACACCTGCAGTATGCCTTATTAGTGCTATTGCAGTCTCAGCCACAATTAAGAATTTAACTCAGCTGTTAAGAGCGAAGAGCAAGATTGCTCATTCTGGTTCTAGTAAAGGAGCAACTGGCACAAAGGCGGCTTCTAAGGTCAGGTCCCTCTACTGTTTACAAGATTTCTGATATTGATGTCTTTGTTTGTGATATTAATGGTGTTTAACTGGCCCTAGTGGAGCAATACCACGTGAGTAATATTATTATTTTGCTACTTCTAGTAGCCCGATGTTACTAATAATATTGCAATTTTGAATGACGGCAGTATGTTTGATATTCCACTGAACACTTGATTATTATTGCTCTAACGTGTCTCTGTGTTTATTAATGAAGTTACATTTTGTAGTAATCTTGATACTAATAGACTTTTTGAGTGACCTGCGAAGCTGATCTGACACCAAGTGAGGGATTATTAATTTTATGATCGGTCCAATAGGCCCAATTTATTACTTTTCAATAAAATGAGATCTAGACTGATATGTTACGATTATTTGTGTTGAAGAACATGTGTTACTCTTAGATCTCATTTACTCTGAGATATAAATTAGTATATTTTGAAAATATGGATAGTTATTTATGCTCCTTACCTTGTATTTTAGATTAAAATTAATCCTATGGGGTAGACATATATCCACACCTCGGACTTCAGAGTCCATGTAAGGTAGCATGATTTGAATTTATTGGCAGAAAGTAATAATGTTTTTAACCAGTAATAAAAGAAAATAGGCACAGAGAAAAATGATCTGCCATGTGCAAATTGTCACTACTCACTAGTGATTTTAATGCTAAAGAGGATAACTGATAGTAGCTTTGGTAAGCACCTATGTGCCTATATTTCTGGTTTGTGAAAGTTTATCCAAATATTTTGCTACCTTCCTGATTCTTTGTCAGACAATGAGGCCTTGTGCATTTATTGCATGAACAGGGTTTGGTCGATCAATCTCTCCCTTTCCAGAGAAATGGGGCGATAGCATTGCTTGTGGGTGCATTTTACTTGCTTAGTAGATATGCTACCCATTGTACCTGGGTCACTTCAGAGGCATATTCATCTCCCTCAATTGTCTTAGCTGCAAGGGGCGCCTATGGCCAAAGAGTCATTTTTGATGATTACCGCGAGGCGTACTTTTGGCTGCGGCAGAATACTCCTCAAGATGCCAAGGTGATGTCTTGGTGGGATTATGGATATCAGATTACTGCCATGGGAAACAGAACTGTGATTGTGGATAATAACACCTGGAACAACACCCACATAGCAACTGTTGGACGTGCAATGTCGTCTTATGAGGATGAAGCATATGAGATAATGAGATCACTGGATGTTGATTATGTATTAGTTGTTTTTGGAGGTGTCACTGGTTACTCTTCTGATGATATTAACAAGTAAGGAATTAATTTTTTTAGAATGCTTGCTATGGTTTTAAATTACTTTAAAAAACAATAAAATAGTATGCCTTTAGCCACAAATTGACTTCTGTTTTCCTCTGGCTTATAAATGGATAGTGAGAGGGACTTATATCTTGTAGAGGGCATAGTACCGAAAATTTTATTGGTCACACAGAATGATGTATGGAATTAGATTCAAAAATTGAAGTTAAAAATAAAGTGGAACTGGCTTGTATATATGCATATTTACATTTATATGCTCCCTTGCTTAACGGAACATTGATGCATTTGAGTTGTTGATGTCGTCTCACTTTATACAAATAAACTTCTCAAGCTTTATGGAAACATCCCCTATCTCATGTCGTTGACTATATATTGGGTCTGCCATAAAAATTTCTGCCCCGCAGTGTTTGTGTGTTACATTTGTCATTTCTGGTTCAGATTTGGCAGACAACGTGTCCCTTCTCTTCTCTCTCACACCCCACCCAAGAAATAAAAATAAATTAAAATATTAAGTGTCTTCTTTCTCTCTCTCTCTCTCTCTCCTCGGGAGACTTTATCCTAACTAAAGAAATTTAATTATGCTAGATTTTTGTGGATGGTGAGAATTGGAGGTGGAGTCTTCCCTGTCATCAAGGAGCCTGATTACCTTGTTAATGGCGAGTATCGAGTCGACAAAGGTGCAGCTCCAAAGATGTTGAACTGTCTAATGTAAGTTATGTAGAACTGCTTGGCTTAATCGTAATATAGTTACATTGTTTTTGCATATGTTTGATTATTTGTGGAATGCTTCTGTACTTGCCTGTTACAATTATCAACTAATTTAAATTACTGAATTCGCTAGTACATCATGAAACAAGTTGTTTGCTCAAATACAGCAGCCTATCATTTACTATGTCCAAAGGTTTTTAATCATCTTGCATTAATCAAGATTCTTTGACCCAGATAAACAAACTCTCATCTCCTTTTTTCTTTTTGCGGGAACAAGAGTGTTTTTAAGTATGGAGATCTTTCTCTGTCTCTGTCTCACACTCACTCATGTGGAACGAGTATTTATATAGCAATCTTATCATTTGTAATGTGTCAATTTCTGCTCATATATTTTTCTAGCTATTTCTGTTGGGGTGGTATCAGTGATCTGCATGTTCCATTATGGTCTGCCTAACTTACTCAGCTCTCTCTCCTTTTATCAACGTTGCAAATAGATTCTGTCATATTTATAATGTTTTGAAAGGTAGAGTTGTGTGGCGCTAGGATCATATGTATGAGTTGTTACTTGATAGAATGAGAAATTTGGAAAGCTATTAAAGATTTTAACGTGATGTCTACTTCCATTTCTTCAAGTGAAAATGCTAGTTTTACTTGCTTGCATCTTGAACTAAATTGAAGGTGATGACTTTGCTTTCCAGTTTTACCTATATTCCTAATTCCCCTGTTTACCCTAGAATTGGGGTGGACATTATTATATACAATTGATATAACCTAATTCTGCTGTTGTGGGTGGGGGTGCTATAAAACTTTACCAGGCTGACTTCAAGCTTGAGATCTTTGACACCTGGTTCGGGTTTGTTTGGTTTGCTTTCTTTTAACATAGATGCATTTAGTCTGCTCCCTCTCTCTCTCTCTCTCTCACACACACACACACACACACACACACACAAAAGTTCAATTATGCGCTACTTACAAACCATAAATGTTTTCCGTCATTTCCATCCAGCAATATTTAGACTTTGTTATGACCTGGACATGGTTTCCTTATGCTAACAAACAGGGTTTCGGTATTGACTACTTTCAAGTTTCAACAACTTAAGACTGTTACAACTAGAACCCCCTTCTATTATTTCCTTTTGCTTACGGTACTTAAACTGCACCTACATATGTTATCATCTGCGTATCATTCTTCCACCCATGAAACGTGCTTATTGAGGTACACTTTATGGACTACCTTCGTAGGATGTTAAGTCATTTTTGTCTCTCTCTTTCTTTCTCCTCTGATTGTTTCACATGCTATCCTGCGGAAAAGAAATCATATTTATGTTGTCGAAATTGGTGATTAGGTACAAACTATGCTACTATCGCTTCGGAGAGCTGACGACAGAATATGGCAAACCTCCTGGGTAAGCTTATGTACCACAATTCGAGTCTATAAAGCTCTATTATATTGATATTCATATTTATTTACATATATAATGGTTTAAGCTAGAGCATTGTTCTTCTTTTTTGCCTGCTTCATGCAGTTTATTTATTGGATTTTTGTTGTTGGCAGGTATGACAGAGCCAGGGGTGTGGAAATAGGAAATAAAGATGTGAAGCTTGAACACTTAGAAGAGGCATTCACAACATCCAACTGGATAGTTAGAATTTATAAAGTCAAACCGCCGAATAATAGGTGGTGATAAATACCTCCCTCCCTCCCTCTCTCTCTCTCTCTCTCTCTCCCTCTCTGCGGGACAGGAAAGGACTTGACGTGTTGGCCAAGTATGATGAGTGCTTGAGTATCGGAAAGATGTAATATAGAGATAGAACTATATTATGCTGTTGAGTTTCAATATGTAACATCTGAGGGACCTCCATTCTGGATCCCTTCTTGCGGATTCTATAGTGCCTATTTGCTTCATCAGTCACGAGTCAATGATTAAGTGTTACACTTAAGTAGTTGCCTGGATTGTAGGCTTCTTTTTCTTTTGGATTTTGGTGAAAAATTAACATACCGTAAATTAGTGCAGTTCATAGTTTTTTGATCCCGTACTTTTCTGTTATAGAACTTCTGATCTTATATCGTCGTTGTACTATTTTATCTGATGCTCGTAGAATATCATTTTTGTGTTGCATAAGTAGCATGCTGCTAAATGTGGACTTGAGTTGGTGCAAAAATGTTAATGCTTCTTTGAGAATAGGAGAGAACCTTTTTGTTGCTCGGTTTATCATGAGTTTATTTGAACTCGAAAGCATGAATATGAGGTTATGTTGTATGTGAAGAATTGGAATCAGATCTATTTGCAATGTGGAATGGAGGTTTTTGTGCTCAGAAAGGTTCTTGTTAAATATTACTGCTCTGATCATCAAAATATTGCTTTTGTTGGATAACCTTCTTTTGATACAATTAAGTCACTGAAGGTTGGTGGCATTTTAGTTAGCAAGGCAAGAATGTGTGCTCTGGATTGATTTTTTTGAAGTTAATTTGAGATATTTTTAAAAATTAAAATTGATGTAATTTTTTTTTTAATTTTTAGATAATATAAATATGAAAATTGTAAACTATTTAAAATAGTATGATTAATTCAAGATTTATTATTTTCAAGAGTTAAATGAATGACATTAATTTTAAAATATTTTAAAAAATCGGATTTATCTTATATTTTGAGACGGAAGAGTATTTAAGATTTCTGCAATGGATTGAGTAGCAGTTATAACTGTAGAATGAATTGATAATACTTGTAGAGATAGAAGCACAAACTTTTTCAAAGAGAAGTGCAAAGGCAGCTCAATCTTCAGTCCATTACAGAAGTTAGAAGCAGGTGCCTTATAAATGGTGTTTAAAATTTGCATATAATATAAGTAGTCGAAACTGGTTGCAAGTAATTTTCAAAAATTAAAAATTGTTTAGTAAACCTTTTTTTTTTCTTCTGAAATTGTTTTGTAAGCAATATAAAATAAACAGAAACATGGATTGATTAATTCTGCTTCAACAGAAATCCAATAAGTAGGTTTGGGAAGTATTATTCATTACGCTCAAATTTATAAGGTTATTATCGATTTTTGATAGTCAATTTGCGACATTTTTAATCTTTAAATTAAAATTATTCATTAAAATTACAAAACAATAAATCTTACAACGAGTAATACTTTGAAAAATGGTTTAAGTTGAATTTTTAAAAGTCAATAATAATATTAAAATTTGGATAAGAGAGAGTATTATTTTTCATAATTTCATCCACTACGCCTCTTTATTAATAAAAATAGAAAAATTAATAACATGTATAATGTGCATATATCACACATAAATTATATAATTTTTATAAATTAATGTTCCGATTATTTTAATTGTTATAATTTGCATAACAAATTAAATTTTGAACAAAAAAAGGTTAACATTTATTGCAATATGCAGTATTAAAATAGATGTAATTAATATCAGTAAATGATAAATGAACATGAAATAATATTATCAAAATGCAAAACAATTTACGAATATAAGTTTTTAGTTTTTTTATTACTAAACATTTTATATTTTTTTTCATTGCTTTGAGTTTTGTTCATTGCCAATATATCTTTATTGCTTCAAGTGTTTCATTAACAATATTTTTTTATTGCTTGGAGTGTTTTAACATTGCCAAATACGAAATGAAGTAAAAGTCGGAAACACCCAGCCAATCGATTTACTGCTATTTAAAAGCTTTCCAGCCTATCGATTTACTGCTATAAAAGCTTTCCAACAAAGAGGAGATGTTCAGTAAGCAAGTTTTCTAACTATTTTTTTATAAGCTGTTTTGACGGTTTATAAGCGATTGGATTTATAAGCGAGCGATTGGACTTATAAGCGATCTCAATCGCCCTCTAAACGCGTAGTGATCCGAATATAGATACATTTCTAAGAAAAATATCCTCCTAATATTAGCTAAGATTTTGGAAGTGATAGTTTGATGCTATAAATTATGGTAAAAAAAATTATAAATTATAAATATTATATCGCTTCATAGTGAAGTCCTAAAATAGAAATGTATATCCAATTTTGAAACAAACTAAAAAGAAAATTGCGACTCTAATTCTGGAAAAGAGGGAGTATTAGTTACTCCCTTGGACTAGCTGCTAAAAACCAATTCTAAGTGCATAGTTAATAGATTTGGTAAAAAAAAAATTACTAATTCACAGTTCTGGTGCCAATCTGTGCCTACTTTAGCAGGTAATAACAGTAGCAATGCTACAAAAGAAAAACCTGCTGCAACAAGTTTAAAACTCCAAGCACCAAAAAAGAAAAAAATAAATTCTTTTAGGTGCCAAATGACTTTGACACCTCATTCAATACAAGCAATTTATAGCCAGAAAACAAAAATATCATTATTGAAACACTAAATTACATCTATGACTAATCTTCACTGTATAAGAAGATCTTTGTATGTTCAACCCGGTACATACTCTGAGCCATTTCAGCGCTTCCCTGTCAAAGAAGAGATGAAATAATAAGAGCTTATTGACAAATTACATACCGAGGCATGATTAGAATTACATACCAAGCAATAGAATTTGAATTGACTAAAACAACCTGATCTGATTGTGCAGCTGGACACATAAACCCCCCCACCATTTTTTATGGTGCAAGAAAAACCCCTACCCACACTACATGTAAATCCTAGTGGGGGCACCATACTATGTACGAGCAGGCCGAAGCCAAATCAGTCCTTGCTGTTGAAGGAGCTAAGCAATGATTAGACCATTAACACTCTTAACAAGAAGTCTTAATCTGTTAACTGTTGCAGGACGCTCAATAAGTATAAGATTCACAATCTTCCATAAGACAGTATAAAGTTCTGTAGTTCAGTTTACTGAAAAATTTCAACTTCTTCCCCTTTCTGGATACAAAGAACAAAATTTTATTAGAGAAGGTCCCTCTTGCAAGAACAGACTAACAGGGTTAGCTACCCAGCCAACTTTCATAATTAAATACCGTTATTGTATAGGTAGATCTCATCGGGAAAGACCAATTACTGGATAGAAGAGAATACAAAGAAAGTGGAGGACACGAAGCCCCTCTTCCATACGAAAAATGGTTACAAATAGAAGAATCCTCAATGCAGACAGACCTTAATTAGGATAGGGAAAAAAATAGGAAACCCCACCTCCGACACACTTAAAAAACATCCATCAGCCAAAAGGGAAACGTGGAATGAAACTCATTCACATAACAAGGTCGGATGCAAATATCGATCAGTAAAGTTCCTAATGCTCTCTCTTTAAAGACCCAAAGAATCTTTTCATCCTGACCACCAAAACCCCAAAACCTGACAAGAAGTTCATTGACTTTGAAAGGGAAGAACAAACTCAATTTCTCCCACAAAATCACATAAGGAGCACAAAGCCACCGCACAATAGGACAATGATTGAAAAGGTGGTAATTAGTCTGACAATCCTGCTTGCATATCAAATATATGTCCAAACACAAGGATTTACGGGAACTAGCCTTTGACAAATGTCATTTGTATTGAGCCTTCCAAGGATCAATGTCCAAACGAAACCTAATCTTCAAGGTCTCCTCTTCGCCTTACAAATGTGGGACAGGAAAGGAAAATAATGTAACTAAGTTCCAATAAGGAAAGAGAAGAATGTAAGAACCTAGAAAGATCTATAGACCACAAACACTTGCCTGATAAAAGGGCAAGAATAGGAATTGAGAAGGATAAGCAATGACAGCTCGCCACCCTCTATCATTCTGATTGCGGGAAGTGAATATTCCCAGAGGTGAAATTGCATCTTGAAACAATAAGCTTGAAATTTTGACCTAATGCTGATATTTCAACTTCTTATTCAAATATCTAAAGTGCAGACCGTGTTTGATTATCATTTTGTTTTGTTTAAATTTTCTAAATCACGTTCCTTTAAGTCCCATGCTTTACATAAGAGTAAAATTGGAAAAACTTAACAGCAGAGGAATAAAAAAACAACATAATAAACTTACTTGAAGTAAGTAAACAGAAAGCAAAAAAATGATTTTGAAACTAAAAGGGAGTGCAAGTAGCACCTAATTAGAATTTACTCTAGGCACCTTGAAACTCGATCATAATTTAAACATGTCAAGTCAGATGCAGCATATATATCCAACATGCACACAAACACAAACACACACACACACACAGCGAGGAGGGGGCTTGCAGCAAAATGTAGCGGAACAATCATATATTATTAGAGATATTGAAACTCAACTTCTAAAACAGTTCTTTTGTAACTACTATTGTCCGTCCTCCCCTTAATGGATAGTCATATCAGCTGTAACACAATAAGATAAACAAGACCAACTATAATCCTAACGAAACCTATGAACCTGATCTACCACTAAAATTTACAGAAAGGAAGAAAGCTGATGTTTTTTCCAAGCTTTACAAATTCAAAACAACTCCCAATAAAAGCTTTATGGCAGACTAACAAAAACTAACAAAATACCATGTTGTATTTCCAGTTAGGATAACAGTCTTTATAATTCTAACTACTTATCCTTCGTATGCTCAACAACAAAATCTCATGAAACCATGATCTGCAACGCAACTTTTTTTTCTTTTCAACAATAAAGAAAATTGAAAACAAACTTAGCATGACTAATGAAAATAAATATACAATTTGATGGTGTCACGAATGCCTTTTGGTGATAACTTGTAGTTTGGAGATAATCTACACAAAAGGAAACTAAGTGCAGATCTAAGTAGCGGGAGTCCTAAATGAAAGAAGAATGTGCAATCCAATATGTGCAGGAAAACACAATATATCAGATTATCATGAATAATTTGAAGGTTAACTGTGTTGAAGATAGATTTGTAAGCAATAAACTCTACTTAAAAGTTTGAATAAAATTATAATTTTGATTTTCGACAGTTCATAAAGGTTTGAGGTGGAAGGGATGCTAGATCAATATGCATGCAAATGAACAGTAGTAACCATGTCCCATCCTTTAATTACTTCATCAACATCTGATGAAGATGCAATATCCAGGTCCTATGTTACGTGCATTAGTATGTATTGGATTAGGCTCCAAAGAAGGAAATTACTATAAGAGCTGCCCAGATAGATGAATATTATGCACATGCACATTTGCACAGTGCTAATTATGTACTCTGCAAAATTACAGCATGTACTTCTCCGAATATTAGAAAACAAGAGTTTCATGTCCATGTGCTCCCAACATATGAGATAGGCCCCTTAATGAATAACAAGACCAATACCAGAAAAATAATCCAAACTCCAAACGAAATATTAAGATAACACCAAAAATTTATGGTCAGAAAATAAGGCATGGTCATCATCCTAAACAACATTGAAGGACAGGAACAAAAGCTAGAATTTGATGAACTACAGTGCAATCGATCCACAATTGAAAAACAATACACGAAATAATAAGGTAAACTGGCAACAAAACAGCTCACCAGTTTACCTGTCTTTCTCAAATAGGGGAGAATAAAGCAAGGGCCCCAATAAGCAATTCATGCTAATGTAATATCTTTATTAATGTAAAACTTTGTCTACATGCAAGACTTTACAGCAACCAGAAAGGCAGAAACTGCAGAACTCAACCTATTTCATGAAACATAAGAATCCTTCCAAGTTAATATGGTATCATAAGTTTGCAACTTTCAAAATACAAGATAAAGAGTCCTCTTGCAACAGAAACAATAAGGAACGAAATTGCCACACAAAAGAATAGGTATTTTCTCTGTCCCAGTTTTTGTGATAGTCTAGGTATTTTTCAAAAAAGTTTGGTACACAGAATAATGTGATATAAATATATTGAGAATATACAAATATAGGAGTATATTTTTCGGCATGTCTTAGGATCCATACCATTTCTTAAAAGATCAGAGAGGGGAAAAGAAAATAAGTACCATTCCTTAAAAGGAAAAGGGGTGCTTCGTGTTTTCAAACATTTGGTAACATAACGTAAATAAGCTTTTATGTTTCCCATTTTGAGCCCAAAAAACGAAATATATGCAGATAAAGAAATTGTAACCTATGTTACTCGGACTCGGATGGAGTGTCTGGTTGGACACGGTATCCGACACGGGTACTTCTCAATTTTACCAATTTTTTACACTAAAGTGAAGTATCTTTTCCAAGTGTCGGGTTTCGGACACGGGTGTCGGACACGGGTACTTTAGGACAAAGTGAAGAGTCCGAGTAACACTGATTGTAACTAGTTACTATCTCTGTTTTCTATGTGTATTTAGGTAATAAACTGCAAGCGCATTTGATTTCGTTTTCTTAAAAAAAAATTAAAGCAAAATAAAATGGCTACCAACCAGGTTAAGATACATACACACACACACACACATATATATATAACAGAAATATAATATATGAAAATGTTATCATGTGTTCATATCAAATAATTATTAAATCATTTTATCAATGTACCAATACCATGTCAATTTTGTAATAACATGTGTGCGATGACGCCATACCCCCACCCCTCCTCCCTACCTTCACTTAGGGTTGAAAATTTGTGACACGACAAGGAATAATAGGGTTTGGGTTATATAGACGGATTTGTGTAGTAAACAAGTTGCACGTTTAGTAAGAATTTAAATGGGTATGGTACATATCGTGTTATGATAAACCTACTAAACACAACTCATCCCCTTTAATTAGGATGGTATTTGAATAACGAGGATATGAATATGTCAGGACACCATGCATAACCTTGAATAAACAAGTCGTAAATATTGTAGTTGTATATCTGAGCTTGTTGTGCTATGATGTGGTAAATGGTAGTGTTGTTAGTTAAATGAGTCGTGTCATGTTACTCGTGTAATTCAACCTTGCTATTAAATGGGTTACAGGGGTGGTGTTTTGCTACATGTTTAATAAACGGTAGGGTTTAGGTCTTAAATCTTAACACTATTGGTTAAACAAGTCGTGCAAGTTGACTTTAGAACCCAACTAATAGGACAACTGCCAACTCAAATCTCATCCTCCCTAAAACTATATATAACAGCCATATAAGATGCAATAACTTCAATAAGCCTACAATGGCATCTATCTTCCTATTCTTCCTTAAACAAGGTTTTCAACTTCTTTACTTCTTAATATATATATAAAATAGCGGGTAGTTTAAACCCCCCACACTTAATTGAAGCTTCCATAGTTTAATTTCTTTTCCTCTCTCTAACATCTTAAATCGATCATCCTTAGAAAATTTGTTGTACATCCAATGAACACAACCCAAGGGTATACCAAAGTTACTAGATTCTCATCCTGAAATATGTTAATGAGAAAAACACAATAATCTGTAGAGAAAGACATAAAAAGCTTGTCCCCTAATAACTTCTACAAAAAAGAAAAACGAACAAACTTTATCCCCTAGTACTGATATGTATATAGGAAGAGAGAGAGAAACCTTGATTACACTCTGCAACAGTTATTCAGGTTATTAAGATAACCTTTGAGTCCCTCAGAATAAAATTAGTGAAATTAGAGGTCGTTTAGTATGAAACATAAGATTCTCATTAGAAGAGTTAATAAATTTGAGCCGCAAAACTAATATTAAGCTCAAAGACTTGAGGGGAGAAAAATGTCAGCTTTCATTCATTCAATAAATTGACACCAAATTATAGTGTACAAATGGATGAGTAACAGTTAGGATATGTAACCCAATTTCCACATGCTTTCAATGTCAGACTACCTTAATGCAAGTTCTCCAGAAGTAAGATAAGTATGATCAAATTATCAATATCAGATAACATTAGAGCAACAAACAGATGGCACCCAGCAAATCCAAATATTTTTTCTTTTCTTTTAAAGATTTTATTTAGCGTGCTCCTAAAGGCCGAGAGACATGTAGAAGATCAAGAGACATAACCACATTGCAAACACCTACTGTCTAACCAAGCAAGGAGAGCAAACAATTAAGGACCTGCAATTATCTTCAAATAAAATCCTAAAACAAAAATCACAAGTATTAACCAACTAGAAACAAAACAAAGATCAGAGTATTAACTAGCTACCAAAGAAACAAAGATCACAATTAATAGGTCACCTACCAACGGTAACCTACAAAGCTGACGAAACTTTGTCCAACTACGATAAAAGAAGTAAATGCACCTCCAAATAAAAGGCATTATAAGGTCCATCCGTCAAAGAGAAGATCATGTAAAGAATGTGGAGGATTACATGTTTACTTCCATACATGTCAATTTGCCTACTTTATGGTTTAATATAAAAGTAAGATCACAATTAATAGGTCACCTACCAACGGTAACCTACAAAGCTGACGAAACTTTGTCCAACTATGATAAAAGAAGTAAATGCACAGGTAGTTGATGCTAATACCTCCAAATAAAAGGCATTATAAGGTCCATCCGTCAAAGAGAAGATCATGTAAAGAATGTGGAGGATTACATGTTTACTTCCATACATGTCAATTTGCCTACTTTATGGTTTAATATAAAAGTAAGATCACAATTAATAGGTCACCTACCAACGGTAACCTACAAAGCTGACGAAACTTTGTCCAACTATGATAAAAGAAGTAAATGCACAGGTAGTTGATGCTAATACCTCCAAATAAAAGGCATTATAAGGTCCATCCGTCAAAGAGAAGATCATGTAAAGAATGTGGAGGATTACATGTTTACTTCCATACATGTCAATTTGCCTACTTTATGGTTTAATATAAAAGTAAGATTTCTGAGTTTCTACACATTCTTACTTCTTCTAACCAGATAAACACCGCCACTTTAAAGTGAATAAAATAGATGATCAGATCAGATCAGAACATATATTTCCATTAACTATCAATATCAAGTGTGAAAATAGAACTAAAAAAATAAAAAGGAAAGTTTATTAATTATAGTTACCCACAATATTTTAGTCCAGATCTTCTTCTCTAGCTTGACTACCAGAGTTGGAACCTCCAGCATTGTTCCCGCTGTCACTATTTCCAGCTCTGCTATTGCTCCCTTCACCTGATGTTCTAAACGGCCATGGCAACTGTATCCTAAACCTTCTCTCCATACTCCTCGGAGTGTCGGGATTATCCTGAGAACCCCCAGCAACAGCAGCTGTTATTCCCCCACTCGACTGTGAACCACCACGAGCCTGGTTCTCGTAATCCGGATCATCAGTGGGCAACTCATATCGACAAACCGGGCAAGAATTATGCATCTCCAACCAAGGCATAATGCAATCGGAATGATAAATATGCTTACAAGGCATCTGTTTTGCCTCCTCATCTAGGTTAAAACTGTCTTTACAGACAGCACACTCAGAATAATCACAATCATGCAATTCATTCGTGATTTTGACGGTTGGAAGCGCTTGAACTGCAGATTTGGCCGCAGGGGGCGTGCCGTACCGATTTGGATCGTTCTCCGCTAGCTGCTGGATCAGTTGTTCAAGCCCCGGACCGATGAAATAGTCACCCAGATTGGTCGGGAGGCGAAAACCTGTATCATCCATAGAATTATTGTTCTCAACAACGAACTGGATGTTGGCGCCGCCGGCTCGGAGGGTATTTAGGTAATTCTGCAAAAATGCGAACGGGTTGAATTCCTCAGCCGATTGGAATCGGTTGTGGCCACCGCCAAATAGAGCAGAGAGATCGGTAGTGTCATCGCCGGCGCCGGAGGTCGAGAAGACAAAAGGAGAACCACCAAATCCAGAGGGGAACGACGGGAAAGGAGAGAGATTGTCCGATGAGAACGCGAAGAAAGGGTGGGGACTCGGGCTAGGGTTCGGATTAGGGTTTTCGTACTCTTCTAAGAATCCACCGTTGCAATTGGGGCAAACCAGTTCGGATGAAGCGGATGAGGGAGTTATGGAGACCGTACGGTCGCACTGGTAGCAGAAATATTGTTGTGGGGCGACGACGCCTCGACCGCCACCGCCACTGGCACCGGAGGAAATTCCGTCAAACGACATGATGATTTTAGGGAGAGAAGGAAGAGGGAGAGAGGGAGCGAAGAAATGGATATTATTGTAAAGGAAGACCCCTTGGGTCTCGTTGTTTCGCTGAATTCTAGAGAGAGAAAGTAGAGAGAGAAAGAGGGAGAAGAGAGAGAGTGTGTAGATGAATAGTGTTCTCGGATCCCATGTTTATCTCGGGAATAGAGAAGTATCTGACTTGGCAGGGACAAAATCCGGTTATTTTCACTTTGGGCTATAATGAAGGAAAAATGAATATCTATTTCATTAGTAGTAAAATTAAATGTGAAAAAGATTTGACCATAGAGTTATAAGAGTTAAATTTGACACTGTTTAATTTGGATTTGAGTTTAGCTCAAACTCATTAAACGAGATAATTCAAAAAAAATTATTTGCCTATTTAATTAATCAAGTTCATTTTGAATAATGAGATGTTTAACTCTAGTAATGTGACTCGTTTAATATTTTATTAATTTTTTCTTATTTTACAATAAATAAATTAAATAAATTAAGAATAATTTTAATTAAACTTATCTCGCTGAAACTCGTATCAAATCTCATGCTTCTTAAATTCCAACTTGACTCAGCCTAGTTTACTTTTTAAAGAGTTCGAACTCGATAAATCATAGGTAAACTTAGCTCGATTCATGTACAACTCTACTTGATCGTGATTAAAAAAGAAAAGAAAAGAAAAAAGTAAAAGCAAAAACGAAAACAAGAAAAATGTGGAAGGAAGACTATATTGTAACATTTATGATTTATAAATAGTTATAGCCTTGAGCACTTGGAGAATTTTGAATTACTTATAATCCGTAAATTTAGTTTTGGGTAATAATGATCTTAGTTGTTCACTAGATTAATTTTGCCGAGTTAAAAATCTCCCACCTCATATATTTTGTTTTCATTCTTACTTTTATCTCACATTTTATTTCATCTTCTCTTCTACTTTGTTAAGTTATTGCATATTTTTTATTCATTCATAACGTAATTTTATAATTATTAAATAACCAAGTAAATAAGAAATTGGCAATTGGAAAAGAGTGAAACAGAAGCTGAAACAAGAGTTTCACCGAAAATTTTAGTTGCACCTTGAAGCTCACTTACATTACATTGGTTTTGTCAATGATGTTTTACTTGATTAAGATTGAGATTTGAAATCATTAAGATACCAAGTTCGATTCATGTTATTTATTCTCTTTATTTTAGAAGTTGGAACGTTCTTTCTCTTAATTTTATTATGGGATTTTAGTGATGGACATTAAAAAAAATAATTTAAAAAAAAAAACTTTTATTGTGGGATTTTTGTGAGGGGCATTAAGAAAAAAAAAACCATTATGTCCGTTCTTAATTAATTGTCGATCTTATTTATATCTCTGAGTTCTTCTATGCGGATATAAAAATCGGACATGAAAATTAGACATAAATGTATTTGAATTTCACCTATTTGTATTTTTACCCCTAATATAAATAGGTGAAATTCAAATACATTAATGTCCAATTTTTATATCCAATTTTCATATTCACATAGAGTTTTTTGTCTATATGGGACAAGCTGGCATATCAGGACTGGTCCAAAAATTTATGTAAATTTTCATATTTAATTTATCACAGCATATTTTTATATTATGATTTTAATTTTACAAATGATTATCCTTTATCAATTTCAAAGTATAGAATATATGTCATCCCTTAACGAATTCGCTCTAGGTCAACATTTATATAGTTTGAAAGTGGGGAAATATATACTATATACATATATCTTCATATCGTCCTGAAATTTTTATCACGTTCTCTAGAAAAGGGAAATTATTTGTAGTAATAGTAAACTTAGTAAATTTTCTATGATAAAAATCATATATAAACTTATTTGTGTGTTGAAAGTTAATTGACGAATTGTATTACCAACAAATACATGTATTAAATAGATTTTATATTGATTATAATTACACTCACGTCATTATTTCTACTTGATTTAAATCTAGGGAGCCGATATTTCCACACTGTTTTTATATATTGCCACACTATGGCCCTTACATATTTGTTAAACTCATTTTTTATGTCCAATTTACCCCGGCAAATAATCATCTCTCCCTCTTCCTCTCTCTTTCCCTGCACAACTCAGTCGCTATATCCGGTTGTTCAATCAATTCTAATTTCTTCAATCAAAAATTCAATCCAAATTCAAAACAAACAAACCAAAACCACATCTAAATCCTGCACATGATGCATACTGCTTTATTTTCTGGTTCTCATGCCAAATATAAATTGTACACCATTAATAACAACAAAAATTCCAATCTTAAAAATAATTGAGCGAACAAAACTCTTTAAACCGATTATAAGCAAGGAATGTAAATAGGTTATTAATTATTCTGCATTAGAAATTAAGAAGGGAAGGAAGTAAGCATCTAAAGTTCTTCTGACCATATCGAATCTCCAATCTTCTAAACTGATAGTCAGTGCTCTAATCTTCATTGAGCTCCAATTTTGGTGGGCATTAATCATTTTTCCCAAACTGTATTAACGAACAAGTTTTTTCTCTCTAATGGCAACTTTAAACAACAACTTCCATGTTGATCCAGAACAGGACAATAGTATTGTTCGTCACCACTCCACTGACGGCGCCGCCGCTAGATACGGCAGCTCACGTTCCTCTGATGCCAACGGACGGTCATGGAACTCGTCCTTTGATTCCACAGCTGGCGGGTCAGACCTGCACAGGGCCTCGAGTCTATCTACTTCTAAGATTGTGGGGGTTTCAGAGAAGAGGAAGGAATCCTCTGTTTCACAGTGTTCGGTAGAATTGGTGGATCTAGAAACTGGGATACTTGAAACCAAGCTACTTGTGTCCAAGTATGAAAGAGATGTAGGAAACCATGCTTCCAGAACATACTTCTTGGCAACTGCATCATTCAGTGCACCAGAGACGACAGGGATCTCAACTGTCGCATCCGACCCAGATCTCCGCCGCCGACTCATCTTCCGGCCCTTATTTTCCGACGAATGTAGGTTCCGCTGTAACGACCGGGAATTCTGAAATTTTCTTGTAATTCGAATTTTTGAATATTAATGAATATTTTATATTTTATTAATATTATATTTATGTTACGTGTTTAAAGGTTGCGTGACAACCTAGATTATGTGAATGTATGAAATTTTACGTGTTATAATTTTGTTTAAGCGAAGTATTGATTTCGCATAGCGTCGCTAAATCGCTATTCACGGGGCACGTTTCCCGAGGCACTATTCACACCACAAAATTTTTGTGTCTTTTTCGATGTTAATAAATTTCATAAATACGTGTATGCGTACGAATAATTTTTCCAAGTGTCGGAAATTTTATTGAGCTGATACGTGATTTTATCCGTATCCGAAATGTATTAAATGGGTGTTCCGAATATTTAGACAAATCTCATAATAATTATTTTTATCAATCCCAATATTTATGGTAATACCCATTTTAATTTTGGGTAGAGTTATTTACCAGTTTTGGTACAAAAGTGGGAGTTTTTGAATATATTTTTGGTATTTTTGGGTATTTAATTTGGCTTATTGCTCCAAGTGAGAACCACCAAACCACTTTCAACCAATCAAAATGCTAAGGAGTGAGAGAGTGGTGGGGGGGAGGGTGTCGGCGCCACCTTGAGTTCCAAACCCATTTTCTCCCTAAATTCTTTCATTTCTCCAATAATCATTCATTCAACTCTCAATCCATTCCATCCCATTCCAAGTTGCTCAGCTGATAGAGATAGGGAGAGAGAGAGGGAGGATTGTAGAAAGGAAAGAAAGAAGAGTCGCCAGAAGTTGCCGGAAAAAGGGAGAAGGTCGCCGGAAAAGCAAGGAAGAAGAAGGAGAAGGCACGGGTGGAGGAAGAAGATGATTCAAGCAAGGCGAAGCCCCTAAACAAAGCCTAGCCAAACTCCTTAACATCTAGGAAGGATTTACAGAGGTAAACAATCAACCAAATCCTTTCCATTCGATTTCTTGTTAAGTTTTTCAAGTTTTTCTTAGTTTTGAGCTCTTAAGCTTGTGGGTCGAATTTATGGCAATTCTTGGTGTTTTTGTTTGTTGTTATTGTTTGTAAATGTTGTTAAGAGGTTATGCAAGCTATTAATACCTTTAAAGTGGAACAAAAATGCAAGAAATCCTTACCTTGGCTTAAATAGAGCAAGAACAATGGACTTTGGACATGAACTTGGACATTTGGACTTTTTAGAGGACTGTAAAGCTATGATTTCGTATTTGTTAATTTTGTTTGTTGTTATGGTTTGTAGTTCCATGGGTTACGAAGCTAACCCAGTTGGAATGGACCAAAAAGGAGTTAAAACGAGTTCGTAGTAATGATTTTTGTAAAACATGTCAAGAACTCGAAGAACAGAGTATGAACTTTACACTTTGGCTTAGAATTTGACCATGTTAATATTAATGGGTAGCTCTGCATTTTTGATATATTGTAGCCCCATAAGTTAGGAGTCCATAGAGTCCAGAATGGACCAATTTGCTTGTGTATTGAAGGAGTTATGGAGGTTAGAGTGGCCGGAGGTCGGAGTCGCGAACTGGGAACAAACCCAGAATCCGACTATTGCAGAATGGCGCCGCAGCGTCACCCATAAGCCCTGCAACTCACACTGCAGCGAGGGGCATTATGAGGAAAGACCAGGGCTCACGCCGCAACGTGAGGCCCAAGCCTTAAGGCTCACACCGTAGCGTGAGGCCCTGTCATTGAGAAAACACGGGACTCACGCCGCAGCGTGAGGCCCAGTGCTTTAGCTTGGCGCTGCAGCGCCAGCTCCGTGTCCGGACCGGGTCGGGCAGTCAGGTCAGGTCGGACCTAATGAATCCTTTTCAGCGGGTCCAACACTTATATATTTCTTTGTATTAAATGATTAGACAAGTTAACTAAGCATATTTTATTAAGCCCTAAATGCTGAATTATTTCTCAAATGTCAACCAGATTGGTATTGTCGTAGGGCAATCAATGTGTTTTAATGATGCAGCGTCCGTTTTAAACCATTATTTGGTATGTGACTAATTGTTATGTAAATATGTACTTAATTGTGTAGGATATTAAGGAGTGTGTGTTATAATATTGTAGCAGCGCATCAGGCAAGTTTCCTAACGCTTGTCTAACCCTTGTGTTGGGCAAGTTTCCTAACCCGTACAACTTTTATTATTGTGCAAGTTCTTTACTCAATTGTTTTATTGAGCAAGTTTCCTATTTTATACAAATGTTGTATATTGTTGCACGTTTCATGACTCAAATCGAGTCATTTCTTTCAAATTATGTTGGTGGATTGATTATTGTTAATTCTTCCACATCAAGGATAAATTATTGATATTCGCAGCTTATGCATTTGAATTCATTATCTGTTGTTGGATTGTGAAACGTTTAAGTTCTCCATTCATGAACCGTCTAAGGAAATAGTCTACGCCACTCGTTTCGGCTAGACACGTACAGGTTATTATTTTAATAGCTATCCAAACCGATTGTTGGTGCGGCTTCTTGGACTGAGAGAGCAACCCTTATGTAGGAGATTTTAATGTGTAGATTATTTGGTGCAGTCAGAGCTAAATGTTATGCATATACATAGGGTACAAGAGGTTGATCCCCTCGAGTACTACTGACGGGCCAAGCGTTAAAAGGGTTAGTTGAATAACTGATCCTTTGGCCAAATAGTTCATGGTCTATTGGACCACTCAGCAGTAAATAATCAATATTCATTATTTCTTTTGAACTTTGATTATATTGTCAGCTATTTCTTTAATGTCTTAAATTGTTGAACTATGCGATTATTGTTCTCATTCATTCATGATATATCCTCTTTATTCATTTTAAACTTGCTGAGCAAAGTAGTTGTTCACCCTTACTATATCATGAACCTATTGCAGTTAAGCCGGAGAGTTCCAAAGCGGACAAAGGCAAATGAAAGCTTAAGGAATAGTTATATGTACTATCCTGTTATGTAATCGTGGAATTATTTTTGTACTACTATTGTATTCTGCGATGTATTTGTTTAAGGTTATAGACCTTGGGACCGTAGTAAACCTTTTGTAATGAACAACATGTGTTTATTTATTCCGCATTAGTTGATTTATGTTGTTTAAAGGTGTATGGATGTATTTTGTCGTGAGCACCAAATTCGAGGTATTAATACCTGAATTCGGGGGTGTCACATCCGCTCCGATGTGAGCAATTGATAATGATTTTGATAACTATGATTGCGAAAATGAGGTGACTTGCCGAAACCTTATGCAATCTTTGGGTGATTTTAGTACTGGGAGAGCATACTCGTAGATGATGGTAGAGGAAAAACCAAATAAGTTGCCGAGGGGAAGGGAGAGAAAGAGGCAAGACAACTAGGGTTTCAAGCGGGGGTAAAGTAGACAAAAATGCAAGTTTAGCAAATATGTGGGGACTACAGTGTTGAAATATAAAAAAAGCGTGTGAAAATATCAACTTCCTAAATCTAATTCACGCATGTAGAAACACTCAAAACACATTAAAAAAGATGAGTAGTTGAAATTAGTTTGCATAATGAGAAGATCTCAAGTTAGCCTTTGAAGCTTAAATTGAAATTAAGCTACTATAACACTGAAAAACGTTTTCTTACATATAAAAATAGAAAAAAATAAAATAAGAAACCGTTTTCTTTTTTAAAATTTTAAAGTAATGTCTGTTTTGATTTTATTTTATTTTGGCAAAATACAGGGCCAAAACCCAAAAGAAAAAAAAAACTACACTAAAACTATACACGAGTGTACAATACTTGTCAAGTTTCTTTTTAAAAGAAGTAATTTAGACGAACTACCATTAAAGAACGGAAAATTTTCTCCTTCTAAACTGATTTGTATTTTAAGTAATGTGTGATTTTTAAAGTACTGTTGTAAAAAATCAAGACAAGCAAAAACAAGAAAAATGTGGAAGAAGGGCTACAGTCATGACTAATGAATGTGGCATGAACGTTGCGACAGGGGTGGACATGATTTAAATGTAGCTTGAACATTAGGATAGGTTCCAATCTATTTTACTTTTTAATTTTGAAATTTATTTTATGTAATTACACTCATGGCTATTCGGCTAGATCCTGTCCACTTTTTTTATTAGTCCACATAATGAGTGGATCTCAAGTTAGTCTTTGAAGCTTAAACTGAAATTAAGCTAAATAGAGATTGAGCAAATATCAAACTATTTCTAATATAACACTAAAATAACATTTTCATACATATAAAAATAGAAAAAAATAGAAACCGTCTTGTTTTGTTTTAAGTTTTTAAAGTAATGTCTGTTTTGATTTTTCTGATAAAATACAGGTCAAAACCCCCAAAAAAAATTACACTGAAAGTATACACGAGTGCGCAACACTTACCAAGTCTCCTTCTAAAAGAAGATACAATCTAACCGGATTACTATCAAATTGTCTCCTTCTAAACTGTTTTATTTTTTAAGTAATGTCTGTTTTAATTTTTCTGATAAAATACGGGTCAAAGCCCAATAAAAAAAAACTACACAGAAAGTATATACGAGTGCACAACACTTACCAAATCTCCTTCTAAAAAAAGATCAATCTAACCGGATTACTATCAAATTGTCTCCTTCTAAACTGTTTTATTTTTTAAGTAATGTCAGTTTTTTTAAAGTACTATGGTAAAAAACTAAGACAAAAGCAAAAACAAGAAAAATGTGGAAGAAGGGCTACATTGATGACTAATGAATGTGGCATGAACATTGGGACAGGGGTGGACCTGATTTAAATGTAGCTTGAACATTAGTATAGGTTCCAATCTATTTTACTTTTTAATTTTGAAATTTATTTTAATTAATTACACTCATGGCTATTCGGCTAGATCCCGTCCATCTTTTTTTATTGCTATATGTGCCGCGTACATATTTGGACTTTGCTAAAGTATTTACGCATATAATTTTGACTATATTAATAATCTCTCCATTCCACGTTATTTAATCACTATTAATTTTTTAAAATTAATTTAAGAAATTTTTAAATTTTGACATAGTTTCTTTTAACTTTAATCAATACAATGATGAATATTATAAATTATTTAAAAAATATTGTTCATTGTAAACTTTATAGTTTCATAATTTTTAATACTCCATCCGTCCCAAATTAATTGCTCAGTTTTAACTTTTTTAAGTCAAATTGACTATTTTTATAATTAATAATTAAGCATATATAAATATATTTCTAAAATTATAAAAATTGGGGTTAGTAATAAATTGTATATACTTTCTTTTGGTTATAATCTCTTCACCTATATTTTAGCAAAAATAGTAAAAAAATTAGTTTTAAAAATGGTCAATTTGACTTTAAAAGGTCAAAATTGAGCAATTAATTTGAGACGGAAGGAGTAAGTTATCGTAATTCTGAATTTAAAAATATCTCAAATTGTCTTTCAAAAGTCAACAATAATCAAATAATTTAGAATAGAGAAAGTATTACATAAAAAAAATTCGATCTCTCTCTCTCTCTCTCAAACTCTCTCTCTCTCTCTATATATATATATATATATATGCTATTATTACATTTTAAAATTCATGTTACACACCACCGTAGGACTATAATTAATTTTAGATTAAATGAGTAAAATGTTACTAACAATAAAAACATTAGATGGGATCAGTTGAAATTTTGATTACAAAATTTACGAATATTAAAAATATAATTTTATTTCATACATATTCCTAAAATTAATAATTTATTTAGTTTAATAGTGCGATAAAATAATGAAATTATGATGTTAAATTTAAAGAAAATTGTGTATTTTATATTGCAAACATCTGAAAAGTCGACTCTTTTGTGAAATAATTTTTTGTTAGTGCAAATATATCTCTTTTTTTGTGAAATGAAAGGAGTATACTGGAATATTTTTATTTATTTTTCATTTATCATCTCTTGCTTCTAGAAATGAGTCATAGTGTTATCAGTATAATACTCTCTTTGTTCCAAAATTAGAGATATAATTTAATTTTTGAGGTCAAACGACGATATATTGAACTTTAAATTGATGTTAATTTATTTAGGGAACTGATATTTCCACACTGTTATTTGATATTTCCGCACGGTGGTCCCCATATATTTGTTAAATTTATTTTTTATGTCCAATTTACCCCTGCTTGAAATCCCCACTTGCTGTCCTCTCTTCCTCTCCCTTTCCAACCCAGTCTCTAAATCCGATTCTTCAATCAAACAAATCAATCCACATCCAAAACGAACTAACCAAATAAATCCAAATCTGGTCACCTTCTTCCATTACTTATTTCTGTTCAAACTGGTTAAACTTTTCCTTCCTACTCTCCATCTCCCAAAGCTTCTTTTGGTATAATATGTAGATCTACTGCTGTCGAAGAAATGTTTTGTTGATTGAGTTTGCTAAGTGAGTTTAGGATGGGAAGATGACCGTTGTGAGAGGCTCGCTGCGGAGAAACGACTACTCACGCGACCTCACACGACCTCACGCGCCGATTTCTGCATCCCCTTGTCCCCCTTGTCCCTTCATCTACCTGTACACTTTAATCTCCCTGTAACTAATTAAACATAGCACACTTGATCTTTGTACCACAAGTAAGTCACCTTGATCTTCAATCTTCTTGTTTTTCAATCAAACTACAAGTTCACCTCATTTTCGCCGCGGCGGAGATCTAGGGGTGCCAAAGAAGTTATGCGGTTAAATTTTGATGGTCAAAGATTATGCAGCAGCAGCTTGAATGCTTGATTGAGGGGTCCCATATTATCACTAAAGCTAGTGAGCCAGATTACTTCATTTGTTGGGTACACACTTTGAGATTCATCGCTTTGTACTGGCACTATAAGAACATATCGATATTTTTTTTTTTTTAAACAACCAGATTTGTATTGATTTTATTTGGTTTGTTTGTTTTGAATTAGGATTGATTTGTTTGATCGAAGGAATTTGGATTGATTGAAGAACCGGATTTAGAGACTGGGTTGGAAAGGGAGAGGGCACTGGGGATTTCAAGCAAGGGTAAATTAGACATAAAAAATAAATTTAACAAATATATGGGGACCACAGTGTGGAAATATCAAATAATAGTGTGGAAATATCGGTTCCCTAGAACTTAACATCCAATTACAGTGCTGGGCTAAGACCATTTTCACGTACTACATAGTCGTACTTTTGTTATACATAGTAAAACTCAACATCCAATTATAGTTCTGGGCTGAGACCATTTTCACATACTAGATAGTGTCTTGGATCCTCAACTGGACCTCAAGAGGAGGGAAGTTCCTTTATATTTTGGGAGATATTACTCCGGAATGGTCCATTAGAGCACAACAAAAACCATACTATTACATCCTTTCCAAAATTAACGATACTATTTGACTGTTAAAGTTAAACAACGGTATACTAAATTTTAAAATTAATATGACTCATAAAAATTACTTTTAGAATAAAATAAATTTTGTAATCAATAGTTTTTATTATATACTATATAATTATAATAATTGCATCAACTAAAATTAAATAAAGGGAACCGATATTTCCACACTATTATTTGATATTTCCACACTGTGGTCCCCATATATTTGTTAAATTTATTTTTTATGTCTAATTTACCCTTGCTTGAAATCCCCAGTGCCCTCTCCCTTTCCAACCCAGTCTCTAAATCCGGTTCTTCAATCAATCCAAATTCCTTCGATCAAACAAATCAATCCTAATTCAAAACAAACAAACCAAATAAAATCAATACAAATCTGGTTGTTTAAAAAAAAAAAATATCGATATGTTCTTATAGTGCCAGTACAAAGCGATGAATCTCAAAGTGTGTACCCAACAAATGAAGTAATCTGGCTCACTAGCTTTAGTGATAATATGGGACCCCTCAATCAAGCATTCAAGCTGCTGCTGCATAATCTTTGACCATCAAAATTTAACCGCATAACTTCTTTGGCACCCCTAGATCTCCGCTGCGGCGAAAATGAGGTGAACTTGTAGTTTGATTGAAAAACAAGAAGATTGAAGATCAAGGTGACTTACTTGTGGTACAAAGATCAAGTGTGCTATGTTTAATTAGTTACAGGGAGATTAAAGTGTACAGGTAGATGAAGGGACAAGGGGGACAAGGGGATGCAGAAATCGGCGCGTGAGGTCGTGTGAGGTCGCGTGAGTAGTCGTTTCTCCGCAGCGAGCCTCTCACAACGGTCATCTTCCCATCCTAAACTCACTTAGCAAACTCAATCAACAAAACATTTCTTCGACAGCAGTAGATCTACATATTATACCAAAAGAAGCTTTGGGAGATGGAGAGTAGGAAGGAAAAGTTTAACCAGTTTGAACAGAAATAAGTAATGGAAGAAGGTGACCAGATTTGGATTTATTTGGTTAGTTCGTTTTGGATGTGGATTGATTTGTTTGATTGAAGAATCGGATTTAGAGACTGGGTTGGAAAGGGAGAGGAAGAGAGGACAGCAAGTGGGGATTTCAAGCAGGGGTAAATTGGACATAAAAAATAAATTTAACAAATATATGGGGACCACCGTGCGGAAATATCAAATAACAGTGTGGAAATATCAGTTCCCATCCCTAAGTTCTATTATGTATTATAAAAGTTTTCTGTTGTGTTAAAATTACAACATATATTAATTCACGACATTGGATAGAATAATAAAGTTAACCCACCACATTATATATTTTATTAAAAATGTTATCACTAATAATTATTTACATAACTGATAATAAAAAAATTAGTACTATATCAATTTTATGGATTTTAAGCCTGCTTTTGCATTTGCGCTTCCTCATAGGCATACTAGATAAACCTTCACCCCCTCTAGTAAAGATGAAGAGTACCTTAAAATCTAGAACTATGTATGTTTGTAAAAAGTATGTTTAAGATTGAACTATTTATCTTAATTTAATATTATTTCGGACAATTTTATCTTATAATGAAGGATTAATAGTCCTTTAAATAGTCATATAGACTATTTTATTTTTTTTTATCATTTCTAAGGCTATTTATGTTGAACTATTAATTTCACACTATATAATCCCATGATGAGTCTGGCATTAATAGTCCTCCCCATTTTAAGGTATCAAATGATTTTATGAGACTAATAGTTCCACATTAAAAAAACTAATAGTCCCTCTTTAAATAATTAAATAATTCGAAATAGTGTTAAATTAAAATAAATAGTCTAATCCCAAGTATGCTTTTTATAAACAAACATGACCTAGGAGAATGACCACATGTGCACATTTTACTCATTGATTGAATGGAGCAACAAGGGATCACATGACATGGTCTAAGGAGATCCCTAGTTCATACACAACAAGAAGCACGTCTATGATAACGGGTGACGGTACAGACCGGTCATCACATCGACGACAAAAACAACTAGAAATGGTTAAAAAGGCAAAAATTAGATCGCCATGAAGAGTTTTCCCTTGAATAGGAGCAGTGTTCTAAAAGTTCCCGTGTAAATCCGATTAATTCCTGTCTAAACCAAACCAAACTTCTACTTTAAAACTCCACAATACTAATAAAATTTTCAAGTCTTAACTTTTTTGGGAGGTAAATTTTTTTTATGTAAAATTAAAAAAAATACCATTTGTTATATATTTTATATAATATAACATGTATAATAAAAAAATAAATAAATGAAACCGTCTAAAAAATGTATAATAGAAAAAACCACCTAGGCAACCCTCCCCCGCTTTATAACACTGAATAGGAGTATTAAACACTGAAGGGATTGAAAAGTTGCAAATACACTTGATAAGGAGAAAATGAGGACAAACTAATGACGACCACAAATGAGAGAAGTAAAAAACAAAACAAATACCTCCCACCTCTTCCCCCTCCCCTATACCAAAATGAGGAGGGCAAATTAATCAAAAAAAAATAAAATTTGTGGAGAGAAGTGCCTCAAATTCTAGTAGAAGATATATTAGAAAGAAGACAGGATACAAGAAATCTACAAGAAGCCTGAGACTTCCTCCCAAGTCCAAATAGAACCAAAAACAAAATACAAAATCCTAGTGCAAGACTGCTCCACTTCCAGTGTAAAAAACAGAAATAAGTAGTAATTACTGAAGCCCAGATAGATGCAAGAAATGTGACCCTATATATGAAAAAAGAAGGGCAGCATACAAGCATTCCTTTCCATCCAAATACCCTATAGAATCGTGAAACAAGTAAACAACCACAATGCCAAAAGGGTATTGCCATCTTTACTCTCCGAACAAAACTATAACCAATGCTTGACACAAAAATATCTCCTTTGGAGTAATTGATAGGAGGATTTGAACTTTGCACCTTTCCCTTTGAATGTACAAGATTTGCATCTTAAAAACTAAAAAGTTAGTGTATATTGGATAAACTTTTCAGGAACTCAAGATATATACATAAAGAAAAAAGCAAACACACGCATAACAATCTAAAATCTCTGCCAGGAGGTTTTGGCTAAACTACATAAGGAAAGACGAATTAGGAGGTAAAGAGCAAAACATTGATTAGGTTGCCAAAGCCAGACAAATCATTTCTACACTCCTTAGTTTGAAAAGATGGAGAGTATCTGATGGCGCTTTTTGTCGGGTTTAGATAAACCACATTTAGATTATCAGCTAAGATTTCAAAAACCCATTTCAGTGTATATGCTTTTCCACCTATAGCACATTCATATATTCTACTTACAAAACTCATAACTCAGGATCCTATTTCATATCTCCTATATGTGTTCCTAAAGGTTTGCCACTCACAATATTGAAGACATACTAATAATAGAAAATGACTAAGAATAACAAGACAAGCTCTAACTGATTCCAAATGAAACCTAAAATAACAAGGAGCCGCTCGCTTTACACAGCACATTCTACTCCAATTCCCTACATCACCATGTAGTGAAACAACGTATACAATATCAGCTTGATAACCAGATATAACAGTATAGAACATGTAAGGGGGCAAATGGTAGATAGGGTTAACGATTCAAGGAAACATATACTAAGCCGATATGAAAGGCTGTTTTTGGTAACAGTATATTATTGTTTGGAAAATTTCATTATCGATTAACACTGCATTTTCAGTCAAGCTTGCAAAAAAGGCATAGAACCACAAGTCCTACAAATTTACAATTAACTCTTCATAGTTGAGTCATAAGCATAATATAAGTGCTAACAACAAAAATCACCTGAACCATCTCTAGAATCAAAAGTCCCCAATTCTTGGTTAAGAACACTTCAAGAGAAAATTGTGTCCTAGGCCTTACCCAATGGAACAAGGCTCATAGTATATGGAAGCACAATTGGAGACGCCATGTAGTTTGGTCCCAACATAGAGAGGTTGCACAACTTTTTCATCTTCCCTGTCTCGAAGTTGAACAAGAAGATATCTGCTGACACCCTCATAAACAATATCCCGTCTTTAAATGTCAAAGGATCCATCCATGGAAGTGTATCAATGGTCATCCGATCTACTATTCTCTCACGGGTATTATATAGATACAAAGGATTTTCATCCTCCAACTTTTCCAAGTCTATAGAATATTTGAGTCTCCACTGGGAACCAAAGTGATCCTCAAGAACCCATAATAGAAGTCCATCTTCAGATAACAAGACATATTGGAGCTGGCCTTCAAATTCTCCTATACACATCTCGGGGATGCTATTGAACTCTGCTCGGGGGACTGGGACTGTGATCAACCAAGATAGCTCATGTTCAAGATCAAACATCAAAATTTGGTCACCATCCATCAGCCAATACAGAAACCCTTTCACAAAGAGGCCTTTGTTTTTAAACAAATTATGTCTACACTGGCAAATCTCCACTGATCTCCTCCATGACCCAGTTCGTGAGGAGTATACATCAAATGAAAAGAGTAAATCCTCCATCTCAGTCTCGATTTCATAAATATTAACTACTTTAAAATTTGTTGAAACGTCTATGGGATCACAAAAAGGATCGAAAGCCAAGGCTAGGCTGCTTGTGCTGTCATATACAGGAAATGGCAGGCTAACCCATTCCCTGTTTATAGGGTTGCACACATAGATTAGTGGGTATGGAGAAGGGAAGCAACTTCGACAACATATTAGACCATTACTTACACCCTGGATTACGACATTCTCAGGAAGGAAATCAAGAACTCTGCCTTGCACTTCAGTGCCTTCAATGTCAGCAGGAATGTAGCTAACAAATCTGATATCATCATTGCACCATTTGAATCTCTCCTGGTAAAAGAAACCAGATGTTGGTTGACTCAGTTCTGTCCTTTTCAACTGCAGCTGGACTAAAGAGCGGTCTGATATAAGACGACGCCACTCCTTCGAAACACATCTCATACCAAGTAATGTCCTTGTAGGCAATCGAGATAGCACATCCACTAGAACATCACTGCCTGCAGACCAGCTCCCCATCTCCTAGAATCTAGAAAATAGTTAATGAGTTAGAGATTGATCAGCAGAAACACAGCTTTGAAAAATGGCTACATGTAGTTATTAGTCCACACAAAACAGTAGAACAGAAAAACAGTAATCCTCGATAAGATTGCCGTTTGTACCAAAAAGAAGGCCTATGCTTTGAAGCACCTTAATTAAGGACCGTTTCTGCAAACACCATATACGGCATGTCAATACGATATCTAAACCATCACTGCGTAACTACAAATGTCTAAATAACTTGAAAGTTATATACTACAATGAACCTAAAAAATCAAGACTACTTTTCTCTCAAAAAGTTTTATGCATGAGTATAAAAGTATATATAGGCATATACTTGATAGTTTCCAGACTGTTAAGATTTGTTTTTACCTTAAGGTCATGAAAACATGGATATAAATATAAAATTTCAGCTAAATTGGTTTGATGCATGATAGTTAATGAATCCTGATTTCCATCCAAATTCTAAAGGAAAATAAATACGAAGATGCAAGGTAGATGATAACAAGGTTTAGGTTGTCCAATTTTAATTTTTCCCCCTTTTGAAAGCATTTAAATAGATTGTTTCATACTTTTTTACTCTTCTTGCAATTTTGGATGTGTTCATTCACAATAAGTAAGAGGTAAAAAACAGAGTCAGAGGAACAAAAAAAAATAAAAAAATTAGTAATTGATTTTGTGATGAAAGATGAGACTAACAAGAAATATTCATATGCAGAATCAAGTAGAAATGCTCCCTTCAACCATATGCGAATTGATGCAATTATGCTTATATATGTACTTGATTTCATGTTTTTTGTTTTGCTAATTTTTTTTATTTATTAATTTCTTGAACAGAAACAAAGCAGAACAACTTCACTATGTATGAATATATGCAATTATGCTTATATACCGTTCAGTGTTTTGTGTTGTTTTGTTAAATCCTGTATAAATTTCTAAAATAGAGTTCATAACAAAGGGGTTCTGTCAAATTGCAACATTGAGTCCTTAGCAACAAAACTATATGAAATGTAGTTTTGTATGAATAATATACAAACACACACACACACACACACACACATCCTCATTCCATATCACCCCTATAAGCCTTTTGCCACGCATGCACACACACCTTATTATGAGAGGCAAACATGATTTTATGTATCAGAACTCAAAAGACCAACAAACCCCCAATTGGGAAATAAAGTAAAATCAAGAAAAGCAGATTAAAAAGTGCATCAAAAAAGCCCAGATTCAAACAGAAGCATAAAACAGAACAAAAGTAGATTATATATACATATATGTAGAAGCATCATAAGAACAAAAATAAAAGTCTCAACAGTTCCATTCCTAACAAGCTGATTTGATAAATTCTGTAAGAACTGAATATCAATAAGCAGAGATTTGATGTTTTATGGAAAAGAGGCTGGCTTACCCCAAAAAATTAAGATACTAACACATGCAAAGTGGATGAACCCACAAAACATCTCTCTCTGAAACAAAACAATCCATAAGAAATCAAGTGGATAAATAAGAACAAAAATAGAATTCTCTACAGTTTAATTCCTAAGAAGCTGAAAAAAAATATTTTAGAAACACAAGAACTGAATATTAATAAGCAGAGATTTGATGTTCTAGGCAATGCAGATGAACCCACAAAACATTTCTCTCTGATACAAAACAATCGTAAGAAATCAAGTGGAGTAAAAAATAACAGTAAAATCAAGTGGACTAAAAAAATCAAATGGTCTAAAAAATAACAATAAAACCTAACAATAAAACCGAATATCTCTAGACTAAAAAGTGCATCTGTGCAAGTTAAAAATCATCAATATTTTTTTTTTTTTTTTTTGGGAAGTGGAGAATCATTCAGATTCAAACAGACAAACATGAAGCATACCAAATTCCCCCCCCCCCCCCCCCCCTCTTCCTATGGCAGTTAAAATTGATGAATTCAAGCAAAACTAGAACTGCAGATTTGCTTACCCAAAAAGACCCTCAAAAATTGAAGCAAATCCCCCTTTGGATTTTAGCTCCGAAGCTGATAAAACCCACAACAAACCTTTCTCTCCACTCTCTCTCTCTCTCTGTGTTCATCCACTGTTTCTCTCTCTTAGTACGTGAGCACTGTGCACCCAAATAGTAGTATGCGTTTGTTGGGTCCCACACTTGTCGGGTAAGGACGTGTAATTTTATCCTTATTTTCTTTTATTTTTCTTGAAGACACGTGTTTTATTCTAGAAGTGTTATATTCCATATAATTATTCTACTCCGACTGTGATTTTGGGACCGATTTTGTGACCGGGTGATGTGGCGATGTCAAATCAACACAAAAAAATATTTAATCACTTAAATACTTTGACCTTGAAAATGCAGCTTGGAGTCTTCCAAAATTACTTTATCATTTCAGATTCTCTCTCTTTCTCTACCAACAAAAACTTACAAGCCAATTTCTCTCTCTACCATTTATCTTCTGCTGAGACAAAATCAATTCATCTCCCTACCAAACAATCAGAAGCGGCATAGATCTACGGAGGACAGGGACTGAGGAGCCGTCGCACCATCTAGTTTACACCGCTGAACTTCTGATTTTCAAAAATCAAGGTATGAATTTTGAAGCCATATTTAGATGGATTTAACTCAAAAATGAAGAAAAATCATCTTAAATGCTTAGTAATATTGTGTTCATTGTATGTTATTCACGACTTTCCCTTTTCATTGTATGTTATTCGCCCCTTTCCCTTTTCATTGTATGGTTGTACTTCATATTTGGCTTTTATTACTACCCATTTTTGATCTGTGCATGGGATTAGTGAACTTAGTAACAGATTTATTATTCTTGGTATTTTTTAAATGTTTCTGTTTGATTTTGTCTCTGATTTTTTTTTTTTTGTCTTTATGGTTATGAGTAATGTTGTTATTTCTTTATTGTTGTTGTTTAGTAAAGTTGAGCAGGGGAAGTTGGCAATGGCATCAGGAAGCATGGTGGAAATAAACGAATTTGATTTAAGGATTCAAAGTAAGCACTGTCATTGTGGACAATTTGCGATTTGTAAAATTACCCGCTCCGATAAGAATGGAAGTTGTAATGGAGGTGAAGTTGTAATGGATGGAATTTATCTTGCGTAATGGAACATATCTTGTGTAATGGAACATGTCTTGTGTAATGGAACATGTCGTTTCTGTTTGTTTTTTAATTATGCATGATTCTATGGAATTTTATTCAAATTTGTCAACAGGTGTTATCAAAACAATACTTTCAAATCTGTCAACAGGTGCTATTCAAATCTGTCACACCATAGAAACACTACATAGCTCTTAAGCCTCACAAGCAGGAATGTTTATCAAAACAATACATTTCTCATAATCCCAATCTTATATAACAGAAGAAATAAGCAGAATCTCATAATCCCAATCTCATATAACAAAAGAAATAAGCAGAATCTCATATACAGAAGAAATAAACACAATTTTCTTAGCAAAAAATAACATGTGCGCAAAATTATCAGCTCCTATTGTTCAGATCACATCATTCACCACTCTTCCGCTACTGATTATAGTAATCCTACAATAAGAAAATGGTGGTTTTCAGCAACAAATAACACCGAAGAAGCACCTAAAAATTAAAGAGAAAGCAGTAAAATAAGACATTATACCTGAAAAGAGTTGGAGAAACCCCCTCCATAATAGACATCATCATTTATGGCAAATGAAAACTCAGAAAATGGTTGTGATGATTGCAGATTTGCGTTGGTGGACAAGTCTCCAACCTAAAATGTTTAAAATAATGATCATTAAAGCGTCCAAGAATGTAACTTATTCATATAAATTAGTGACAAACCTGTAAATTAAGATCTATTGCACCATCTCTCATGTACTCTTCTGGACCATGTTCAACTTGAGAATTGTTATTGAGTACGCTTACAAAATAGTCACCTTGATAACTCTACATAATAGAAAAAGCCGTAAATATGTAATTTTAATCTAAGTAAATAATTTTTTACATTTGCAAAAATTAAAGAAAAAGGTTTACCAAATTAGTGAAATCCATATTATCTTCAATTGTCTTCTCTTTCCCTTTTTCTTTCTCTATCCCTTTCCTTTTCTCTTTCTCTTTCCCTTTCCTTATTTTTATACTTCTAACATCTTTCTCAATATTAGACTGAAGCCTTTTAAAGTGGGGCCGACCTTTACGATGAACCGACAAAGGACTACGAATATTGTTGCTTTCTTTACAACCACTATCCACATGAGTGCCTTGTCCGGAAGGAGTCGAATGATTATTTCCACATGTTCCATCATCATTTTTTAGTACATTAACAAGCTTTTTAATCCAAGACATAACATCTTTTGTTTTATCTTCATTATCCGTCGCCAAGTTCGCCGCTTCATAAAAAGAGTTGCACATCCTATCAAAACGTTCATTTTCTAGATTCAACGTCGAGTCGGAGTATATGATCTTAACCTTCTTATGACACCTCTTCACGTCTTTCTTCCACCTTCGAAGAATGAATTTATCCGGTAAGGTTCGAACTTGTTTTTTCAGCAACACCGTAATGAGATGTCTACATAATATTCCCCTGAATTCAAATAATTGACAGTTACCCTTAATGGCACATTCATCTTCTTTAAAATAAACTCTAAAAGTGGCTTCGTGCGTCCCTCCAAACATATCTTATGTAACATTATACACCTCAAGACCACCTTTTACTTTAACTGAATCAATGACACAATAAAGCTTCCCTTTTACCTCTTCTTGAAACTCCTTGAATTTTGTTGTGGTATAAGAATCTTGAAATTGTTTCTCAAATGGATAATCAGTAAGGCATGAAATCCAATGGTCGAAGGAATTGAAATCCGCCTCATTCTCTTTTTGCACCTTACTTCTTAATGCATTCTAATACTACTCAACAAACTGTTTTAAGGTTGTCCTTGAATTCACATAACCATCAAAAAAGTATTCATGCTTTCACTTCTTTGAGTTGAGGACATTTTAGCCTAAAAAGTATTCTTTAAAAATGTCGGCACCCAACGACTTCTCTCATCGTATAACCCAGTCAGCTAGTTATTCTCTTTCAAGTTAAATTTCTCAATGAAACCAGCCCATCGCTCTTCAAAATCTGTACAAGTCAATGAATCATAAACTGCCTTTTGCATTGAATACTTGATAGATTCATATTGATTGCACCCACTTAATTTCTCGGGCAACTTCTTCATAATATGCCACAAGCACCACCTATGTCGTGCATTGGGGAACACAATTTCAATAGCCTTCTTCATTGCTTTATCTTGGTCAGTGATTATTGTGATAGGAGCACGACCATTCACACACGCAAGCCAAGTTTTAAACAGCTAACTAAATGACTCAATATCCTCATGAGATATTAATCCACAACCTAAGAATATTGACTGACCGTGATGATTAACTCCAACAAATGGGGGCCAATGACATGTCATACTTATTAGTTAAGTATGTTGTGTCAAAGGTAATGTCATCTCCAAATTCCTCATAAGCTGCCCTACTCCTTGCATCTGCCCAAAAGACATTTCGTAGTCTCCCATCATCATCCAAATCCATCAAATAATAAAACTTTGTATTATTAGCTTGCATTTTTTGGAAGTAATTTTGAAGTGACATAGCATCCCCATCACCAAGCCTTAACCTCCTAACTTTATCAAGATAATTATAACAATCTTTCTGTGAAAATGACACATTCTCATGCCCACCAGCTTCAACCAAGAAAGAACTAAAAATTTTATTTGGTATAATACCAGCTCTATCGTTAAGTTCAAGTCTCATTTTCACATACTTGCTCATAATTCGATTTTTCTTATAAAATCTAGATTTCCCCGGGCTCAACTGATGATTATGATCTAGTGTTAGAGTCTTTACTCGCACTTTTCCGTCTTCATCTAATGCAGCCCTAATCTTAGCATTGCAACCAGTTTTGCTAATATGGTGTAATTTGAAGGCATTTTTTGAAGTGCTTATTGAACATCCTGACCGAGCACATGCAAGAACCACAAATTTAGTCTCTCCATTTTCTCCTTTTTCAATAGATCTTATTTTCACTGAAAATTCCTTTTGGTTACCATAATTAGTGTAATATTCCATGTACTCATCAACGGGAACCAAACTCCATCCCTACTTCCGTATCTCTAATCACTTCATCAACTTCTCCACTTTCTACTAAATACTCCACCATAACACATTCGTCTATATTATTCATTCTCATTTGTGAATCAAACTCATCACTACATGCCATTTCTGCATATTTTTTAAAATAAATAAACTTATCAATACATGACCCACTGTTATTAATAAAAAAATTAACATTTAGAAAATGCTGTAATTTTTTTCTGTAATGTTGTAATAAAAAAGGGAAATGTTAAATTCACAACACTTTTTGTTATTTCCACAACAAAAGTGTCGCTGTAGATGTATAGCGACGGTTAAAACAGTCGCTATACATCTACAGCGACACTTTTGTTGTAGAAATAATATTTTTTGTTGTGGATTTAATAATTCCCTAAAAAAATACCAAGAACAATAAATTTGTTACTAAGTTCACTAATCCCATGCACAGATCAAAAATAGGTAGTAATAAAAGCCAAATATGAAGTACAACCAAACAGGAATGAAAAGGGAAAGGGGTGAATAACATACAATGAAAAGGGAAATGGGCAAATAACATACAATGAAAATGGAAAGTCACGAATAACATACAATGAACACAATACTACCAAGCATTTATCTATTTAAGCATTTAAGATGATTTTTCTTCATTTTTGAGTTAAATCCATCTAAATATGGCTTCAAAATTTATACCTTGATTTTTGAAAATCGGAAGTTCAACGGTGTAAACTAGATGGTGCGACGGCTCTTTAATCCCGGTTCTCCGTAGATCTATGCCGCTTCTGATTGTTTGGTAGGGAGATGAATTGATTTTGTCTCAGCAGAAGATAAATGGTAGAGAGAGAAATTGGCTTGTAAGTCTTTGTTGGTAAAGGAATAGAGAGAATCTGATATGATAAAGTGATTTTGGAAGACTCCAAGCTGCCTTTTCAAGGTCAAAACACTTAAGTGATTAAATGTTTCTTGGTGCTGATTTGGCATCGCCACATTACCTGATCACAAAATCGGTCCCAAAATCGTATTCCATATGGTAGAAAATTTTCTTTTATAATTAATACTCTTATATGCTAATAGTTCTTAATCTTTAATTGTTAATAATTTTATGAGGAAGTACCTTGGTTCAACTTCTGAGTGTTATAAATAATAGTAATACTTCATAATTAATATTTTTTTCAATAAAATCATATTTCAATATTAGTTCTAAAGAGAAAGATGCACATGAGATAGTTTTATATAACATAAAATATACACATTTGACATTATATATATATATATATATATATATATATATATATATATATATATATATATATATATATATATATAACTGTTCACAAGCATACCCAACTAAACAACATACCCTGCTAAATAACATACTTATATAAATGCTCCCCTTTTTGATTTTACTTTCTCTCTCTTGCCTTCACATGTTTCTCTCGGTACACAAGCAGCATCTGTCTCTCTCTCTCAAAAAGAAAACCTAGCTCGAAACTAATCAGAGAATTCAAGCATACAAACGCCTAAATCGAACTGTGAGGACTTCGATTCGGTAGGAACTCGTTGAATAGGTATTCGAAGGACAAATACCCAAATCGATTCAAACGCGCGCAAATCCAGAACTCGCAAACTCCCAAATTGGACTGTGAGGACTTCGATTCGGTAAGAACAAACCCTCGCTCACATTGTAAAAGTTTCTGGATGCTTCATTTTTGTTACTGACTTGCTGTATATATTTTGTACGTTTGTATTGTTGTAAAATATGAACCTAAATTTTGAAATTAGCCTTATAATCCCCTTAGATTAGTAATTAAAGTAATACTTCAGATGCAAGGGACTGTTACTCTTAAAAAATAATGGTAGTGGCTTCTATTTCCTCATTTGGGATGCTCTCTTTCACAGATTGCAGACTCTATATCTTGGGATAAATGCTTTTTTGGTCACTGTACTTTAGGTCAACTTACAAATGACTAACTAAACTTTTTTTTTCTTATAGTCAACTCACTGAACTTTAGTTTTCTTACAAACCGTTAGAAAAACCGTTAAATTTTTTGACTTTAAACGGAAATAGCCACATAAGCAGCTGACTTGTAAAAAATACTTATGTGGCAAGGATTATCCCATGTTGACATGGAAAAAACTAAATCTTACCAAAAAAAATTAGCAGAAAAAGCATAAATGAGAATAAATAATAAATAAAACTTCAAAATTTAGAAAAAAATGGAAAGAAATTTTAATAATTAAATAAAATCTAATAAAAAGAATTTTATTTGATTTTTTTCCCAAACTTTTTAAAAATTATTACTAGATGTGAAATTATCATTTCCAAAAATAAAATAAATTCATGTAATAATTTAAAATTTAATATTTCATGAATTAATATAATTAATATAATTCATCACCTAAAACTAAACATACCATTCATCATCTGATTATGACATTCCAAACAAATCATAAATATGACATTAATTAATGTCCTAGTATTAACTTGGGCCAAAAACAAAAACTAAAAAAAAAAACGCATTGTTCAAAGAAATTAGACCACCCATCATCTAAAGCTTCAAGTAATCTCCTCTTCCTCTTCCTAATTTCTGAAACTTGTTTTGCAGAACCAAAAATGTGAATCTCCCATGTCTCTCTCACTTCATATATAATCTTTCATCACCATCGAGGTTCTTTCTGACCTTCTTCTTCAACCATCCCCAAATTCTTTCACCTCTCACTCAACACCACCTAGCTCTTTCAAAACGGAAACAATAATAATTTGAATGGAAGGCAGTGCGAGACCATACCATGGCGGCATCAACAATTGGTGATTTCAGAACCCAACCTAGCTCAACGCCAAGGTTTCAGAACTCAAAAGGCCCTAAGAAGCCCCAAATTATGCTCGCCTTACCGTCGAAACTCCAAATTGATTTAGAGACTTTGTGCGTTTGATTTGTGGTTAGAAAAAGATGAGGTGCATGTTTTTTAAATTGTTGATGGAGTTCCATCTACAAGGTTATTCCTAAAAGAAGTTTTTCAAAGTTTTAAGCCCCAATGTATTGATGATAATAGAAGAAGATGAATTTGGAAATGTAAAAATTCCCCCCTTTTAATTCAGATCTATTATTCAATATAAGTTATTGAAATATTAGGTCGGGTAAATGGGTTAATGGGTGGATCGGATCTTGATAGATAAGTTTGTTTTTCATGGGTGGGTTATAGCTGAGGTGTAAAAATCAATTACAACTTGGATCCAGCTTAGTTACACGTCAATCTCCCGTAAAATAATTAACGTTCGTTACGAAAATTTAAATTTTTGTAAGAAATCTAAAGTTCAGTGAGTTGACTATAAGAAAAAAAAGTTTGGTTAGTTGTTTGTAAGTTGACTTATAGTACAGTGACCAAAAAAAGCCTTATAATCCCCTTAGATTAGTAATTAAAGTAATACTTCAGATGCAAGGGGCTGTTACTCTTAAAAAATAATGGTAGTGGCTTCTATTTCCTCATTTGGGATGCTCTCTTTCACAAATTGCAGACTCTATATCTCATATAATTCTAAATCTTCAACACAAAAATGATATTGTGCCTCTGTGAACCATGTGGACACATTGGCTTCTTATTTTATTATATGTTAAAAGTGAAGAAATTAATATTCTAACTTCTAAGAGTTGAATTACATCAATAATTTTTTTATTTGCATTTCAATGTACAATCTCTTGATCTTGTGTTTTCGTTACATAGTACGATCTCTTGCCAATTTTGACAGGTAAGTGTTGTACTAGAGTGTGGAATTGGGATCGACGACTTTAGTGATTGGGAGGTTGGAGACATTCTTGAGGCTTTCATTTTGTGGTGTACTGGGTGTTTCCCTTTCATTTTGTGATTTTGTTGTTTGTAATGAAGTTGTAGTTGTTTTGTAATGAAATTTTTGAATGTAATGGGTGTAACAAATGTAATGAAAGTTGTTGATGTTTAATTTTGGAGCACTGATGGTTTATTTATGAGATGATGATATTAAATTTTGGAGTAGTGATGGTTTGTTGTTTTGAAGTACTTATAATTTTATGCATCTTGTTGTTTTGAAGTATTGATCGTTTAAGGTGTTATGAAATGAATGGTTTAATTTATTGTGAATGGTTTAGGCACAAAGGCACTCTATTTGGAGGTGAACTACTGCATTCTTTTATGAACAACTTGAGCTAACATGTCTAACAAATTATGGTCCTTAAAAATGACTTTTAAATACCAATAATATGTTGGGTCATTTACATCATCAAGCTAAAACAAGAACAAAATGTATGTTCACCTCCATTAAATTATTTCATATAGGTGTGGTGCATTAACACTAAATTAAAATAAGAAATAGTGAAAAAAGTAGAATCAAAACAAGAACTAAAAATGAAAGCTGCTGAACTAAAACAACTAAAACATAACACTGTTGAATTAAAACCAATTTCAACCAAAATGTAGCAAGAATACACCCAAACATATGAAGATTTCTAAATGTAGCAACTACATGAGACGCTATCCATCTCACCCAAACATAAAATTGTTACAGAATTGCATCAGAATAAGTTCTATTCACCAAGAAGATTACACAAAAAATTTAAGTGCTGATTTCCAAATGTAGCAATATCAAGTGCTGATTTAGTATTTCTTTTTGCAATGTCCTTGTACATTTGTCTAGCTACCCAAAAAAATTGAGTTGCCCAGGTCCCTGCATGATACAATGTCCCCAAAAAATATTAGACTATTAAATACAAAACAATTGCAACTTGAAATCATTCACTAAAACTCTACACATTTTTTCAAGATCTTTACATAGTGTTAATTCACCATAACTAATTTATTTGATATATCAAAACAGCCTTCTTTTTATGCAGGCTTCTATTCTTCAATGTTAACTTAACAGATTTAGTTTTGAACTGTAAATCTTCAGCAATTAAGGTACAAAGTCTTCTGTACTTATGTTTTGCTCAGCAGAAAGAAAAGAAAATGTTGTGGTGTATTCTTCTACATGGAAGCAGAAGACCAACTAAGAAGTCCAAAAAGGAAGTAAGATATTGCATAGTGTCTCCATTTTCCTCCACCTTTCCCCTCAAACGTGAGAGAAAATAATATTGTGGTCTTAGAGAGAAAGACCATCATTTGTTCCCTCCTCCCTTTCTTCCTCCTATCAAACAAAGAACTGAACAATAAACAACATTTGGCTACGAAAAAATTAAATCAAGCACTTAATTAAATCAAGAGCTTTTGGTGGAAAAATTAAAAATTCGTTTCATTTTGAGTCGAATACAGAAGCTTTCAAACCCATCAACTTAAAGTCATTATTGACATTAGTTAGGGCAAACCCAGATTCTTTTGTGCGGAATGTAGTACAACTTATCAAACTAGATAATGACCTAACAATAATTAGATTCAAATTTCTAGCAAATTTTACACAAGATCCAAGTGATTTTAACAGTGGCACAACCTAATGGCAGCCATTATTAACTACAATAATTCGCAGCAACCAAAGCAAACCCAAATTTCTCATCAATCTTCAAAGATTGTAACAGGAGAGAAAAGTACAAAAATCAATTATCGAATGATACCCAGAAATACAAGTTTCTACTAATAGAGTTTATACATGGCTAGAAATTTCAACTCAAATAAACAGAGAAATTTGGTTTAGTGCAAATGATTACTGACCCATGATTTGCTCTTGGGAGTACTCAAATTTTGGGAGAAATTTATATAGAGCAGACAATTTAGCTTATACAAAAAATAACCTCTGCATACGAAATTAAAAATGGGGCATAGAGGGTTTGATCTTACCGAATCGAAGTGCTCACGGTCTGATTTGGGCGTTTACGAGTTCTGGATTTGCGCGAGTTCGAATCGATTTGGGCGTTTGTCCTTCGAATAGCTATTCAACGAGCTCTTACCGAATCGAAGTCCTCACAGTTCGATTTGGACGTTTGTATGCTTGAATCCTCTCGAGCTAGGTTTTCTTTTTGAGAGAGAGAGACAGATGCTGCTTGTGTACCGAGAGAAACACGTGAAAGCAAGAGAAAGAAAGTAAAATATGAAAGGGGAGCATTTATATAAGTATGTTATTTAGTTGGGTATGCTTGTGATTCGGACTCTCTCTCTATATAAAAATGATCCGTAGCTAATATTGAATGAGGGCCTATAGTATCCATCCGTTCAAATCATGATCTAAGAGCTGAGATTAGCTCAGTCTGCATAACTGTTATTAAGATAATAAACTATTATGCTGACTTGGGTCCACATATCAAATGACCAAAAAGCCTTCTCAATACATACTATTATGCGGACGGTGAGAAAACCCATCAGATTGTTATAAGTATTGTGCGGACTATAAAGATGTTAAAAGTGAAATTGCAAATTTGTGTTCATCCACATCAAATGTACTCCATCTACACAACTTCAATAAATCATCTGTCAAGGCTTCCACAAAATCAGATCTACTTCTAATCGAAAAAAATAAACAGAGAAAATAAGAAGATTTCAGCGATATCCTTTTATTAACCAATCCACCATCGCAGATGGCGGAATATTCTCTCAACATGTCAACAACCCTTTTGAGGTGTTTGTGGGTATAATCGGTATATTCATCGAGGCAAAGCTTCAACAAAATAAGTGGCAACCTTTCACAGCGCTCAAATTTGGGACACGACTAGGAATCCGATCTGCTTGGCAAGGCTTTCGCTATCTTTAGATTATATTGTTGCACAGCTTCAACACAAGCCATCAAAGTATGGATTAATCCACTAAAACTACTGAGTGAGAGGGTTCGTTTGGGTGTGGTTGAGATTGGGCTGGAATTGGCCGAAGTGATGGAGCTGTTGGGCTTGTGATTTTCAATTTTTTGTTTGGTAGAGGGAGTGATGATTGAACAATTGTGTGGTAAATTGCTTTAAGATCGTAATCGGAAGGAGATGAATCATCACCAACATCAATGTTGTTAGTAGACGATTCTCGTTGGATCTATTATCTTGTTAGTTTGATATTACATTAATTATACATTTTAATATTCCCATCTTTATCATTTTATATGTTTATTTTATTTAATTAATACATTTTATTTTATTTTATAGAATCAATCTTGTTTATCTTAGTGAATGAGTAAAAGATAATTGTTCTAACTTTTAAAGATGAAAATGTATGGTTTTAAAACCCCGGATCGGACCACCAGTCGAATCGGTAAAAATCGAAATCGGTCCACCCTCCGGTTCGATTTGGACTAATTAACCAGTTTTGGTCAAAAACTGGTAAAATCGGCTAGTTGACCCGATTGACCCCATTTTTAATATTATTGTTTTTACCAAAAAAATTTTAATATTAAAATTAACCACTTTTAGTAATATTATAATTCATCTTTATTATGTTTTAATTCATAAAAAACGAGATTTTTTAAAATTTTATTAATTATTAATATTAATAATATATATTTTTATATATTAATGACGTCACTAAGTCAATAACGATTCGACCACTGGTTGGACTAGTGACCCATCTATCCGGTATTTTTTCCGATTCGATAACTGGTCCGGATCTGAAAACCTTGTGAAAAAGAACTCTTTATTATGAAAAAATTAAAATTAAGTTAAAAATAAAAAGATAAATTAACAAAAAAAAAAATCAAGTTCAATGTATTAGTATTAGGTTATAATTTATTTTTTTCTATAAATAGAGACTTGTTTTAGAGTGTGAGAGAATTTTTTTTCTTCTTCCAGATACTAAGTTCTGCGGAATAGGATTAATAGTTTTTCACCGTTTCAGCTGAAGCTTTATTCAAGGAGTAGTTATATTAATCTTGTATTCATTATTTCTTCTATATATTAAAATATTCATCATGCACTTTTAGTTGCAAGCTTTATTATATATGTTAAATTCTAAACTTTTCAATTCCTTTTTAGCACCGCTACATGTTATACTATCATTTACACATTTATGTGTTAATTTATTAGATTGTTTTATTTTTGTTAGATAAATTAATTTTAAGTAGTAATTAGTTTAGTTACTTTTATTTTTAATTCCATAGCTAACTAAATTTCTAATACCTAAGATGATGATAAAACTAGATATTTCATAATAATTAGTTTCTTTCCGTTCCGATATTAATGCCTCACTGTTCGTCTTCATATTTACTTTTGCACAAATTGCACATGATTCTTATATTAATTATGAGGTTTTGATAAATTATAGTTAATCTGTGAATTTTTCATAACTTATGCTTGTCCATATTAATATAAGAATCATTATTTTTAAAGGCATGAGAAAATAATTTGGGAATTAATTTGAAAAATAAGAAATTATTTATTATGTTAATATTTAGTGGATAATTTTTTCCATTACTAGTTTTCATTGTTAATTTTTAGTTTGTATAATTTAGTTGTTAATCATCTCCACAATATTTATTTTTAATTTGCTTGAAATATTAATTTAGGATATATTAAAGAATTGATCTAGTTTGTGTGGTTCGACCTGCACTGGCTAAATCTACAATAGACGTTGTGCACTTGCAGTTACTAATTTTTATCACATTAAGTTTTTTGGCGCCGTTGTCGGAGACTATAATTAATTTTTTATTTATTAATTTTAAAATTTTCGAATTATTTTTTAGCATGAATATTATTTTTATTTTTCAAGATTATCGAAGCAGATCGAAAGAGTGAAAAGATATTGTTGCTGCGCTTTTCCTAGTGCTTCGTGTCTCCATATTTAAAAAAAATAGTAATGTAGTTTTTTTTACTTTTTATTATTATTTAGAAACTAATTGTCGCATTCATGCATCACATTCTGTTTAGGTTTTTATTAGATTTATTTTTTGTCAAATATAAACTATGGTGATTCCTGTAGGATTGAGGTACGTCAAATTTTTTCTTCTTCCGTAATTCACATAATTTTAGGACATTTATTTGTTTACAGTTTTTTATTTGTGTATTTTCATATTTAATCTAACATTAAGGGCAAAAACCTATAACAAGATAAGGTGAGAATTTCATCACCATTACTTGGCCCACAAATAACCCAACTTGCATCTTGCATAACCTTGACTTAATAAAATCAAGTAGACATTAGTCCGTAGGACTCTCGAGCTCAATTAGGATAAGAGACTCTAAGAGGAGGCTAAATTTTAAATTAATCAAACTACTGGTATCTAGGTAAGTGGTTCAAAAGGCAAACGCCTCAAGAACATGTGGTTATTTAATTAGTCATTGTACCTATGGAGAGACTCCAACCGTTCTTACACTTACCTGGCTAGTGGTGTGATTAATTTCGAATTTGGTGGATCTTGAGGTGTAATTTGAAATAGTTAGGAGCTGTCTAGATTTTATTTAGGTTAACCTTAGAAGTAATTTCCCCCCTTATTTATTACTACTTTCTCTTATTTGTTTTTGTATGCTTATCTGTTTATTTGCTTAGTAGTGTATGAAAAAAGTATTGATTAGGGACAAAACATCCCGATTAGTGAGACAACTTGATTTTTCGGAGTTCACTTTAAAAGATCTCAATTTAAGAAAAATGGAGGTCACACAAACTGTTTTTTTAAAGGATCGATGTTATCTTTGAAAGTAGTATGCCCTCAAGCCAATCACATAAGATGTGATAAGCATTTATTTTGTAATCTTGTTCATTTATTAATAAAAGAATTTATTTAATTAGAAGACATACTTTATCCATGATTAATTGGTTAAATTAATTAAATGTGATTAACCAATAGTTTTGGAGTAATACTTTAGAATCATGATAATGATTATGCCAATGAGATCTAAATTCAAGATACTCAAAACTAAAATATTCCTAATGGTTGGATCATTAATGTAGGGTTACTGATTCCGGATAGATTAGTATATACTATGCTTGCTTTGTTGAAGAGGATAATTGATCTCATAATCATTTGTGTGGAGACACTAAAACAAGTATGTATGTGCTTATTGGAGAATAAGTTCACTGAACGTGACTCGCTTAAAGGAACACCTAATGGAGTTTTACTTGCTTAACAATAGGAGTTCCTATAGTGATAGTAGTACAAGTGATCCTTGGACTTGAGATCATTATAGTATTTTGTATACACTGAGTTATGTTTTGTCATGTTCCTTAACTCTTTGAGAGTATAATAGGGTATGTTTGGGTATAATAAAGTGTACATAGAGATAGGTGAATGATCAATAAAGGATCTATCACTTCTAGTAAAGGGAAAAAATGTCCTATGCGATTTGATGAATAACAACTTAGAAATCCTTGGCTAAGGTGAATGAAAATTAGAAAGGAGTTTCTAATTTACATTAATTAGAGTTGCGCATTTAGAATCGAAATGCATATGATCAAATAAATAAGATTTGTTAGTAATTTCACGTCTTATATTTAATCGGGATATTGTATGGTAGAAGAATTGAATTGTACAACAACTATTTACGGAATATGTTCTATGTGATTAAACGTTGATTTCATATTATTCGGATAGTCATGATATACTAATGTAAGGTGTCCCTCATGATATAGAATAAATATTATTTATTTATATTTGAATTAAAGGTGTTTAATTCATTATAAATAATATTAAAACAGTTCTAATTTATTTATTCTACTACTAGTACAATATTACACCTAAAGGGTCATACTATAAAAGAGAAATATTATTTTAGAAGTAACTGACTTAATAATAATATGGTGTGTTGTCGCAGGCAACCAAAAATAATACCTTACTGCGAACAATATGAATATAGTAGTGCAACCAAGAGTCGATCCCACAGAGAATGATTAATCTATTTTTATATTTTGTATACCAGAAAAGGGGATTTTGAATGTAATTATTAAAGTAAACTAAAATTAATGCAAAATAATTTATTAAAGTAAATCAGAGAAAACAAACCTTGGATTAAATCAACTTCCACCTTAAAAACTTACACTAATCATTGACTCAAGCATAATCAATTAATATTTTGAATATTCACCGTTAGAATCAATTCACCATTCTGAATTATTTCGTGTCTTTTCTTAATTTTAGTTAGATAGAAACAAGTGATCTAAATAACCTTAACTACTAAACAACTTCAGACAAGCGCTAAAAGTTTAATCTAGTAGATGTTTTAAGAATTAAAAAAACCGATGAAGCTAAACAACACAAGCACAAACGGATGTATTTAATTTAGTTGAGTATTCTCCCTAAGATATAATAATCTCGTGATCTGCAGTCAATTATTAACCTTAGTTTCTTCACAAATTAGAGTGACCAAACAATTACGGATTTGATATCTAATTTAGCAGTAGATTTCTACGAATAATAAAATATCGTGCACTCTAGTAATTAAACATATCAATCATAGAATTCAAGCACAGAAGAATAATCAATACTCAAAATAATAATTGAACAGTTAAAATCAATTAGATCTCACAGTGTAATAATTTGAGGCTTCCGTCTCTTTAATCCAAGAACAGAAATTTAGCTACTCATAGCTATGAAAAACACCAAAGAATCATATAGAGAGAAATATTTTTATTTATTGAATGAAGTGTTGTGTCCATTACATCGACATTGATCCCTTATTTATACTACTCAAAAGTAACCCTAACCCTAATAGAAATAATTACATAACAATCCAACTTAAAATTGGAATTGAAATTCTAACTAAATAAAATTTTAATTATATTAGTATTAAAAATTAATATTCTAGAATCTACTTCTATTTGTTCCTTAAAGAAATCAGATTGCCTAGATTGAATTTCCATAATTGCCGTGTAAAAGATTTTTCCTTATCGCATTCGGAAGGTGAATTCAAATTTAGTTATGATTCCAATTGTTGAATTCTTGAGCTGCTAGGAATCTCATAAATCTCTTCCAATTTGGAAAGAAATCCGTGAATATAAAAATACCATGTAGGTCCACATGAATAACTTGTGCATTATTATAACTTTGCCCCTCCAAAGCACTTCCAAAGTCACAGACTCTTTTAATTGTACCTAAAATAAAAATATAAGAATAATGAGTGTATTTAGGCACAAAATAAATATAAAAGATAAAGTATTAAGGGATAAAAATATAATATATTTTATTCTCATCATAATAATTTAGTATTTGGAGAAATACTAATATTTATAATTAAGTATTTGGAGAAATACTAAATTATAAATTAATAAGAGGAGTCTTATTATTATTATTATACTAATAATAATAATAATAATAATAATAATAATAATAATAATAAATTAATTGACTTAATTAATTGTAATAATTTAGTATTTGGAGACATACTAATATTTATAATTAAGTATTTAGAGAAATACTAAATTATAAATTAATAAGAGAAGTCTTATTATTATTATTATTATAAATAATTTAGTTGCTAAATAGTTTGAAAATTAAAAAAAAAAACCCTAAGTCCTAAAGAGTTTAGGAGAAGGAAAATTTTATATAAGAAGTTAGGTATGCCACACTTTACTGATAGTATTGGATACTATGTAAGTATTATCTACAACCTAAGGAGTTATGAGAGAGAGAATTAAGGCTAACCACCAAAGGTTTGGAGAAACGTAAATATTATTTTTTCAATCAATATACTTTTGGTGGATCACCTTTAGAGCGTTGCACATACTGAGTAGCTTGCGTTTGATACGAGAAATTGAAGAAGCGCGGAAGGAATAAAGGATTGGAACTTGAAGATCACATCAAGGAGTTGATCGTCTTCATAAGGTATATCTTTTATCCTTCCTTAATTAATAATATTGCATAAGGTGATTCATTGGATTGCAAAAAATTTTAAATTCGATTTATGTCGTGCTTCCGCTTTATTACAATATGATTGTATGTATGTTCTCGTTTCTGCAAACTAACAATTCTTCCCGCTTTGCCCAAACTTCATACATCAGTCTACTATCGGCAACTGTAATAATTTTGAACTTAAACCGCATTTTATAAATATGTTACCTAGGTTCACTGGTATAGAAGATCCATATTTATTCATTCAGGAATTTGAGGAAGTTTGTGCTTTAATAAAAATTCAACAATTATCTGATGACTCAATTAGGCTAAGATTTATCATATTTGCTTTAAAAGATAATGCTAAAAAGTGGTTATATGGCTTGCCAAATAATTCCATATCAACCTGGGAGAGATTTGTTGTTATATTTTTAAAAAGATATTTTTCAAATCATAAAATTGCTAAAATTAGGACTTCAATTCATCAATTTTGCCAACTTGAAAAAGAGTCCTTTTAGAAATATTTTGATAGATTTAAAAATTTACTATCCCAGTGTCCATACCATAGAATTGAGAAATGGCGATTATGCCAAATTGCCTATGAAGGTTTAGACTATCCCACTAAAACAATGTTAGAGTCAATGTGTCAAGGGGATTTTCTGAATAATGATAAGGAAAAGGCTTGGGAGTTTTTAGAAGACTTAGCAGAAAAAACCATGCAATGGGAAACCACCCGAGAGACCGATAAACCTAGCTCATCTAGGGGTATTCATATAATTGACAATTCAATTGCCACCGAAGCTAAGTTGGCTGATATACTTGAAAGACTCGAAACTTTAGAAACTAGGGGACCATCATATGTGAATCAAGTCTCAACACCAACACCTTTGTGTCTAAGGTGTAATTTACCAAGTCATGTGATAGAAGAATATCCTAAAGTCATGGCCTAACCTGAAGAATATGAACAAGTCAATGCAATATTTCAAAGGCCTAAGAATGACCCATTTACACCCACTTATAATCTAGGTTGGAGAAATCATCCTAATTTTGCATGGAACCAAGGACCCTACCTAAATAACTCTTCAAATCAGGTCAATCAGTCTCTAAATCAATCTTTTCAACCTTACCAAAAGCTGAATCATGGTCCGTACCAAAATTCAAATTCAGCAATTCAATATCCATTAGGTTTTTCTAATGAAAATGATAAGAGACTTAGCACTTTAGAGAAGAGCATGAAAACGTTAATGAAAAACACTAAACAAGCCTTATCTCATTTAGAGATCCAAATTAGTCAGTTGGCCACTACAATTAGCGAAAGAGAGAAGGGTAAGTTTCCTAGTCAACCCGAAACCAATCCAAAATTTTCAGTCCCTAATCAAAATCCTTATCATGCTAATTCACTTGAAAACAACCAAATCAATCATGTGAATTTTGTAATCTCTTTAAGGTCTGAAAATTATTTTAACAATCATGTTGGCATTGATAATGAAGAAGAAAAAAAATTTAAATATTGAATTTAACAATCCATCTTCAAAGACAACCCAGCTTGAAATGGCCATAAACTCTGAGTCAGTAGGCCCATCTACTAAGCATGTTTAAAAAAAATGATCAATCCACATCTTCTGAGTCAAATGAAAAAATTTTTAAACCAAAAACCCCATTCCCTCAAAGATTTATTTCAAATAAACAGTCAGCTCAGTTAGAAAAAATTCTAGAAGTGTTCAAACAAGTGAAAATTAATATTTCTCTTCTAGATGTCATTCAATAAGTTCTCTCATATGCTAAATGTCTAAAATATTTGTGCATACACATAAGAACCACTCATGTTCCTAAGAAAGCTTTTCTAACAACTTATTTTAGTTTTATCTTGACATGTCAAGTCCCTGTGAAGTATAAGGACCTCGATTGTCCTACTATTTCATGCATCATAGGTGACACCTTAATTGAAAAAGCTTTGCTTAATTTAGCAGCTAGTGTGAACCTTTTACCATTTTCTGTGTACCAAACATTGGGCTTAAGGGAGTTGAAAAAGACAGGTGCCACACTCCAACTAGCTTACCGTTCCGTTAAAGTGCCAAAAGGAATAATTGAGGATGTACTTATTAAGGTTGACAATTTTGTGTTCACTGTTGACTTTGTTATCCTTGAAACCCAGCTTGTTGCCAATCCCAAGGGTCAAATTCCTGTCATTTTAGGTAGACCATTTTTAGTATCCTCTAATGCGTTAATCAATTGTAGAAATGGACTAATGAAATTGACATTTGGGAACATGACAATTGACTTAAATGTTTTTAATGTGGGAAAGTAACTTAGTGATTTTTCTGATCAACCCATTGAAGTTAATATGATTTATGAAATGTTTGAAAATGAACTTACGGGAGAAGACGAAATTCTTAATTTTTGACTAAATCTTTTTAGTCAAAATTGGGATTAGACAGCATATGTAAATGAGGTGAATGAAATGTTAGAGTCATCCACATCAATGTCTTACTCTAAATGGGAACCCATGACTAAGCCAATCTTTCAATCTTCAGATTCTCTTGAAAAGAGTCCACCAGAATTAGACCTCAAACCTTTTCCTGATAATCTTAAATATGTCTATCTAGGTCCTTCCAAAACTCTTTATGTGATTGTTGCTTCCGATTTAATAAACCTATAAGAGGAAGAGTTATTGACCATCCTTAGAGAGAACAAGGAAGCCATATGATGGAGCATAACGGATATTAAGGGGACCAGTCCAACCATTGTTTATCATAGTCGACTAAATAGATGATGCTAAACTAGTGAGAGACCCACAAAGGCAGTTGAACCCAGTTCTAAAAGAGGCTGTTAGGAAGGAAATTCTTAAATATTTAGATAATGGGATCATCTATCCCATTTCTGATAGCTTTTGGGTAAGTCCTGTTCAGGTGGTGCCTAAAAAGTCTAGCTTAACTGTGGTTCAAAATGAAGATAATGAGTTAGTTCCCACTTGTGTCCAATTTGGTTGGAGGGTTTGCATAGACTATAGAAAACTTAATGTTGCCATATGAAAGGATCATTTTCCTTTACCCTTCATAGACCAAATTCTAGAAAGGTTAGCTGGTAATGCTTACTATTGTTTTCTTGATGGGCTACTTTCAAATTCTTATAGTCCTAGAAGATCAAGAAAAGACTACATTCACTTATCCTTATGGAACCTTTGCATATCGTTGTCTACCCTTTGGGCTATATAGTGGGCCACCTTTCAAAGATGCATGATAAGCATTTTTTCAGACATGATAGAGAAATTCCTAAAAATTTTCATTGATGATTTTTTCATATTTGGGTCTACATTTCACGAGTGCATTCACCACCTTGACTTAGTTCTAGGAGATGTAAGGAAAAAAACTTAATTCTAAATTGGAAAAAATGTCATTTCATGGTAAAAAAAGGAATTGTTCTTGGTCATATCATATCTGAAAAAAGAATTAAAGTAGACAAAGCCAAAATTGACATCATTGCCAATCTTCCTCCACTTAGGATAGTCAAAGAAATTCGTTCATTCGTAGGACATGTAGTGTTTTATACACGATTCATTAAAGATTTCAGTAAGAAAGCAAGACCCTTGACCAATCTTCTAGGTAAAGATACAAAATTTGAATTTAATGAAAAACGTCTCCAATCCTTTGAACAACTCAAAAAGGAGTTGACTTAAGCTCCTATCATCAAATCACCCGATTGGAGTCAACCGTTTGAGTTAATGTGTAATGCATCTGACTATGCAGTTGGTGCTGTTCTAGGACAAAGAATCAACAAGATTCCCTATGTTATATACTATGCTAGTAGAACTTTGAATGATGCACAATTGAACTATTCCACTATCGAAAAAGAACTTCTAGCTATCGTTTTTGCCCTAGAAAAGTTTTGATCTTACCTTATTAGGTCTAAAATCATTATTTATACTAACCACGCTGCCCTCAGACATTTTCTCTCCATGAAAGATTCAAAAGCCCATTTAATTCGTTGGGTCTTATTACTCCAAGAATTTGACCTAGAGATAAGGGATAAAAAAGGGTCTGAATTGTGGCAGCTAATCATTTGTCCCGTTTAGTTGTGGAGTCCAACTCTGACATGCCCTTAAATAAATCTTTCCCAGATGAGCAAATTTTCTCCATATCTACTACACCTTGGTTTGCTGATATTGTGAGCTACCTAGTTACTAGTGAGATTCCTTCCCATTGGTCGAAACAAGACCGACCCAAATTTAACAAACAAAAGGAAAGGATTAAGGCATGAAGATCACTTATAATAGCAAAGAAAACTCAGGCCTAGTAATAATAAGGAGATTAAGGCAAAGAAATGTAAAGAAGACCATGAACAAAAACACTTGAAAAATTGAAGTTTAGCTTCATGGATTGATCGCTGAGCAGAACGAAGATCGTAGAGTAAAAACTATGTTATCATATCACTCTACAAATTGAAGAAGTTAAAATTGGCCAGCTGGAAGCAAGTGAAAAAGTAGAAACAAAATGAAGCTGATGTGATTATATGAAGCAAGGCAAATGTGATGACTTTTCTCATAAAGGAGAAAGTGATTATGATGAGACTACTATTGAAAGCCATCGGAATACCTTTAATCTATCAGAAAATAGTTACGGTCATAGATTAACTCAACGATCGTATAGTGATGACGATTTGTAAAGATAAAAATTGCTCATTAATCCAAAAGAAGTCCAAAGAATGAGAAACAGCTAGTAGAGCAACATGAAGATCGCAGAATGGAACTTCTACTTTACGACAAGAGAAGATAAAGCCGCCATGTTGAAGACAAAGGAGTATTCAATTCCTAAAAGACTTGTTGAGCAAAAAGTCAATCGATTTTGGTCCATCTAATGATCGGCAAAATAATCTGAAAATCTGTGCAACAACAATAAAGAGAAGATCATAATATTGAAGGATGATTGTTAAACTCAAAAGAGGTTTCTAAGCCGACAAAGATTTGTAAAGCTAAATAACTCTTCAGATGTCATTCTACGAAGGACGAAATTAAGGCAGCAATTTCAAAAGCGCGTGCCTCTCACATTCTAAAAAGACAAGTGAAGTTGGAAACTTACGGAGCTACAGCTGTAAAAATACAGTAGTGATGCAGCGTGAAACCAATTACGTCTCGCCACGTGTCCCACTCAGCAAAAATAGAGGGAAGTGATATAAAATCATTTCAAAATCTTTATCTGACTCTTGCGCTTTCAAACTATAATCAAAGTATTATGATATTTAAACTCTCAGAACCTTCCAACCTTAGTTTCCAAAAATCTCTAGGAAAAGTCAAGCATCTGAATATTATCTTTGAATCAAGCAAACTCCATGACAAGTCATTAAGTTATTCCCGAAAACTTGGTTTGTTTTGATAGATTTGATGATGCTGAGCAGAAGTTTAAGGATATCCTTAAGCTAATCAAAGATGCTGGGTTCACAGAATGTTTGGAAACCAGTACCAGAATCTACTCTGCTTTGGTAAAGGAGTTTTATCTGAATGTTGTCTATCATGATGGTGCTCTAACCACAAGAGTCAAAGGAGTCAGTCTGTAAATAGGTGTCTCAGAAATCAACCACTATCTAGGATGTCTCAATAAAGGAATTACTTCTCTTGATAATATCAATGAAGAAGGGAAGCTGTTAATGGGATATCAAAAGAAATCTCTACTCAAAGGAATCAAGAAGAAGGATATTCTATAAGAATATGAGTTCCTAGCTGACATTATTGGGAAATGTATTATGTTCAAGGATATTGCGTATGACACAGTCAATGAATTACAACTTAAGTTTATGACTGCTATATTTCTGAAAAAGAAGATCAATTTTGGTTCTATCTTTATGGACTGGATAACAGGGTGGATAGAGAATGCTAAGATCAAAAGTGATGCAAGCAAGCCAACTCCTAAGATGTTCTATGGAAGAATGATAAGCATTATCCAGGAAAAAAGACTCAAAGACAGAATCGAAGATGATGGAGGAGAAGTCTTGAACTGCAATAAAAGAATTACTCCAAGGTTGTTTGAGGATTGGAAGAAGAAGCCTCAAGCTAGGAAGGTTGAGAAGACAAAGGGATCCAAGAGCAGCAACAACAAAGAGCTAAGATCCTCTAAAGCTAAGGGAAAAAGGAAGGTGAAAGAAGTCTTTGAAGAAGAATCTCATGATATTAATGTATATCCCCAAAGCAAAACTCTTACCATTTATGATGATCAGTCTCTTAAGAAGAATAGGGAGCTCGTGAAAGTAAAGAAAGATGAAAAGAAAGTTGCAAGCCCAAACATGACTGAAGAAAGCCAATCAAAGACTGTTGATCATCCTGAAAAGAAGAAAAGGAAGATAGAAAAAAAAATCAGTTATACTGCTCCAAAGAGAATTAGTATGAGAATAAGAGAATAGTGGAAGAGTCCGGTCAACTCAGGACCTCCTTAAATCATTAAAATTGAAGATAATGATGAAGAGTCATCAAAGAGCAAATCTCACTCCTCCGAAGAAGATTCATCAAGGGGCAAATCAAAAACTGAATAAGAGAACAATGAAGGTAGTATGTTTGAAGAAGAAGACATGACTATGTCTAATCAAGAAGCAGATTTGGATGTGAAGACTTCTACACCCAAAATCAATAAAGGTGAAACCAATAAGGAAATTCATTCCCCTAAGCCTCTAGATGATACAATGGCTGAGACGGTCTTAATGTCTAAGCTAAACTCTGAAGATGAGATGACTTAAATATCACCAGAGTTTAAATCAAGGCATGAAAAAGAAAAAGAGATGGTTCATGATGAAGTTTCAGTTGAGGAAGCTGATATGTCTGAACAATAGATCAATGAGTACAATCAAACTGTAGAGCTAGAACTGGAAAAGGGAGAAAGTGAAAAAGAATAGGCTATGAAGATTTCTACTTCTGAGCCTAACAAAGATGATGACCTTGAAGAACAGTCTTTTTCTCTTAAACCTGAAGAAGAGAATAATGACGATGTGATGACTAAGCCAAAGGTTCAAGTAAGTGTAGAAGCAAACGGTGAGAAATTTAAGTACCAGGTCAAAGAAATCAAAGAAAAGGAATAGATCAAGTGTTGAAGCAAAGAAGAAAATTAAGAAAGCATGTTCAGGACATAAGGAGAGGAGGAGGCGGGAAAGGATCGAAAAGAAGCTCAAAGAAGAAAGAAGGTTGGGAAAGCTTGAAAGGAAGAAATTAAACAGTATCGACTAAAGTTGATTGAATAGGAAAGAAAAAGGAAGATGAAAAGGAGAAGAGCTTCTATAATGGATAGAGCCACCAATCTTTATGATCATGGAAATGAACAGTTGCTAAATTTTATTCCTATGTTACCTTTTGCTGAAGGCTATTCATCTGAATGATCAAAGCTCAATAAGATGGAGCTACTTTATGTTTCCAAATCACATCTTGGTCGCTCAAAATTTTCCTAGGGCTTTGTCGTTTGCAACTCTGTTAATCAGCAACGAGCCCTTCTATCTATCCAGAATATCTAAGTCCTAAAAAAGTCTCTATCTGGAATCTGACTATTTCTCACTCAACAGTTCCTTCACTGATTAATTAGCATGAAGAGGTCGTAGAGGAAGAGGTCATAGAGTCTTCGTCTATGATCCTTGAACAACCTCATACTCATGCAAGTCTCTGTTCGTAGAGTCTCAACACTCTGCCATTAATGATCAGAATACTAGCCCTCCAATCGTAGAGTCCCAAAACTTTATGAATCATGATAATAACACTTTGTCCCAGACACAAACTCATATATCCATTCCTTTTTCATTCCCTATACAGAATTCAAAATTCACTTCCTCAACCTCTCAGATATCCCATCCTCATCCCAATCTTCTCAGAAAACTGTTGCCATACCTGTAAATATGTTCTCAGAAGATGCTCTCATAGAAGATGGATTCTTAAGAATAGGTTAAGAGCAACCACAGTATGTCCAATCTATTCAGCAGCAGAGCCAAAACTTTGCAGATATTCTAGCAGCCCAAATTCGTGACCTCAACACTACTTTCAAAGAAAATCCAAACATGTGATAGCTAATACTGAAATACCTCCTTCTTGATGGTATGATTAGTACGACGATGACAAAAGGGGGAGAAGTAAGTAAGCAGCTGAAGTGAGGGGGAGAACAAATGGTCATAAGAATAAAGGGAAGATAAGATAAGAAGCAGCAAGTTAGGGGGAGCAGCAAAGCAAAACCATAACCAGAAGGAGACAATATAGAAAGAGGGAGAGTCAAATCAAAAGAGCAAAGCTATCAAGATCAAAGTCTGCTAAAGTCAAGGGGAGAAGAAAAAGAATCAAAGAACAAGGAGAACAACCAGGAATCTGCAAATTGGAAATGCAAAGAAATGTAAGTAAGCACAGGTAAGTATGAGAGTATTTTGTTTGGCAATAACAAATCTTGTAAGTACCATCATTTATTTAATACAGCTCATCATTTTGCACAAGCAATACAGTGTCTTCTGTATTTTAAGACATAATTTATATTTTCAGCAAATGCGTTTATGATTAATTATTAAAAATTAGTAGTTTTGTCATTATCAAATAGGGAGAGATTGTTGAAAGTTGTTTGCTTTGATGATGACTATCTTGGATGTTTATATGAAATTATGTCTATTTGCTTATGTGCTTAATTGTATAAATGACTATGTGACTATGTATTAATGTGACTATGTGCTTGTGTGCTTGGTTATCTAAGTGATTAGGTGCTACGGTGGTTATATGTTTATATGTCTATTGACTTATGTGTACTATCTGAGTGTGTGCTTCCATTTGACATGCCAAGAAGATGATACATTAATGAATGTTGTGATTTGCACATTTATCATTGATGAATGTAGTTTGATAATTACTAACTAATGCAATAAAGACTGCAAGATTAAAGTTCAAGTGATTCTGAATATTGTAAAGTCCTTATAAGAGAAATATATGTACAAGGACTTAGGGCATAAAGATCAAGAATGTTAGGTTGATCTTTTTGTAGAATTACTCTGCGTGTTCGTAATATGAATATTGTAAGCAGAGTGATCTAGACATTCAAAGATTGAATAAATAATGTATACTTGTATAGCAAGTTTTGTAAAGTCTTTCAAGGAAGTATATGTACAAGGACTTAGACTAAAAAGATCAAGAATATTAGGTTGATCTTGCTAAATAAATCTGATGTATAGTTAGTAGGAATCTTATGCTCGTAAGGTCACTCTGCCAGGTCGTAGAATCGAAATGGATCATAGAGTTAACCTATGATAATAAAGCATCATAAAGGTCGCAGAACTATTGCACCTATTGTAAAGTTCACCTCAGGTTATGAAGCAAATATCAGCTAGTAAGGTGAACAGAATCGTAAAGTCCAGCAAAGCTCATAAGGCAAAGACTGAACGCAAAATGTTTTATGGAATCACAAATTAAGAATCAAATCATAAGATAACTCTAAAACAGTACGACAAGGATCATAAAGCTACAGGCTGAATCATAACAGAACTGAGATGGTTGAGCATATTGAAGTTAGCAAAGACTTTCATTGCAAACAAAGGAAAGTATATCTCAGAGTCTATGATCTTGACATAAAGAACATCTCATCTCTCAAAGTACAAATCAGATCATAAGGTGACAGAAGAATAACTAAGTAAGTCAAAGATTGCTGTAGAAAGACTGAGCGTAGAGCAATTCAATTATTAGATGAAGAATGGTTTGTAGAATACTCTACCAATTCATAATGTAAAGCTAACATTACATAGTTATCTGGAAGATCGTAGAACTAAACAATAAAGCTCTTTTACACATCAAGAAGATAAGATAAAGAACGAGCAAGTAAAGGTTTGGTTGTAAAAGTACTTTGCCTGGTCAAAAACGATAAGTCAATTCGCAGAGTTACTCAGAGATCGTAAAGCAGCAGTTTACATCATAAAGTTTCAAAGAGACAACATGATCATAAAATTGTCTGCACTGTCGAAGAGCTATTACGTCTGACCAAGGTTCTTAATGCACTCACTCATAGAACAGACAGTTGAACAAATTATAGAGCTTAACTCTACGATTTATACTAGTCTACCAAGACGACAAGATCGTAGAGAAAAGTCAGGTCTGACAAGAGATCTGATAGAGGAACGTTACAAATCAGAATATCCCAAAGTGTCCAGTCATATATCCTTGATGAATAGCAAAGATGTGTCTAACGACTAGTATGCAGAAAGCGACTTGTCAATTGAACAAGTAAAGCTGCAGGTTGATGTGACAGGTCATGGACTAGAAAGAATAGGCTGACGTAAAAGCACGCAAGTTAAGAGCAAGATGGAATTAGGTGAGATTTCAATGAAGGACTCATGTTAGTGGCTGAGTTGTACAATTCCTTGTATGGGCGGGGAATTTGTGCTTGGTTTGAAAACTACTTAGCTTCCTATATTAATATAGTGGTTGGGTTGAACAAATCCTGGTATGGGACGAGATTTGTCCATGGTTTAACAACAGCTCAACTTCTTATATTGATTAGTGGTCGAGTTGGTTCGCCAACCACTTAGCTTCCTATATTGATAATCATTGAAATATTAGTGTCGCACTATCGATATACATATGACGAGAAGGTGATTCTTTTCTCATATTTATATTTGTAGTTAGAGAATATTAAGATTATGTACGGTTCTTAAAACTCATACTTATGGTAAGTTCGTGACTCATAATGGTATGGTGGAACCCCTCAGCGAATGGACGATTTTGGTCTGACTAGGATAAGTTCCTAAACCCATATGATTGTGGTAAGTTCTTGAACTTCCAAAGTGTGGTAAGTTTGATGAACTATATTGAGCATAGAAAAGTTATGGTATAAAGAGCATTGATGATATTGAAGAATGATAGAATGATTGAGTAATGAAGCAATGGAGTAAAGATTGAAGTTGATGGAGAGAAATGGATATTCCAAATCTTCTAGCTATGCTAGATTTTCAAAATTCATTGATATCGTGCTGTCGCAATTTTGTGTTCTAAAAAAAATATATTGGGTCAATGTTTGAACCAATAAGTTTTAAAAAGGTGCTATTATTTGTACGTCTATGCTAATTGTTTCAGTTAGACAAAAATGATTTGAAATTATCAAAATGTATTTTAAACAACTGAGTCATCAATGTAATTGAACCTAGTGTTGCATGTGATCGAAGGATCATTAGCCCACTATGGTATGATGTAGTATGACAAAGTCTTAAAATGACGGTATCCTCAACGTACTATTAAGACGGTACGGTATCATGACGTCATAAAAGAATTTTATTTTTTCTGTAAGTTATGAAAAGATATGCCAATTGAGCTGACTAAAAATGTTTTGACTAATGTCCGAATTGTTGTTCAGGGTCTATGCTAATTGATTCGGCTAGACAACTATTGAAAGATGTTTATGAAGTTCAAGAATTCTTTGAGATTTTATGCCAAATCAGTTTATTCTGGTGCGGAATTTGTATCAAGTCTGAGGTGAACCAACCCTATAATGGGGGATACGCAATAACGTTAATATGTATGTACACAATACATAGTACGAAGGGCTGATCACCTGGAGTACGAGAAGAGATGGTCCATAGTCTTTTGACTGTTAAATGTTACAGTAGAAATATCTGTTAACCTAGGACAAGGTTCAAATCTTTACGACTCCTCAGCATGATATTAAAAGTTTTTAAATGAATCTTTTAAATTCCCGAGTTATTCATATTGTTTCCCAATTATTGAACAATTGTGGCAGATTCTTATTCTTTTGAAAGGTAGAAGTGGAAAGAAGGATAATTCTTAGAAAGGAGTAGGTTATAGAATGCGACATGTGGTGATGAGTGAATTAAACAAACTATAATAAAACAAAGAAAGGAATGAAATTCCAGAAAAGGAAGAGATAAATTTAATTGATGATGAGTAATGATAAGAAATTTTTAGAAGAGGAAGATGTGAAGAATACGATGATCTTAGAAAAATCCTTAGAAAAAGAACTTGGTTGTAGAACCCAATGAATAAGTAGATATTAACGTAGAGTCCATTTCGATAAATAGAAGGAACAAATATTAGTAAATTAAAATTTCGAGGACGAAATTCTTAGAAGAAGGTTTGAATGTTATATTCCGAATATTTGTACGATGCTAAATCAGGATATTTTATGATTATAACGAGTATGTTATGCAATGATCCTTAGAGAAAGGAAATGAATACGTTAAATGGTTAAAGAATATATAACACTCGAAGTGTTCCAAGTTTAAGTGAAGGTGATGAAATAAAACCTACACTAAGGTAATGCGCTAAGTTATTCAACGATAATTGTGAAAGAGATTTAGTGAAAACCAAGTAAGGGAGGTTTCGTTCATTCCGAGGACGGAATCCTTATAAGAAGGGAAGGATGTGACAACCCAAATTTTTAGAAAATTATTAAATAAGAATTTAATAAATAAACTTCTTATTACGAGATGTTTTGGGTTTGAATATGTGTATATATATATATATGTTTCATATTGTGAAATATGTGGTTTTGTGTGAAAGAAATTATATATTCATGTAATTGGGAAGAAATGGTTTAATAGTTAATTAAACCATTGAAAAAATTAAATGAAATTGCCATGAGAAGAAAATTAGTTGAGTAATATTAGTTAATTTAATTAAGTTAACATTATATTGAGAAATAATATAATTTGATTGTAATGTCTTGTGGACAATAGAAATTATTGTGAATTAAATTTCATTAATAATGTGAGTGATTCACTTAATTAAAATAGTGAATTGATGTGAATATATTTGTGTGTGGAGTGTTGGTACGTATTTTAGTACGCTAAAGTGATGAGAATATTATATTTTGATTAAATAATTAAATAGGAGGATTAATGGTGTATTAAATAAAATACTTTATTAATTAGACGCTATAATTTTATTGGTAAGGTTTAATTGGACTTATTAAGGTAATAAGTTTAATTATTATAAGTGTGAGAAGTGTATACGAATATTATTAAAATAAATTAGAATGGAGTCTTAAATGGGTTTGGCCAAACATGGCCTAAACCTTTTATTTCCTTAACCGCTGAAAACCTCTAACTAAAAGTCACGTAAGTGACTTTTATCAGTTAGTTTTGTAAGACAAAGAGAAGAGAAAGAGAGAAAATTCAGAGAGAAGAAACTCTCTGTGAAAATTGAGAACCAAAGAAGGAAGAAGAAGATGATTCATATTATCTATTCTAGGTTTAAAGAAGAAATCAAAGCTAAATTCTAAAATTTCTAGTTCTTATTTTTCTAAAACTAGTTCTCTATAATTGGTCTTGATGATGAATTAGTAGAGGAATCTATTATACATGTTGTTGGGTTGTGATAATCTGATTATACGTTGTCTATGAACGATTTTGATTAGATTAAATCCATGAAACTATGTTTAATTAGAGTTTAGAAATTTATAGAGAAGAAAAATATGGATATGACTTAAATGTATGAAAATTTATGTTTGAATTGCATGTTAATCTATAAATTGATAATGGATTGTTGTTATGCGTTGAAAAACGAAAATAACAGAAGTTGAACGGACCAATTTGGTTGAGAAACGAATCCGTAACGATTGATTACGCTAAAAGCTGTGAAATATGAAAAACTAGTATGAATTGTGATTTTATGCCTTTAAATTGGTTATTTAAGTTGTTTAAGATGTTAGAATCGTGCTAGAAGGTTTGGGTAATGATCATATATAAGTTATAGTGATTGGACAATTTTAATTTTTTGTTAAAATGAAGAAATTTGGTGTTTTTGGCTTTGGAACTGTGCAATTCGCAAAACTGCAGAATCTGGAATCTAGGGATCTCGCCCCGGCAAGCTCATTAGGCTAATTTCCTCGCCCCGGTGAAGTCTCACCCCGACGAGCTCACTGAACTAAACTTCCTCGCCCCGACGAGCTCCATGAACTAAATTTCCTCGTCCCGACGAAGTCTCGCCCCGACGAGAGTTTTGTGTAATAACTTTCTCGCCCCAGCAGGAATTGCAGAAAATGAAATTTTTCTTGTTTTTAATTCTTTTCTTTTTGGTCATGATATGTTACCCTATGCAAGATTTACTTATAAACATTATACATCTAATGTAAAGAAAAGTTTAAGACTTAACTAAATGTTAAGTGTCGATTAAAGTAGAACGCAACAAAATGAAGGGTTTTATGAGGAGGACTTAATTTCTAAGTTGAGAATTGCATGGAGAATAAAATGAAGGATTATGAAAGGTAAAGTAGAATTAATACTAATTGTTGCTATGTGACTAATAAATATTGTGCATGATTATATATTGTGTAGGATACGTGAAGTGCAGATAAGTATAAGCTAATTATGGTAATCGGTAATCTACGAACCAGGCAAGTCTTTCAGTTTCTATTTGTTATGTGAATTAAATGATTAATTGTCTTAAATCTATGATGCAAAAGCATGATGAATTCTATATGTTGTTTGTACGAAACGACAAAGTCAATTTATGACTACGTTCGTTGAGTTAGAGTGTTGATTGAGTATGGAACTCAATTATTGCTTGGTAACTGATATACATCATGTATGATATGCTAGAATTATAATGTTTATGATTGTATAAACTGAGTATGTTGTTTATGTGCTTTGTGATGCATAAAAACTGTTAGATTTTGCTGAGTTGCGAGCTCATTCTTGCAAATAACCACTTTTGCAGGTTAAAGATACAAGGTAACGTTATGTGCTATCCAATGACGTGGATCAAAGTGATGCATGAAGATTAAATGTTTTAGTTGAAATTATTACCTGAATTATGTTAATATTTTGATAAATGTATTTACGTTAAGTTGTAAAGTTTATATTGATGTGTAAATTTTTATAATAAGTTCGACAAGGTGAATCATGATATTAACATGATTCTAAGATATTTAGATGTAAAGGTTGAGAATTTTGGGATCGAGAATGATTTGTAATAGAAAATTTTGAATTATTCCACATTTTTATTAAGTTTGACATTGAATAATGTTGTAAAGTCAGAATGAGGATGTATTGATAACGACCGATGTTGAGAGTTGAATTGTATGAAAATTTTGGGGGGTCGTTACAAGTCTCAATCTATTGGTGAGGGACTTCGTCAAATAGAGAGACTCTAATTTCTTCCACAAATCAGCAGTTGTAGTTTCCGCGAACACCTCTTGCAACACATCATTCGAAAGGCACAACTGAATTGCCGAAAGTGCTTTATTATCCATAGTTTTCCATTTTGACTCAGACATCTCGCTAACTTTCTTCGTCTCCCAATCCGTATCAGACATATCTACAGGCTTCACTGGCTTCCCTACAATGGCTTTCTTCAAGCCTTGCTGAGTAAGAACAACTTTCATCCGAACCTGCCAAAGACTGAAACTAATATTCCCATCGAATTTGTCAATATCAAATTTCGTTGATGAAGTCGAACTCAATGTCATAGTATGGATCAATAATAACCAGGCTCTTGATACCAGTTTGTTATGACAAACTATGACAAACACAATAAATCAATGGAGAAAGATAAAGACAATAACACAAGGTTTTACGTGGAAACTCAAATCGAAAAAAAACCACGGAGAAGACAGTAGAAATCCACTAAATAAATATTTGAAGAGTACAAGATAAAGATAGAACTATGAGAATGTTTCTGAATAAATCTAAATATATCTTCTCCAAAATCCTAGCACCTATATTTATAGGTCATAGGAAATTCTATAACCAAATAGGATAAGAACTATTAAATTGAGTATAACTAGAAAAGATAATTTTTCTTAAACCAAAATGAATTATAGGTAATACCTAAATTCAAATTCAATAAGAAATCATGTCATATCCAACAATATGGGTTTTTTTTATATATATATTATATAGTGAACTTCACAGGTGGATATAATCACAAAGAAATTTGCAACTTGCAAGAAATGGCCAATTACTTTATCTGACCAAAGTTGACGAAACATTGGTCGCATTTTAATTTATTATTTAAGTGAAGATGATAGCAAAGCAAGCAAATGAATGAGGACATTTATAGATCTACCTAATACCAGAATATCGTCAGAGACTACTGTATCAAGAAAGAGGTAAAATAAGTTTATGCAGAAAGAGGAGATGAATCTTTCAAACCAGAAAATATTGTATGAAAAAATCCCACAAGTAGGAACCTCTAGTGGCAGTTGTTCAAAATTGGCTAGCCGTCGTGATGCAGGGGGGGAAATTGTGGTGGGGTTTGATGACGATGCAAGGAAACTGGTTGAGCAACTTATGGGAGCGAAGAAGCAGCTCCAAATTATCTCAATTATCGGGATGGCTGGACTTGGAAAGACAACTTTGGCTAGAAAAGTCTACAATGATCCTTCGATTGTATATCATTTTTACGTATGTGCCTGGACCTATGTTACTCAGGTGCCTCGAAAGAGAGATCTCTTGCTTGGCATTTTAAGATCCGGGTTTGATTATAAAGATGAGGATAATGAAATAAGCGATGCAAAGTTGAGTGAAATGTTGAAAAGGAGGCTAAGCGGTCAGAGATATCTCATTGTTATGGATGATATATGGGATATTGGGGCCTGGAATGATCTAAAATGGTCATTTCCAGATAACAAAAACCGAAGCAGAATTATATTTACAAGCCGACTTGCTGAAGTGCCACTGAGAGCTCAACCTAAGAGCTATCAGCATCATTTGCGCTTGTTAAGTGATCAAGAAAGTTGGGATCTGTTTCAACAGAAGGTATTTCGGGGAGAATGGTGGAATGTAGAAGGCGTTTTAACAGAAGTTATTTCAGATTTGGTGGAGATTGGCATGCAAATCAGCAGAAAATGTCACGGTCTACCACTTACAATCGTTTTGGTAGCTGGAATTCTTGTAAATGATATGACACCGAATTGGTGGAGGCAGGTTGCTAAAGATATGAGTAATTCTTATGTCCCGAGGCAGTACATGGACACATTAGATTTGAGTTACAACCAATTGCCTCCTCACCTAAAAGCATGTTTCATGTACTTTGGAGCATTCCCAGAAGATTATGAAATCCCGGTGTGGAAGTTAATTTTACTATGGGTGGCCGAGGGATTTATTCATAAAACAGGGGAAAACAACTTGGAGGTCATAGCGGAAGGTTTCTTGAAGGATCTGATTGATAGAAGTTTGGTAATAGTTGCCAAAAGGAGATCTGATGGTGGAATCAAAGCGTGTATTGTTCATGATCTCTTACGCGATTTATGCTTAACAAAAGCTCACGAGGAGAATTTTCTACAACAATCTGAAAGGTACAAACCTTATATTAATTCTGTTTCTCCTCTTGAAACTCTGTTCAGAAATTTTATGCCACGTCAGTTGTGCATCCATTCTCCAAATTCCTTTAGGGTATTGGATTTATCATCTATGGTAATCGCCACATTTCCCATAGAAATAGTGCAGCTAGAAGATTTGAGGTTTATTGCACTTCGGACTAGTGAAGGAAGTATCCCAACATCAATTTCAAACCTTCAATACCTTGAAACTCTTATTGTAGAATTACAACAAGAAGGCGTTATTGTACCAAAAAACATATGGAAGATAATAAATTTGAGGCATCTTCTTCTACACGTCCTTGAATCCTTCGTTGATTTTGAAGACCCTTGCTTCAAAGAAGCAGAATCATATGAACTCAAAAACTTAAAAACCATCAAGTCTTTGAATCCTTCGTCCAAATTTAACGACCAAATCTTGGAAAGGACTCCCAATCTTCAAAAGCTGGGATTTTCTGGAAACCTTTTTCAATCCTCAAACTATTTGATGCTTCCTAATTTAGGCAAGCTAAATCGTCTACAAAAATTGAAGTTGATTAATACTATTTTGCCAAGAAGATTTAATTGGGAGCTATTTACATTTTCTAGCTCAGTTTTTTTCCCAGTGACTCTAAAAAAGCTTACATTAATAAGAACCCTTCTAGTTTGGAATGAAATGGAGAAAATTGGAATGCTACCAAATCTTGAAGTTCTCAAATTGATAAATATGGCATTCGTCGGAGTACGGTGGGAGACAAGTGATGGCGGGTTTCGTCGGCTCAAATACTTGAAATTGAAATCCCTGGACATTGTGCATTGGCATACCTCTAGCGAGCACTTTGCAAACCTTGAGCACTTAAAGTTGGATGATTGTCGGCGACTAGAGGAGATTCCATTAGGTTTAGGAGATATTTACACCCTGGAGAATATTGAGGTCAGCAATGGCAACCCAAATGTTATTCAGTCCGCATATGATATTAAGGAAGATCAAGAGACTAAGGGAAATGATTTGTTGAAGATATTAGTTAGTCGCTCTAAACTTTTCAGAGTTAAAAGTCAGTACAATTTGTCGGATTTGTTAAAGTAGGCATTTTTTCAATGTTCTGATTTTAATGTAAAGGGTTACTTCAACAGAATGACCGTGGGTTTTATAACAAGATTATACCGTTATCGAATTTTTCATTAGCATATAGGACCACAGAATACCTTCTTTTTTTTCCGGCAGGAGCATAGAATACTTGCGATACATTTGGATTAAATGAATGAATGTAAGGAGGAATGAAATGATTTTTTAGCATTTCAAGTGTATGTACAATACTTACAATTTCATTCCACCAACTCACAAATGAAACCAAAATCAAAGAGATGGAGTAAATTTTCATTTTATCGGAATGATTTATCCATCAAAATGATCACCAAATATACTTTCTTTTCATTTCATTCCTCTGTTCATTCGATTTTTTCAATCCAAACGCAGCATATTAGTTTTGATGTTCCTAATAATGCTCATTTTGTTCTATTCTCAATGGCATGCGACGATATATTTATGAATTTATAGCTTGAACTGATAAAACTCCAAGATTTAACTGCTTTCAAGAATAGAGAAAGCAATCGAGTTGCTAAATTGTCTTTATAATCAGATTACTCATGTGACCTTCATTTGGAAATATGTAGTGAGACAAGTTATAAATTTTTCTTATAAGTTCACTTCGGCCAGATGTTGAATGCTTTTGCTTATATAACCAAGTGAGGGGACAAAATTTGAAACACATAACTAATTAATGATGATTGATGCATGAGATGCAATTGAATAGATAATAAAGAAAAAGTTAAAGCTATTCTATCATATTATACACTGCGGGATCAATTATAAAAGAAATGCATTCCGCGAGTCGAGACCGAAGCACACAATCCCACTTCAGCCTACTAGTACAACTTCAGTGGGTGCTGCTGAATTCACTAGCCTAGTGCTGGCTCCGCGCATACTTCAGACAATATACAGGTTTGCTATATTCTTTTCTCATCATAAATAATCATAAAAATTGTAACCTGGAGACATAGGGCATCAACCTTTACCTTGGCCAGCCAAATAATTTTGACATTTTTTTTTTCATCAATTAGGATTAGGTGTCGCATTATCTCCTTATATTTTTATTGAAGTTTGTTAGTAAGTGGAAGTACATGATTAAGCTGACTTTCTTAAATACTTCATCCACTTCTCAGTTGGGGCCATTGCATATGGGGTTTTTCCTATATTATATAGTCAACTTCACAGGTTGATATTATCACAAAAAAAATTGCAACTTGCAGGAAATGGCTAATTACTTTATCTGGCCAAAGTTGACGAAACATTGGTTGACTTTTAATTTATTATTCAAGCGAAAGATGATAGCAGAAGCAAGCAAATGAATGAGGTCATTTTATAGATCTACCTAATACCAGAATATCATCAGAGACTAGGGTATCAAGAAAGAGGTAAATTAAGTTTATGCAGAAAGAGGTGATGGATCTTTCAAATCAGAAAATATTGTATGAAAAAATCCCACAAGTAGGAACCTCTAGTGGCAGTTTTTCAAAAAAGGCTAGCCGTAGCAATGTGGGGGAAGAAATTGTGATGGGGTTTGATGATGATGCAAGGAAACTGGTTGAGCAACTTATGGGAGCGAAGAAGCAGCTCCAAATTATCTCAATTGTTGGGATGGCTGGACTTGGAAAGACAACTTTGGCTAGAAAAGTCTACAATGATCCTTCGATTGTATATCAATTTTAGGTATGTGCCTGGACCTATGTTACTCAGGAGCCTCAAAAGAGAGATCTATTGCTTGGCATTTTAAGATCCGGTTTTGATTTCAGAGATGATGATAATAAGATGAGTGATGAAGCGTTAAGTGAACTGCTGAGGAGGCTAATCGGTCAGAGATATCTCATTGTCATGGATGACATATGGGATATTGGGGCATGGAATGCTTTGAAATGGGCCTTTCCAGATAACAAAAATGGAAGCAGAGTTATTTTCACCAGTCGGATTGCAGACGTGTCATTGCAGGCTCAACCTGAGAGCCATCAATACTTTTTGGGTTGCTTAAGTTATGATAAAAGTTGGTTTCTATTTCAAAATAAGGTATTTCTGAATGAGAGCTGCCCTTCAGAGTTGGTGGAGATTGGAATGCATATCACTAGAAAATATCAAGGTCTACCACTTGCAATCGTTCTCGTAGCAGGACTTCTTTCTAATGACATGTCGCCAAACTGGTGGAGCCATGTTGCTAAAGATATGAGTTCATACACCTGTGGTGACCCGAAACAGTACATGGACACATTAGCTCTGAGTTACAACCATTTGGCTCATCACCTAAAAGCATGCTTCCTGTACTTTGGAGTGTTTACTGAAGATTACGAAATCCCAGTTTCCAAGTTAATTTTATTATGGGTAGCTGAAGGATTCATTCATAAAACTGGTGAAAACACCTTGGAGGGCGTAGCAGTTGGTTACTTAAAGGATTTGATCAATAAAAGTTTGGTAATAGTCGCCAAAAGGAAATCCAATGGTGGAATCAAATCGTGTATTGTTCATGATCTCTTGCGTGATTTGTGCTTAACAAAAGCTCACGATGAGAATTTTTTGCGGCTACTCAAAAGGTACAAATCATATCTTTCTTCATTCCCTCCTAAAAGTCCTTCAAGAACTATGCCACGTCGGCTGTGCATTGACACTCCAGATTCTGTTCATAAAATTTCGTTTTATCCCTCCCAATATGTTCGATCTATATTGTGTTGTACTCGATCTATCCATCATTCTAAGGAATTAGGTAAAACTCTTCCTACAAAAAGAATGCCATTCTATTTTCTCAGGGTACTGGATTTGTCATCTATGAGACTGCCTTCCTTTCCAAAAGAAATAGTACAACTAGTGGATTTGAGGTATCTTGCACTTCGGGCTGGGAAAGGAAGTGTCCCGGCATCAATTTCCAACCTTGGGTTCCTAGAAACCCTTAATGTATTATTACTACAAGCCCAAGGGAAATCTATTGTACCAAGAAACATATGGAAGATGGTAAACTTGAGACACCTTATTCTTTCAGGGTCATTTGATATCGAAGACCCTTGCTTTAAAGAATCCGAATCCAGTGATGGTTATCTGCATTTACTAGAAAACATACAAACCATCTCCTTCATGACTCATTCGTCCAAATATATCGATGAGATCTTGAAAAGGACTCCAAATCTGAAGAAGCTGCGCTTGAATGGAGTCTTGTATGCTTCCTCTGACATTTTGTCGATTCCAAGTCTAGACAGATTAAAATGTCTAGAAAAGTTGACATTGATCAACATTTTTAAGTTAGAGCACTGCAGACTAGTCAGGATAGAGCGGTCATGTAGTCCAGATATGTTACCTGTAACACTAAAAAAGCTGACATTATCAACTACTCATCTGGCTTGGAATGAAATGCAGAAAGTTGGAATGTTACCCAATCTTGAAGTTCTCAAATTACAGTTGGATGGATGTCTTGGAGATCGGTGGGAAACAAGTGATGGCGGGTTTTGTCCGCTCAAATACTTGCAACTGAAAATTCTGGGAATTGTGCAATGGAATGCCTCCAGTGATCATTTCCCAAAACTTGAGCACTTAAAGTTGTATAATTGTCCGCGACTAGAGGAGATTCCATTAGGTTTAGGAGACATATACACCTTGGAGATGATTGAGGTCAGGCATTACTCTCGCTACTCTGCTGTTGTACAATCTGCACATAAAATTAAGGAAGATCAAGAGAGCAAGGGAAATGATTTGTTGAAGATTTTAATTAGCGAACTATAGATTTTTATTTTATTTTTTTCTCAATGAATGATGCAAACTGACTCCTTTTATTGTGCAAGATCACAGTGTCGAGCCTACTTTTGAGCAAAAGTTTGAAGAATTAACCAAGACCTACATGAAGAAGGTAAGTTTTTCCTATGTTTTTCACAATTTTATTATATTTCGGAATGAAAAGAATACTTGATTGTTGATGCCCGTTTCTATTGTATTAGTTGTTCTTGTGTGTTATTAATTTGAAATGCAATTAAGAAATACTCCTTCCATTCAAAAATATAGTATCATGACTTTTTATAAGTGAATTTAAGGTATTTTTAAATTTAAAATTGACATGATTCATTTAAGTATTGTGAACAATAAATATTGTACTTGCTAGTACTTTTTAGATAATTTATAATATTCATAATTATATTGGCCAAAATTGAATAAATCATGTCAATTTTAAATTTAAAAATATTTAAAATTAATTTTTAAAAAGTCAATATAAATCATATATTTTGAAAGTAGTTCAATATATAAATCTGAAAATTTTCACTCATAAAGATGCCTCCCAACTAGGTCTCTCAATGGGGCAAATCATAACCTTAATTTAAATTGTTTGAACCTATTTTTGTGGAAGTGGATCAGATTATGAATATGTTTTTGACCCAATGATCCAAAAATTTTAATTTTATTATTTTTGTCATTTTTTTTGGGTAATTTTATTATTTTTCTCTCTCCTCACTTTTGCTCTCTAATTTTTTTTCTCATCATTTTCGTTCTCTAAAAGTCTTTAAACTCTTCTCTCGTCACTTTCACTCTCTATTTCTCTCATCACTCTATAAAAATTTTCTCTCATCACATAACTCAAAGCATTTGCAGATTACAACTCACTCGCTGTTACCTAATTTGCACCCTCGACAATACGTTTTATCCATTATCCCCTCCGCCATCATCTACCCTTCGATCATCCTCACCTCCAAGGGTACGAGAAAACTTGCAACCATTGTGAAATTTTGATGACCAAAAACGAATGTAACTTGGGCCTCCAAATAGGGTTTGTAGGTCAGGCCTTGATGGTTCGTACGTTTAACCTTCCGTGAACCCTGAATAAGAAAAGGGAACGAATGTGCAGAGGGTTATTTTCTAGATGCACTTCTAATGCTTATGTTAATACTCTTCTAGACAACACAATATAGAGGTAGTGAGTATTAAAATAAGCTTAGTCTTATCAATTGGTTGGACCTCCTTATAAATGTGTCTAGATACTTCACATATTGTTGATTGGTGTTAAGGCGTTACTTCCTTAAACATAGCCTTGTTGTTCGAACGTGCCATTTGACCCATGATTGACATCTTGGGTCCAGCCTTCTATTGGGTGTGGGACATGAAGCTATGATCACGGGTTTAGATGTTGTTGGTGATCTTATGCTCATCGGGCCAATTGCAGATGTACGATGGTTGAATCCCACAATAGACCATTTGATCATTATTCACTATCATCAGGAAATGGGTTTTTGGGTACAAATCAACGAACCCGACCCATGATATCACATCTTAATAGAGAACAATGTGCGAAAACTGTCAAAATGACTTATAGTTTGGAATTGAGAGGGTATTTGATTCTTCGTTCACGTTTTCATTGTACAACATATTTGGATTGGAGCAATAGAATTAGAGAAGAGAATAGAATAAAGAGAGAAATAGTTCATTCTATTCATGACTAGAATGAGTCTAGAATGAGTCATTTTATTCCTGACTAAAATGAATCATTCTATACACTCCCCTAAAAAATAAAATTCATAACCATACGTTTTTATTGAATGATTTGTTCACCAAGTGTTATTAATTGAAAATGTAAATAAGAAATAATTTAGTATATAAATTTGGAAAATATAATTCCACAAAGATGCCTCCCAACACCACAACTAAATGGCTGGCCATTTTCACAGCAAATACATGAATGCCCACTTGATAAAACCCAGACCAGCCCCACCTAATCATCAGGCAAAAGAAAAATATGGACAAAAGCTGAGAAAGATATACTAATTCATATGAGGCAGAAACTCTCTTCATCCACATGCCACATCCTTTTTTAGGCAACTGGCAGAAAATGGCAATCAACTTTAAATTATTAGGTAAGCTAATTAATTGGGCCTTCTTATAAATCTACCAAATACTCCTATATAGTATCATAAAAGAGAAAGAGTGTATCAAGAAAGATGCAAAATAAGTTGAAAGTTCTAGTGGCAGCTGTTCGAAAGTAGGCAGAAATCGCGATGCAAGAAATGAAACTGTGGTTGGTTTTGATGAAGAGACAAGGAAACTAGTTGAGCAACTAATGGGAGCGAAGAGGCAGCTTCAAATTATCTCAATTGTTGGGATGCCTGGACTTGGAAAAATAACTTTGGCAAGAAAAGTGTACAATTATCCTATGATTATGTAACTCAGGTACTTCGAAAGAGAGATCTCTTGCTTGGCATTTTAAGATCCGGGTTACGACCAATTGCCTCCTCACCTAAAAGCATGTTTCATGTACTTTGGAGCATTCCCAGAAGATTATGAAATCCCGATGTGGAAGTTAATTTTACTATGGGTGGCCGAGGGATTTATTCATAAAACAGGGGAAAACAATTTAGAGAACATAGCGGCAGGTTTCTTGAAAGATTTGATTCATAGAAGTTTGGTAATAGTTGCCAAAAGGAGTTCTGACGGTGGAATCAAAGCGTGTATTGTTCATGATCTCTTATGCGATTTATGCTTAACAAAAGCTCACGAGGAGAATTTTCTACAACAATTTGAAAGGTACAAACCTTATATTAATTCTGTTTCTCCTCCTCTTCTTGAAACTCTGTTCAGAAATTTTATGCCACATCTGTTGAGAAAATAAGTATTTTGCATGTGTTTGGTAGTGCCTATCTATTAGGGGATTGTTAGTTATGCCTACTTAGGAGTCTACCTAGCAAGTTATTAGGAGTCTCCCTACTTAATGTTTAGGAGTCTGTTGGAGTCTAGTAAATCATGTACGTGTTAATATTAGCCTACATATAGGCTATTTGGTTAATCTAAAAATATGAGTGTGTAGTAGAAAAACTCCACTATACTCTGTCTTCAAATAAGTTGCTTTCATATTTATTTGTTTTCAATTGTTTTATTCCCATTAGTGGTACGAATAGGAGAGAAAAGTGTGAGTGTCCCGAAACAGTGTGAAAGTTCATAAACAGTCCATAATAGTAGCAACTTTATTTTCTCACTCGTTTTGATTTTCTTACTGTTGTAGAAGTAGTGAAATAATGGCTTCAGATTCCAATTTTGTGCAAGCGGCGATCCCACTCTTTGATGGTCACTATGACCATTGGAGTATGCTAATGGAGAATTTTCTGTGGTCAAAAGAATATTGGGCAATTGTTGAATCTAGAATTGGACAACTAGAAAAAGATGCAACAGATACCCAAAAAACGGAGTTAGAAGGAAGAAAGCTAAAAGATTTGAAGTCAAAAAATTATCTTTTTCAGGCCATTGAACGTCCCATCTTGGAAACAATTCTTAGCAAAGACACTTCCAAGTAGATTTGGGATTCCATGAAAAAGAAGTATCAAGGTATAGCAAGGGCTAAAAGGCAGCAGCTTCAAGCACTTCATTCAGAGTTAGAAATGCTTCGAATGAAATCAGGAGAGTCAGTTACAGACTATTTTTCAAGAACGATGACAATCGTTAATCAAATGCGAAACCATGGCAACAAGACAAGTTGTTACCATTATTGAGAAGATTCTTCGATCCTTGACACTAAAATTTAATTTTGTTGTCTGTTCTATAGAAGAAGCTAATGATGTTGATAAACTTTCCATTGATGAGTTACAAAGTTCCTTATTGGTTCATGAGAAAAAAAATAACCAGCAGGAGAAAGAAGAACAAGCATTGAAGGCCTTATCAGATAATAACTTTACACCCAGTGGAGGTCATAGAGGACGAGGTAGGGGCAATGATCGAGGTAGAGGAGGCAGATTCAATAATAATTATTAGAATCAACAACAAAATCATCAGCATCAAGAAAGTCAATTTCAAGGAAGAGGTAGAGGACGTGGCAGTCACCACCCAACAACTTATAGACCAAAGTCAGTAGACAAGTCCAATGTTGAATGTTATAAATGTCATAGGTATGACCATTATAAGTTAAAATGTGAAACTGCTTTGAATAGACAAAGTAGAGAAAAAACTAATTTTGCAAAAAAAAAGAAGTGTCTCTTTTAATGGTGTGTCATGTGAAGGAAGGAACTCAACAAAACATGTAGCATTTAGACACTGGCTGCAACAATCACATGTGTGGAGATAAGGATGCATTCTTTGACTTGAATGAATCTTTCCACAGCTCTGTTAAGTTCGGTGACAATTCCACAGTTTCTGTTATAGGAAAAGGAAAGGTAACAATTCAAACAAAAGGAAATTCCACCCACACTATCGCTAATGTTCTTTTTGTGCCAGAATTAAAGACTAACTTGCTTATTGTGGGTCAGTTGTACGAAAAAGGATACGAGATTTCTATTCCCAATCTTCGAAAGCTGAGGTTTTGTGAGGCCGTATGTCCTTGGTCCACGTTTTCCTTTGTGATTCCTAATTTAGACAAATTGGAAAGTCTAGAAAAATTGACATATCGCATTTTATATCTAAACCGTCGCAAGCCATTGAGTTTATCTAGTCCATTTATCTTTCCTGTAACACTTAAAAAGCTTAGTTTATTTGGTACTGTCCTGGGGTGGAGTGAAATGGAGAAAATTGGAATGCTACCCAACCTTGAAGTTCTCAAACTAAAACAATTCGCATGCCTCGGAGAACGGTGGGAAACAAGTGATGGAGGGTTTCATCGGCTCAAATACTTGCAATTGCAACGTCTTCATGAAATTGTGGAATGGAATGCTTCCAGCGTTCATTTCCCAAACCTTCAACACTTGAAGTTGGAATACTGTATCAGACTAGAGGGGATTCCATTAGTTTTAGGAGATATATACACCCTGGAGTTGATTGAGGTCATTGATTGTCCCGCTGCTGAACAATCTGCACGTAAAATTAAGGAAGATCAAGAGAACAAGGGAAACTATTCGTTGAAGATTTCGATGCGGAGTTACGAAGGATGGGGGCCAAATAGCTTTTAGAAAGTTATTCTTCAACAGACGTGGACTTATTCTGAATCAGTAATTCTTGGGCGACACTTTTGGCGACCCCTTTTTGCGACCGGCCAATTTTTTATTTTTTTTGTTTTCACTCCCAAATAATTTATATGATTTATTGAAACTAAAATTTTTACAAAAAAAAAAAAGTGATTTAGGTGTAACTTGGATACATATACAAAATAGTATTGTACATGCACTGTATTTTGTAAAAAATTTAGTTCCAATAAATCATATAAATTATTTGGGAGAAAAAATAAAAAATAAAAAAAATAAAAAATTAGCCGGTCGCCTAAAAGGGTCGCCGGCCCCGGTCCCCGTAGAATCACTCATTCCGAATTGGTAAATTGGTCAAGGATTTGTGAAGCATTATAGGAAAATGCTATGCTGCATCCGTATAGCACATAAGTTGCATTGGTGTATAGCAAAGGATAAATCGTTTTCTAACTTTTGTGCTAACGGATTTTTCTATAATACTCGGCAAATGTTTGACCAATTAACAACAACATCACCATAGCCGGGTGGGTTCGTTGCGAACAAATGCTCTGAGTAGGGAAGGGACGTATAATGTACCAATGTAAATTGTTTAGTTTATCAGGGTTTCATAAGGAATTTACTTTTTTTAACTTTGTCTTTGTATTTGATGATGACAACTGCCTTTTGATGATTAAATCAATTTATTGAATCTTCAAATTTCAAAATCGATATGGATTCAATTAATTTTAGTAAATACATTTGTAACTAATGGATTTAAATTTATTTTGTTCTTTTTTCTGAATTTATTTACATTTATTTTATGTAGAAAATAGTAACGAAAATTTTGATATTTTTGAATTATGATTTTGATTTGTTAATGTCTGTGCTTTTTTATTTTGAATTTAATTAGAAAATTATTATACATAGATAGAAATTGGAATGGATGAAATTAATTATGAAAATTTTAATTTGATTTACAATATTGTTAAAAAGAATAAACGGAAAATATTAAACAACCCTTAATTGACTATTATGAAAGGCTCAAAATTTCACGAACGTTGGCAATTTTTTTTAAGTCATATCATTACCTCTCCCACCTTCTAATGACAACATTCTACGGGGATAGTTATAAAATAAAATTATATAATAACTAAAATGAAACTAAAGAAATGTACAAGGACTAAAAGGATTTTGTCCAAATTTTTTTTCAGATAAAACTATTTTTATAGAACGAAAAGAGTATATAGATCCCTTGCCAAACGCGCCCTTAGATATTCAATATATATAAAAGTCAAGTCTCCAGGTGTATCGAGGTAGTCCGTGGATTGAATAGAGAAAGAAGGGCTAGACTCATGGGGTTGGTCTTGCTTCTTGAATCTGTCCGGACTCTTCACTTTTTATATTGGGTTAGCGATCCTCCTTAACTGAGTCGGGAAAATAAACAGAGTCGGGGTCATACATCTTGTTCATTTTCTTTCTGGATGCTCGTGTTAGGGGAGTATGTGGGTTTTATAAATATTCAGAATGAGTATGTGGGTTTTATAACAAGATTATACCGTTATCGAATTTTTAATTAGCATATAAGGGCCATAGAATACCTTTTTTTTTTATCGGCATAGAATATTTATGATACATTTGGATTAAAGGAATGGAATGTAAGAAGGAATGAAATGATTTTTTTAGCATTTCAAGTGTATGTACAATACTTACTATTTCATTCCACCAACTCACACATGAAACAAAAATCATAGAAATGAAGTAAATTTTCATTCTATCAGAATGATTTATCCATTGAAATGATCACCAAATACACTTTCTTTTCATTTCATTCCTCTGTTCATTCTATTCTTTCAATCCAAACACAGCATATTAGCCTTGCTCTTCCTAATAATGTTCATTTTGTTCTATTCTCAATGGTATGCGACGGTATATATATGAATTTATAACTTGAATTGATAAAACTCCAAGATTTAACGACTTTCAAGAATAGAGAAAGCAATCGAGTTGCTAAATTGTCTTTATAATCAGATTATTTATGTGACCTTCATTTGGAAATATGTAGTGAGGCAAGTTATAAATTTTTCTTATAAGTTCACTTCGGCCAGATGTTGAATGTTTTTGCTTATATAACCAAGTGAGAGAACAAAATTTGAAACACATAACTAATGATGATTGATGCATGAGATGCAATTGAATAGATAATAAAGAAAAAGTTAAAGCTATTCTAGATATTATACACTGCGGGATCAATTATAAAAGAAATGCATTGCGCGAGACGAGACTGAAGCACAATCCCACTTCAGCCTACTAGTACAACTTCAGTGGGTGCGGCTGAATTCACTAGCCTAGTGCTGGCTCCGCGCATACTTCAGACAATGTACAGGTTTGATATCTCCTGTCCTTCATTTCTAGAGTGTTTAAATGCCTTATGTTGCGTTTGGTTTGAAGGAGTAAAATGGAGGAATTAAGAATGGTATGATTTTTTGCTATTTTTCATTTCATTCCCTCAATCCAAACATTGTATTAGAGTGTTGGATTAATAGTACATATGTTTAGCTGCATTCATGATGTCTTTGTTTGCATTGACATTTTAATATATAATCTACAATATAAAACAGAGCGGCTTCAACATTCAACGACCACTAACACTCTAATTCAAATTAAATGGTTCAGATTTCATCAACATTCATCCAACTTAATCTAATGACTCACAATATATTTGAGATCTTCCAATTTTAATCTAATGGTTGACATTTCATTCCGCCCAAATCAAACCCACCCTCTCTGTTGACTGAGAAAGAAAGAGAATCTACCGACTCCTTCTTTTCCTCATAACCCTTATCGACTTCGCTGCAATCTCCGCCTCTGCTTCCTCTTCCGTTCGACTCCTCCTCTCCTCTCACTTTTCAATCTCTGTCTCCGCTTCCTCTTCCGTTCGACTCCTCCTCTCTTCTCACTGTTCAATCGCCTCCTTGAAGGGTTTAAGAAACTTCAATTTCCACGATCAGTGGTGCCTAATTCTTCAGCAGCAGCGGTAACCCCTTTCTCGCTAAGCTATATACTGATTTCCTTAAGCCTCCCCAATTACTATATTTCTCCAATTTTATTTAAGTTTTCTTTATCGAAAATGGTTAATTTTTGTGCATATAATTCGCCAAGGTACTATCTGGTAGGTTTGCAACTTTTTTCACTAATTCGCTGTTACTTCCAGTTGTCCCATTTTCACACTATTTTTTGGTAATTTAGAGTTATCTAGTATGGTGCATATAAACTGTTTGGTGAAATGCTCCAATGAAGAGACATACTATTGAGTATTTTGTAGCTGTTCATCTTCTGATCATAATGAGTAGAAAAAGTTACTTTATTTTGTCATTTCAATTTGTTTCCTTATTGCTGCATCTCTTGACCAAAGATTACAACTATGATCACAAGTTTTTACTGTCTATTCCAAGATAATGATCGCAAACAATTAAAAAGAATTCGAGAAACAAAGCAAACGATTCATGCGCGTATTTGGAAACGCCCCCTGCCCAAGGTTTTACTTTCATTTACTAATCTCTGTTCTCTTAAATATCTTCCTGTAGAATATTGGTCTTATTTTACTTAGTGGAGCTTTGTTTTGTAATCTTTAGGTCAATTAGAACATGGCCATGTTCATCCAAAGTTTCTGCATTCTTATGCAACTTATCCTAAGAGGGCATTTGGAGGTAATTTTAACTTTTCCCAGTTTATACTATTTATGTTTTTATGTTTAGCTCTTGCAATAATTAAAGCTAGAAAATAACATAACACAATTAGTAGTGTTTGGTATGTTCAAATTCAACTGTTGAGATAACATGACATTGTACCTACTAAAAAAATGCTATGTAAGAATCAGCAATCTCATAATACATGAAAGTTAACCGAGTTTAATTTCTTTTATATTTTTGGCATTCCTGCCTCCTAAATGGATTATGTTTTCTAATTGCTATTATTATTAATTCAATTACCAGCTCCATTGTTATTAATTTAATTACCAGCTCCTTAGTCAACTTGGTTGGCTCTATTGTTATTAATTCCTTTTGTTAGGTTTTTTATAGTAGTGAGTTGGTTACTCCGTCACTCAGTTTCCAAGCAGGCTTCTCCAAAATACCAGAATTCCAAGGATAAAATTAGTACTTTGCCTTTACTGCTCAATCTGATTGCATCTGGTCGCATAATTCTTATTTGTGATTGATTTGCATCTAAGGTAAGATCCTCTACACAAATAAACTCTACGATACTTTATGAGACTTTCTTCTTCATTATTAATGGATATGTTTGTAAAGGTTCGACAACCGCCGGTGACGGCGGTGAGAGTCCGGTAACTGCCTGGGTCTTTTCTTGCACTTTCTAAATCTTCAAGTATTTTCATTTCAATTTGTTTTCTTATTGCTGCACCTTAGTTTAGTTTTTATTCAAATTTATAGTTGCTTCAATTTTTCTTTATTCGACTCCTCTTCGTTTTGTTTAGTTTTTATGCATTATGCAATCAATATTGTAAGTGAGCTTATTGAATTTACATTGTTGGCATAGATGATGCATAATCAAGGATAGGCTAATTCAAAAGATTTTTCTCACAGGTTCCAAATTGAACAAACTTTCTTCCCCCATTCACTTCTCTTCTCTGAGATGTTGCGATGTTATCTAAGACAGGTATGTTTTATCATTTGTTATTTCTTTTTTTCTTTTTCTCTTTTGGCTGATTTGATCGATTAAGCTGTAGAAATGAGTTGATTTTTGACTGAATTATGGTTAGTTATTGATTAATTGTTTGAATGTGTGGATTTGCTTGGATGTTTGTTGATTTTTTATATGAATTTCAGATTTGAAATATGGTGTTACATGTGTATGATGGGATGTGAAAATTGGGGGTTTTGGTGTAGAGTGTTTGAATTGACGATTCTGATGGAAATTAGTGTAGAAAAAGGAGGAGGTGCTGAAATTTTGAAGAAGAATAGGTCTGTTGATCTTCAGAGACTGTATACATTTAAGGTTTCAAATGAAGGGAGTGGTAAGAGGAGTGGTAATCAGGAACATAAATAATTATAAAAGAAGGTGATGAAGTAAATCCTCTACCCTGTCATCTCAGTTGGTTTATTTTTTGAACCAGAGCAACAATATATTGTTGTAAGGAAGGTGTACACCTGTTGTAAGGTTGCTGATTTAACAGGGGTATGATTATTTTTTTGGGTGATGAACTTTATCGTAATTTGGGAATTGAATTTTAATTGGTTGATATATTATTGGTATTTTAATTACGATGATCATGGTTTTACTTTAATTTAAATTTTTTGAATTTCAAAATCAAAATCAACCAGATCAAACTATTATCACTTGGAAAGATAAAGCAGCTGATAAAGCCACCTATACATGAGCTTTTGTCACCTATTCATGTATTGCAACTTATTACTAGTTTTTTTTTGGTAACGAGTACTGCGATAATTTTTTATTGAACTTAAGGTTTGTATTAAATAAAATAAATTGTATACAACTATATGTTGATTGTTGTTTTGCTATGCAGAATTAGATATTGGCAGCGGTCGGATGAGACGGAATGCAACAGTTGCACAATTGCATCGAGGATAACGGGTGATAAAGCCATGTTTTACGAGTTAAAAAGGTATGTATAAATATTGGTTATCTTTTGTTCTTGAAAGAGAATACATTTTGCATTCGATACAATTTTTTTTGGAACAATTGTAGATAATCATTGGAACTCCAAATATGATGTAGGTTTCTCATTTATAAACTGTAACATAAATGTAAATGACAATTTACTTGGGAAAGAGTTTTGGAAATTGTGAGATATAACCATAGGATGGAAAGGTTAAAATTATATTTTATCCATGATTGTAGTTTTGAGCATTGTTTGTAATTCTTAAAAATGATTACAGATGGCAAGCAGATGAATAAATTAGCATATAGTATGAAATTGATGATGATGCACATAACAAGATGATTGTTCTTTCTTTTCTTTCTCTTTTTCTTGGACATGTAGGAAATTGTTAATTTATTTTTCTCCCTTTATCTATTGAAATTGATCATTGAATGGATATTTTGGGTGTGTGTATTGAAACATATAGGTAATTGTTAATTTATTTTTCTCCCTCTAAATCTCCCTCTTTTTCTACTGTTTACTTATAATCCATATGTTCCCTCAAGGAATAAATGCAGATTTGGGTTGTGAAATCTGGAGAGTTATATGGATGGATTACCAGTAAGTTCTCTTTGAGCCTTTTATTATTGAGTTTTGGAAGTTTTGAAAGTCGGTTAATTATACTCCGTGTTCCAAAAAATTGGGTCCTATTTTCAACAAAAAAAAATATAATAATGCACAATAAAAGTCATCGTAGTATAAAATGACGAAATCTCTCAAATGTATCATAATTAAATTGATTGGTGTACATTTTGATTTATGTACATGGTTTCAGTAATAACTATCACTGTGAATATTGAAGGATTATTGAGGTGAAGTATTTTTACTATTTAAATTTTGGGGATTATGCAATTTATCATATCATGTACTATGCACATAAGTTCAAAAGTTCATATGGATTATTGAGGTGAAGAATTTTTACTACGGATATAAGTTCGTTAGATTCAAAAGTTGTAGTTCCATTATCATCATATTACAATATAAATACTTTTTGTTAGTGGTTGAAACTGCAGTTTTTGTTCAATAGTCTATACTCCTTTGAAGTAATAAGGCAATACTTCATTTGGGTAGATTTCTGGAAGAATTTATGCTTTGTTTCATATACAAATGGTTAAACAATGGCATTTCTTTGAAAACATGTATAGTATATGTCATTGTTTTTCTTATTAGTATTGCTATTATTATAGAATTTGGAGCATTGTCCTTATTAGTATTGCTATTATTATAGAATTTGCTTTGTAGTTCATCTAAAACATGAATTAGACAATTATATAGGGTTTTGAAATTATTATGCCACATGCTGAAATTCATGCGCGCTACTCTGATGGATTTTTAAGGCAGTTGAGATTTTGTTTCCTTGTGTCAGTTGAAGTTGATTCAATTTAGAATTTCTATTCATCTATTATAATAGGGTTTTATTAGGGCTATAAATACTTGATTGTAACTTGGTTTTTGGGGACTTTTGACTGCAATTCATTGAGAGCCACTTCTATTGAAATTTGGAGATTTCATTAGAGAGCACGACAAGACAGAGATTGAAGCTACAGAGATTGAAGTTCCTCGACAGAGTTTTATTTCTTCTCTTCATTTCATTATTTGTATTTAAAATGCTATTTAATTTTAATCTTTTCGTTTCAATCATGATGATGAACTAATTTTCTAATTAGGAATACAATGGAACCTTTTGCGAAGCAATAATTGAATTATCATTATTTTCACTTGATTGAATATTCGACAGAATTGATTATTATATTTTGTGCTTAATTAAATAATTGTTTGGCCAACAATTAATCTGATATCTTTGATGGAATTGAAAGAGGAAATCTTAGATTAGATCTGAATATAATAACGCATGAATTTGTTGATTCTTGTTAAGGATAACATAATAGTATATGAGACGAAAGTACTTGTGTACCATGCGTGACTTTGTTAGGAGTTTGTGCTTAATGAATCTATTTTAAGTGTCTTGCATGAAAATAGCAAAATAACTGAAATAGGTCTTTTTATTAATCATTGAAAGATGTTAATAAATGGATAGGCAATCCTAGTTGGCAACTCATTGAATTAATTGAGAGGAAATATGATAAGGAGAGTATTGTGGAGCACTTGGAGAAATTGTACTCCTATGTCTTAATCATCTGGTGATCAATAATTGTTAGTTAATTTAGTTTTTATTGTTAATCAAACACAATTTCACAAAACAATTGAGGTGACTGTTTAAGTGGATTTAAATTGGTAAAAGCTTAATAATTAGAATAATTGTTAGAAACTGTTCTTTGTGGGTTCGACACTCGTATCTACTTCTATATTACTTGATTGACCGTGTGCACTTGCGCGTATTTGTCATTACATAAATCGGACAACAAGTTTTTGGCGCCGTTGCCGGGGAACGGTTCTAATTTTTATTTTATTATTAGTTTTTATTAGTTAATTTATTTAAACAGATTTTTATTGTTATTCTCTTTTTATTTGCTTTTACAGACTTCCATCTGTTCGAGGCTGTTTAAGCAGTGAGATGTGGGTATTGTGTGTGCACTGGGGTAAATTCAGTGGTTTATGCAAACACGATCCAGGATTCGGAATTAGTTCCTTACGACAACGAAATTGAACTTACCTTTCAAATGAGACTAAATACTCAATAGGCTATCATGGAAAATCAGGGTAATTTGGTTGAAAACGTCAAACAAAAATCACTGCGGGAGTATGCTATGCCGCGAGTGACGGAAATTCAATCAAGTATATTGCTAGACCTGCAATCACAGCCGCCAGTTTTGAGATTAAGCCGGGCACTATCCATATGATTCAAAGCTCGGTGCAATTCGCGGGATTACCAAACGATGATCCCAATGACCATCTGGTTAGTTTTCTGGAAATTTGTGATACCTTCATATTCAATGGGGTGACGGAAGATGCAGTAAAGTTGAGGTTGTTCCCCTTTACACTAAGAGACAAAGCCAAAAGTTGGTTACATTCTCTACCACCGGGATCTATCACGACATGGAATGACTTGGCATAAAAATTCCTGGCCAAATTTTTCCCATCAGCAAAGACAGCAAAGATGAGAAACGACATCGCTTCGTTTAGCCAACATGACTCTGAGTCATTATACGAAACATGGGAAAGGTTCAAGGATCTAATTCGGAAATGTCCCCATCATGGGTTACCTGATTGGCTACAAGTGCAAACCTTCTATAATGGGTTGAATAGTCAGGATAGACAGAGTATAGATGCAGCAGCAGGTGGAACATTGATGGCTAAAAATTGCGATGAAGCGTATAGATTGTTGGAAAATATGACAGCGAATAATTATCAATGGCCTACAGCACGGATGTCACAACTAAAACCAACTGGGGTATTTGAAGTGGATGCAATGACGGCACTGTCTGCACAAGTCACAGCTCAGATTTCCGCTTTAACGAAGAAGATTGATGCATTTGAGGTACAGAACGTTAATCAAGTGGGAGTGGTATGTGAGTTATGTGCAGGAAGTCATCCAACAGATCAATGTGCCATCAGTACTGAGTCAGTATAATTTGTGGGGAACTATAATAGGCAGCAGCAGTTTGGGGTAAAGTCGAACAGCTACAATCCAGGATGGAGAAATGACCCGAATTTTTCATAGAACAACAATCAAAATCCTCCACCCCAAACACAACCACATGCATCTTAACAAGTAGCACCACCTGGATTTCAGAGTAGACAGCAACAACCTCCACATCAGGAAAAGAAAACTGAACTTGAGGAGTATCTGCTAAAGTACATCAAGGATAATGACGCGTGGAAGAATACTCATACTGTGACTCTGCGAAACATCGAGAATCAGATTGGACAGTTGGCATCAGCGATGAATACTCGGCCGCAAGGTACATTACCAAGTGACATTGAAACGAACCCAAGGGATGGAAAGGAACATTGTAAGGCGATTACTTTATGGAATGGGAGAAACTTGGATGAGCCGACTAAAAAGGAAGCAAATCAGCAGCCTAATGAAGAAAGCGGTGCGGAACAAACAATTCACAAGGAAGGGGATTTAGATAAAGTAACAGTTAGGGAAAAATCAATTGAAAAATCAGAAGTAAAGAAATCCGATTCCTATGTACCACCGGTTCCATTCCCGCAAAGACTCCGCAAGGCTAAGGAAGAGAAGCAATTTTCGAAGTTTTTGGAGGTGTTCAAGAAGTTGCATATCAATATTCCATTTTCAGAAGCTATAGAGCAGATGCCGAGTTACGCAAAATTCATGAAAAAGGTCTTGTCACGGAAAAGAAAGCTGGAAGAATTTGAAATAGTTGCACTTACGGAGGAGTGTAGTGCAATTTTGTAGAAAAAATTACCCCCAAAGCTTAAGGATCCATGTACCTTCACCATACCTTGTACCATTGGAGAAAAGTTTTTGGGTAAGGCACTATGCGATTTGGGAGCTAGTATCAACTTAATGCCGTTATCCATCTACTCTCAATTGGGACTACCGGAAGTGAAGCCGGCTAATATAACTCTTCAGCTAGCAGATAGGTCTCTAACGTATCCACCAGGGATAGTGGAGGATATTTTGGTAAAAGTCAACAAGTTTATCTTTCCAGCTGATTTCATAGTGCTTGATTTTGAGGAAGACAAGGAAATTCCACTGATACTTGGGTACCCATTTTTAGCCACGGGAAGAACCTTGATTGATATACAAAAAGGGGAACTTACGATAAAGGTACAAGATCAGGAGGTTACTTTCAATGTGTTCAAGGCAATGTAATTTCCGAAAGAAAATGAGGATTATTTCAGAATTGACTGGGTTGAATCAGCAGTGAACGGGTTTTTAGAGAGCAATGTAAATGGGGATCCGTTAGAGACAACACTGGTTAATTCACATGCAGCAGATTCTCCAACATCATTGGAGTATGTACGGATGTTGAACGCTTTTTCTCCATTTGTGCCATATGGGAAACGATTCGAGGCATTGGATAGAGCTAAGCAACCAAGTGCAAGAGCTAAGACATCTATTGAGGAACCACCTATTTTAGAGTTGAAACCATTACCGAGTCATCTCAGGTATGCATATTTAGGAGAGTCCTCTACGTTGCCAGTTATCATCGCATCATCTCTGAACGAATCACAGGAGGAGAAGCTATTGAGAGTATTGCGAGAGTTTAAAACTGCTATTAGATGGTCGATCGCTGATATCAAGGGAATTAGCCCTTCGTTTTGCATGCACAAAATTTTATTAGAAGAAGGTGCTAGGCCTGTGGTGGAGCAACAATGCCGATTGAATCGAATAATGAAGGAGGTTGTCAGGAAAGAAATCATCAAATGGTTAGATGCCAGAATAATCTACCCCATATCTGATAGTTCATGGGTGAGTCCAGTGCAATGCGTTCCGAAGAAAGGGGGTACGACAGTGATTGTTAATGAACACAATGAGCTACTCCCGACACGAACCGTGACTGGATGGCGGGTGTGCATGGACTATAGAAAATTGAATAAAGCAACTCGCAAGGATCACTTCCCGTTACCCTTTATCGACTAAATGCTTGATAGATTACCTGGGCATCAGTTTTATTGCTTGTTGGATGGTTACTCTGGGTATAATCAAATTGTTATAGCACCGGAAGATCAAGAAAAGACCACCTTCACTTGCCCATATGGAACATTTGCGTTTCGACGGATGTCGTTCGGGTTATGCAATGCACCGGCTACTTTTCAACGGTGTATGATGGCCATTTTTTCGGATATGGTGGAACAAAACGTCAAAGTTTTCATGGATGATTTTTCAGTATTTAGGGACAGTTTTGATCTTTGTTCGGCAAATCTGACATTAGTGCTTCAACGGTGTGTGGAAACTAACTTGATCCTTAACTGGGAAAAATGTCACTTTATGGTCAAGGAGGGGATCATTCTAGGTCACCGTGTTTCAGTAGAGGGCTTAGAGGTTGATCGAGCAAAAATTAAAACGATTGAGCATTTACCTCCTCTAACATCGGTAAAAGGAATCCGCAATTTTTTGGGCCATGCAAGGTTTTATCGGCAGTTCATTCAGGATTTTTCGAAAATTACGAAGCCATTGTGTGCCTTACTTGAAAAGGATGTGCCATACAAGTTTGATTCGTAATGTTTCAAAGCATTTGAGTTGTTGAAAAAGAAGCTAGTCACCGTACCGGTCATCATTGCACCTGATTGGAATCTCCCGTTCGAACTCATGTGTGATGCAAGTGATTACGTCGTGGGAGCTGTTTTGGGTCAAAGAAAGGATATGGTGTCTCATGCCATTTACTACGCAAGCAAAACTCTAAATGATGCACAAGTAAACTACACAACAACAGAGAAGGAGCTGCTTACCATAGTGTTTGCATTCGATAAGTTTCGAGCCTATTTGATCGGTACAAAGGTGGTTGTGTTAACGGACCACTCAGCTATCAAGTATCTTATCTCGAAAAAGGATGCCAAACCTCGACTCATTCGTTGGGTCCTTCTACTTCAAGAGTTTGATCTAGAGATTCGGGATAGGAAAGGAACGGAGAATCAAGTAGCAGATCACTTGTCAAGATTGGAGAATGATCAACAACCGGAAGTGGATAAAAGCATGATCAACGAATCTTTTTCAGATGAGCAACGTTTTGTAGTGACAACAGAAATCCCTTGGTACGCAGATTATGTAAACTACATCGTTAGTAGGATTTTGCCATATGATCTGAGTTTCCAGCAGAAGAAGAGGTTCTTGTTTGAGGTGAAACAGTACTTGTGGGATGATCCTTTCCTCTTCAAGTAGTGTATGTGCTGGTCAGATGATACGGAGATGCGTGGCTGAAGTAGAAATCGAAGGAATTTTACAACACTGTCATGCCTCATTGTATGGGGGACACTTTGGCGGAGATCGAACGACCGCCAAGGTACTCCAATCCGGATTCTTCTGGCCGACTCTTTTCAAAGATGCTCATGCGTTTGTCAAAAGGTATGATAGGTGTCAGCGGGTCGGGAACATCACTAGTCATCACGAGATGCCACTCAATACGATGCTGGAAGTTGAGTTGTTCGATGTGTGGGGCATTGACTTTATGGGACCATTCCCGTCTTCCTTTAATAATAGATACATCCTAGTAGCTGTAGACTACATCTCCAAGTGGGTGGAAGCAGTGGCGTTTCCGACTAATGATGCTAAGGTAGTTCTGAACTTTCTCAGAAAGAATGTCTTCACAAGATTTGGGACATCGAGGGCCATCATCAGCGACGAGGGAAAACATTTTTGTAACAAGTCATTCGTGGCTCTCTTGGCAAAGTATGGAGTTCGAGACAAGGTCGCCACGGCTAATTACCATCCTCAAATAAACGGACAAGCTGAGATTTTCAATCGAGAAGTCAAACAGATTTTGGAAAAGATAGTTAATCTGTCACGGAAAGATTGGGCAAGAAAACTGGATGAAGCTTTGTGGGCATATCGCACCGCGTATAAAACCCCAATTGGCATGTCCCCGTATCATTTGGTGTTCGGAAAAGCTTGCCATTTACCAGTAGAATTGGAGCATAAGGCATATTGGGCAGTAAAGAAGCTCAATCTTGATTCTGAAGCAGCAGGTGAAAAGCGATTATTGTAACTAAACAAGTTAGATGAATTACAAGTCCAAGCCTATGAGAACGCTAAGCTTTACAAGGAGAGAACCAAACGCTGGCATGACAAGCGAATTGTTCAACGTTCCTTTGAGTTGGGTTAATTAGTGTTACTATTCAATTCACGCCTTAAACTCTTTCCAGGTAAATTGAAGTGACGTTGGTTGGGACCATTCACGATTACCAAGGTTTACCCGTATGGAGCCGTCGAGATTCAAGAATCCAGCACTCATCAGCCGTTCAAGGTCAATGGAGAAAGACTAAAACACTATCTCGGCGGAGCGGTGGACCGACAAAAGACCTCGATCACTCTCAAGGATCAGAACTGAAAATAAGGAACAAAGTCGGGCTGTTGACTCTAAACCAAGCGTTTAGTGGGAGGCAACCCAGTTTTAAGTTTACTTAATTTTATTTTTATTTTCGTTCATTAGGTTTTAGAGTTTCATTTTATTTGTTTATTCTGCATTCTTATGGTGGTTTATTTTATGAATGTTCAGGTTCAAGTCTGGAGCAGCAAAGAAACTTTGTGGAGATCAGACATGTTGGCAGAACGGCACGGGGCGCGCCAAGAATATGTCATACCAGGCGTGGGGCGCGCTGGTGTTGCAGAGATTTGGAAATGCTGTGGCGCGGGGCGCGCTATGTTACAAGAGGAATTGGCGCGGGACGCGCTACCACACCCGAGATCCTATCACCACAGCGCGGGCCAAGCCATCAGCATACAAGTACAGCGCGGGGTGCGCCGGTCGGCTAAAATAAAATTTAAAATAAGGGTTTCGACCCTTTCGTCACTCCTAACCCAAATCAACCTCACAACTCTCTTAACCTATATCCCCACCCTTTCTTCTCTCCATTCATCTCTCTAAACCCTAGCCCACATTCGATCCAAACCCTACCACCTCTCTCCACACTCATCTCTCATTCCTTTCTTGCACGATCACCGCCACCTATTCCACCAAGCTACTTGGCTTTTTGGCTTTCCCACATTCTCACGGGTTGCGTACACACGATCGAGAATCCTTGGAAGAATAACTCCGAAGGTACATCACATTATTGTGGATTCTGTGGGGATTTCATTATTTGAGGTAACAAGGATCATTCACTTTGATTTTATTGCTATATCATTTTGGTTTTGCTTGCTTTGTTGCTTCGCTTGGGAATACTTCTTGTTGGGATACCTTGGGTTACTGATGGCCCAAGGGTTGGATTGAGGTACTATATTCTTGGGATATTGTTGGGTACAACAGAAACTAAGTTTGGACGAAAGTGGAAAGTGCCCACCAAGTGTTTGAATTTTTGCCTCAACTAAGTATTTGCATTATTTTGGTTCAAAGTTGTGTATCTGTGACACCATGTCATCGAAAAGGCAACGAGGGGAAGGTTCACATGCTAGGCTGAGGTTTGATAGCTCAAAATTTGTTAGTGAAGCCACTGAAGCAAGATTCCACAAGGTGATCGACAAGAAAACTCTAGTTCTAGAACGGGGGTTGAAACCGGATGCTAACTTAGATGGAGATATGGCACTCATGATTGTTGAGTGTAACTGGTTTCAATTGGTCGAGCAACCTAAACCCGTTGTGCTTTCTATTTTCAAGGAGTTTTATGCGCATGTTGATCATGTGGTGCTGGTTCGGGGTAAGCCAGTATCGTTTGACGCCACTGCTATCAATGACTACTTTGGGTTGGCAACTCCTTCGGGTGTACGCTACGAGGATAATTTAACAAATTTGGAGGAGCTAATTGCCCAACTTTGTAAACCTGGTACACGGTGGGTGACTAAGGCTGGGACTGACATGAAAATAAGTTTTCCTCACTCCGCGCTTAGTAAATATGGTAAAGCGTGGTACGCGTTCATATATGCTAGAATGATGCCCACATGTCATCAAAACGATGTAACAAAAGAACACGCTCATCTTCTTTATGGGATTGTATACCATCAGCTGGGCTTACGAAACGAAGTTGACATTCTTGAAGTTGATGTGGGTTTGTGTATTTAGGAATCTATTGAGCGATTGTTACAAGGCAATACTATAGGAGGATTATTGCATGGATTCTTGATTACCGACTTATGTCGTAAAGCTGGGGTACAATGGCACGACTCTGACCCTGTTCGCCAACCTATGGCAATTATTGACCATGCGACAATCGATAAGTACAAAGCTTGGGATGGAGCCGTGTCACACCCGCGGGGTATGGGCTACATTGTACACCGATTACCTTCACCCCTGCCGGCGGAGGAACAAGTTGATGCTGAGCCAGAATTGTCTAGTCGTTTTTAACGAAGGGTAAAAAAACAGAACTTGCGGTTGGCTCAACGCCAGACAACAATGTATACTTACACTGTGGGATCTTTTACTGCTTTGGCGGCTGCCTTCTCCCAATTTAGCCCTAACACCGATCATGTTCAGCTACCTGTTCCACCTGTTCTTCCTACATATCTCCCCTCAGACGATGAGATTGCCGCAACAGACGAGTATTCCTCTACAGATGGTGATGATGAGGACTCTCGTTCGGATTGACTTGCGGATCAGGGAAGTCCTCTGTTCTTACATTTTTTTCAGTTCTTTTCGTTATGAGGACATAACTTGATTTAAGTTTGGGGGGGTTTTCGTTAGTTTGTTTTGTTTCTTTGTAGTTCTTAGTGGTGGTTATATCTGTCTGCATAGTAGGATTGCATGGTAGCATCATCTTTAAATAGGATTATTCATTAGCATTTTATTTATTTATTTAGTTTTGCATATAAAAAAATTGCATTCATGTAGGATTTCGCACGATCTTCGAGCATTGAGCTTTGGTAGTAATATTGGCCGATGATGAGTCCGATGGAATTTAATTGGCAAGAATACTGAGTATCATGTACCTGTTTATCTTGATTATTGTAACCTCATTGCATGGTTAATGTCTTTTTCCATATTCAAGCACACCAATTGACTATTAGTGGCGATTAGGAACTTTATGTGTGACATGACATGGAAACTCATCTGAGCATTGATTTAAAATTGAACATTGGTTGCCACATAAGTTTGGGGGAGTCTTGGGTTCATATATTTACAATCAAACAAAATTTTTTTTGCAAAAAATGGAAAAATTATATATTTATATAGAAGGAATAAAAGGTGGCTTAGTTCAACTATGTGGCCTCCGTTACTTGAACAAGTAAGCCCAGGGGGATGTCTTTACACCCAGCTCCCTAAAACCGTCTGGTTTGGGAGTCGTTGGTCGAAAGTTTGCTATGGGGTACCTTTGAAAAGCCTAAGAGGTTGAACATTGCATGAGTCAGACAATAAAGGAGTAGTGGGATGGAGCGTAAAATGCACCCGCTAATGAGTTATGTTACTTGGGTTAAATCCTGGACTCTCTATTCTTTGTGTGGATGCTATGTAAGTTGACAAATTGGTGCGAAGGGTGAGTGAGTACATGAAATTGATCACATAGATAACTGTGAACCGCTGATATGATGTTGACACACACACACACAAGGGGAGAGGCTAGAGTTGTGTTAGTGAGGTAAGGATGAGAGAGATAATGAGGCTACATAATGCGATGTTGATTGTAAGTCGAATGTTTATCTCTGAGGCATGAGTGTTATCTACTTCTAAGGTTCTTGCTCGATATCTTTAGTTGCATTCATTTTGTTTTGTTAGTTTTGTTAGTGTTAGTTGCTTGAGGACAAGCAATTGTTCAAGTTTGGGGGTATTTGATGAGTAGGTTGAAAACCTATGAATTGAGTTCGTTTAATTTGGAATATTGTGAGTTTTTGGGTTTTGTTCGTTTGATTTTCTTGTGTTTGGTTTTATTTTGTAGGAAGTAAGGATTGGAGGAGTTCTAGTGGGGGTGCTGAAGAGTTGGATATGCTGCCACATTAGCGCGGGGCGCGCCGCTATAACAAGGAATATGGCGCGGGCCGCGCCTCACTGGGCTGGATTTGCTGCATGGATAGCGCGGGGCGCGCTGCAAGAAGGGATGAAATGGCACGGGCCGCGCTAGGCTGGATTGGAGACTCTGCATATACGGCGCGGGGCGCGCTGCAGTAAGAGGGAAAGCGGCGCGAGGCGCGCTACTCTAACGGATTTTTAAGGCAGTTGAGATTTTGTTTCCTTGTGTCAATTGAAGTTGATTCAATTTAGGATTTCTATTCATCTATTGTAATAAGGTTTTATTAGGGCTATAAATACTTGATTGTAACTTGGTTTTTGGGGACTTTTGACTGCAATTCATTGAGAGCCACTTCTATTGAAATTTGGAAATTTCATTGGAGAGCATGATAAGACAGAGATTGAAGCTACAGAGATTGGAGTTCCTCGACAGAGTTTTATTTCTTATCTTAATTTCATTATCTGTATTTAAGATGCTATTTAATTTTAATCTTTTCGTTTCAATCATGATGATGAACTAATTTTTTAATTAGGAATACAATGGAACCTTTTGCAAAGCAATAATTAAATTATCATTATTTTCACTTGATTGATTCGACAGAATTGATTATTATATTTTGTGCTTAATTAAATAATTGTTTGACCAACAATTAATCTAATATCTTTGATGGAATTGAAAGAGGAAATCTTAGATTAGATCTGAATATAATAACGCATGAATTTGTTGATTCTTGTTAAGGATAATATAATAGTATATGAGACGAAAGTACTTGTGTACCATGCGTGACTTTGTTAGGAGTTTGTGCTTAATGAATCTATTTTAAGTGTCTTGCATGAAAATAGCAAAATAACTGAAATAAGTCTTTTTATTAATCATTGAAAGATGTTAATAAATGTATAGGCAATCCTAGTTGGCAACTTATTGAATTAATTGAGAGAAAATATGATAAGGAGAGTATTGTGGAGCAATTGGGGAAATTGTACTCCTATGTCTTAATCATCTGGTGATCAATAATTGTTAGTTAATTTAGTTTTTATTGTTAATCAAACACAATTTCACAAAACAATTGAGGTGACTGTTTAAGTGGATTTAAATTGGTAAAAGCTTAATAATTAGAATAATTGTTAGAAACTGTTCTTTGTGGGTTCGACACTCGTATCTACTTCTATATTACTTGATTGACCGTGTGCACTTGCGCGTATTTGTCATTACATAAATCGAACAACATCTAGACTCTATATGAAGTTTTTTGAATAGCGAAGGAGATTATAGGTTTGGGATAACAAAGCATCGGCTATATTAAATTAGAGAGACGTAGATTCTGCCAAAAATGAATCACAACAAACAATCACTAAGTTTGGTACAATTCCGAAATTGCGTTTTGGTTAGTATGCACCGAGTTAGCCTTCGTATCATCTCCATAGCGGAAAAAACAATCATATAATGACCCATTCTCTATTTTTCTGTGTTGCAATTTCTGAGGAGTTAAATGGGGATTGAGTCGAAGATGAGTAAGTAATTTATGCCTTTCTATTATGTTACTTTGATGGGTATGTAAATTTATGTTATTTCTGTTTTATTCATTGGGGATTTATGTTGTTTGGGAATTGGGACAATAGCGTGAAATGAAATACAAAAGTGTAGTTCAATTATATAAAGGCATATAAGAAAGTGTATTTCCAAACATTCTTTACAACATGTTTCTTATTAGCGAGTACCCATAATCAATCTTTGTTTTTTAATTTGATTTGTAAATTTGTTGTTATTTTTTCTTTGTTGTTAATGAGGGGACTATGTTTTTTTTTTAAGACTGTTTCTTTTGTTAAAATATTGTGAAACTTCAAAAGGTACTTAATTCTGAAACAGTGCAGTGACCATGTAATGTTGTATGAATGTCCTCATTTGCTCTTCCAACTATTTAGTTTAGGAAGTTTGGTTCAATCTAAAGTGAATCTTTGTTATGGTTAACTATCAGTACATAGTTTGTGTCTTTGAGCCTACATGTTTTTATACCTTCCTGTTTAATACTTCATCTGTTTCAAAACTCAAAATTGACATAGAGTCATTTAGTTTTAATCATTGCAATGATGAAATATTGTAAACTATCTAAAAGACTAAAAGTACTACTAATTATAAGATTTACTATTTCGTATTAGTGAATCATAACAATTTTCAGTTTAAAAATATTTTAAATTGAATTTTAAAATTCGATAATGTGATCTTATATTTTTCGAATGGAGGAAATAATTATTAACTGCTATATATGTCATTGTTTTCCTTATTACAATTGCTATTATTATTATAGAATTTGGAGTATTTAATGTGTCATTTGCTTTGTACTTCATCTGAAACATCAATTACGCAGTTATACGGGGTTTTCAATTTTTCATACCACATGTTTGAAATTCAGGTGAAACTAGATTAAGCATTCTTATATTGTATTAAATATATTGATTGAATTGTTTTTATTGTTTATCATTTGTAGAATATTGACAAGTTGGATAAAATTATTATAGAAGACAATTTTTTGTGCAACTCAACTGATGTACAAGTATATGAAAGGTAAGAAGTTTCAAAATAAGTATATATGTGTGATTCAGGGGAAAGTAAGGGGTCTTAAGTTTCGGATTTATAATTTTTATATTTTAAATATTTTCAGGTATACATTGAAAAATACTTGGTGTAAGCTGTAAATAATGTGAAGTTGTTTCTCTATTTTCTGCATGTGTTTATTTTTTGTTTTATATATTTTGTAAAGTTAACTAATTATACATGATTATGATGATTTTAGGTATGAAATGATGGTTGTTTTGGTGGTTTGGATATTTATTGATGATTGTAAGTTTTGTAGACAGATTTAGATTTTTCTGGATAACCATCTTTAAATGAAACTCTGCCAAAATTTCTTGAAATTAGTAGCGACTAGATTGATGTTTTGGTGATTAGATATGTGTTGATGATTGAATATGTATTAATTATTATGGTGGTATGGTGAAATAATTTTGACATTTTTTTTCCATCAATTAGGTGTCGCATTATCTCCTTATATTTTTCTTGAAATTTGTTAGTAAGCGGTAGTACATGATTAAGCTGACGTCGCTATACATTTATAACGACACTCTTGTTGTGAAAATAACAAAAAGTGTTGTGGATTTAACAATTTCCTATTAATTAATGGGAGAGATAAGGTCATTGCATATGGGGTTTTTCTTATATTATATAGTCAACTTCACAGGTTGATATAATCACAAAGAAATTTGCAACTTGCAGGAAATGGCCAGTTACTTTATCTGGCCAACCAAAGTTGACGAAACATTGGTTGACTTTTAATTTATTATTCAAGTGAAGATGATAGCAGAAGTAAGCAAATGAATGAGGTCATTTTATAGATCTACCTAATACCAGAATATCATCAAAGACTAGTGTATCAAGAAAGAGGTCAAATAAGTTTATGCAGAAAGAGATAAATTCAACCTCTTTTTAATTAAAACACTAGTCTTCGCCTATACGGGGTACTGACATTGTAATTTTTTTTTTTGGGTAATTCAATAACCTTTATGTAAAAAATGATGAAATTTACAATAAATCAAACATATAATATATTAACTGTCGGTGTTTCTCGATCATTCAAAATTGGACATAAGTTCAACTTACTAAAATATTGAAGAGTACTATTGAACTCAATAAGAAAAAATAGAATGCTTAGTTAATTTGTAGACTTCCTTATAAAATGACTTATACTTTGGAATTGAGAGGGTATTTGATTCTTCATTCACATTTTCATTCTACGGGGTTTGAATTGAAAGAACAGAATTAGAGAGGAGAATAGAATAAAGAGAGAAATGGTTCATTTCATTCATGACTAGAATGAGTCATTCTATATATTTTTTTAAGAAATAAAATTCATAATGAGTCATTCCATACGTTGTTATTAATTGAAAATGTAAATAAGAAATAATTTAGTATTTAAATTTGGAAAATATAATTCCACAAAGATGCCTCCCAACACCACAACTAAATGGACAGGTCATTTTCACTGCAAATACATGAATGCCCACTTAATAAAACCCAGACCAGCCCCACCTAGTCAGGCAAAAGAAAAATAATATACTAATTCATATGGGGCAGAAACTGTCTTCACCCACTCCGCACGCACACCCCCTCCCTCCACCATATAGATAGGTTCACAGGAAAATTTTAGATCCACCGAACATCAGAATTTTAGGGGTGTATTCAACTAAGATTTTTGTAGAGTTCATGGATTTTTCGAACCAGATAATACTGTCTGAAAAAAATCTACCAGTAGGAAGCTCCAGTGGCAGTTGTTCGGACTTGGGTAGCCGGAGCGATGCAGGAAGTGAAACTGTGGTGGGTTTTGATGGTGAGGCAAGAAAACTTGTTGAGCAACTTATGGGAGAAAAAAAGCAGCTTCAGATTGTCTCAATTGTTGGGATGCCTGGACTCGGAAAAACAACATTGGCAAGAAAAGTCTACAATGACCCTTCGATTGTGTATCATTTCTACGTTCGCGCCTGGACCTATGTCACTCAGGTGCCTCGAAAGAGAGATCTCTTGCTTGGCCTTTTAAGATCCGGTTTTGATTATAGAGATGAAGTTTCGAGCGACGAAAAGTTGAGTGAAATGCTGAAAAAAAGGCTAAGCGGTCAGAGATATCTCATTGTCATGGATGACATATGGGATATTAGGGCCTGGAACGAGATGAGGTTGTGCTTTCCAGATAACAAAAATGGAAGTAGAATTATATTCACCAGTCGACTTGCAGAAGTGCCTCAACAGGTACAAACTAAGAGCTATCAGCATCATTTGCCCTTGTTAACTGATGCTGAGAGTTGGGATCTACTTCAAACAAAGGTGTTTCAGAAAGAAAAGTGCCCTCCATGGTTGGTGGAGATCGGAAGGTATATCACTAAAAAATGTCACGGTCTACCACTTGCAATCGTTGTGATATCTGGACTTCTTGCAAGAGATATGTCACCGAATTGGTGGAGCAAGGTTGCCAAAGATATGAGTTCTTATGCCGATGGTGACTCAAAGCAGTACATGGACACATTAGCTTTGAGTTATAACCATTTGCCTCCTCACCTGAAACCGTGCTTCCTGTATTTTGGAGCTTTCCCAGAAGATTATGAAATCCCGGTGTGGAAATTAATTTTACTATGGGTGGCCGAGGGATTTATTCATAAAATAGGGGAAAACAACTTGGAGGACATAGCGGCAGGTTTCTTGAAGGATCTGATTCATAGAAGTTTGGTAATAGTTGCCAAAAGGAGTTCTGACGGTGGAATCAAAGCGTGTATTGTTCATGATCTCTTAAGCGATTTATGCTTAACAAAGGCTCACGAGGAGAATTTTCTACAACAATTTGAAAGGTACAAACCTTATATTAATTCTGTTTCTCCTCTTGAAACTCTGTTCAGAAATTTTATGCCACGTCCGTTGTGCATCCATTCTCCAAATTCCTTTAGGGTATTGGATTTATCATCTATGGTAATCCCTACATTTCCCAAAGAAATAGTGCAGCTAGAAGATTTGAGGTTTATTTCTCTTCGGACTAGAAAAGGAAGTATCCCAACATCAATTTCAAACCTCCAATACCTTGAAACTCTTATTGTAGAATTACAAGAAGAAGGCGTTATTGTACCAAAAAACATATGGAAGATAAAAAATTTGCGGCATCTTGTTCTACAACAAGGAGGCCTAGTTGCTTTTGAAGACCCTTGCTTTAAAGAAGCAGAATCATATGAACTCAAAAACTTAGAAACCATCAAGTCTTTGAATCCTTCGTCCAAATTTAGCGACCAGATCTTGGAAAGGACTCCAAATCTTCGAAAGCTGGTATTTTCTGGAAACCCTTTTCAATTCTCAATGACGCCTCTTAATTTAGGCAAGTTAAATCGTCTACAAAAATTGAAGTTGGTTAATACTAGTTTTCCAGGAAGAGATAATTGGGAGTCATTTAGATTAAAAAAAGCTATTTATTGCTTAGTTTTTTCCCCAGTGACTCTTAAAAAGCTTACATTAATAGGAACCCTTCAAGTTTCGAAGGAAATGGAGAATATTGGAATGCTACCAAATCTTGAAGTTCTCAAATTGATAAATGTGACATTCATGGGAGAACAACGGAGGAGGACAAGTGATGGAGAACGGTGGAAGACAAGTGATGGAGAACGGTGGAAGACAAGTGATGGCGGGTTTCCTCGGCTCAAATACTTGAAATTGGAATCTCTGGGCATTGTGCATTGGCGTACCTCTAGCAAGCACTTTCCAAACCTTGAGCACTTAAAGTTGGATAATTGTTGGCGACTAGAGGAGATTCCATTAGGTTTAGGAGATATTTACACCCTGGAGATTATTGAGCTCAGTAATTGCTACCCCAATGTTGTGCAGTCCGCATATGATATTAAGGAAGATCAAGAGACCAAGGGAAATGATTTGTTGAAGATTTTAGTTCATCGCACTAGACTTGTCAGAGTTAAAAGTCAGTACAATTTGTTGGATTTATTAAAGTAGGCATTTTTTCAATGTTCTGATTTTAATGTAAAGGGTTTCTTCAACAGAATGACTCTGGGTTTTATAACAAGATTATACCGTTATCGAATTTTTCATTAGCATATAAGGGCCATAGAATACCTGTTTTTTTTATCGCCATAGAATATTTATGATACATTTGGATTAAAGGAATGGAATGTAAGGAGAAATGAAATGATTTTTTTAGCATTTCAAGTGTATATACAATACTTACGATTTCATTCCACCAACTCACACATGAAACGAAAATCATAGAGATGTGTTAGCAAATAAACCAAATTTATAAATATTTCTAAATTGTTCAAGAATTATCTTAATTAGTGTTAATACATGAATTAGTGATATCTAAGTACATGAATGTATTTAAAATATATTGGAACATGTAATGGTTAGATTCATGTACATAAATGTGGTCATGTAGTAATTATTATGGTAGCTCTAAAAGTATCTTATGAGTACTATAAATAGTCATGTACTTGGATCATTTCAAGCAAGTGAAATCAAAGTGTTCTTATATTCTCCAAAGTTATATTTCACTTCCTCCCTAAAATATATTCTCTTCCTAATTATCCATCAAATTGGCATCAAAGCTTTGGTCTTAACAGTGGTCCCATCATCATAATCCAAAAGAATTCTTTTGTCTTGCTTCAACGAGAAATTAGTGGGCTGCTGAGTTAATTTTGGGATATGGCATACTAAAGTGAACTAGTGGTATTCAATCAATTCGGAAAGGACCTTTATAGCAGTGGCAAAACTAAGCAAGCCAGCTATTATTTCTTTTTGTTACTCCAGAGAAGTATTTCAGCAGGTACCACCTAATTTAAAAAAAAATCACCTGGTGTGCAAAGTGGGAACTCGGAATAATTGTTGATTTTTCAAAGCAACGTCGTCATGGCAAATTCAAACAATCTAGTCTCTCTAATTACTCGCTTCAACGGAGAAGACTTTGATTATTGGAGCCATAATATGAAGGTATTATTGAAGTCCTTTAAGTTGTGGAGTATTGTTGAAGATGGCTATGATGAACCGGAAACTGAAGATGGTTTGTCACAAGTTCAGAAAAATAGCCTAAATGATAAAAGAGAGAAGGATAACAAGGCGCTCTTTCAAATTTATCAAGCAATTGAACGGCCAATTTTTGATAGAATTTCAAAGGCAACAACTTCAAAGGAAGCTTGGGATATTTTGCAATCAATATATAAAGGTGAAGAAAAAGTAAAAAAGGTACGACTTCAATCTTTGCGTTTAGAATTTGAAAAGTTGCAAATGCAAGAAAATGAGACTGTTGCTGATTATTTTTCAAGAGTTACTTCAATTGTTAATCAAATGGCAACTAATGGAGAAGTTTTACAAGATCAAAAAGTTGTTGAGAAAATTCTTCGGAGCTTACCACAAAAGTTTGATTTTATCGTGGTAACTATCGAAGAGTCCAAAGATGTGTCAAAACTTTCTTTGGAAGATTTGCAAGCTTCTTTAAAGGCTCATGAGTTTCGTGTTAATCAAAGAAATCCACCTTCTAATGATCAAGCTCTCAAGTCTGAAATTACGGGAGGCCGAGGTGCTCCCCGTGGTCGCGGCCGTGGAGGAGGTCGTGGACGTGGAAGAGGTGGCTTCCAAGGAAACAGAGGTAGAGGATCTAATTTTCGTGGAAATGGAAGAGGATCACCAGGTAACAATAATAATTTTAAGGAAGAGTCATTTGAGTATTCAAATAATTCTCAAAGAGGAAGAGGTTGTGGTACTAATCAAAGAGGGAGAAAAGGCTATATTGAATGTTTTCATTGTCATAGGCCTGGTCATAAAATTAGTGAATGTTGGTTTGTACCATCTAACAAAAAGGAAACCGGACTGGTGCATGAAAATGAATCAGTTGAGAAAGATTGTTCAGAGTCATTATTAATTGCTTGTCAAGAAAATAATAATCATGTTTGGTATTTGGATAGTGTTGCCATCAAACATATGATAGGGAATAAGGATTTATTTTCTTCCCTGGTGGAGTCAAATTTTGGGCAAATAAAAATTGGAGATGCTAGAGCCTATACAATTAAAGGAGTTGGAGAAGTCACTTTCAAAACAAAATCTGAAAAAGTTTAAAAAAATGACAGATGTTTACTTCGTTCTAGGCATCAAAAGCAATTTGCTAAGTACTGGACAACTTTTGCGAAAAGGATTTGATATATTTTTTCATGATAAATTATGTACTCTGTCAAAAAATAATCAGGTTGTGGCAAAGATTGGCTTGGCAGAGAATAATTTATTTCCACTTCCACTCCAAGTGAAAAATTTTCATTGTTTTGCTGGTTTTAATGAAGAAGTTTCCAGGTTATGGCATGACAGGTATGGCCACTTGAATTTCGACAGCATTAAATTGTTAGCAGTGAAAGGAATGGTGAGTGGATTACCCCAGATTAATAAAATGGAGGAGACTTATGAAACATGCCAGTTGGAAAAGTTGCACCGTAATCCATTCCCCTCAAAATCTTCTTGGGGTGCAAGGCAACCACTTGAACTTGTTCTTTCAGACCTGTGTGGACCTATGACATTGTCATCTTTTGGAGGTAACATATACTTCATTTCTTTTATTGATGATTACACAAGAAAAGTGTGGACTTATTTTCTTCATGAAAAATCTGAAAGTTTTCAATCTTTTAAAATTTTAAAGCAGAAGTAGAAAAGTTTTCTGGTTGTCACATAAAGACTTTGAGAACAGATCGAGGGTCGGAATATCTTTCAAATGATTTTTAGAATTTTTGTAAAGATAATGGCATAAGGCATGAACTGACAGTTCGTTATACACCACAACAAAATGGTGTTTGCGAAAGGAAAAATTGTACAATCATGGACATGGTTCGCTGCATGCTGAAAAGAAAAAGGTTGCCACGCCAATTTTGGGCAGAAGCTGTTTCTTGTGCAGTTTATTTGATCAACAGGTCCCCAACAAAAAGTTTAAAAAATTGTACTCCTCATGAAGCTTGGTATGGGAGAAAACCAAATGTCCAACACTTGAAGATTTTTGGAAGTGTAGCTTTTGCTCATGTGCCAGATGCAATAAGAACAAAACTTGATGACAAAGCAGAAAAATGTATTTTTGTTGGATATAGTGAAAGGTCAAAAGCCTACAAGCTGTATAATCCAAAAACAAAGAAAATTGTTATTAGCAGGGATGTAAACTTTGATGAAAAATCTTTTTTCAATGATACTGACATAAACATTGCAGATGAGGCACCATTGCTCATGGAGGATTTGGATGGTTGTAGCAGCATGCCAAGTGAAGATGATCCATCCTTGAACCCAACTGAAGTTCCATTATCAGGAGAGTCTTCTAGTAGCAGCCCCGAAGGAATCAAGACAAGGACTTTGCAGGAGATTTATGATACCACAGAACCGGTAGATGCAGGAGCTATTTTCTTTGCTTTCTATGCAGGGGAAGATCTAATTTTCCATGAAGATGCAGCAAAAGAAGAAAAATGGAAACAATCCATGAAGGAAGAAATGATGGCTATTGAAAGGAATGACACCTGGGAGCTTGTCAATTTACCACCAAATAAAAGACCCATTGGAGTTAAATGGATTTTCAAGACAAAGTTAAATTCAGATGGCTCTGTCAATAAGTACAAAGCGAGGCTCGTTGCAAAGGGGTATGCGCAGAAGGAAGGAGAAGATTTTAATGAGGTATTTGCACCTGTTTCAAGGCTTGATACTGTTCGTTTAATTATATCTCTTGTAGCTCAAAACAATTGGTAATTGTTCCAAATGGATGTCAAATCGGCATTTCTAAATGGGTTTCTTGAGGAAGAGATCTATGTCGACCAACCACCTGGTTTCGTTAAAAAAGGTGAAGAAGATAAAGTTTACAAGTTAAAGAAGGCTTTATATGGTCTGAGGCAATCACCAAGGGCTTGGTATAGCCGCATCAATTCGTACTTTGAGAAGAATAGTTTTCAAAAATGTCCTCAAAAGCATACTTTATACACCAAAATTGATTCTTCACAAGGAAAATTTATGGTGGTAAGTCTCTATGTTGATGATCTCATTTTTACTGGCAATGATATGGAAATGCTTAATGATTTTAAAATTTCAATGAAACAAGAGTTTGACATGACTGATTTGGGAAAGTTGCATCATTTTTTTGGCATTGAAGTTACCCAATCTAGTAAGAGAATTTTTATTTTTCAAGGGAGATATGCAAGGGAAATTTTGAAGAAGTTTAAGATGGAAAATGCTAATTCTGTTTCAACTCCATGTGTTACTGGGCTTAAGTTAAGCAAGAAAGGTGAAGGAAAGCTTGTGGATCCAACTATTTACATGAGTTTGGTTGGAAATTTGATGTATTTAACTGCCACAAGACCAGATTTAATGTTTGTTGTTAGTATGATTAGCAGGTTCATGGAGAAGCCTCACTCAGAATATTAGGAAGCAGCAAAAAGAATTTTGAGATATGTGAAAGGAACAGTTGATTATGGAATCTTCTATGAAGCTGGAGTTCCAGTTTGTCTTACTAGATTCACAGACAGTGATTTTGGAGGTAGCATTGATGATAGCAAAAGTACTTCAGGGTATGTTTTCAATATTGGAAGTGGAGCTATCTCTTGGAGTTCAAAGAAACAACCAATTGTCGCTCTTTCAACAACTGAAGCTGAATATATAGCAGCTGCACATGCTGGGTGTTATCTAGTCTGGTTAGAAGGAATTTTGAAGTATCTCAATCAAAAACAAGAAGCTGATCCAACATTATTTTGTGATAACACTTCAACAATTTTAGTTACCAAAAATCCAGTTCTTCATGGAAAAACAAAGCATATTCGCATTCGATATCATTTCTTAAGGGAACTTATGAATGATGGAATTATTAATATCAAATATTATAAATCTGAGGAGCAGGTAGCTGACATTTTTACAAATCCTGTTTCTGGAGAAGTTTTCAAGAGGGAAATCGCTAAGCACGGAGTGAAGAATAAATTTGGTTTACGGGAAGCCTTGTTAGCAAATAAACCAAATTTATAAATATTTCTAGATTGTTCAAGAATTATCTTAATTAGTGTTAATACATGAATTGGTGATATCTAAGTACATGAATGTATTTAAAATGTATTGGAACATGTAATGGTTAGGTTCATGTACATGAATGTGGTCATGTAGTAATTATTATGTTTAGCTCTAGAAGTATCCTATGAGTACTATAAATAGTCATGTACTTGGATCATTTCAAGCAAGTGAAATCAAAGTGTTCTTATATTCTCCAAAGTTATATTTCACTTCCTCCATAAAATATATTCTCTTCCTAATTATCCATCAAGATGGAGTAAATTTTCATTCTATCAAAATGATTTATCCATCGAAATAATCACCAATTACACTTTCTTTTCATTTCATTCCTCTGTTCATTCTATTCTTTCAATCCAAACACAGCATATTAGTCTTGTTCTTCCTAATAATGTTCATTATGTTCTATTCTCAATGGCATGCGACGATATATTTATGAATTTATAGCTTGAACTAATAAAACTCCAAGATTTAACGGCTTTCAAGAATAGAGAAAGCAATCGAGTTGCTAAATTGTCTTTATAATCAGATTATTTGTGTGACCTTCATTTGAAAATATGTAGTGAGGCAAGTTGTGAATTTTTCTTATAAGTTCACTTCAGTCAGATGTTGAATGTTTTTGCTTATAAAACTAAGTGAGTGAACAAAATTTGAAACACATAACTAATGATGATTGATGCATGAGATGCAATTGAATAGATAATAAAGAAAAAGTTAAAGTTATTCTATGATATTATACACTACGGGATCAATTATAAAAGAAATGCATTGCGCGAGACGAGACTGAAGCACAATCCCCCTTCAGCCTAGTGCTGGCTCCGCGCATACTTCAGACAATGTACAGGTTTGAGATCTCTTCTGTCCTTCATTTCTGGAGTATTTAAACTCCTTATGCTGCATTTGGATTGAAAGAATAGAATGGAGAAATTAGGAATGATATGATTTTTATGCTATTTTTCATTCAATTCCTTTTTCGATTCCATTCTTTCAATCCAAACGTAGCATTAGAGTGTTGGATTAGTAGTACATATGTTTAGCTGCATTCATGATGTCTTTGTTTGCATTGACGTTTTGGTATATAATTTTTCTTGATTCCAATATCCTTTTCATGCTCACCTTCAGTCACTCACTACAACTTGTTAACTCAGTTGTCAACTGCTGCATATTATATTCTTTTCCCATCATAAATAATCATAAAAATTGCAACCCGGAGACATAGGGGATCAACCTTTACCTTGGCCAGCCAAATAATTTTGACATTTATTTTTCATCAATTAGGTGTCGCATTATCTCCTTATATTTTTCTTGAAATTTGTTAGTAAGTGGAAGTACATGATTAAGCTGACTTTCTTAATTACTTCATCCACTTCTCTGTTGGGGCCTTATTAATTATAATGGGAGAGATAAGGCTATTGCATATGGGGTTTTCTCTTATATTATATAGTCAACTTCACAGGTTGATATAATCACAAAGAAATTTGCAACTTGCAGCACCGTCGCTATAGGATCTATAGTGACACTTTGTATGTGAAAATACCAATTTCTTATGTGGAAATATCAATTTCCATTTAGGAAACTAATAAATCAATTTCTTAATTTATTATTCAAGTGAAGATGATAGCAGAAGCAAGCAAATGAATGAGGTCATTTTATAGATCTACCTAATACCAGAATATCATCAGAGACTAGTGTGTCAAGAAAGAGGTAAAATAAGTTTATGCAGAAAGAGATAAATTCAACCTCTTTTTAATTAAAACACTAGTCTTCGCCTGTGCGGGGGCACTGACATTGTAATTTTTTTTTTTGGGTAATTCAATAACCTTTATGTATAAAATGACAATCAATCAAGCATATATAATACACTAATTGTCAGTTTTTTTCAATCATTCAAAATTGGACCTAAGAAAAAAATAGAAGGGACATTTACATTTAGTAGTACATTTTTAGAAATAATTACAATAATGGTGCATAGATAAAATAATTACAAAAATAATACACTTTTCCATATTTATTTACAATATTAGTGCAATTAGGATTCCTTAATTTAGGGGATAATATCACTTTCTCTCTCCTCCATTCTATCCCTTTAATTTAGTTTCCATATCAGTTTTTTTAAAAAAAAAAATACCCATTCTCTCTCTCCCCTCCCTCCCTCCCATCGCCCCACCACCTATCCCCGCCGCCCCCCTCCCCTCTATGGCAGGGGAGGGAGGCGGTGGAGGGAGGGAGAAGGAAGGCGAGAGGAAGGAAGGAGGCGGGGGATAAAGGAGGCAGTGGGGGAAGGGAGGCGGAGGAGGGAGGAGGGAGGCAGAGGAGGGAGGAGGGAGGCGGGAGGAGGCGGTGGAGGGTGGAGGCGGTGGTGGAGGGAGGGGGAAGGAAGGCGAGAGGAAGGAGGCGGTGGCGGAAGGAGGCGGTGGGGGAAGGGAGGAGGGAGGCGGGAGGAGGGAGGGAGGCGGGAGGAGGGGGAGGGAGCAGGGAGGCGGGAGGAGGCGGTGGAGGGAGGAGGCGGTGGGGGAAGGGGGAAGGTGCCATTAAATAGAGAGGAATAAATAGGGTGGTTATAGTTCTACTTGATTTAAGGGATAATGATTTAATGGGTTTATTCTTGTTGCACTCTTTTTGTAATTATTTTGTTAGTGCATGTAATTATTTTGTTAGTTATTCTTGTAATTTTTTACTAATTGTTGTATACTTATGTAAAGAACCCAAAATAGAATGCTTAGTTAATTTGTAGGCTTCCCTATAAAATGGGTCTCAAATTCTCAGTCTCTCAATTTATATGAATTTGCAAAATATCCACTAAATTTACAATTCTCTTTTACTTCTTTATCTCTTATTTTTATTTTTCCTTTTCTTACAATTCTCTTTCCCTTTTGTCACATAGAAGGATATATCAAGGATGATGTGCATTTGCCCGAGTAGTATTCCTCAACTCATATTAACAATGAAGTTGGGGGTTTAATCCTTAACAGCTCCAAAGAGGTTGTGTGGGTGTGTGTCAAATTATCAAAAAAAAAAAAGAAAAAAAAAGGATGATGTGGATTTCAGGTGCTATGGTTTCTGAATGATTCTATTTATATAGATCCCCCCCCCCCCCCACATTATTTTCCGGTTCTTAATTTTGTTTAAGTGGATGACAGTCACACATTTGTTATGGAAATTTATTAATTTACAGTTTCATTTACTTTTTAGAATCATTATCCATCGCACTGTAGGATAATTTGGAAGTTATTTTTCTTATATTTACAATTGACTAGACCAGGAACCCGTGCGAAGTAGATGCTTGTATTTTATAAATTTAAAAATAAAGCTAATACTCTAATAGAGATATGTATTAAGCAATTATTTAACTTTCTGCTACCAGCTAAGTAATAAATATAAATGAAAGCAAGCGAGGGCATTTTGGGAACAATGGCTTAGGGCCTTTAGATAGCAGGTAAAGGGCATAAAATACAATACGTGAACAACGAATATGACTGGGAATTAGGGGTGAGCAAAAAATGGATATAACCGAATAATCGAATATAATTGAATTTTTTTAACCGAATTATTTCGATTATTCGGTTATTTTCTTCAATTTGATAATTACCGTTTTAATATTTCGGTACTCGGGTTTTGATACGGTTAATGAAATATTGGTATTCGGTTAACTGAATAACCGAATAAATTTACAAAAAAAAAATAAAATTAAAGCCTTAAACTCTTTAACTCATAACAGTTGAGACTTACATGATGCATGTATCGTATATATTACTAACTAGCTGGCTAGATTTAAAGCATGAGCATACCTGTACTTAATTCTCTGTCCTCTTAATTACTAAATTTGAAATGATTTTTTTTGTTTGATAAAATGGAACTTAATTTCGGTTATTAACCGAAATAACCGAATTGTAAATTCAGTTATTCGGTTTTCGGTAATTCGGTTATTGCTAAATTCGATTAGTTATTCGGATAATGAAATTTAGAAAATTTCAGTATTCGGTTATTCAGTTATAAGCTATTCGGTTCGGATATAACCGAATTGCTCACCCCTACTGGGAATAATCGATTGGTTGATCCCGCAATAATGTATTATTGAATTGGTCCATGATTGAATTCTATTTTTGTAACTAACACAAAAAATACACATATATCTAGAACATATTGATGCTATTATTATTACATATCAAAAATAATTAAGAAAAATCTCAATTCAAACATTATACATTTTAATTTTAGTTCTACCTAACCCATAATGTTTCTTTGATATATACTTACATATGTTTGGAACAAGTCTTTGTATATAACAACTTTGTATACAACAACTATGAAATTTGTATACAATAAAGAAGAATACAAAATATATATACATATGACGAATTTAAAACTTACAAGACTTGGATTTAGCAAAAATGTTAGTTTATAGCACGGATTTGTCGATCTCCTTTTGCTTGATTGTTTTTCTCTCAAATTCGCTTTAGGTGTTTAGATCTCAGATGAGGAAGAAAAAACAACAACGTATCTGATTTAGGAAGACTCACCATCCGCAGTTTAGCTCTGTGGATCGTAATTTATATTAAAACAACGCTGTTTGGATAGACACAATGTCTGCAGTATTAAATTGCGAACGGGATTGCAGTGCAAACTAAAACGGTGTCATTTAAGGGCCGACCAGACTTAGCGTTCGCAGTATTAAACTGCGGACGTGACTATAGTGCAAACTAAAACGGTATCATTTAAGGGTCGTCCATACTTAGCGTCCGCAATTTAATTCTACGGACGGGGGACTTGTAGTAGAAGGGGTATTTGTACTTTGAACATCTTTTTCGTCCGCAGAATTAAACTGCGATATCTCCCATATTAAACTGCGGACGGAAGATCTATTTTACCGTTCGATGAACAGATAGACAACTGAAATTTATTGTAAAGATAATTTTATCCTTACGATGGTTATAGATAAGTCGCTTTTAAATATTTAACCATAAAAAGAATAAATGTGACCGAAAAGCCAAGCCCCACCATCAAGATTATGGCTGGAAAGTAGTGGTACAGATATGAAGTCTTGAAGGCACCGGCAGACACAAGGGCACCCAATGCGCATATGCAGATAACCAACCCACCACCCACTCCGCACGCACACCCCCTCCCTCCACCATATAGATAGGTTCACAGGAAAATTTTAGATCCACCAAACGTCAGAATTTTAGGCGTGTATTCAATTAAAATTTTTAAAGATTTTTTTTTAAGTGACAGATTTTTGTAAAGTTCATGGATTTTTCGAACCAGATAATATTGTCTGAAAAAAATCTACAAGTAGGAAGCTCTAGTGGCAGTTGTTCGGACTTGGGTAGCCGCAGCGATGCAGGAAGTGAAACTGTGGTGGGTTTTGATGGTGAGGCAAGAAAACTTGTTGAGCAACTTATGGGAGAAAAAAAGCAGCTTCAGATTGTCTCAATTGTTGGGATGCCTGGACTCGGAAAAACAACATTGGCAAGAAAAGTCTACAATGACCCTTCTATTGTGTATCATTTCTACGTTCGCGCCTGGACCTATGTCGCTCAGGTGCCTCGAAAGAGAGATCTCTTGCTTGGCCTTTTAAGATCCGGTTTTGATTATAGAGATGAAGTTTCGAGCGACGAAAAGTTGAGTGAAATGCTGAAAAAAAGGCTAAGCGGTCAGAGATATCTCATTGTCATGGATGACATGTGGGATATTAGGGCCTGGAACGAGATGAGGTTGTGCTTTCCAGATAACAAAAATGGAAGTAGAATTATATTCACCAGTCGACTTGAAGAAGTGCCTCAACAGGTACAAACTAAGAGCTATCAGCATCATTTGCCCTTGTTGACTGATGCTGAGAGTTGGGATCTACTTCAAACAAAGGTGTTTCAGAAAGAAAGGTGCCCTCCATGGTTGGTGGAGATCGGAAGGCATATCACTAAAAAATGTCACGGTCTACCACTTGCAATCGTTGTGATATCTGGACTTCTTGCAAAAGATATGTCACCGAATTGGTGGAGCAAGGTTGCCAAAGATATGAGCTCTTATGCCGATGGTGACTCAAAGCAGTTAATGGACACATTAGCTTTGAGTTACAACCATTTGCCTCCTCACCTGCAACCGTGCTTCCTGTACTTTGGAGCGTTCCCAGAAGATTATGAAATCCCGGTGTGGAAGTTAATTTTACTATGGGTGGCCGAGGGATTTATTCATAAAACAGGGGAAAACAACTTGGAGGACATTGCGGCAGGTTTCTTGGAGGATCTGATTCATAGAAGTTTGGTAATAGTTGCCAAAAGGGGATTTGATGGTGAAATCAAAACTTGCATTGTTCATGATCTCTTGCGTGATTTATGCTTAACAAAAGCTCGTGAGGAGAATTTTCTGCAGCAACTAGAAAGGTATGACCCATATATTCCTATGTACCCAAGTCGGTTGTGCATCCATTCCCCTGTTTCAGTTAAAACAATTTCAGCACCCTTTACCCAAAATGTTCAATCAATTTTGTGTTGTGCAAGAGAAATCAGTTACCCTGACGAATTAGAGAATTATCTTCATATGGAGATAATCCCATTCAGAGTTCTCAGGGTATTGGATTTATCATCTATGAAACTCTCAGCCTTTCCCCTAAAAATAGGAGAACTAGTAAATTTGAGGTATATTGCAATTAGAGCTAAGGGAGGAAGTATCCCGGCATCAATTTCCAACCTCCAATACCTAGAAACCCTTATTGCATTAATTGATGATGTAAGAGGTCAACCAATAATAAACATATGCAAAATGGTAAACTTAAGACATATTTATACAGATAGTGAGATTAAGATTACACCGGAATCCATTGATGGCCATATGTATGTACTAGAAAATTTACAAACCATCAAATCTTTGGATCCTTTTTCCGAGAGCAGTGAGGAGGTCTTGAAAAGGACTCCCAATCTTCGAAAGCTGAGGTTTTATAAGTCGAAAGGGACTCACAATCTTGAAAACCTGATATTTTATAAGTTTTGCTTAGTGATTCCTAGTTTAGACAAATTGGAAAGTCTAGAAAAATTGACGTATCACATTTGCTTACCAAACTTTTACAAGCCATTGAGTTTTTCTAGTCCATCTATCTTTCCTGTAACACTTAAAAAGCTTAGTTTATGTGGTACTGTCCTGGGGTGGAGTGAAATGGAGAAAATTGGAATGCTACCCAACCTTGAAGTTCTCAAACTACAAAAATGGGCATGCCTCGGAGAACGGTGGGAAACAAGTGATGGAGGGTTTCATCGGCTCAAATACTTGAAATTGAAACATCTTAATCAAATTGTGGAATGGAATGCCTCCAGTGATCATTTCCCAAACCTTCTACACTTAAAGTTGGAATGCTGTTATCAACTACAGGGGATTCCTTTAGGTTTAGGAGATATATACACCCTGGAGTTGATTGAGGTCATTGATTGTCTCACTGCTGAACAATCTGCACGTAAAATTAAGGAAGATCAAGAGAACAAGGGAAACTATTCGTTGAAGATTTCGATGCAGGTATTCAACTTATTCTACCAATTGGATGAAGATTTCGAATTGGATGAATATTCGTAGATGGAACCAGAGGTGTTGAAACTTGAAACCATTGTTTCTAAAATATGTACTGCTCCCTCATACCATAAAAAGAATCTCGTTATTATTTTTTGAAATCAATTTATTCAATCTTCAAATGTCAAATTTCAAAATTGATATGGATTCAATTAATTTTAGTAAATACATTTGTAACTAATGGATTTAAATTTATTTTTTCTTTTTTTTGAATTTATTTACGTTTATTTTATGTAGAAAATAGTAACGAAAATTTTGATATGTTTGAATTATGATTTTGATTTGTTAATGTCTTTGCTTTTTATTTTGAATTTAATTACAAAATTATTATACATAGAGATTGGAATGGATGAAATTAATTATGAAAATTTTAGTTTGATTTACAATAGTATTGGTGTGACGCCCCCAAAATAGGTCCACACAACCCGTTTTGAGTCGCCAATAACATTCTACAAAAATACAAATACAAATACGAATTTTCCTATTTACAACTAATAAGTGTCGTGCAAAATACGACAACACAATACAAATACATCTTAAATTCTCAATACACTTATTGTCACACTAATAGTAAGGTATTGAGACACTTCTATTATCTCGGACCATCACTCTATTCCCCGGCTAGTCCCCGCTACACTCTCTTTTCCTAAGGAGAACAATGGAACAAAAAGGAAAAGGGTGAGCTCAAATAGCCCAGTAAGAAATATCATGACTAAGATAATGAAGAATAAAAATTATCTTTAGTCTTCAACAATAATAAATCAGATATTTAAAGATATTATATTTGTTCAACAACAACAACCGCAGCGGAACGAACAATCCATTAAAAGAGTCAAGTAGATTATAATATCTACTATCTTCTACAAATTAAAAGATCACCACCAATATTATGTCCCTGTAACACCAATCAATAATTCATGTTCAACAGCCTCTTTTTGCACTACGTGCCAAAGATATTTATTTGTAACACCAATCAACAATTTCAACAGCCTCTCTTTACACTATGTGCCAAAGATATTTATTTATTACATCACCGGTCATGATCATGCCAAACGCCAGTTCATCTTTGCACTACAGGCTAAAGAGAACTTTCACCATACGCCTTTGTTTGTAACACCAAAAGTCATGATTATCCAATACACAGTTTGATCAAAATCATGTCACGTCAGTTCATCTTTGCACTACGGGCCAAAGAGAACTATTACCACAATTTAAGTATGAGGATGAGGATGATGACAATGATACAGTGAGATTAAGGATAAGAAAAGCTCTATAATTTAATCAGTATCAAAGATTGACCAAATTGCCAACACGATAACCAAATTGTGGAGTCAAATTCAAGAATGATATTCAAGAAATTATTTCATGCTTCAACTATAACGTATAAAATGAAATAGAAAGATTCAAGTGAAAAGATACTAGACGAAGCACAAACTATTAAGGATATTCTACTAATTTTCAGGGATTTTCACCATTTAAAAATAAGGTTTTGGAAACAAACAAAGATTTCTTATTATAAATGGAGAAATGTGAAAGAAAAAGATATCCCTTAAAGAGTACAAAAAAAATGATACGTTATACGAGTATAACAGAATATATGAAACTGCAAATAGATTTTCACCCGTCATGCGATAATCCGCGTAGACAGATTATTTCCACAATAGATTAATAAGTAATTAATACAAAGGGTTATTCACCAGACATGCGTCAATCCGCACGGACAGGTTATACCCACAGATTAATAAGGAATGAATACAAAGGGTTATTCACCAGGTACGACACTCCGTACATACAGGTTATTCCCACAGAGTAATAAGGAATGAATATAAAAGGATATTCACCAGGCATGCGTCATACCGCACGGACAGGTTATCTCCACAAATTAATACATAATGAATAACAACCTTTATGAGTATAATATCACTTACGGACATGAAAGCAAATGATATTATATATGAGTATGAAAGAAATGATATTCCCTACCTTCGTTAACAAAAGACTGGATGTTGCTTTCTATGAAGTTTACTAACTTTGGACAATACTAGTATTCTCACAAATACTCAGAATAGTCTAGCACACTAAGAGAACTTAAGAAATTTAGAGAGAGAGGTAGTATAGGCAATGAAGGTGTAAAAATTTTATAAGCAAACCCTCCCTATTTATAGGAAAATCAAGGTGAGGGCATTTTGGTCTTTTCCCTAACTTTTCTTGGTTTATTACGCTTATACCCTTGGCATATTCTTTTAATATCATCCATCCATTTTTTCTTCAATTTATATCATCCATCCATTTTTTCTTTAATCTATATCATCCATCTATTTTTTCTTTAATCTATATCATCCATCCATTTTTTCTTTAATCTATATCATCCATCCATTTTTTCTTTAATATATATCATCCATCCATTTTTTCTTCAATTTATATCATTCATCCATTTTTTCTTTAATCTATATCATCCATCCATTTTTTTCCCAAAAGATTAATCCATTATCAAAAGATAATTCCATAATCAAAAAGATAAAATCATTATAAAAAAATAACTCCATTATCACAATAAATCCCTTTTTTGTATTATTGAGTTAAATGTATTAATATCACAGATAGCATATACTCGCAATACTGACAACGAGATTATTCCCAAGAAAGAGGGGGCCTTCCATAAAAATGGCGCGCAATTAAATAACCCATTTTCTTGACAGAATTTCTAGACATTGTCAATAATGCTAAAATATCTTATCAAATAATATGAGTTATAGTGTCGTGACAAATAATAAAAATATTATGCAGATACTACTGTAACAATTATTGAATCAAGATACTGTGCAATTGCTACTTTATCAATTATTGAATCAATAATATAAAACACTGTGCGACACCGTGTGCTACTGTGTAATAACGCGTTTTACTGTTCTTTTTATCACCGGGTATTTTAACAGTTATCGGTTAAAGTTTTGCCGCCAATTTTTATCACTTTCTATATCCGACAGTTAACCCGTTGTGGGGCCACTATCGTTGACAATATTGTCATTTCGACGCTGTCGTTCGGTACCGAATATAATATTCCCCAATAGAAAGAATATTCCCCGACAAAAGGAATATTTTCCGACATACTGTTTTGCACATAACACCCTTAACTATAACATTATATCATTTAAGCACTTCACTATTTAGAAAAATAATCATAAAAAAATAATAACTTTTATTTCATAAAGTCGGGATCTTACAATCTCCCCTCCTTATGAAATTTCGTCCCCGAAATTTACGTACGTACCTAACATATCGAAGAGGTGGGGATACCTTGCTCTCACTTCAGATTCTAACTCCCAGGTTATTTCCTCTATATCATGGTTTCTCCATTAAACTTTAACTCGAGGTATAACCTTTGATCGTAGAATTTGTTCCTTCTTATCTAAAACCTTGACAGGTATCTCTTCGTACGTTAAATCCTCTGTTATCTCGTCTGGTTCTAATTCAATAACGTGGTTCGGATCTTTCACATATTTACGTAGCATGGATATGTGAAAAATATTATAAATATGAGACATGCTTGGTGGTAAGGCGAGTCTGTAGGCCACAGTTCCTACTCGGTCGAAGATTTCAAATGGACCGATAAATCGAAGGTTGAGTTTTCCTCTCTTTTCGAATCTTGTATCTTCTTTCCATGGAGTAACACGTAAGAATACATGGTCTCTGATTTTGAATTCATCGTCCCTTCGATGAAGATCGTCATAACTCTTTTGTCGATCTTGTGCTGCTTATATACGTTATCATCTTCACGTGGGTTCGTGGAGTCTTTAACTCTATATTCATCCTTTGTAAGTCATCCAAAATGGGCCTTTAAGGTTGTCAGCATCGTACTCGTACTTGCATACGTTCTTCTACGCAATGCGTCAGCTACTACGTTCGCCTTTCCAGGATGGTATTGAATGGTATGGTCGTAATCCTTCAACAGCTCGAGCCACGTCGTTGTCACATGTTGAGTTCCTTGTATGTGAAGAAATATTTGAGGCTTTTATGATCTGCATAAATTTCTATTTACTCCCGTCTTTCTTCTTTATGAATAAAATAAGAGCACCCCAAGGCGATGTATTAGAACGTATGAAATCGGTATCTAACAACTCCTGTAGTTGGGTTTTTAACTCCAGAAAATTCAATAGGAGCCATATATATGGGGTCTTAGAAATTGATTTTGTATTGGGTTCAAGGTCGATACAAAAATTTGATTTGACGGTCTAGAGGTAGGCCAGGAAGTTCTTCGGGAAATACGTCGGGAAACTTAATAACAATAGAAATATCATTCAAATCTGACGTATTTTTGTTTAAATCAGTTACATGGGCTAAGAAAGCTTGACATCCGTTTTTGAATAAACGAATGACTTTATGACAAGAAATGACGGTTATTGATTTCAACGGTTTGGTTGCTTGAATTCGCATAATAGGTTGATTAGGAAAATGAAAACTAATGACCGACTTGAATCAAACAAGATTTATAAATAGTGGATGTAATGAAGGTTCCTCTAACGGGGTTTCAACAGATGAGTCAAAATCCAATTTCTCAAGGGTCAAGTTTAAATGTTGAGCACAAGCAGATGAACTAAAAGAGTGGGTAGAACCAGTATCTAATAAGGTATAGATTCGCAAGAGTTTACGATTAGCTCACTGGTTATGACGTTATCTGGTTGTAGTATTTCTTTCTCCCGCTCCACTAATTGAGCCCGATTCACGACATCCGAATATAGACAAATTTTATGAGAAACAAGATACTTACGAATTTCTGGTTTCAAACCTCATAGAAATATTCGTGTCATTCGTTCCTCAGTGTCCACCAAATGGGATGCAAAACGCGACAACTCGGCAAACTTGGCTTCGTACTGTGACACCGTCATGTTGTTCTGTTCCAGTTTGATGAATTCTACCTCCTTTATATGGCGTATACTTTCCGAAAAATACTTCTCGTTAAATAATTCTTGGAAATCAACCCAAGACATCTCGAGTGCCGAGTGATGGGTACGTTTCACAGATTCCCACCAATGATCCGCTTCTCCTCGCAACATAAAGGTGGCAAAAGGAATCTTTTGGTCGTCCGTGCAACGCAGTACATCAAATATCTTTGTTAATTGTTTAAGCCACGACTCTGCCTTGAGTGGATCTGGCTTGCCGAAAAATTTAAGTAGTCCTAACTCTTTGAACTGTTTGGAAGTGACCATTTGTACGTTACCAGCGTTTCCACCAGTATTATAAACAGGAGCTCTTCTCGCCTGGTTCTGCATGTATTGCATGAAATTCCTAAAAATTTTATCATTCATCCTGTTGTTAGCATCATGATTAGCATCATGTTGTTCTGAGTTTGCATCCATATTATTTGTGGCTTCCTAATTTTCAGCCACACTTGTCTCATAGTGAATCTCTTGGTTTTCAGAAGCCATTCTGAAATGTGATCACAAAACAAATATAGTTAAAGAAATAGACATGCAACATCTTATCCCTATAACCAAACCAATTACTAAAAAAACAAAATAGCTTAGGTAGGACACACTAGCGAAGGATTTTATTCGTCTCTTCCCTCCTAGTTCTAATCCTAGATCTCTACCAAAGATCATATCCCTAAGCTCTGATACCAACTATGACGCCTCCAAAATAGGTCCACACAACCCATTTTGAGTCGCCAATAACATTCTACAAAAATACAAATACAAATACGAATTTTCTCATTTACAACTAATAAGTGGCGTGCAAAATACGACAACACAATGCAAATACATCTTAAATTCTCAATACACTTATTGTCACACTAATAGTAAGGTATTGAGACACTTCTATTATCTCGGACCATCACTCTATTCCCCGGTTAGTCCCCACTACACTCTCTTTTCCTAAAGAGAACAATGGAACAAAAAGGAAAAAGGTGAGCTCAAATAGCCCAGTAAGAAATATCATGACTAAGATAATAAAGAATAAAAATTATCTTTAGTCTTCAACAATAATAAATCAGAGATTTAAAGATATTATATTTGTTCAACAACAACAACTGCAGCGGAACGAACAATCCATTAGAAGAGTCAAGTAGATTATAATATATACTATCTTCTACAAGTTAAAAGATCACCACCAATATTATGTCCCTGTAACACCAATCAATAATTCATGTTCAACAGCCTCTTTTTGCACTACATGCCAAAGATATTTATTTGTAACACCAATCAACAATTTTAACAGCCTCTCTTTGCACTACGTGCCAAAGATATTTATTTATCACATCACCGGTCATGATCATGCCAAACGCCAGTTCATCTTTGCACTACAGGCTAAAGAGAACTTTCACCATACGCCTTTGTTTGTAACACCAAAAGTCATGATTATACCAATACACAGTTTGGTCAAAATCATGTCACGCCAGTTCATCTTTGCACTACGGGCCAAAGAGAACTATTACCACAATTTAAGTATGAGGATGAGGATGATGACAATGATACAGTGAGATTAAGGATAAGAAAAGCTCTATAATTTAATCAGTATCAAAGATTGACCAAATTGCCAACACGATAACCAAATTGTGGAGTCAAATTCAAGAATGATATTCAAAAAAATATTTCATGCTTCAACTATAACGTATAAAATGAAATAGAAAGATTCAAGTGAAAAGATACTAGACGAAGCACAAACTATTAAGGATATTCTACTAATTTTCAGGGATTTTCACCATTTAAAAATAAGGTTTTGGAAACAAACAAAGATTTCTTATTATAAATGGAGAAATGTGAAAGAAAAAGATATCCCTTAAAGAGTACAAAAAAAATGATACGTTATACGAGTATAACAGAATATATGAAACTGCAAATAGATTTTCACCCGTCATGCGATAATCCGCGTAGATAGATTATTTCCACAAAAGATTAATAAGTAATGAATACGAAGGATTATTCACCAGATATGCGTCAATCCGCACGGACAGGTTATACCCACAGATTAATAAAGAATGAATACAAAGGGTTATTCACCAGGTACGACACTCCGTACATACAGGTTATTCCCACAGAGTAATAAGGAATAAATACAAAAGGATATTCACCAGGCATGCGTCATACCGCACGGACAAGTTATCTCCACAAATTAATACATAATGAATAACAACCTTTATGAGTATAATATCACTTACGGACATGAAAGCAAATGATATTATATATGAGTATGAAAGAAATGATATTCCCTACCTTCGTTAACTGGATGTTACTTTCTATGGAGTTTACTAACTTCGGATAATACTAGTATTCTCACAAATACTCACAATAGCCTAGCACACTAAGAAAACTTAAGAAATTTAGAGAGAGAGGAAGTATAGGCAATGAAGGTGTGAAAATTTCTTAAGCAAACTCTCCCTATTTATAGGAAAATCAAGGTGAGGGCATTTTGGTCTTTTTCCCAACTTTTCTTGGTTTATTACGCTTATACCCTTGGCATATTCTTTTAATATCATCCATCCATTTTTTCTTCAATTTATATCATCCATCCATTTTTTCTTTAATTTATATCATCCATCCATTTTTTCTTTAATCTATATCATCCATCCATTTTTTCTTTAATCTATATCATCCATCCATTTTTTTCTTCAATATATATCATCCATCCATTTTTTTCTTCAATTTATATCATCCATCCATTTTTTCTTTAATCTATATCATCCATCCATTTTTTTCCCAAAAAGATTAATCCATTATCAAAAGATAATTCCATTATCAAAAAGATAAAATCATTATAAAAAAATAACTCCATTATCACAATAAATCCCTTTTTCTGTATTATTGAGTTAAATGTATTAATATCACATATAACATATACTCGTAATACTGACAACTAGATTATTCCCAAGAAAGAGGGGGCCTTCCATAAAAATGGCGCGCAATTAAATAACCCCTTTTCTTGACCGAATTTCTAGACATTGTCAATAATGCTAAAATATCCTATCAAATAATATGAGTTATAGTGTCGTGACAAATAATAAAAATATTATGCAGATACTACTGTAACAATTATTGAATCAAGATACTGTGCAATTGCTACTTTATCAATTATTGAATCAATAATATAAAACACTGTGCGACACCGTGTGCTATTGTGGAATACCGTGTGCTACTGTGTAATAACGCGTTTTACTGTTCTTTTTATCACCGGGTATTTCAACAGTTATCGGTTAAAGTTTTGCCGCCAATTTCTATCACTTTCTATATCCGACAGTTAACCCGTTGTGGGGCCACTATCGTTGACAATATTTTCATTTCGGTGCCGTCGTTCGGTACCGAATATAATATTCCCCGACAGAAAGAATATTCCCAGACAAAAGGAATATTTCCCGACATACTGTTTTGCACATAACACCCTTAAGTATAACATTATATCATTTAAGCACTTCATTATTTAGAAAAATAATCATAAAAAAAATAATAACTTTTATTTCATAAAGTCGGGATCTTACAATTGGGCCAGAAGCTCACACTAGAAAAACTGTCTATTTTCTCTTCTGGGTTATATTATACTACAATGAGAACAGTTGAAACAAATATTACAATACACCAGAAGTGTTCAGATCTAAAGGTTTTTATACTTTGGCATGATCGTCTTGGTCATCCAAGATCAATAATGATGCATTGAATTATTGAAAACTCCCATAAACATAACTTAAAGAACTAGAAGATTATTTTACCTACTGATTATCCATGTAGTGCATGTTCTTAAATCTTCTCACCATTAGGGGGAGAAAAGTCGTTGCCTGAAGCACGCCGTTTGCTTAAGCACGACGAAAGATTATATGGAATGCTTTGACGTTATCTCATCTTGATACTCGTACAAATCAATGTGAACTGGAAGTTCAAAGGATTATTCATTTGCAAGGAATTGCAAATCAATTACCGGATGTATTCACTAATAACAAGAAAATAGTGACATCTCACATTCCAGCTGCTAATACTCCAGCACGGATTGAAGTCCTTGTAGGACAATCAGTTAATACAGCAACAAATGAATCAAAACCACACCTAAAGCGTGGAAAACCGATCAATGTTAAAGATAAAATTCTCTAGAAGAGGAAAGTACAAGAAAAACAAGTTGCAGCATATAAAGAGGCTATACCCATGAAACATGCCACAAAAATAATTGATTTATCCAAAACTTATGAGCAAAAATCTCCTGAAAATAAAACTCTTGAAGAGTTATCCCCTGAAAAGGATCAGGTACCTGAAAATAACGAGATCTCGATATATTATGTACATATAAGAGAAGTATTGGATAGAAATAAAATTATTGTCGACAACATATTTTCATATAAAGTTGCTCTTAATATTACCAGAAGTAATGATCATGAATATGAACCACAAACCGTTGAAGAATGTCAACGTAGAAATGATTGGCCAACGTGGAAAGAGGCGATTTAAGTAGAATTAAAGTCACTAAATAAACGTGAAGTTTTTGGACCGTAGTCCGAACACCTGAAGGTGTAACGCCTGTTGGATACAAATGGGTATTTGTACGTAAACGAAATGAGAAAAATGAAATTATAAGGTACAAAGCGCGACTTATGGTACAAGGTTTCTCGTAGATACCTGATATTGATTATGCAGAAACATATGCTCTTGTAATAGACGCAATTACATTCAGATTTTTAATTAGCTTGGTAGCAAAAGAAAATTTGGATATGCAATTAATGGATATTGTTACAGCATATCTGTATGGATCATTAGATAATGATATCTACATGAAAATTCTTGAAGGATATAAAATACCTGAAGCATATAATTCTACATCTCGAAGTATGTATTCTATCAAGCTACAAAGATCCTTATATGGGTTAAATCAATCCGGACGCATGTGGTATAATCGCCTCAGTGAATATCTTTTGAAAGAAGGATTTGAGAATAATCCAATTTGTCCATGTATTTTTATCAAAAAATCAGAATTCGGATTTGCTATTGTTGCAGTATATGTTGATGATTTAAATCTTGTAGGGACTCCAAAAGAGTTAACAAAAACAACAAATTGTTTAAAGAATGAATTTGAGATGAAAGATCTTGGTAAGACAAAATTTTGTCTTGGCCTATAAATTGAACATTTTCCAAATGGAATTTTTGTTCATCAATTAACATACACATAAAAAGTCCTGAAGCACTTTTACATGGATAAAGCTCATCCTTTGAGCACTCCAATGATAGGTCGGTCACTTGATATCAAGAAAGATCCGTTTCAACCACAAGAAAATGATGAAGAAACTCTTGGTCCTAAAATACCATATCTTAGTGCAATTGGTGCTTTGATGTATCTTACAAATTTCACACTACTTGATATAGCATTTGCAGTTAACTTACTAGCAAGGTACAGTTCTGCACCAACTCGAAGACATTGGAATGGAATTAAGCATATTTTGTGATATCTTCATGGGACTACTGATTTGAGATTATTTTATCCAAATGGATCAAAACCACAGTTAGTTAGATATGCTGATGCAGGTTATCTTTCCGATCCACACAAAGGCAAATCACAAACAGGATATTTATTTACTTATGGAAATACTGCTATTTCATGGAGATCTGTTAAGTAAACAATTTCTGCTACTTCATCAAATCATGCAGAGATTATCGCAATTCATGAAGCGAGTCGTGAATGTGTTTGGTTGAGATCGGTAATTCAACACATTCGTGAGAACTGTGGATTATTATCAATCATAAATAGTCCAACTATATTATACGAAGATAATGCTGCTTGTGTCACTCAAATTAGGGGAGGCTATATCAAGGGTGATAGAACCAAGCATATTGTACCAAAATTCTTTTATACACATGAGCTCCAGAAGAGTGGCGATATTGATGTCAAGCAGATACGATCATGTGATAATTTGGCTGATATATTCGCTAAGCCATTACCAACTGTGACTTTTAAGAAGATGGTGCACAACATTGGCATGCATTGACTTAAGGATATTTTTACCATGAACAGTGGTACTCATGAGGGGGAGTAAATTTTCTGAAGGATATGTGCTGATTGTACTCTTTTTCCTTCGCTAAGGTTTTTTCCCACTGGGTTTTCCTTTGCAAGGTTTTAATGAGGCAATCCTAAGGCACTAGAAGATATACAAGAATATTGTACTCTTTTCCTTAGCCAAATTTTTTTTCTTACAGAGTTTTTATTTGATAAGTTTTTTAACGAGGCATATTCTTAGAAAGTGGTCATCCAAGGGGGAGTGTTAGAAAACCTTTGGCTTTCATGTCTCTTCCTCTTCCTATCTCTTCATCTTCCACTCTCTCTCTTCTTCTTCATGCCTATATATATATGTATCAGATTGATATCATGTGGGAGATATGGGTATTAACCATTAAGTCCATAATGAATGAAGTAAGAATATCATAATGAATGAAGTGTGGATGACCACTTAAATACAAGAGTTTATCAATATACATTTTTGTTGATATACATTTTGTTTTATCTATCATTTCACAACATAATGTAAATTGTTTAGCAGAGTTTCACAAGTGTATTTTTATTAACTTTGTCTTTGTATTTGATGATTACAACTATCTTTTCTTCCTTTATTGATCATTTCCTATTTTTGCCTGGTCAGCTGTAGATTTAGGATTTTCGATAAGGGTAAATAATGTTATAATTAAATAATAAAATTCACTAAATATAAATTTTAATTTAAAATACATAAACGTTATTTTAAAATCGTTCTTCAATACTTTATTTCTTGGATTAAGACATAATTAACTAATTGACTCTCTAGTGGTTAATCACATTCGGATCGATGATATTAGTAGCGCTAGATCTTAAAAAATATTTATATATATATTTATTCATCCTGATTCAAAATATCAAATTAATTGTACATTTAAAAAAATGTTTATCCATATATTTAATATATTTTGAATTAACTGTTGGTAAGAAGAATAAACGAAAAATACTAACTAACCCTTAATTGACAACTCTCAACGTTGGCATTTAGTTTTTCCTTTTTGAAGTTATATCGTTACCTCTCCAACCTTTTAAGGATCACATTGTTCACATATAAAATTCTACAGAGAAAATTATAAAATAAAAGTGTATAACAACAAAAATGAAACTAAAAAAGAGAGTAAAAGGATTATTTTGTCCAAAAAACAAAATCAAATGAAATTTTTTCTATAGAGCGAAACGAATATATAGAACCCTTGCCAAACGCGTCCTAAAGTATTCAATATATAACAAAAGTCAAGTTCCTTAATAGAGATTATGATCCAACTATTACACTTATCTTTTAATTTTTTGTAATATATATTTAACGACACAAATATTATGTTTAATGACAATACTAATGACATAATTACTTGCGAGAAAATATATTTGATCGTTAATTATTTTTGAAAAGTTTTATTATTATTTTTAATTTAAACACACACTCTCACAACTCGAACTTCCTACCTTATGGTTACCATAGGTTGGGTCATATCACTCGGGTCAAAGGCCTTCAATAATTTTTTATTGTTTAACTAAATATAACATTTTTGTCAGTAAAAATATATTTTAAAAAATAAATAAATATAATGGAGGGATCTAATCCCAAGCCCCAATCAATAAATCCCATGTGCAGCTACAGATAACCCATCCAGCTACCACTTTCCCCCATCGTTGCTCTCTATTTTCCCTTCACTTCCAAATTCCAATAAATAAAGTAACTTCCATTAATTTTTAATCTTGTTAGAACTAACTCATCATTTTATAACTTACCATTTAATAAGTCCACTTTCTAAATAGGAGTTATTATATAGTAGTAGTAGTAGTAGTACAAGTTGTCGCATTTTTATTATGATTAAATAAATTCTTTCAACGTTTAGTACACAACAAAAAATATTCATTATTGATGACTAAAGAATGAGTACGAAAAAAAAATATAAATATTGATTATGGTTAGTTATAACTATTGAACTCGTCCATATATGGTGAATTATCAACTAATTATAAGAGGAAATAATAAAATGAAGGTATACTATATTATTGACATTAGTCAGGTATATATATACGTGTAGTTTGAATACAGATGATAACAGTTATCCTAGATATAATTACAATTTGAATTAAAGAGAATAATTCAAGGAAAATAAGAAGGAGTAAATCAAGGAACATTTACAACTAATATTATCTACAAACGGTAGATGGACCATTGGTTATTGAGACCAATCTTGGACATGAGTTCATGGAACCGAGTGCGAGCAAGCGGTTTAGTAAGAGCATCGGCTAGTTGATCGTTGGTGGAAATGTATGGCACATGTAGTTTTTGACTTTGAACATTCTCACGAACAAAGTGGTAGTCAAGTCCTAAATGTTTCATTTTTGAGTGGAACTTTGGATTTGCGGCAACATATGTAGCTCCCATATTATCACAGTAGATGACTGGTTTGTTTGTGGATAAGTATCCTAGCTCACGAAGTAAGTTTTGGACCCATAGGACCTCGGCAGTAGTCGCAGCAACAACTCGGTACTAGGCTTTAGTGGAAAAGCGAGCAAGAGTTCGTTGTTTGCGAGAACTCCAAGATATAGAATTTCGACCCAAGTAGATAATGTAACCGGTTGTAGAAATATAGTCATCTTTATCACCTGCCGAGTCAGCGTCTGTAAAGGCATGAAGAGTAGTAGGCGAGTCTCAGCGAAGTAGTAAACCTTGTGTAGTAGTTCCTACAAGATAGCGCAATAGGCATTTGAGAGCGGCCCAATGATCTTCAGTAGGTTTGTACATGTATTGAGATAACATGTTTACAACAAAGGAAATGTCAAGTCTAGTTAAAGAGAGATATTGTAGGCTTCCCACAAGTGCTCGGTATTCGGTTGGGTTGGCTAGAGGAGGTCCAGTTTGTGTGGATAGGGGAGGATGTGTGACCATAGGGGTGGGTATGGGTTTGGCATTAGACAAATGAGCACGGGTTAAAAGGTCTTGGATATATTTGTGTTGGCTAAGAAAGATGCCTTGAGGATGAGGGAACACCTCAACTCCAAGAAAATAGGATAGGTTACCAATATCTTTAAGAGAGAAACAAGAGGAGAATTGAGAGATGAATGTGTTTAAGAGAGTGGAATTTGAGCCATTGATAATGATATCATCAACATAGGCAAGTAAGTAGATTAGATCATTATTATGACGTAGAGTAAATAAAGATGTGTCGGAGACGAAATTTGTGAAACCAAGAGTAAGAAGATAGGATTTGAGTTCATTATACCAAGCTCAGGGAGCTTGTTTAACACCATAGAGAGCTTGGCGGAGTTTTCAAACATAAGTAGGATGAGACTGACTAATAAAACCAGGGGGTTGGACCATAAATGTAACGCCCCCGAAACTCGGGTCTTACCTTGAACCCGGTTCCCGCGCGTCACGGTACTACCCATACCACATGGGCTTACTACATGTATGTAATTACAATAATATAACAACATATCCTCATCTAATCCCAGGCACGAAGATCTTAAATAAAACACTTATGACCAAGGTTGAATAAATACCATGATTCTTTACAATATCTCATGTGTGAACGCAAGGTTCAGATTCTGACTTTATCCAATCCCTGAATATTCGCAAGGTTATTCAATAACCAATACATTCGTTATAAAAATATCCTTTATACAACATCGACATCCTTGTAGTTTACTATAACAAGTAACTAACATAATCACATCATAAATACTATAATGGATAACCTTCATTTCTAACTCAGGGTTTACATAGTCAAATTCACGTACATCATATACCATCATCATAGCTAAATAATTACAGTAAAGGGACATTTAGAAACCTTCCTGTTTCCATGCGCCTCTAATCCTTATCATCACGATATCAAGATAATTGCATTGCATCGTAAATCTGCAAAAGTTTTATTTTTGCAAGAATGAGCACGACGGCTCAGCAAGAACTAACAGTTTTCACATTTCATGCTTCACGTAACACATAAGTTTGCATTTATCCATGCATCATGATTCTCATACTATGCATCTTACTCATGCATTATAAATCTTATGCAATTCATCTATATATATGCATCATGCATCTCATAGCATACCTCATGCATCTCACATTGTACATTTACAATAATTCAAGTTCCACATAGAACAATATAGTCACATAATTGCACGTTATGTACACTTTAATCATGCTCTCATATAATCCACATAATAGTGAAAGATTTAGTAATCAAGTCATGTACATCAATACATTTAAACCTGTCAACAAGTTACTGAAAGAACTTGCCTTTAAGCGTTCCTTGCCAAATTATGATGGTTCGTCCTTCAAATATCCTACACAATTTATTTAACAATAAAATACCAATTAGCCACTAAAAAGGCTTCATATAATGGTTTACAATATAACAACTCTTATCTCATATTGTTCGCGCATTATAAATTAATAACGCGATTAACTCTAAAACGTTACTCGGCGTCGCGTCGTTTGAAAACGTTACGACCCTTATCACCATCAATACTTATTGGTTACATTAACCCCATCCCGTATCTTATAATGTTCGTTTCATTTGAATCGAGACATTATTCAAGTTCATTAACACTTTACACGGCGTTTCGACGTTTACACGTCACACACCTAATTCGCCTCCTTTGCATGTGCTTAGCATGCTCATGCATTGGTTTATAACACACTATCATGTTTCATTATTATTAGAAACAAAATATTAAACAAGATTATACACACTAGTTACGACGTTACGATGCTTGCACGTCTATACGCTAAACTTGATTATTCGAACGCCCAGGCGACATGCATTTGCGTACGCCTAACATGCCCATTCAATTTATCTAATACTCATTGGTTAAGTTAAATATCATTATAAATCATAACATTCATGTTATAAAACTTAGAACATCATTTAACATTTTCGGGAGCATTACGCGTGCTTACGCGCATGCTCGACACTCTCCGATTGCCCCCAAAACACATCAGTCATACAAATGGTCAATTTGGGAATTGATCCCGACCTCAAATGGAAAAACTTAAAGAACGAAAGTTGTAGGTCTACTCGTTCTCTTTCCGAATCATCTTGAATCATCTCAATCCGAGTTCGTATGAGAAAGTTATGCCCATTTTACTAAAGGACGTCGGAGCAGTTTTGCCCAGTTTCCTTACCAGCGCCGTTGGCGCTCACAATGGCCTATGGCCAGCGCCTACAGCGCTCCTATGCAGTAGCTGGCCCCGTGGCCAGCGCCTACAGCGCCCAGCCAAGCGCCGTTGGCACTAGGCCTGAGTCCCCAACGCGTTTTGCTTCCCGGAATGCTCTGTTTTGGTGTTCTAGACCTATCTTGCTTCCAACCACCATAACTCTCTCAATACACGTTCAAATTGGTCCGTTTCGGACTCTATGGACTCCTAAGACATAGGACTACAACATATCAAAAATTCAGAGCTATCCATTAACATTAACATGGCCAAATCTTAGGCCAAAGTATCAACTCATGTTATATTTTCGTGTTCTTGGTGTTCTTGGTGTTCTTCACCAAAATCATCACAAAAACTTTGTTTTAATCCCTTTTTACTCCATTCCAACTGGGTTAAACTCATAACCCATGGAACTACAATATGACAACAACAAATAAACACAACAAACACGAAATCATAGCTACAAAGTCCTCTAAATCGTCCAAATGTCCAAGTTCATGTCCAAAGTTCATTGTTCTTCATGTTCTTCATCCTCCTTAAGCATAGGTACGGATTTATTGCGTTTTTGTTCCACTTTGATGTTATTAATGGCTTATATAACCTCTTAACAACATTTACAAACAATCACCACAAACAAAAACACCAAGAATCTCCACAAATCCGATCCACAAGCTTAAGAGCTCAAAACTAAGAAAAACTTGAAAAACTCAATAAGAAATCGAATGGAAAGGATTTGATTGGTGTTTACCTCTATAAATCCTTCCTAGATGATTAAGAAGCTCGGCTAGGATTTATTTTGAAGGTCCTCCTTGCTTGGATTCTCTTCTTCTTCTTCCTCCCGTGCCTCCTTCTTCCTCCTTTCGTTTTCCGGCGACTCTTCTTCTTTTCCGGCGACTTTTCCGGCGAACTTCTCCTTCTCTTTTCTTCCTCCTCTTGGCTGCAGATTTTCCCTCTCTCTCTCTCTAATTGAGCTGATGGTATGGGAGAGAAGGAATGCAAGAAAGAATGAATGATTTGGGAGAAGTGGAGGAGTGATTTTTGGAAGAGTGGGTTAGGTGCTCAAGGTTGGCTAACAAATTAAAATGCTTGCCAGCAATCTCTCCCTCTTTGCTCTCATTTGATTGGTCTAATGTGGTTGGGTGGTTCCCACTTGGAGTAACAAGCCAAAATAAATACCCGAAAGCACCAAAAATATATCCGAAAACTCCCACTTTTGTACCAAAACTGGTAAATAACTCTACCCAAAATTAAAATGGCCATTACCATAAATATTGGGATACGTAAAAATAATTATTAAGGGATTTGTCCAATTATTCGGAACACCCATATAATACATTTCGGATACGGATAAAATCACGTATCAGCTCAAATAAAATTTCTGACACTTGGAAAAATTATTCGTACGCATACACGTATTTATGAAATTATTCAACATCGAAAAAGACACAAAAATTTTATGGCGTGAATAGTGCCTCGAGAAACGTGCCCCGTGAATAGTAATTTTGCGATCTTTCGCAAAATCAATTATTCACTCCTACGATTCAATAACGCATAAAACTTCATACATTGACATCATCCAGGTTATAAAATAGCCTTTAAACACGTCACCGAAAAATAATATTTAATCCGTTAATACTATTAATAAACCCAAATTACAAGGGTATTCACGATTCGCGATCGCTACTCTTTCCGATTAACTCCCCATAATCATATACATCAATGTACATATATCTCACCCATATTTTGGGTTAGCGTCTTTACAATAAATAACTCGTCCAATAATATTATCCTTTAACTATTTATTTAATCCAATAAATAGTACTCTAGCGATATTTCTCGAATCCGCCAAATTAGCTAATACGAAAACTTTGATACTTACTAATCATCGTCTACACATAATCTAGGTTATAATATAACCTTTAAACACTTACCACATAATATTATCAATAAAAGTCTATTTTATTCAATAATATTCATAAGCTCGAATTATCAAGCTACCCATAACTCGCGATCGTTGCAATAATTAACTATTAACTCATTCATTCCGAATCTATGTATATATTTCACATTTATATATATACATATTAAGCTCATCTATTTAATCACATAAATATATATAACACATATATATTCAAACGCGGCTCATAATAAGAATTATTCTATATTAAATTCTTATTATAATTATTCTCAAAAATCCGGGTTGTCACATCCTTCCCTCCTTATAAGGATTCCGTCCTCGGAATCACAAATATCAAACCTCTTACTCGGTTTTCGTCTAATTTCTTCCGAAATTTTATCGTTGAATAAATTTTAACGTATTACTATAACATAGGTTTCATATTACCTATTTAATCTCTGAGTATTATCCTATGTTTAACCCATCAATTTCCTTTTCTAAGGATCATTGTATGCCACAATCATCATAATAATTTAATATCATGATTTACACTCATAAACATTCGGGATATTACATTCACCCCTTCTTCTAAGAATTTCGTCCTCGAAATTTCAATGCATTCATCTTTGCTTATTTTACCCATCAAAACTAGGTTTTCAATCTAACCTTTACACTGTCCTCTTTCAAGGATTCACTTAAAATTGTCGCATTCTACGACTACTTCTCCTTGGGATAATCACTCTTCCCAAAATCAGTTTCCCGAATAATAGGAACCTTTAACAATTGTTTAATAATTGTGAAGTAACTTGAACAAATAGGAAATAAAATGTTCCTTAAAAACTTTTCATATTATGCTGAGGGGTCATAAAAACCATGACCATGGAGGTTTACGGGTATTACGACTCCTACCAATTTCAATTATGAAAAAGGTAATCTACCTCATAAAGACCATGAACGTAGTCAAGGAATTAGTCCGTCAGTAGTACTCGAGGGGATCAGCCTCTCATACCCCATGTATATGCATAACATTTAACTCTGACTGCATCGGATACCCGACACTTATAGCATCCATATTAAGGGTTGCTCTCCGCCAGTTGTACTTGAGGGGATCGACCTCTCGTACACCATGTGTATGCATAACATTAAATCCTGACCGTGCCAGATAACCGACACTTATATTCCCCTATTCCGGGTTATTCCCCCAACTCAAGAATCCGCACCAAAACAATTTGGTTTGGCATAAATTCTCAAATAATGCTTGAATTTCATAAACACATTGCAACATTCGTCTAGCCGAATCAAATAGCTTAGACTTACATCAATAATTCGGACATCAATCGAATCATTATAGCCAACTCAATTGGCATGCAAATTTTTTTTTTTATACCTTAGAGAAAACAAAAATCATTTTATGACGTCATAATACTGCACTGTTGCAACAGTGTGTTAGGATTCCGTCATTTTCTGACCTTGTCATACTACATCATACCTTAGTGGGTTGACGATCCTATGATCACATCCAACACTAGGTTAATCTGCATTGATGACTCCATCATCTGTCATTCTACACCAGGTTTCATAATGCATTGATGACAATTTAAAAATACATTTTGATATTTTCAAATCAACTTTGTCTAGCCGAAACTATTAGCTTAGACATATGAATAATAGTACATTTAAAATCCCTGGTCCAGAAATCTGGATCCATACATTTTTCGAAGAGCAAAAGTGCAAATGTCAGCACGAAGTCAATAAATTTCGAAGTCTAGCATAGCTAGAAGATTTGGAATATCCATGTCTCCTCATCAACTTCAATTTCTCCCATTTCTCCACTATTTAATAATTCTATCTATTTCTAACTCCATCAATGCTTATCATTTTGAGAATTCACAGTTCTAAATCCACAACCTTTCGATACCCCAATATAGTTCATCAAACTTACCACACAATATGAGTTCAGGAACTTACCACAATCATATGGGTTTAGAAACTTATCCTAGTCAGACCAAAATCGTCCATTCGCTGAGGGGTTCCATCAGACCATATGATTATGAGTCACGAACTTACCATACGTGTGAGTTTAAAGAACTCGCACCTAATCTTAATATTCTCTAACTATCAAATATAAATATGAGAAAAGAATCACCTTCTCGTCATACGTATAGCGATAGAGCGATACTAGGTTCCAACGATTATCAATATAGGAAGCTAAGTGATTGTCGAACCTATCACAATCCCCTGCCCATACAAGGAATCGATCAACTCGGCCACTAATCAATATAGGAGGCTAAGGGGTTGTTACACCAAGCACAAATTCCCCGCCCATACAAGGAATTGTTCAACTCAACCACTATACCGATATAGGAAGCTAAGTGGTTCTCAAACCAAGCACGAATCCCCCGCCCATACAAGGAATTGTACAACTCAGCCACTAACATGAGTCCTCAATTGAAATCACCCCCAATCTTAGCTTACTCGTTGCTTAACAAGAATTTAATTCGTGTTTCATCACCCATAACTCTTTCTGAGTTTTACTCGTACTATCTCATAGTACCATCTGTCTATAGCATTCAGCTAAAATTTTCAATCATTCAATTGATCATCTGTCATTCTATGACTTAATCCAATCACATCGTGATCTTACTCTACAATCGTTTTACATTACGATCTTCCTTATCCTACGATCGTTTCATCCTACGACCTTCTCTACTCTTCTCTTTAATCATAATATATGATTTTATGCCTTTACGCCTTATAGACCTCGTCTATTGATCAATACTTATCATCTATATCACTGGAGTCAGGTAACTCCCAATTCTCCTCTTTTATAACGCATCGAGATTCTTCTTTGAATCGTCTTATATATATCTCAACTCTTACTATGAATTTTCTAAATTCATTTACTATCAATTAAACTCTATTTGAGTTTTATCTATCTTCATCATTATCATCTTCCTTCACTACAGTTATAGCCTAAGGTACTCTTACCTAAGGTTTATAACCTATCAGCTCTGATACCAACTGTGACGCCCCCGAAACTCGGGTCTTACCTTGAACCCGGTTCCCGCGCGTCACGGTACTACCCATACCACATGGGCTTACTACATGTATGTAATTACAATAATATAACAACATATCCTCATCTAATCCCAGGCACGAAGACCTTAAATAAAACACTTATGACCAAGGTTGAATAAATACCATGATCCTTTACAATATCTCATGTGTGAACGCAAGGTTCAGATTCTGACTTTATCCAATCCCTGAATATTCGCAAGGTTATTCAATAACCAATACATTCGTTATAAAAATATCCTTTATACAACATCGACATCCTTGTAGTTTACTATAACAAGTAACTAACATAATCACATCATAAATACTATAATGGATAACCTTCATTTCTAACTCAGGGTTTACATAGTCAAATTCACGTACATCATATACCATCATCATAGCTAAATAATTACAGTAAAGGGACATTTAGAAACCTTCCTGTTTCCATGCGCCTCTAATCCTTATCATCACGATATCAAGATAATTGCATTGCATCGTAAATCTGCAAAAGTTTTATTTTTGCAAGAATGAGCACGACGGCTCAGCAAGAACTAACAGTTTTCACATTTCATGCTTCACGTAACACATAAGTTTGCATTTATCCATGCATCATGATTCTCATACTATGCATCTTACTCATGCATTATAAATCTTATGCAATTCATCTATATATATGCATCATGCATCTCATAGCATACCTCATGCATCTCACATTGTACATTTACAATAATTCAAGTTCCACATAGAACAATATAGTCACATAATTGCACGTTATGTACACTTTAATCATGCTCTCATATAATCCACATAATAGTGAAAGATTTAGTAATCAAGTCATGTACATCAATACATTTAAACCTGTCAACAAGTTACTGAAAGAACTTGCCTTTAAGCGTTCCTTGCCAAATTATGATGGTTCGTCCTTCAAATATCCTACACAATTTATTTAACAATAAAATACCAATTAGCCACTAAAAAGGCTTCATATAATGGTTTACAATATAACAACTCTTATCTCATATTGTTCGCGCGCATTATAAATTAATAACGCGATTAACTCTAAAACGTTACTCGGCGTCGCGTCGTTTGAAAACGTTACGACCCTTATCACCATCAATACTTATTGGTTACATTAACCCCATCCCGTATCTTATAATGTTCGTTTCATTTGAATCGAGACATTATTCAAGTTCATTAACACTTTACACGGCGTTTCGACGTTTACACGTCACACACCTAATTCGCCTCCTTTGCATGTGCTTAGCATGCTCATGCATTGGTTTATAACACACTATCATGTTTCATTATTATTAGAAACAAAATATTAAACAAGATTATACACACTAGTTACGACGTTACGATGCTTGCACGTCTATACGCTAAACTTGATTATTCGAACGCCCAGGCGACATGCATTTGCGTACGCCTAACATGCCCATTCAATTTATCTAATACTCATTGGTTAAGTTAAATATCATTATAAATCATAACATTCATGTTATAAAACTTAGAACATCATTTAACATTTTCGGGAGCATTACGCGTGCTTACGCGCATGCTCGACACTCTCCGATTGCCCCCAAAACACATCAGTCATACAAATGGTCACTTTGGGAATTGATCCCGACCTCAAATGGAAAAACTTAAAGAACGAAAGTTGTAGGTCTACTCGTTCTCTTTCCGAATCATCTTGAATCATCTCAATCCGAGTTCGTATGAGAAAGTTATGCCCATTTTACTAAAGGACGTCGGAGCAGTTTTGCCCAGTTTCCTTAACAGCGCCGTTGGCGCTCACAATGGCCTATGGCCAGCGCCTACAGCGCTCCTATGCAGTAGCTGGCCCCGTGGCCAGCGCCTACAGCGCCCAGCCAAGCGCCGTTGGCACTAGGCCTGAGTCCCCAACGCGTTTTGCTTCCCGGAATGCTCTGTTTTGGTGTTCTAGACCTATCTTGCTTCCAACCACCATAACTCTCTCAATACACGTTCAAATTGGTCCGTTTCGGACTCTATGGACTCCTAAGACATAGGGCTACAACATATCAAAAATTCAGAGCTATCCATTAACATTAACATGGCCAAATCTTAGGCCAAAGTATCAACTCATGTTATATTTTCGTGTTCTTGGTGTTCTTGGTGTTCTTCACCAAAATCATCACCAAAACTTTGTTTTAATCCCTTTTTACTCCATTCCAACTGGGTTAAACTCATAACCCATGGAACTACAATATGACAACAACAAATAAACACAACAAACACGAAATCATAGCTACAAAGTCCTCTAAATCGTCCAAATGTCCAAGTTCATGTCCAAAGTTCATTGTTCTTCATGTTCTTCATCCTCCTTAAGCATAGGTACGGATTTATTGCGTTTTTGTTCCACTTTGATGTTATTAATGGCTTATATAACCTCTTAACAACATTTACAAACAATCACCACAAACAAAAACACCAAGAATCTCCACAAATCCGATCCACAAGCTTAAGAGCTCAAAACTAAGAAAAACTTGAAAAACTCAATAAGAAATCGAATGGAAAGGATTTGATTGGTGTTTACCTCTATAAATCCTTCCTAGATGATTAAGAAGCTCGGCTAGGATTTATTTTGAAGGTCCTCCTTGCTTGGATTCTCTTCTTCTTCCTCCCGTGCCTCCTTCTTCCTCCTTTCGTTTTCCGGCGACTCTTCTTCTTTTCCGGCGACTTTTCCGGCGACTTTTCCGGCGAACTTCTCCTTCTCTTTTCTTCCTCCTCTTGGCTGCAGATTTTCCCTCTCTCTCTCTCTCTCTAATTGAGCTGATGGTATGGGAGAGAAGGAATGCAAGAAAGAATGAATGATTTGGGAGAAGTGGAGGAGTGATTTTTGGAAGAGTGGGTTAGGTGCTCAAGGTTGGCTAACAAATTAAAATGCTTGCCAGCAATCTCTCCCTCTTTGCTCTCATTTGATTGGTCTAATGTGGTTGGGTGGTTCCCACTTGGAGTAACAAGCCAAAATAAATACCCGAAAGCACCAAAAATATATCCGAAAACTCCCACTTTTGTACCAAAACTGGTAAATAACTCTACCCAAAATTAAAATGGCCATTACCATAAATATTGGGATACGTAAAAATAATTATTAAGGGATTTGTCCAATTATTCGGAACACCCATATAATACATTTCGGATACGGATAAAATCACGTATCAGCTCAAATAAAATTTCTGACACTTGGAAAAATTATTCGTACGCATACACGTATTTATGAAATTATTCAACATCGAAAAAGACACAAAAATTTTATGGCTTGAATAGTGCCTCGAGAAACGTGCCCCGTGAATAGTAATTTTGCGATCTTTCGCAAAATCAATTATTCACTCCTACGATTCAATAACGCATAAAACTTCATACATTGACATCATCCAGGTTATAAAATAGCCTTTAAACACGTCACCGAAAAATAATATTTAATCCGTTAATACTATTAATAAACCCAAATTACAAGGGTATTCACGATTCGCGATCGCTACTCTTTCCGATTAACTCCCCATAATCATATACATCAATGTACATATATCTCACCCATATTTTGGGTTAGCGTCTTTACAATAAATAACTCGTCCAATAATATTATCCTTTAACTATTTATTTAATCCAATAAATAGTACTCTAGCGATATTTCTCGAATCCGCCAAATTAGCTAATACGAAAACTTTGATACTTACTAATCATCGTCTACACATAATCTAGGTTATAATATAACCTTTAAACACTTACCACATAATATTATCAATAAAAGTCTATTTTATTCAATAATATTCATAAGCTCGAATTATCAAGCTACCCATAACTCGCGATCGTTGCAATAATTAACTATTAACTCATTCATTCCGAATCTATGTATATATTTCACATTTATATATATACATATTAAGCTCATCTATTTAATCACATAAATATATATAACACATATATATTCAAACGCGGCTCATAATAAGAATTATTCTATATTAAATTCTTATTATAATTATTCTCAAAAATCCGGGTTGTCACAATAAACATGTCCTCCATGAGAGAACCTTGGAGAAAAGCATTATTAATGTCAATTTGACGGAGAGACCACCCATAGGTTATTGCTAGAGAGAGAACAGTACGAACAGTAGCGGGTTTAACTACGGGACTAAAAGTTTCAGTGTAGTCTAGGTCGGGACGTTGGTAGAACCCTTCAACTACTAGGCGAGCCTTTTGACGGGCTATAGAGCCATCCGGGTTATACTTAGTCCCAAATACCCACTTACAACCAATGAGATTTTATGATGGAGAGGAGGGACAAGGTACCATGTTTTATTTTTGAGTATGGCATTGTATTCAGTTTATATGGCGTCACGCTAAACTGGGTTTTTAAGAGCTTGAGTGACGGTGGTAGGCTTGGTATAAGAGGATTGGAGAGAGACATGGAGGTTCATTTTAGCAATGGGATTATGAATATTATTTTGTAGTCGAGTGAGAGGGCATGGTGGAGGTGGATGGGGAGAAGGAGGATAGGGAGTTGAGGAGACCGGGAGCTAGGAGAGGGTTGGGGATTTGACTGAAGTAGGTAAGGAATGAGAGAGAGGAGAAGGAGGAGCTTACGGGTTTTGGGAGAGGGTAGCTGGTGTGGGTGAGGCAGCAAAAATAATGGGGAGATGAAATGCACACCATTCGTCCGTTTCGGTGGACGTGTGCGATGGTGCTGACATGGAAGAAGAGGAAAAAGGGAATTCATGCTCAATGAATTTGACATGGCGAGAAACATAGATTTTATTTGAGTTAGGAGCAAGGCAATAATAGGCATTTTCGGTAGTGGAATAGCCAACAAAAATACAAGGAAAAGAGAGGGGATCGAGTTTAGTTAAGGTATATGGGCGTAGCCATGGATAATAAATACATCTAAAACTACGAAGTTTGAGATAATTAGGCGTATGGCCATGGAGTTTAGAGTAAGGGGATTGAAGGTGAAGTATAGGAGTAAGCATACGATTAATTAAATAGCAAGTATCAAAGGCAAGAGGCCAATATTTTCGTGGCATAGAGGAATGAGTGTGACGCCCCCAAAATAGGTTCACACAACCCATTTTGAGTCGCCAATAACATTCCACAAAATACAAATATAAATACGAATTTTTCCATTTAAAACTAATAAGTGTCGTGCAAAATACGAAAACACAATACAAATACATCTTAAATTCTCAATACACTTATTGTCACACTAATAGTAAGGTATTGAGACACTTCTATTATCTCAGACCATCACTCCATTCCCCGGTTAGTCCCCGCTACACTCTCTTTTCCTGAGGAGAACAATGGAACAAAAAGGAAAAGGGTGAGCTCAAATAGCCCAGTAAGAAATATCATGACTAAGATAATGAAAAATAAAAATTATCTTTAGTCTTCAACAATAATAAATCAGAGATTTAAAGATATTATATTTGTTCAACAACAACAACTGCAGCGGAACGAACAATCTATTAGAAGAGTCAAGTAGATTATAATATCTACCATCTTCTATAAGTTAAAGGATCACCACCAATATTTTATCCCTGTAACACCAATCAACAATTCCAGTTTATGAACATCCAAATCAACAGTTTATATTCAACAACCTCTCTTTGCATTACGTGCCAAAGATATTTATTTATAACATCACCGGTCATGATCATGTCAAACGCCAGTTCATCTTTGCACTACGGGCCAAAGAGAAATTTCACCATACGCCTTTGTTTGTAACACCAAAAGTCATGATTATACCAATACACAATTTGGTCAAAATCATGTCACGCCAGTTCATCTTTGCACTACGGGCCAAAGAGAACTAATACCACAATTTAAGTATGAGGATGAGGATGATGACAATGATACAGTGAGATTAAAGATAAGAAAAAAAAACTCTATAATTTAATCAGTATCAAAGATTGACCAAATTGCCAACACGATGACCAAATTGTGGAGTCAAATTCAAGAATGATATTCAAGAAATTATTTCATGCTTCAACTATAACGTATAAAATGAAATAGAAAGATTCAAGTGAAAAGATAGTAGATGAAGCACAAACTATTAAGGATATTCTACTAATTTTCAGGGATTTTCTCCATTTAAAATAAGGTTTTGGAAACAAACAAAGATTTCTTATCATAAATGGAGAAATGTGAAAGAAAAAGATATCCCTTAAAGAGTACAAAAAAAATGATACGTTATACGAGTATAACAGAATATATGAAACTGCAAATGGATTTTCACCCGTCATGCGATAATCCGCATAGACAGATTATTTCCACAATAGATTAATAAGTAATGAATACAAAGGGTTATTCACCAGGCATGCGTCAATCCGCACGGACAGGTTATACCCACAGATTAATAAAGAACGAATACAAAAGGTTATTCACCAGGTACGACACTCGTACATACATGTTATTCCCACAGAATAATAAAGAATGAATATAAAAGGATATTCACCAGGTACGACACTCGTACATACAGATTATTCCCACAGAATAATAAGGAATGAATACAAAAGGATATTCACCAGGCATGCGTCATACCGCACGGACAGGTTATCCCCACAAATTAATACAGAATGAATAACAATCTTTATGAGTATAATATCACTTACGAACAAGAAAGCAAATGATATTATATATGAGTATGAAAGAAATGATATTCCCTACCTTCGTTAACTGGATGTTACTTTCTATGGAGTTTACTAACTTCGGATAATACTAGTATTCTCACAAATACTCACAATAGCCTAGCACACTAAGAAAACTTAAGAAATTTAGAGAGAGAGAGAGAGGAAGTACAGGCAATGAAGGTGTGAAAATTTCTTAAGCGAACCCTCCCTATTTATAGGAAAATCAAGGTGAAGACATTTTGGTCTTTTCCCCAACTTTTCTTGGTTTATTACGCTTATACCTTTGGCATATTCTTTTAATATCATCCATCCATTTTTTCTTCCATTTATATCATCCATCCATTTTTTCTTCCATTATCATCCATCCATTTTTTCTTTAATCTATATCATCCATCCATTTTTTCAAAAAGATTAATCCATTATCAAAAAGATAATTCCATTATAAAAAAAACCATCATAAAAATATAACTCCATTATCACAACAAATCCATTTTTCTGTATTATTGAGTTAAATGTATTAATATCACAGATAGCATATACTCGCAATACTGACAACTAGATTATTCCCTGAAAAGAGGGGGCCTTCCATAAAAATGGCGCGCAATTAAATAACCCCTTTCCTTGACAGAATTTCTAGACATTGTCAATAATGCTAAACTATCATATCAAATAATATGTGTTACAGTGTCGTGACAAATAATATAAAATATTATGCAGATACTACTGTAACAATTATTGAATCAAGATACTGTGCAATTGCTACTTTATCAATTATTGAATCAATAATATAAAATACTGTGGAACACCGTGTGCTACTGTGGAATAACGCGTTTTACTGTTCTTTTTATCACCGGGTATTTCAACAGTTATGAGTTAAAGTTTTGCAGCCAATTTCTATCACTTTCTATATCCGACAGAAGAAATATTCCCCGACATACTAGTTTGACTTTTTGTATAAATGAATAGTATATTCGTATGAATAGTACTTTCGTATTTATACCGTATAATTTTTGTATCCAGTTTATATAAACGTTATGACGTAATTCGAAGATCGAAGAAAATGTAAAAGCGTTTTAGCGTGAATAGTACCTCATGAATAGTGATCACGTGAATAGTGATTTAACGTTATTAATAGACATCTCAATTGTCACATTTCACTAGTAAGTTTATCATTATCGATTTAACACCTTTCTATTTAAAATAATAATAAGAAGAAAATTAAATTCTATTTATTAAAATTTTTGGGGTCTTACAATGAGTGATGAGGGAAAGACCTGTTTCAACAATATGACGATGACGACGCTCCAAATAGCCATTGTGTTCGGGTGTATGATGAGGGGAAGTGAAGTGAGTTATGCCATGAGACTCAAGTGTTGGATCTAAACCAATATATTCACCATTATAACTAAAGATTATAAGTATGGGGCGTTTAAAAAAAAATCAACCAAGAGTTTGAATTTAGTAAAAATGGCAGTAGCATCATTTTTGTGTTTGAGAGGATGAAACCACATACATTTGGAATAATGATCAACGAAGATAAGATAATATTTGTAGCCATCATAAGAAAGGGTGGGGGAAATCCAAACATCACTATAAAGAACATCAAGAGGACCATGAGATTGAATGGTACTTTGATAGAATGGCAATTTGTGGCTCTTATTACAATCAAAAGAATTGCAATGAAAAGAAACTGACTTTGGAACATTTAAATTAAAAACATTGCTAAGATGACGTAGAATATAATAAGATGGATGGCCTAATCTATGATGCCAATCGATAGTAGATATCAATTTGACGGAGTGAACGACAGGACGAGTGGGATGTCATTCATAGATTCCAGATTTAATTGGGCCTTGAAGAAAAAGTACTCTCGTGCGAAGATCCTTCACAAGATAGGAATTAGGTAAGAAAATGGTAGAAGTATTATTATCATGACAGAATTTAGAAATAGAAATAATATTGCGAGAAATAGAAGGCACATAAAGAATATGATTAAGATTAAATTTAGTAGTATGGGTAAGAAGAGAAGTTGAACCAATGTTTGAGATGGCTAGGCCCGAGCCATCTCCAATAATAAGTTCCACAGTACCATCATAGGGAGGGTGAAGAGCAAGGTTGTCAAGGTCATGGGTGACATGACGAGTAGCACCATTATCGAGGAGCCGACCATTGGAGAGGGAGTCGGTAGCGTAGCGGTGGCAGCATAGGCACGAGGAAACGGGAATTGGTAGCCTTTAGCGACAAGGCGAGGTTGAGTATGGGGAGGGACAACGGGTGGGTTGGGTTGTTGTGAAGGTAGTATGGTATTTGGATATTGGTAGTGGAAAATGGGACATTGGGAGACATAATGCCCTTGGTTTCAGCACCATTGACACCGTTCTTTGAAGGGTTGAGAAGAACGAGTAGGGGGAGGGGAGTTGGATTGATTTGGAGTGGGGAGAAGGCCGACATTATAGGAGGGAGAATGGTTTTAATAGTTGCGGTTTTGGTGTTTGCCCACATAGTTAACAGTGGCAGGGAAAATATTGGATGATTTGGTTTTGTGTTTGAGGGAGAGTTCACGGTTGATACGTTTTTCATGTAACTCATCAAACGTAATAGGATTCTCACGGCTTTGGATGGCATTGATGACACTATCATAGTCGGGATCGTTGAGTTGGTCAAGGACTTTGTCAACGATGTCCTCGGGATCAAGGGGACATGCAAGGGAGGCTAACTGGTCGGTACAACACTTTATTTCTTGCATATAGTCAGAAATCGAACGGGTGCCCTTAGTAATATTGTGAAGATGATCTTTTATTTGTTTTAGATGGCCTTTGGAGGGATTAACATAGGTCTTGGCAAGAGTTTGCTAAGCGTCATGGGTAGTGGAACATTGCGAAATGAGAGGGACGAGTGGGTTGGAAATTGTGCCAGCAAGAGCTCCAAGAATGAGCTTATCTTGACGGAACCATGTGGTGTAAGCATGATTAGTAGTGGTAGTGTCATTTTGGGTAATGGTTTTAGAGGGAGCGGGATGAGAACCATCTATGAATTTATGTAGACCATGGCCTATGAGGGTAGCTTCAAGTTGAGTTTTCCATGATATATAGGTTGTGGGAATGAGTTTGAGGATGTGGGAAAGGGAGATGATGATGAAAGGCTTGGTAGGTTCAACATTGTTAGGTATAAGAGATTGATCATTGGATGCCATTGAGGGAGGAGTAGGGTGAAAAGTCGGGGGAAATTTTTTTTTGATCTAGTCTCTGATACCATATAAGAGGAAATAATAAAATGAAGCTTTATTATATTATTGACATTAGTCAGGTATATATATACCACGTGTAGTTTGAATACAGATAATAACAGTTATCCTAGATATAATTACAATCTGAATTAAAGAGAATAATTCAAGGAGAAGAAGAAGGAGTAAATCAAGGAACATTTACAACTAATATTATCTACAAACAGTAAGCATAAGATTAGGAGAGAATTGGTCAAGAGATTGATTTGATTTATCTCTATCACTAATTACACTATGACACATCATTTTGTAACTTAATCAAATTTTACCGTCAAAATTATCAAAATATTCAATTAATTCATTTTTTGCTTTATTATATAATTTAATTGCATCACGTTTATTACTCATTCTACTTACTTGTTTATATTTCAGTTGTAATGCATCTTGAATGTAGTCGATACAACGTGCATCGTCGAAAAAAATTGAATGGAATCTCCTTCTCGATCACCAACTTAGTTTGCTACTCCTTTTGTAATATTTGATCATAACTCCAATTGTGACTAGAACGATCAATTTGTGATTTAGAGCTTTCATCAATTATCGTATGCTTCTTCAAACACGACTCGTAGTGATGGAGTAATATGTTATTTCCTTTTAACCCCAAAGAAATTATTATATATTTTTCATTGGCCTTTTTTAACACTTTTTGCAATTCACACTTCGATGAAATGATTCCAAACAATCGTTGTACGTTTGTTTTGCTCACTGGTAGGACGTGAAAATATTGTACTTGAACCCGGAACGACACTTTCAGGCATAATGATATTTAGATCATTTTAAATAAATGATGGTACTCGTGAAATGTTAGAGGAATCTATTGTAATAATATGAGTGTACTAATAAAATAAATATTATGATTTATGTGTATAATAAATTGTAAATATTATATAAAATTATAAGAATGATAGAGGAATCTATTGTAATTGTGGTGGAGTAAATTGTGTGATTTTTATAAAGAAAAATTATAGCCGTTATACTGTTATTTTTTTATTATAGTTTTTACCGTCCATTGGCTCTTGCATGCGACAGACTTGGGAGTCGATAGATCAATCAATCACTTAGACATGTATATATTAATGTTTTATATTAATTGTTACACGAGTCACAAGTGTCGTTGAGACTTGATCCTTCAAATGTATTAATGTTTTATATAGCCTGGGTCCAAGTCTCCAAGACTCCACACTACAAAGTCCAAGTTGGTGGTAGGTAGGCTAGTAGCCAATTCCTAAGCTATCATTATATTATACTATACTATATTATATTATATATATATATATATATATATATATATATATATATATATATATTATTGGCAATGATCGATAGTATCTATTTGTTATAAATTAAAAATGGACAAATAATATTTTTACCTTTCATTACATTGATTAAGGGCTGAAACTAAAATCTGGGACACGCCGTCCGCTAGAATTATCACTAATACTAACACTTATTTATGTAACTGACAACAAAAGAATCGATACGTAAATTTGCAGTATATATCATTGTCTACCTCTCATATACGAATTTTTAGATGCTTAGTGACAATAACCAACGAGGATGTTATTGATGATCCTGTTTCAAAAATTATTATTTTCAAAGCTAGCTCATTTTTTTATCAATCAATCTAAAAGATTGAAATATGTTAAAATTGTAACACTGTTACAAAAATGAAATAATTGCAATTAAAAAAATTATCACTAGTACTTATTTATGTAACTGACAACAAAAGAATCAATACGTAAATTTGCGGTATATATCATCTACCTCATATATGAAGTTTTAGATTCTTAATGACAATAAGCAACGAGGATATTGTTGATGATCCTGTTTCAAAAATTATTATTTTCAAAGCTAGCTCTTTTTTTTTTATCGAGTAGTCCAAAAGATTAAAATATATTAAAAAATAAAATAATAATTCTTTTAAATAAAATAACAAATAATTAAAAAAAACAACTAATCGTAAAAACAACCCAGTGGACACCATTAATATTAACTTTGGAGAACGAACTTTCTAAGAAAATGCTTCCGCCCTTCATGCAAGTATTATTTCTGTATTGAAGTTTCAAGTTTGTAACATGGAAGCTTCTAAAATACGTACTGCTGCCTCATTCCAAAAAAAGTCTTTTTTATTATTTTTTTGAAATTAATTAGCGAATCTTATATTTTAAAATTGATATGAATTCCGTTGATTTTAATAAATGCATTTGTAATCAATGGAGTTATTATTTTGTTCTTTTTTTGAATTTAGTTTCATTTTTTGTGTAGAATTTAATTATGAAAATTTTGATATTTTTGAATTTTGGTTTTGATGCATTAATTTATTTTCTTTTTATATTGAATTTACTAAATTTTGGACATAGAGATTGAATTGGATGAAATTAGTTATGAAAATTTAATTTTGAATTAACTGTTGGTAAGAAGAATAAATGGAAAATACTAAATAACCCTTAGTTGAAGTTATATCATTACTACCTCTCCTACCTTTTAAGGATCACATTGTTCACATATAAAATTCTACAGAGAAAATTATAAAATAAAATTGTATAACAACTAAAATGAAACTAAAAAAAAGAGTAAAAGGACTAAAAGGATTATTTTGTCCAAAAAATAATCAAATGAAAATTTTTCTATAGAGCGAATATATAGAGATCCCTTGCCAAACGCGTCATAAGGTATTCAATATATAACAAAAAGTCAAGTACCCTAATATGGTTATGATTCTAGCTATTACATTTAATATATATATATATATATATATATATATATATATATATATATATATATATATATATATATTTAACGACACAAATATTATGTTTAATAACAATATTAACCACACAATTACTTGCAACAAAATGTATTTTCTTGCTAATATTTTTTGAAAAGTTTTATTGTTTAACTAAATATAACATTTATGTCAGTAAAAATATACATAATGGAGGGATCCATTAGATCTAATCCCAAGCCCCAGTCAATAAATCCCATGTGCAGCTCCAGATAACCCATTCAGCTACCACTTTCCTGAATAATGATACTCTACCAAATACAAAAATGTGAGTACGTGTTGCAAAAAAAATTGTTGAATCATAATTGTAAAAATTATTTAATACAAAAAATTATAAAAGGTGACATATTGCATATTTAAATGTCATTCATATTTATCTACGTAATTGATAACAAAAAAATCAATATATAAGATCACAAAATATATTATTTGTTCAAAAATATCACAGAAGAGAAAGAGTTGATGGATCTTTCCAACCAGATAATAATGTGCGAAAACTTCCCACAACGTCATTCAAGAAATGAAACAATTGTCGATTTGAACTACTAAACAAGGAAATAATTAGATGTTGACATTCGAAAGTTAATTTAAAATATTTTTAAACTCAAAATTAAGATAATTCATTAAAAATTATTAAACAATAAATCTTATAATAAATAGTATTATATCCGTTCCAAAATCAGAAATACATTTTAATATTTTAGAGTCAATTCGGAAAATCGTAAAATTCAAAATTGATATAAAGTTATTTAATTTTAATACAAACAAATATAACAACTGTAAACTAACTATATATATAGAGTACTACTAATTATCATCTTTGTTGTTTCCAAAACTTGAACGAAATTATATCAATTTGAGTTTTAGGATTTTACGAATTGACTTTAAAAAAGTCAAATGTATCTATAATTTTGGAATGGATGTAGTACTTTTTAGATATATAATTTCGATATTTTGGAACGGAGATAGTACTAGTAATTCTTGAAAATCCACAAAATCAAGTTTAATATATCTTTTTTATGTCCAAAAAATTGGTTAACAATTTATGCATTTTTCCTGACTTGGCTCATCTCCATTACACATTCTCTCCAATTTAATCTAATACGCCATATTTTTATATTTTTAGATAATAAAATTGAAATCAACATCCATCAATTAATTTATAATATTAAATAGTACAATTGTTCTAAAAATAAAAATATTCCGATATTTTTTCACCATTTGATGAACATGTGATTTTTTCATCAAAGTTTTAATGGCTGAAAAATTCTTTTAAACTTTTATCGGTTAAAATATTTTTAATAATTCTAATTTTTGATGGGATTGATCTTAATATCATCAATTAATATATTGTGACGCCTCCAAAATAGGGTCCATACAACCCAATTTTGGTTGCCAAAATACATACAATAACATAAGTTCAAATATTACAAGGTCGTATATAATACAATACTATTAACATCCAAATTCAGACATAGCCGTATAAAAATACGGCAACACATATTACAACTCTTTGTCACACTATTTTACAACATAGTGAAGGCTACTATAGTAACTTCCTCGGATCATCACTCCGCACCCCGGCTAGTCTCAGTTACATTCTCATTTCCTGAGAAGAACAATGGAACAAAAGAAAAAGGTAAGCTCAACTAGCATAGTAAAGAATATTACGACTAAGATAATGAAGAATAAATTATCATTAGTCTTCAACAGTGAAAAATCTGATAGAATATAATAGACAACTAGTTTTAGATCAACGACTGCAGCGAAAATATCAATCAATTAGGAGAGTAAAATATATCATGATGTCCACAATTTTCTCTAAAATGTTCACCATCAATATTTTATCCTTATAACACCAATCAACAGTTCCTGTTTATAATAATGCAAATCAATAATTCCTGGTCATAACACGCAAAATCAACAACTCATCTTTGCACTATGGCCCAAAGATATTCAATTGTAGCACCAATGGTCATGATCATACCAATCAATAGTTACTCATTGCCACAAAAGGCTATAGAGAACTTTCATTTTTTTATCCTTGTAACACCAACAACAATTACCTTATTGCTACAAAAGCTATAGAGGATTTTATTTTTATCCCTGCAACATTAAACAACAGTTCCTCGTTGCCACAAAAGCTATAAAGGACTTCCACCACAAATCCTTGCCGCAAAGGCTAAAAAGATCTTTCACCACTTGTTCTTGCCACAAAGCCCAAATACACTCACAACCACTTAGTCTTGATGATTAGTACAAAAAACAACGATATCAAAAATGAACGGAAGTTATAAGAATAATAAGATAAATGAATAAACATTCGAGATTTGACATTTAATTTGTCCAAAGTCTAATAATGTCCAAATTGTCAACATGGTGACAGAAATGTGGACTGAATTTCAAGAATGATATTCAAATTTTATATTTCAAAGTTAACGAATAAAATTTAATAAGAAGGTTCATGCAAATAAAAGTTCAAGTGAAATCATACTAGATAAAGCACGAACCATTAAGGATATTCTAATCCTTTAAGGAATTTTCACAATTTAATGGTAAGGCTATAGAAATGAATAATAGTTGCTTACCATAATTAGCGTATGAAAGAAAATGATATCCCTTACCAAAATAAGGAGTATGAAAGAAAGTGACATCTCTTACCTTTAATTATCATGTGACTGGATGTTGCTTTCTATGAAGTTTATCAACCTAAATATATTTATAATATAATTAGTAATTATCACATATGATGAATACTAACTCGTATATTATAAATTTATCAAAAGTGACTATGTAGTATAAATTCGTGTAGTGTACAAAATAAATTTCAAAATGGTTTTTGAAAGAAAATAATATTTCAAAATAAAGTCTTCCAAAGGAAGGTTTTCAAAATAACTCTTCTAAAAGAAGAATTATAAATATCGTGTGATGTGTGTGGGTGCTTGACTAACTTTTATAGAAAAACTTATTTGAACAATACTTGAACTCTTACGGATCTTCACAAATACCCAAAATAGCCTTGCTCACTAAGAGAGAACTTAAGAAATTTTAGAGAGTGAAAGAAATATACAAGGAAATTATGAAATTTTCTTATGTTAAGACTTCCTATTTATAGCCAAAATCTCCCACATTTAATAAATATATTATTCATCCATTATCATTATTTTTAAAAATAATGATTACTCATTTTCATCCATTATCTATACTTTAAAAATAATGATTATCCATTATCTATTCTTTAAAAATAATGATTACTCATTGTCAATATTTATTCAAAAAGATAAATTCATTATCAATTTTATTCAAAAAGATAAAACCATTATCATTATTAATAAAAAGATAAATTCATTATCAATATTAATTTCAAAAGATAAATCCATTATCATTATTTATAAAAATAAATCCATTATAAAAAAAGAATCCATTAATAATATTTATTCAAAATATTATTCCATAATGATTATTCCATTATCATTATTAATTTAATTTGTACCTTTCATCAATTATTATTGACTTAATGTACAAATATTAGTGTTTTCAAATAATGAGTGTCTAACAATTTATTACCCGTGACTTTTAATTACATAACTTTTCATTACTAACCTTACTAAGATGTTAAATAGTATGAAATGCTATGGCAATTATTGTGACAACCAGATCGTTCATAGGAAAAAGGGGTCCTTCCGTATAAACGACGCACAATTAAATAACTCATTTCCTTGACAGAACTTCTAGACATTGCCAATAATGGTAATATCACATTAAATAAAATGAGTTACTATGTCATGACAATTATTGATTTAATAATATGAAATACTGTGCAGATTACTGCAGTAATAATTATTGAATCAATAATTATAAAATACTGTGTAATACCGTGTGCTACTGTGGAGTACCGTGTGTTACTGTGTAATACCGCGTGCCATTGTACTTTTATTACCGGGTATTTAAACAGTTGAAAGTGATAAATACCGTTAACAATTTTTATTAAAAAGGATATTAATATCGTTTTCTATATTCGACAATTACGTCATTGTGGGAACCACCAATGATTGGTTATTTCGACGCCGTCGTACTTTACTGAATATTTTCGACAGAAAGAATATTCCCCGACAGAAGAAATATTCCCCGACATACTTTATAGTTTTCTCATATCTACCTTAACTATATCAGTTCATCAATTTAACACCTCGTTGTTTAGCAAAATAATTATAAAAAGAAAAATTAAATTTTATTCCATAAAATGTGGGGTCTTACATATATTAACATATTTTCATTATTATTGACAAAATTAGTAAAACCAAATAATTAGTCTATTGGAGAAACTGTGTAATAGAGAGGAGCTAAATCCTATTTTTCCTGGTCTTAATTTCTCTTTATTCCCTTAGAATGAATGGTGCATAATAATTCTATATATTCATGTGAAAAGGTTTTATTTTTTATTTCTTAAAAAGCTTTACAATATTTTGGAGGGAACGAGATGGGGAGGTTTTTACAATAGATTGATTAAAATGAGTATATATAAAATTTCAATATTAGTTTTCTAAAATTTATTGAAAATATGAGAGAGGAACAAATTAGCCTGTAATATAAAGAATAATATGAAAAATTAAGCATTTAATATTTTTTTGAAATTTATAAATGATAAATAAAAAGAGACCAACAAATAAAAAGAGACGGAGGAACTATTAAAATAGTAAAGGCATTCGTGGTTAAACATGTGTTTCACACTTTAAACCATGGCTTAAAAATCATGATAATAGTTGATAAATTTTACGTGCTTACGCATGACATGACATGACAAGACATTGCATGTCTATCTACTCTTGGGTTGGGAGATAGACTATCGAAGGCACCGGCAGACACAAGGGCCCACCCAATAGATAACCAACACACCACCCACGCACGCCCCCTCCTTCCACCATATAGATACCGATAGACTCCACGGCACGCTTGCGTGAGGTGGTCGTCGCCCGGATCGTTTCTAGCAAAGTTGAACGATGGATAGCTTGCAACACCTTAACCCCTCGCCTATATGTAGACGGTAATCTTGGTACAATTGCTCGCGTTCGGAAATCTGCGTTGAATGGACACCAACGACACCTTGACCCCTCGCTTATATTGAAGCGGTAATTTCGGTACAATCGACGCTTAATGCGGTAGAAGACGCCACACACAACTATGTATTGTTGTATGATAAGTCAAAGTTGAATTTCAAAGAAAAACTAGAAATAACATAGGAATTCTTCAAATAACCAAAAGTAGAGAATAATCTCACAAATAATTGTATTGAATAAATCTGATTGAAGTGTATCAAGTATATCATCTATGTCCCCTATTTATACTACTCAAAAGTAATTCTAATCCTAATAGGAATTATAAATATCAACTAGAAACACAATCATAGCTTAACAAATTAATTTGGAAACCAAATCCTAACTTACCAAATTAATTTGGAAACCAAATCCTAACTAATAAACAATAAGGAAATGAAATCCTACTTATCAAACATGCTGAAAATACCCTAATAATTAAGGAAATCTGCGTCCAAATTTGAATTAGAAATCTGAAGCCTTCCTCCATTTGGAATTAGAAACCCATTAATTGTTAGGAACTCATTAATCCGTGGAGAACAAAATCAGCTAGTTGTTTACTTAGAAACCGTGTGGCCCACATGATATAGGAAACTAATATGTTAAGTCCTTCATATATAAATGTTAAGTTCTGAATATGCTAGGAAACTCGCGTGATTGGCTGATTAGAATTGGAATGTCCGTTGCCCGCATGCGAATTTGCTAGATGTAAATTGCCACATGAATTGATTAAAATTGGCCTTGAATTGAACTCCATTTTAAGTATCTTTGAATAAACTTCAGCCCAAATATTTAAAATCGCTTGATAAATCCATGGGACTTGAGTTGAGTTATTAAGGTTGGATGTGAGCCTGATCAGGATTGTATCATTCCCTTCCTCTTGAAAAGAATTTGTCCTCAAATCTGACATCCCATCCTCTTGAAAAGGAATTATCCACAAATCTGATCCTTCATGAAAACAAATTAAGTTAGTAGCATCAAACAAATCATAACCACAATTCTCACTTTGCACATAACATATAAAAGCAATATCAACATCACAAGTAAGAATATGAAAATAATTATCAAAAACTCTAACTCCTGCAACGAACACTTTGTCGTCTGGCAACTTTCCCGAATTAACATGAACAACTTGTAAACATTTCTTTCCAAGAAATGCTCGAATCGATATAGCGTCCTGCAAGCTCCTTATAACACAACTTGGAAACTTAAACTTTCGAACTCCCTTAATCAAGAACCTGTCCACATCAACACGATACTTTTCCACACGTAGACCAAATACTTCCACAATGCTAAATTGCAGCAACTTCCATTCACGAATTCCTCGATCAAAAGACAATCTGATGATCTCGTCCATCCGTAAATATATCCATTGACGAATACCCGAATCAAAAATGATTATTATGATCTCGATAATTCGCACCAACATCCATTCCATTACACCTGGATCAAATAACAATCTTTGAAACTTTCCATGGCGCAATTGCAAACATACTTGAATTCCTGGATTAAACACAAAACAAAACAAATCAACATGTTTCTTTTGTCTAATCACAAAGAAATCAAATAATTCAAATTCACATGCATAGTTTACAAGAACAATATTCAAAACACTTCCCTGTAGACTCTCAATGTATTGTCCGAATGGATTTACCCAACGATCCATGCTTTTCTCCTCAATGAGTAAGAGTTCATCTCGAATCTGCAAAACAAAATTAACCTTTCTCTTTCCATTGACATTAACAAATTTAAAATCACGTAATATCATCAATGGAATAAAAAGATCAAAACCAAAACTACAAGATAAAAACTCACTAGCATAATTATGATACTCACAATCAAACTCAACATATGCCAAAGAATTTTTCCAAGTGTTGACAAAAGTCGAAGTATCATCAACATAGATATTACCAAATTTTTTCATGAAAGAATATAAAATATGATTTAACATAAAAATATTTAATGCATTAGTTAATCCCAACGATTTAACTAAACATGTATGTAAACCATATCTTAATCCAATCCGATGATAATCACTTTTTAACCCAATACTAAATTCCTTTCTATTCAAGACAGTTTTCTCAAATCATGCAACGATAACAACTCTAATGGAGAAACATTACCAAATGACAGCAAACCATGCAGCAAAAATTTCTCTACTGAAGAACCATGATCACTACCATTATCAATTAACGACATGCCACGCAAAGATTGATCAAAATCTAATTCAACATGTGAATGAAAAAACCCTATAATGAGTTTCATGCAAGTACAAACGATGAAAACGAGAATACCCACAATAATCACTAGAATAAATTCTACGAAGATATGCACTTTGACAATGAGAATTTACCAAATGATAGTAAGAATATTGACAACGAGAATATAATGCATGCTCATAAACTAACTCGACAAATATCAAATATCCTGCATAGTTTATGATAAAGACGATTTTACCCTAAAAATAGCCAAACACAAATTTATCCATGGAAGCATGCAAAACATGTTTTAAATAACTCATGAAAATACTAGATGCATCAGTTAATCTAACAGAAAAAACTATCCACCTATACAAGTCACATGTTAACGCAACTTTCCAATCATCATATTCTCTCATGCTAATTTGATTAGGCATTGTCATCATATGGTCATCATCAAATGTAGATAAGACACAAGTACTATGCAATTTATCAAACATATTATCTAAAAAAAATAACAACAATACTTGTTTACCAATTCGAAATCAACGCACAAGCTCGACATTCTTTCCTTCTTAGGTACTATGATCTCATGAATAGCACACGAACTCACGTCCTCTTCCACTATACCCACTTTGATGAAGATGGGCTCCATCAATTCTCCAACCCACTATTGTAACTCCGTCGTCTCCTCGGGAATACGATAAGCTGATTGATACGGAATGATAGCTCGGGGTATGTCATCAACAACTTGTACAAGAGACAAAACAGAACTAGACAAAGAAGAGTTATTCTTGTTAGTATTCAAAAGCGTCGTCTTGTACGAATGTACATTCATTGACTTTTTAAAATACAACTCACTCTCCTCTCTTTTTTCACTCTTACTCCCCACTGTTTCTTTCTCTCGTTTATTTTCACTCTCATTCTTTTTATTCTCTCATTTTCTTTCATTCTATTTTTCACACTTTTCTTTTTCACACTCAATCTTTTTTTAATTTCCTTTTCACTTTCTTTTTGTCGTTTACTTTCACTTGTATTTTGTTCCTCGGGATCATAGACTTCATCGAGAACATTGGAATCTAACAACTCTCCTTGGACTGCATATTCTATTATCTCTTCTTCCACCTGCCTCGACTGATCTTGCTCCCCTTGCGCCTTAGAGATGTTTTGTCGCTGCTTCAAATAAGCGTCCCTTATCTCATTATATGTTCTCCTGATGTCTTCAATTGATACCGACTCCCTATACGCCTTAGGAATTTCTCGTGGTTGTCTCCGATGCGAATTTTTATGCCTATGATCCTTCCTTTCATCATCCCAATTTGAACGCCTTGAAGGTTGATCGTCATATTTTGGAGTTGCATATTCATTCCTCCGATTAAGCTGTCTTGGAACAAACCGCTTCCTAGTGATAATTCTTAATTCTTCTCATGTCTCGATCGGATGCTCTCCACATCTTCTCCTGCTAATCGCAAATTGATCCCACCATGTAGCCGCATGATTAGAAAAATCTTGAATCGCCAGTTTGAACTTCCTTCGCTCGGAATAGCCATGATAGTCAAACTCTCGCTCCATCTTTTCCTCTCATCTCAAATAAGCATATAGATCATTCCTGCCTTGGAAAGTATTCCTTCGAGACCCATAAGAATTTTCATAACCATAGTCATACATATTTGCTACAAAACAAAGGTTAGTAGATAAAGAAAATTTTCCTCACACACTCCCTTACGTGTTTCGCTCAAACAGTATATCCCATAATTATGAAACGCTCGTGTATCACACAATTAGGTTTTTACTCTCAATTGATCTCACATTCTTGCCTTTTACCACTCTAATTCCCTCTTATAGTTTCTTTTTGAATTCACCAAATAAATATCACAATTTCTTTTTAATTGAATAAGAACTTATCACAAAACAAAATATAGCGAGTGTGACGTCCGATAACCACCAAAATTTTACGATCACCAATTAGAATCCTCTTAAGTGAAATCCTAATATCCTCAAAATTAACGAATTCTAACACTAGAATCAAATAATAATTTTTTCAATAAGATCCCAATAACACGAAACTTATGAAACCCAGACAATTGCAACAATAATAATTTTTTTCCTTTTTTTTGTACTCACGATTTTTTTTTTCACTCACGATTTGTTTTTTACTCTTCAACAATAAAAATAAAGGATAAGTAACCTGCTAGGAACATAGCTTTGATACCAAATGATAGACTCCACGGCACGCTTGCGTGAGGTGGTCGTCGCCCGGATCGTTTCTAGCAAAGTTGAACGGTGGATAGCTTGCAACACCTTAACCCCTTGCCTATATGTAGACGGTAATCTTGGTATAATTACTCGCATTCGGAAATCTGCGTTGAATGGACACCAACGACACCTTGACCCCTCGCTTATATTAAAGCGGTAATCTCGGTACAATCGACGCTTAATGCGGTAGAAGACGCCACACACAACTATGTATTGTTGTATGATAAGTCAAAGTTGAATCTCAAAGAAAAACTAGAAATAACCTAGGAATTCTACAAAGAACCAAAAGTAGAGAATAATCTCATAAATAATTGTATTGAATAAATCTGATTGAAGTGTATCAAGTACATCATCTATGTCCCCTATTTATACTACTCAAAAGTAATTCTAATCCTAATAGGAATTATAAAATCAACTAGAAACACAATCGTAGTTTAACAAATTAATTTGGAAACCAAATCCTAACTTACCAAATTAATTTGGAAACCAAATCCTAACTAATAAACAATAAGGAAATTAAATCCTACTTATCAAACATTTTAATTACATTGGGAATCTAAAACATGCTGAAAATACCTTAATAATTAAGAAAATTCGCGTCCAAATTTGAAAGAAAAATCTGAAGCCTTCCTCCATTTGAAATTAGAAACCCATTAATTGTTAGGAACTCATTAATCCGTGGAGAACAAAATCAGCTAGTTGTTTACTTAGAAACCGCGTGGCCCATATGATATAGGAAGCTAATATGTTAAGTCCTGAATATGCTAGGAAACTCGCGTGATTAGCTGATTAGAATTGGAATGTCCGTTGCCCGCATGCGAATTTGCTAGAATGTAAATTGCCACATGAATTGATTAAAATTGACCTTGAATTGAACTCCATTTTAAGCATCTTTGAATAAACTTCAGCCCAAATATTTAAAATCGCTTGATAAATCCCTAAGACTTGAGTTGAGTTATTAAGGTTTGATGTGAGTCTGATCAGGATTGTATCAGATACACTTCACAGGAAACTTTTAGATCCACTAAACATCAGAATTTAATAGAAGAGAAAGAGGGTAGTGAGCGGAGAAAGAGTTCATGGACTGTGGTGGGCTTTGATGGTGAGGCAAGAAAACTTGTTAAGCAACTTATGGGAGAAAAAAAGTCGCTTCAGATTATCTCAATTGTTGGGATGCCTGGACTCGGAAAAACAATATTGGCAAGAGAAGTATACAATCACCCTTCGATTGTGTATCATTTCTACGTTCGTGCCTGGACCTATGTCGCTCAGGTGCCAAATCTTGAAGTTCTCAAATTGATAAATATGACATTCATGAGAGAACAACGGAGGAGGACAACTGATGGAGAACGGTGGAAAACAAGTGATGGATAACGGTGGAAGACAAGTGATGGCGGGTTTCCTCGCTCAAATACTTGAAATTGGAATCCCTGGGCATTGTGCATTGGCATACCTCTAGCAAGCACTTTCCAAACCTTGAGCACTTAAAGTTGGATGATTGTTGGCGACTAGAGGAGATTCCATTAGGTTTAGGAGATATTTACACCCTGGAGATTATTGAGCTCAGTAATTGCTACCCCAATGTTGTGCAGTCCGCATATGATATTAAGGAAGTTCAAAAGACAAGGGAAATGATTTGTTGAAGATTTTAGTTAATCGCACTAAACTTGTCATAGTTAAAAGTCAGTACAATTTGTTGGATTTATTAAAGTAGGCATTTTTTCAATGTTCTGATTTTAATGTAAAGGGTTACTTCAACAGAATGACTCTGGGTTTTATAACAAGATTATACCGTTATCGAATTTTTCATTAGCATATAAGGGTCATATAATACCTGTTTTTTTTTTATCGGCATAGAATATTTACGATACATTTGGATTAAAGGAATGGAATGTAAGGAGAAATGAAATGATTTTTTTAACATTTCAAGTGTATGTACAATACTTAAGATTTCATTCCACCAACTCACACGTGAAACAAAAATCATAGAGATGGAGTAAATTTTCATTCTATCAAAATGATTTATCCATCGAAATAATCACCAAATACACTTTCTTTTCATTTCATTCCTCTGTTCATTCTATTCTTTCAATCCAAACATAACATATTAGTCTTGCTCTTCCTAATAATGTTCATTTTGTTCTATTCTCAATGGCATGCGACGATATATTTATGAATTTATAGCTTGAACTGATAAAACTCCAAGATTTAACGGCTTTCAAGAATAGAGAAAGCAATCGAGTTGCTAAATTGTCTTTATAATCAGATTATTCGTGTGACCTTCATTTGGAAATATGTAGTGAGGCAAGTTGTGAATTTTTCTTATAATTTCACTTCAGTCAGATGTTGAATGTTTTTGCTTATAAAACTAAATGAGAGAACAAAATTTGAAACACATAACTAATGATGATTGATGCATAAGATGCAATTGAATAGATAATAAAGAAAAAGTTAAAGTTATTCGATGATATTATACACTACGGGATCAATTATAAAAGAAGTGCATTGCGCGAGACGAGACTGAAGCGCAATCCCCCTTCAGCCTACTAGTACAACTTCAGTGGGTGCGGCTTAATTCACTAGCCTAGTGCTGGCTTCGCGCATACTTCAGATAATGTACAAGTTTGATATCTCTTATGTCCTTCATTTCTAGAGTGTTTAAATGTCTTATGTTGCATTTAGTTTGAAGGAATAAAATGAAAAAAATAGAAATTATATGATTTTTTTCTATTTTTCATTTCATTTCCTCAATCCAAACGTTGCATTAGAGTGTTGGATTAATAGTAGATATGTTTAGCTGCATTCATGATGTCTTTGTTTGCATTGACGTTTTAGTATATAATCTATAATATAAAACAGAGGGGCTTCAACATCCAATGGCCACTAACACTCTAATTCAAATTAAATGATTCATATTTCATCAACATTCATCCAACTTAATCTAATGACTCACAATACATTTGAGATCTTCCGATTTTAATCTAATGGCTGACATTTAATCCCGCCCAAATCAAACTCACCCTTTACCCCTCTGTTGACTAAGAAAGAAAGAGAATCTACCGACTCCTTCTTTTCCTCTCAACCTTTATCGGCTTCACTACAATCTCCTCTTCCGTTCGACTCCTTCTCTCCTCTCACTTTTCAATCTCCGCCTCCACTTCCTCTTCCGTTCGACTCCTCCTCTCTTCTCACTATTCAATCACATTCTCAAAGGGTTTAAGAAACTTCAAATTCCACAATGAGTGGTGCCTAATTCTTCAGCAGCAACGGTAACCCCTTTCTCGCTAAGCTATATACTGATTTCCTTAAGCCTCCCTAATTAGTATATTTCTCCAATTTTATTTGAGTTTTCTTTATCGAAAATGGTTAATTTTTGTGCATATAATTCGCCAAGGTACTATCTGGTAGGTTTGCAACTTTTTTCACTAATGTGATGCTACTTCCAGTTGTCCCATTTTCACACTATTTTTTGGTAAGTTAGAGTTATCTGGTATGGTGCATATAAAATGTTTGGTGAAATGCTCTAACGAAGAGATATACTATTGAGTATTTTGTAGCTCTTAATCTTCAGATCATAATGAGTAGAAAAAGTTACTTTGCTTTGTCATTTCAATTTGTTTCCTTATTATTGCTGCATCTCTTGACCAAAGATTACAACTATGATCACAAGTTTTTACGGTCTATTCCAAGATAATGATTGCAAACAATTAAAAAGAATTCGAGAAACAAAACAAACGATTCTTGCGCGTATTTGGAAACGCCCCTTGTCCAAGGTTTTACTTTCATTTACTAATCTCTATTGTCTTAAATATCTTCCTGTAGAATATTGGTCTTATTTTACTTAGTGGAGCTTTGTTTTGTAATCATTAGGTCAATTAGAACATGCCCATGTTCATCCAAAGTTTCTGCATTCTTATGCAACTTCTCCTAAGAGGGCATTTGGAGGTAATTTTAACATTTTCCAGTTTATACTATTTACGTTTTTATGTTTAGCTCTTGCAATAATTAAAGAGGGAAAATAACATAACACAATTAGTAGTGTTTGGTATGTTCAAATTCAACTGTTGAGATAACATGACATTGTACCTACTAAAAAAATGCTATGTAAGAATCAGCGATCTCATAATACATGAAAGTTAACCGAGTTTAATTTCTTTTACAATTTTGGCATTCCTGCCTCCTAAATGTTGAAAGTATAAACTTGATTTAGTATTTAATTTGGATTATATTAATTAAGTACATGAATATGTAATGTCTAAGTACATGATACATGTACGTACATGAATGTATTTAAAAGTGTCTTGGAACATGTTTGGCTAGATTCATGTACATGTATTTGGTCATGTAGTAATTATTAAAAGTGGATTTAAAAGTATCTTAAGGATCCTATAAATAGTCTTGTACTTAGATCATTTGAATTAAGTGAAAGGAAAGTATTCTTAAGTGTTCTCCTAAGTTATATTTCACTTCTTCTCTATAATTTATCCTCTTCCATATATTTTCAACAAAGTGGTATCCGAGCCAAGGTTAATTCGAAGGTTTAGAGAAGATTAAACCAAAGTGGAAAAGGCAAATTCGACGATCCAAGAAATGTGACTTGGTGCTATCAAATTGTTCTATTGGGCGAGTGCAAAGTGTGTGTGTGTTAGAGCTCTGGAACGCAATCTAGCGAATGTGCTAATTAAAAAATTGAAGAAGAAGTTTGTAAGTTGAAGCACGTCACAAAGGTTGTCATAGTTTTGGAGAGGTAAATTATAGAAAAATGATATTTCCTAAGTTTGGTGCTAAATTAGTGTTCACAAATTATAATATTTGGAGTATAAGGATTCGAGCATATTTTGGAGCTTGCAATTTATGGCGAGATGTCATTGCAAGTCAAGAAAAATGTATTTTAGAAGAAGTTCGAGAAATGAAAGGAAAAAGAATAAGGGAGATTTTGCGAGGAGTAATGCATGAAGAAGTTTGGAAGCGTGTTGCCAATTTTGATTCTCTACCTCAGTTATGGAATGAACCTAAATCTATTTGCAATAACTATAAAGGTCCACCATTACGTAAAGATTCTTGGGTATGATATGTAAAAGAAGATGAGATACTTGTAGAAGAAATTGAATTAGTTGAAGAAAAAGAATGTGAAAAAGAATTTTTTGAAGAAATCTCGAAAGAGGAAGACAAAAAGTTTTGTGTTGATGAAATTACGAAAGTGGAAGAAAAAGAAAGCATTGAAGAAATTGTCAAAATTGAGAAAATAGAAGAAGAGAATTTTTGATGAAGACATATAATGGGTAAATATCGAGAAGTATTTCGATAAAAGGGAGTTTGTAAATAGTAAATAGTATTTCGATAAGAGGGGCAGCTGTAGACACCCAAATTTTGCGTTTCCGATTCTAACCTTGGCAGGAGGGGCAAAATCATCAATTAACCCAGCCTACGAGACGGAAGGTGGACATAAGTGCGAACACTCAAAACCACCACGACGACTTGTGATCAAGGTTGACACGACGACGGGCGAAGCAAACACCCATGAATAATGTGGCACTTTTCCCAGCGGTTCCCGGACTGCAAAATGCAAGCCTTTCAGTAGAAACCGATGATCCGACACGAGAATCGAGGTGCGGTTCAGAAAATGAGAAAATCAGCCCACCCAGCCGCGGATTGATCTGCGGCCAAACGATTAAAATAATGGTAGTGCGCGAGACGGCTGAAGTGCGCGGCGGGCGCGGGGAAACCGAGGCCAGCCGCAGATCGCAGATCAATCTGCGGCTGCCTAAGGCAGCCCCTTATCAGGCCATTTTGCATACAGAAAGGGGAGAAGAAAAAAGGGGCGGCGGCAGCAGCTCGGGAAGAACAGCAAAATCAGCAACAATTAAGAAAGAAAAGAGAGAAAATAGTGAGGAATTGTATCCATTTTGTGAGACTATATATCATATATTTCTACTCTATTCAATACACAAATTCATATATATTGTGTGGATTATTTGCAAAGTGAAAAATCCTTTGTTTTAGCATTTTGTTTTACCATTTTTGTTGAAGCTTTTTGTCATTCGAATTATATTAAATGTAGTTGTTCTTGTATATTGTTGTGAATCTGTGGATTGAAGGGCTATTAGTGAGGGTTCCAAATGGAACGAAATTCCTCCTAATGGCCCGATGATATCCATTTGGTGAATTTTTAGCTCGTTGTAATGATGTATAGTGCATAGATTGTTTAGATTGTTATTTTAGGATCTTGTGGGTGTGTAGCGATTTTGGATGTGAGCCTAGGAGCGCGACCCCTTGGTCCAAATCCGATGATGGACATCTTTTGATATATGTAATAAATTCGATGTACCTTTCATTGTAAATATGTAATCGTCGGGCCTTAAAACGACGCCAATGCGAGAATCGTGTTTAAGGCCCCGAAATAGTGAAATTTGTGATTGTAGGCGTTCGGGGTTATTTTGATGGCTTATATGCCCATGAGTAGCCCCAACGCATTTTAATGCTTGATTTGATTTATGAGACGAAATTGATTTCAAAGCTAAACGATAAGATTTTCATAAAATCAATCAAACTAGGTTATTAGAATCACGAGGCTAAAATTTGGGAATGCTAATGAATGTCGATTCCTATTTAACGAGAAGGCTAAAGAAAAAATCGTTTTCAAACATCACAAAAATGATTTTATAAAATAAGTAATGTTTTATTAAATCTTTGTGCATAGGGTGAAAGAGATCCTAGAAGTTGCCCATCATTCTATTTACGAAAGCAACGTATAGATCTCGATTCCTATTTTGACAAAGGTTTAGAAAAACTCTTGTTTTTGCCAAAACGACACCTAATGAAAATCTCATAGTTTTTGACAATTAAAATCAAATCTTTCTCATGAAGCTTTCTCGTATAAGCCGAAGGACATTCTAAAGCATTCTCAAAATAAAGCACGACTTTTTCATACAAAACCCAAATGGTTTTTTCATACAAACTCACCACAACATTCATATAAGCACACACACACACACATTCAAGAATTAAAGGATAGGAAAAGCATCAAGATTGCGGTAACCGTGTTTCACGGAAGTCGGGGGGTGCCTAACACCTTCCCCTCGCTTAAGCAAGCCCCCGAACTCTATGAATCTCGGTTTGCAGACCAATTAATTCGGAGTCACATATGAGCCAGCAATTTATAAAAAAACGAAACTCGGATGAGTTGGTACATCCATTTCAAATATACCAACTGGCGACTCTGGTCAATTGGCTCATCATAAAAAAACGATCTTTCAAAACCCCATCGACATTAATGCCGATCTTTTCCAAAAATCATCTAATAAAAGGCTAAAATTGGAAGGCGAAAAACCGGCGTCGACAGTGAGGAGCTAGTAAGAAAGATCAAGAAGAACAAATAGAAACTTCAAGTATTTGTGTCATATACATCAATGGAGATGACAAAAGAGTTTTTTGCGTTTAAAGGAATTGGAATATCAATAGGTTTTACGACATTATGAAGAATTTCAAGAAGGTACCTTAATTTTTTGGTGTTTTCAAGTTTATGAATTAAATCAAGTTTAAAAGGGGGTGTTGAAAGTATAAACTTGATTTAGTATTTAATTTGGATTATATTAATTAAGTACATGAATATGTAATGTCTAAGTACATGATACATGTACGTACATGAATGTATTTAAAAGTGTCTTGGAACATGTTTGGCTAGATTCATGTACATGTATTTGGTAATGTAGTAATTATTAAAAGTGAATTTAGAAGTATCTTAAGGATCCTATAAATAGTCTTGTACTTGGATCATTTGAATTAAGTGAAATGAAAGTATTCTTAAGTGTTCTCCTAAGTTATATTTCACTTCTTCTCTATAATTTATCTTCTTCCATATATTTCCAACACTAAATGGATTATGTTTTCTAATTGCTATTGTTATTAATTCAATTACCAGCCCCATTGTTATTAATTCAATTACCAGCTCCTTGGTCAACTTGGTTGGCTCCATTGTTATTAATTCCTTTTGTCAGCTTTTTTATAGTAGTGAGTTGGTTACTCCGTCACTCAGTTTGCAAGCAGGCTTCTCCAAAATACCAGAATCCCAAGGATAAAATTAGTATTTTGCCTTTACTGCTCAATCTGATTGCATCTGGTCACATAATTCCTATTTGTGATTGATTTACATCTCAGGTAAGATCCTCTGCACAAATAAACTCTACGATACTTTACGAGACTTTCTTCATCATTATTAATAGATATGTTTGTAAAGGTTCGACAACCACCGATGACGGCGGTGAGAGTTCGGTAACTGTCTAGGTCTTTTCTTCCTCTTTCTAAATCTTCAAGTATTTTCATTTCAATTTGTTTTCTTATTGTTGCATCTTAGTTTAGTTTTTATTCAAAGGTTCCTTTTGTTTAGTTGTTATGCATTATGCAATCAATATTGTAAGTGAGCTCATTGAATTTACATTGTTGGCATAGATGATGCATAATCAAGGATAGGCTAATTCAAAAGATTTTTCTCACAGGTTCTGAATTTAACAAACTTTCTTCCCCCATTCACTTTTCTTCTCTGAGATGTTGCGATGTTATCTAAGACATGTATGTTTTATCATTTGTCATTTTTTTTTCTTTTTCTCTTTTGGCTGATTTGATCGATTAAGCTGTAGAAATGAGTTGATTTTTGACTGAATTATGGTTAGTTATTGATTAATTGTTTGAATGTGTGGATTTGCTTGGATGTTTGTTGATTTTTTATGTGAATTTCAGATCTGAAACATGGTGTTGCATGTGTATGATGGGATGTGAAAATTGGGGGTTTTGGTGTAGAGTGTTTGAATTGACGATTCTGATGGAAATTAGTGTAGAAAAAGGAGGAGGTGCTGAAATTTTGAAGAAGAGTAGGTTTGTTGATCTTCAGAGACTGTATATATTTAAGGTTTCAAATGAAGGGAGTGGTAAGAGGAGGAGTGGTAATCAGGAACATAAATAATTATAAAAGAAAGTGATGAAGTAAATCCTCTACTTTGTCATCTCAGTTGGTTTATTTTTTGAACCAGAGCAACAATATGTTATTGTAAGGAAGGTGTACACCTGTTGTAAGGTTGCTGATCTAACAAGGGTATGATTATTTTTTGGGTGATGAACTTTATCGTAATTTGGAAATTGAATTTTAATTGGTTGATATATTATTTGTATTTTAATTACGATGATCATGGTTTTACTTTAATTTAAATTTTTTAAATTTCGAAATCAAAATCAAACAGATCAAACTATTATCACTTGGAAAGATAAAGCAGCTGATAAAGCCAATGAACAACACCTATACATGAGCTAAATGGGGATTGAGTCGAAGACGAGTAAGTAATTTAGGCCTTTCTATTATTTTACTTTGATGGGTATGTAAATTTATGTTATTTCTATTTTATTAATTGGGGATTTATGTTGTTTGGGAATTGGGACAATAGCATGAAATGAAATACAAGAGTGTCATTCAATTATATAAAGGCATATAAGAAAGTGTATTTCTAAACATTCTTTACAGCATGTTTCTTATTAGCGAGTACCCATAATCGATCTTTGTTTTTTTAATTTGATTTGTAAATTTGTTGTTATTTTTTCTTTGTTGTTAATGAGTAGGCTATGTTTTTGTTTTAAGACTGTTTCTTTTGTTAAAATATTGTGAAACTTCAAAAGGTACTTAATTCTGAAATAGTGCAGTGACCATGTGTTGGAAATATATGGAAGAGGATAAATTATAGAGAAGAAGTGAAATATAATTTTGGAGAACACTCAAGAACATTTTGATTTCACTTGCTTCAAATGATCCAAGTACATGACAATTTATAGGACTCCTAAGATACTTCTAGAGCCACATTAATAATGACCAAATACATGTACATCAACCTAACCATTACATGTTCCAAGACATTTTTAAATACATTCATGTATCATGCACATTACCTATTCATGTACTTAATTAATTCAAGAACAATCTAGAATTAATTTGGTTTAGTTGTGTGGGTCCAAGTGCATATTAGGGTTCACATGACCTAATTAGATTAAATGTACAAATTAGGGTTTACAAAAAACTTAATTAAATGTACAAATTAGGGTTCATGTGACCTAATTAAATGTACTAGACCCAGGGAAGTCTCCACGTGTTCCAAGGCAGAAGACCCGTGGATGCGACCCATTTTGGGAATTGATTGAGGGATTGGATTGGTGGCTAGAAGAACAGGACAATTTGGGCATTACTTTGATGATTAAAGGGCATTTCTGGAATTTCTCCTTTAAAACATAATTAAAGGGTATTTCGGGAATTTCCCTTAAAACATGTGCCTGACATGTGACTATTTCCCAGGAAAACTCTATAAATAGCCCCTCTATTCTAAGAAAAGGGGATCGCTCTCAAGACATTACACTTAGACTCTTGAAAGCTCTAAACACTTGAAACTCTCTCACAACTCGAAGACTCTAGAAGGCTCTTGGAATCCCTGCTACCCTAACCCGGTTTTCGGTTTCTAGGAGTTCTGCCACGTGTCATTGGAGTAATTGCCCACCTGTTCTTCTCCCCTCTTCAATCAATCAATCAGTTCCGTACTCTTCGTGGATTTCTCTCCTCTCCAGCCAATACGAAACCCTAACCCTAGCAAGGTGTAATTTTCTTACCTACATTTATTTGGCGACTCTGCTGGGGAGGTGTAGAATTCGTGAAGGGTATGCCCACAACTCGAAGTGGGAGAATTACAGGAAGAGTTTCACCGACAACAAGCATCACTTCACCGGATCCGATTTCAAGGCAAGTAAATCCAGTGCTCCAAAGCGCGAATCTGGACTTTGATCAACCTATCTTAGAAGACGTTTCGGAAGGAAGCTCAACATCACCTCAAATGGCTGATCAACAACAAACCAGCGCTAGACAGACAAACACAGGAAGGCAAGGTGAGCAAGTAACTGGAGCGCAGACGACTGCGAATGCTGTGCAGATGGAGATGCTCAAGGCATTACAGGAGGCACGAGAAGGCCAAGGGATGATGATGGCCATGATGTTGGAAATACAGAGGAAGCAGGAAGAGATGGAGAATTTCCGCCAGCAGTTGATGCAAATCCCCACTTTCAGGGCTATGTTCCCAGGAAGTTCGTAGGGGGAACGAGCAGAAGTGGAGGACAACAGCAACAACAAAGAAAATCCGACTGTGCCTCCAACAACGGAGAGTCAGCCGATTCCAATCATCCACTTGGAGCCCCAAAACAGCGGTGATGTGCCACAACTCAGATTGGAAGTGAGTCAACCTCAGCCCAACATCATCCCGACCACTCTCCCAGCATTTTCACAAGTGCAGATACCGACCATCCCTAGCCATATCCAACTAACAAGCCAACAAGCACCACCGATACAAATTGTGCAGGATGCAAGTGTACACCAGCCAATTTCCTTACCATACACACCACCTATGCATCAATACATCACAGCCCCTCAAAGAGTCCATACCACGAGCCAGTATGTGACGAAGGATGATATGATCGATGTGATCAATCAATTTCGCAAGCAGACATCCCGACCTTCAAAGTTGGACTTTACTCCACCCTACCCGGCACATGTACGGAGACAACCGTACCTGGCAGGGTATATTGAGCACCCCCCGCAGTTCCCAAAGTATAACGGGGAGAAAGGGAATGCTAGGGAGCATATTGCCAGGTTCGTGGAGTCGATGTCTCCATGGTTGGGTTATGATGAGGTGAATAACCATAATCTGTTGATGAGGGAATTTAACAAGACTTTGACGGATAGTGCCTTCAGTTGGTACTATAATTTGGAGAAGGGATCAGTCCTTGATTGGGATGATCTAAAATTGCAATTTTTTAAGAAATTTTTCTATGTGCAGAAACAGGTAACTATTGTAGAACTGATGCGATTCGAGCAGAGGCCGAATGAGGAGCTGTCAGATTATGTGGACAGATTCAGGGCCCAAGCACAGAAGTGTGCTGAGCCAATTGAAGAGAAGAACATGGTTAGCATATGCAACAATGGTGCTCTAGACTCCTTCAAGCCCCATCTCATTATAAAGGCCTGTGATTCATTTGCAACCCTCTCATCCTTCGCACAAGATTTGGGAGGAATCGTGACAGTGCCCATCAACCATGCGATGGTTACATGGAAGGGTAAGAGAACAGCAACTGTGGCTTTGGCTGACTCTCAGTCAAACCCACAAGGGGGCAAGAGGGAGAAGAATGAGCGAAATTTTGAACAAAGTAAAGGAAAACTTGGGGGCAAGTATACCAAGATGTCAGTTCCAGAGGCTATCACATGCAGTGAGAAGGCATTCAGGGGCCTGTACGAACAATGGGTTGAGCATGGAGTGGTGAAACCTCCAACGCCTAAATTTGTGGTGACGGAAGAGATGAAAAGAAGACCAGATTTCTGTGTGTACCACCAGTACGCAGGACCTTCCACTATGGACTGTTACAGTATGCGGAGGATATACCATGAGAAGCTAGCAGCCGGAGAAATCGAACTGTGAAAAGAAAAGCACCATGTATGAAAAGCTACTTTCAAACCACAAAGGAAAAGAAACATGCAACATTATTACCCATGGTGTAGCCCAAGAGGTCGAAAAAAAAATCACCCAAGATGGTAGTCCACTAGAAAATGGTGGTTGAAGTATTCAAGAGTATCCCTTGCCAAGAAATTGGATGACCAAGGGAGGAAACACAAGAATTGACGAATTAAAAATCCACCCACGATGGTGGTCAAGTCCTCGTGGATTGCACTTGCCAAGAAATTGGATGACCAAGTGACGAGGCATGCAACTTAAGCCCTTATGAAACCCTATACGCTAAACAATTGGCACGACGTACCAAGGGATAAGGCACAAAGTTATACTTTCAACTTTAAAAGTAATCGAGGCACCTGACTATAAGTCCTCAAAGTTATACTTTCAACTTTAAAAGTAATCGAGGCACCTGACTATAAGTCCTCAAAGGTATACTTTCAACTTTAAAAGTAATCGAGGCACCTGACTATAAGTCCTCAAAGTTATACTTTCAACTCTAAAAGTAATTGAGGCACCTGACTATAAGCCCTCAAACCCGAGAAAGTTACACTTTATCTCTAAAAGTGGCGAACGTTATGCTTTATCCGACAAAAGCAAAATCTATTATTATTATCTTTATGAAATTTTTTGAAACATTGTGCTTTTCATTAAAAGCAATATGATTATTAATAAAAATGTCAAACTTTCACTTATACTTGAATATTCTTTGATTTTAAAAGTATGGATTCAAGTGTTAGTTTGCGAGAAATCGAAAAATTGCATGTTTCCTCTCATTATTATGAATATTGTTGTCTTGGAGTATTAATTTGAATAACTTATGATTCAATACTAAATATTGGGTCTTAAGGAAAAAATTCAAGTTAAAGACAATCACTAATGCTAAAGAAACTCTACTATGATAAATGACATATAAATGAGTTCTTTGATACAGGAAATAACAAAAAGCTACAAAAATCCATACCTAGAAGTAAGGAGATCCAGCCCAGCATGAAAAAATATTCGTCGGGAGAGGAGCTGCACAAATCACGGGCTTAGAGAATGCCTGTAGCTCCACGACATCTTTGTTGTGGGGTGGATAGCCGAGGTCACTAAAAGGCGAGGTGGCAGAAATCAAGATGAAGAAAGCGAGCTCCTCAACGGGCAAAGAAAGTAAAGCATCGATGCCCCCACCCAAAGAACTAGCAACTATACCCTCCCTTTTAGGTGAAGCCTTGGGAGAATCCTTCTGGGGAGGATGAAAATCAACAATAGGTTTCGCAGGATTCCCCCTCGGGGGAGGAGGATTAACTGCCATAATAGCATCAGCATCAACATGGGTGTCACCGGTACCCTCCAAGCTGTCATGAGAAGACGTTATATGTGGGCGTGAAGATGAAACTGTACTAACCACAGCAGGACCTAAGCCTACATCAGACCTGAAATCATCAACATTAAGGCTGACACGATCATCATGAGGTGAAGAGGACTCGACAACAATCATGTTATGTCAGCAAGGCTCACAAATAGTGGAGGTCGCCACCTCACTTGCCGTATCCATGAGAAATCCAATGGGAATATCATCATCATTATCATCATCATTACCATCTTCATTCTCGACAATCTAAAAACAAGGATCCTCGGCTTTACTCTAGAGCAAGTAAATCTCATCTCCCCGACAGCAGAGGATCCTGGGGGAGGAACTCGAGTAGGTACCCGAGATGAAGTCTGTAAGGATCGTGTCACCATGAAAGCATGAAGTATAATTGTAAGCCCATTTGACAGCCTCTATCAAGTATGCAACGCACTCGGTATCCCTAGGAGACAATCTGGATGGGCTACAAGAAGCTGAAGCAACAACAAGAAGACTGCAAGATATAGAATAAGAACGTAATTTGAAAAAGAAAAGGAAGCAGACATACTCTAACGTAACGAATGTGCATGAAGAAAAGCACCCGTGGGAAATCAACACAGTAAAAGCGTCATGATGCGTAGATCCCTACATAGCTGAATGCCCTACATGGTTGAATGTCCTACATGGTTGAATGCCCTATATAGCCGAATGCAGCGATATATGCCCGTGCTCTTTAGTATAGCTTTATACTCAACATTCCCGAGGATTTCGTCAGTCCAATGTTGCCATCCTTGAAGACGGTTTGATGAGTCAGACAGGAAGCGAAAGGGACTGAAAGGGTATTCTTGTTTCTCTATGCACATGCGGGGAATGCGACCGGAATGGGGGAAGTCATCCCAACCTCCGCAAGCCGCGACATACAGAAACAAGCCTTCTTTATCTGGTGCAGGAAAAGTTGTGCGATCGTAAGTCTTCAGAGCATCCGATAGACGAGGCCTGCAAGTAAGAAAGACTCGACATGAGGATACTAAGGATGTCAAGTAAGACATATGAACTTGAGTAGGCTTACCATGGCAAAGGGAGAATTTGAGCCTTTCACTTGAGAATACCTGAAAATAAGAAGAAATGAAGTCAAGGAAGGATCAAAATCACAATTATGAAAGAAAAACAAGATTTGAATTTTTTCCAAAAAACTTCGGACAGCCAAAATTCATCATTCAAAGCCATTTTTTGGGTTATTTTGATATGTGTCATGGCCGTTGGCGATGATTTTTGAAGTACTCGTCGATACGGTCGTTTTGATATATTATGGGCCCCGAGACTCCAAATGAAATAAAAGTTATGGTCAAAACAGCGATCACGATTCCCAATATTTAAATTTTGGTACCAAATCTCTTAGGATTCGCTCCCTAGGGTTCTCCCCCCTAGGGTTCGGCCCCCTAGGGTTCGGCCACCCTAGGGTTCGGTCACTCTAAGCCAAAAAAAAAAAATCCCTAGGGTTCGGCCACCTAGGGTTCGGCTAGGCTATCCCAAAAAAAAATAATAAAATAAAAAAATAAAAATAAAAATATAAAAAAAATATAAAAAATATATAAAAAAAATTAATAAAAAATTCCAATTTCCCCTGTAGGGTTCGACCACTTATAGGGTTCGACCCCCTAGGGGGATTTCTGTTGTGTACCTTGGCAATTTTGAGGCTCCACAAATCAATTTTTTCGGAACGAATGCTTCTTTGTCGCAATAAATATTGTATTTTATCTTTATTATCCGAGGGAACCCTACCGAGATATAATCCAAGTAACGGGGCTCGGAAGACAAAAAGAAAAGTTACAATAACCTGAAAAGAAAAGTAGGAGAAGCAAGTCAAGAAGAAGTTCGGAAGAAGGTACTCCAATCAATTGGAGAAAGATGATACTATAGGGTTCAACCCTTAGGCTTTGGCCCTATAAGGGTGGAATTGTTTTCTTACCTCTTTTCCAAAGATGAAGACTGTTGGCTTGACGACTTCTTGGTGAATCTTCAAACTTGAATGAGGAGAGCAAATGCCAAGACAAAAAAAATGCACGATGAAAAGAGAAGCCTACGTGACTTGGGAGATGTATATTCAAACTGCAAGCTTGCAATAGTAAAGGAAGCAATCTCTATGTTCCTTTTAAGGAAGATTTCACACTTTAAAGATAAGTTTATTTGAGCTTATTTCTAAATAAATATATAAATTTTCGAAAATTGTTTAAATTTGGTATTTTAATAAAATTTCGAAAATATATATATATTTGATAACAGTATGACAATTTCGAAATTATATATATATATATATATATATTGAATATTTGGTTTTCCTAAGGAAAAAAGATCTTGCTTTACAAAATTATAAAGGAAGATTTTGTTTCCAAATACTAAATTAATATTTGATTATTGGATTTTATTTAGTGATATCTGATGATCTTCCTTGTTTTTTAATTCTCATAAAATAAAGAAATAAATATTGAGTCAAATGAGGAAGCTTCAGATGATCTACCAAGCAGTACTTGGGCAAGTAAAGTCACACAAAATCGTTCACAAGCCTGGAATATTTTGCACAAGCGTCTCTCAGGAATCGTGACTCTCGCGCAGGGGGCAAATGTGGGTCCAAGTGCATATTAGGGTTCACATGACCTAATTAGATTAAATGTACAAATTAGGGTTTACAAAAAACCTAATTAAATGTACAAATTAGGGTTAATGTGACCTAATTAAATGTACTAGACCCAGGGAAGTCTCCATGTGTTCCAAGGCAGAAGACCCGTGGATGCGACCCATTTTGGGAATTGATTGAGGGATTGGATTGGTGGCTAGAAGAACAGGACACTTTGGGCATTACTTTGATGATTAAAGGGCATTTCTGGAATTTCTCCTTTAAAACATAATTAAAGGGTATTTCGAGAATTTCCCTTAAAACATGTGCCTGGCATGTGACTATTTCCCAGGAAAACTCTATAAATAGCCCCTCTATTCTAAGAAAAGGGGATCGCTCTCAAGACATTACACTTAGACTCTTGGAAGCTCTAAACACTTGAAACTCTCTCACAACTCGAAGACTCTAGAATGCTCTTGGAATCCCTGCTACCCTAACCCGGTTTCCGGATTCTAGGAGTTCTGTCACGTGTCATTAGACTAATTGCCCACCTGTTCTTCTCCCCTCTTCAATCAATCAATCAGTTCCGTACTCTTCGTGGATTTCTCTCCTCTCCAGCCAATACAAAACCCTAACCCTTGCAAGGTGTAATTTTCTTACCTACAAGTTGCTAACACCATGTAATGTTGTATGAATGTCTTCATTTTCTCTTCCAACTATTTAGTTTTGGAAGTTTGGTTCAATCTAAAGTGAATCTTTGTTTTTCTAAAATGGTTAACTATCGGTACATAGTTTGTGTCTTTGAGTCTATATGTTTTTATACCTTCCTGTTTAATACTTCACCCGTTTCAAAACTCAAAATTGACATAGAGTCATTTAGTTTTAATCATTGCAATAATGAAATATTGTAAATTATCTAAAAGAACTACTAATTATAAGATTTACTATTTCGTATTAGTGAATCATAACAATTTTCAGTTTAAAAATATTTTAAATTGAATTTTAAAATTCAATAATGTGATCTTATATTTTCGAATGGAGGAAATAATTATTAACTGCTATATATGTCATTGTTTTCCTTATTACAATTGCTATTATTATTATTATTATTATTATTATAGAATTTGGAGTATTTAATGTGTCATTTGCTTTGTACTTCATCTGAAACATCAATTAGGCAGTTATACGGGGTTTTCAATTTTTCATACCACATGTTTGAAATTCAGGTAAAACTAGATTAAGCATTCTTATACTGTATTAAATATATTGATTGAATTATTTTTTCTTGTTAATCATTTATAGAATATTGACAAGTTGGATAAAATTATTATAGAAGACAATTTTTTGTGCAGCTCAACTCATGTACAAGTATATGCAAGGTAATAAGAAGTTTCAAAATAAGTATATACGTGTGATTCAAGGTAAAGTAAGGGGTCTTAAGTTTCGGATTTACAATTTTTATATTTCAAATATTTTAAGGTATACATTGAAAGATACTTGGTGTAAGCTGTAAAAAATATGAAGTTGTTTCTCTATTTTCTGCATGTGTTTATTTTTTGTTTTCCATCTTTTGTAAAGTTAACTAATTATACATAGTTATGATGATTTTGGGTATGAAATGATGGTTTGTTTTGGTGGTTTGGATATTTATTGACGATAGTAAGTTTTGTAGACAAGTTTAGATTTTTCTTGGAAAATCATTTTTAAAGGAAACTCTCCCGGAATTTTTTGAAATTAGTAACGACTAGATTGATGTTTTGGTGGTTGGATATGTGTTGATGATTGAGTATGTATTAATTATTGTGGTGGTATGGTGAATTATAATAATTGTTATGTCTGATTGTAAGTTATTTTAGGTTGCAAAGAGTCTTTAGGTAATGTAGTACTTTTGAATTTTAATATAATTTTGCGTGTCCCCGTGCCTTCAGACACGAGCAATTACTAATTTTTCAATAATTCTAGGGAGCCCGGGAAATGGGAACCAGTTTGGGGACCGGTCCAAAATTTATTTATTTTTGTTTTCACTCCCAAATCACTTTTTAAAAAAAAAAAAATTAGTTCCAATAAATTATATAAATTATTTAGAAGCGAAAATAAAAATTGAACTGGTCCCCATTTCTCGGGCAACGTAGAAGGACTCATAATTTTTCTTGATTCCAATGTCCTTTTCATGCTCCCCTTCATCTACTCACTACAACTTATTAACTCAGTTGCCAACTGCTGCATATTATAATCTTTTCCCATCATAAATAACCATAAAAATTGCAACATGGAGACATAGGGCGTCAACCTTTACCTTGGCCAGCCAAATAATTTTGACATTATTTTATAATTTTTACAGAGAAAATTATAAAATAAAATTGTATAACAACTAAAATGAAACTAAAAAAAAGTAAAAGGACTAAAAGGATTATTTTGTCCAAAAAAAATCGAATGAATTTTTTTTCAATAGAACGAAACGAATATATAGACCCTTTGCCAAACGCGGCCTAAAGTATTCAATATATAACAAAAAGTCAAGTTCGCTAATAGAGATTATGATCCGACTATTACACTTATTTTTTAATTTTTTGTAATATATTTAACTACACAAATATTATGTTTAATGACAATACTAACGACATAATTATTTGTGACAAAATATATTTTATCGTTAATTATTTTTGAAATTTTTTATTGTTTAACTAAATATAATATTTTTATCAGTAAAAATATATTTAAAAAAATAAAAAAATAAATATAATGGAGGGATCTAATCCCAAGCCCCAATCAATAAATCCCATGTGCAGCTGCAAATAACCCATCCAGCTACCACTTTCCCCCGTCGTTGCTCTCTCTGTTTTCCCTTCACTTCCAAATTCCAATAAATAAAGTAACTTCCATTAATTTTTAATCTTGTTAGAACTAACTCATCATTATATAACTTACCATTTAATAAGTCCACTTTCTAAATAGGAGTTATTATATAGTAGTAGTACAAGTTGTCGCATTTTTATTATGATTAAATAAATTTCTTCAACGTTTAATACACAACAAAAAATATTCATTATTGACGACTAAAGAATGAGTACGAAAAAAAATATAAATATTGATTATGGTTAGTTATAACTATTGGACTCATTCATATATGATGAATTATCTACTAATTACACTATGACACATCATTTTATAAATTAATCAAATTTTACCGTCAAAATTATCAAAATATTCAATTAATTTATTTTTAGCTTTATTATATAATTTAATTGCATCACGTTTAGTAGTCATTCTACTTGTTTGTTTATATTTCAGTTGCAATGTGCTTTGAATGTAGTCGGTACAACGTGCATCGTCAAAAGAAGCTCCTTCTCGATCACCAACTTAGTTTGCTACTCCTTTTGTAATATTTGATCATAACTCCAATTGTGACCAGAACAATCAATTTGTGATTGAGAGCTTTATCAGTTATTTTATGTGATGTGATAAAAATATGTAACTGCAAGTGCACAGTATCAAGTTGAAGAACTGACAAGTACAAGTCGAATCCACATACAGAGACTAGATTAATTTCAATGTATCCTTAATTAATATTTTAGGTAAATTAGAAATAAAAATTACGGAGATGATTAATTAACTAAAATATGCAAATTCAAAATTAATAACGAAAACTATTAATGGAAAAAACTACCTAGGAATCCGAATCCACTAAGTAAATATAATAAATAATTAATATGGGCAAGTATAAGTTATGAAAAATTTACGGATCAACTATAATTTATCAAAACCTCGCAATCAAAATAAGAATCATATGCAATTAATGCGAAGGTAAATATGAAGACGAAAATAATTAGACACTAATTCCGGAACGGAAAGAAAATATTAATATGCAATACCTAGTTTTATCTTCATCCTAGGTATTAGAGATTTAGCTAGTCATGGAATTAAAACCTAATACTAACAATTGCATGAAATAAGAACAATAATTAAAAAGAGAATTTCTATTAAATCAATAAAAGAAAGTTACAAATACTCCCTCACACTAGTATCACGCGTGATTGGAATAAGAGAAAAGACAAAAGCTCTCAATCGCTAAATATCTCACTCTCTTCTGCCTGACGAAAAACAGAGGAAAAGAATAATAAAGAGTGGTATCCCCTCTCTCTAAAACAAAAGACCTATTTATAGGGAAAATAATTTTGTGCCATAATTTAGATTCATTTAACTTGGTCTCTTTTGTTCCTCTTTTATCCTTCTCTTTCCTTCTTGACTTCAACCTCTACATGGTAATCTCTCAAAAGTCTTTTTTTCATCTTTAAAAGCCGGAACAATTACCTTTTATTTATTAACCAAGATAAATAAGGTAAATCCTACAAAACAAAATAAAATATATTAGTTAAATAAAATATATATATAATGATAAATATGAGAATATTAAAATGTATAAAAAAATGTGTATATTATTATGCTCTACAAACACGACTCGTAGTGACGGAGTAATGTGTTATTTCCTTTAACCCCAAAGAAATTATTATATATTTTGCATTAGGCTTTTTTAATACCTTCTGCAATCCACACTTCGATGACATGATTCCAAACAGTCGTTGTACGTTTGTTTTGTTCACCGGTAAGACGTGAAAATATTGTACTCGAACCCGGAACGATATTTTCGGGCATAATGATATTTAGATCATTTTAAGTAAATGATGGTACTTGTGAAATGTTAGAGGAATCTATTGTAATAATATGAGTGTACTAATAAAATAAATATTATGATTTATGTGTATAATAAATTGTAAATATTATATAAAATTATAAGAATGTTAGAGGAATCTATTGTAATTGTTGTGGAGTAAATTGTGTGATTTTTATAAAGAAAAATTATAGCCGTTATACTGTTTTTTTTAATAGTTTTTTACCGTTCATTGGCTCTTGCATGTGACAGACTTGGGAGTCAATAAATCAAACAGTCACTTAGACATGTATATATTATAATAGCTAATTTATTTATATTAATTGTTACATGAGTCACAAGTGTCGTTGAGACTTGGTCCTTCAAATGTATATATTAATGTTTTATATAGCCTAGGTCCAAATCTCCAAGACTCCACACTACAAAGTCCAAGTTGGTGGTAGGTAGGCTGGTAGCCAATTCTTAGGCTATCATTATATTATATATATATATATATATATATTATGATAAATAATCTATAACACCTATTTGTTATGAATTAAAAATGGACAAATAACATTTTAACTTTTATGACATTGATCAAGGGCTGAAATTGAAATCCAGGATCCGCCGTTCGTTAGAATTTTTAGCGGACAGAATTAAATAATTTTCTAAACCGAAATACCCCCAATTACTAAGCCAAGGAGGGTTCTTTTTCTTTGCATTTCTTTGTGGCCACCCCCACTACTCCTGCTGGTAACGTCCACCCCCACCCCCAATATTTTTTGATATTTTCACAACAAAGTGTCGTTGTAGATGTATAACGACGATGAAATTAGCAGATATTTTTTGTAGCCTACTAAAAGCAATTAGGATTTAAACTTTGCTCTTGGACACTAGCTAGATGTACCCGTGGTGATAAATGTTAGAATCAAACATATTGATATAGGCTTAACGGGGTTGCAAATGGAGTAGCAAATGAATATTTGTAATTCATCTTGCAAAGATATACCGAGAGAGATGATTCGTACCCCAAAGTCTAAGATTATTATTATATATAAATTACTACACATCAATACATATTGGATACCTACTAATTAATTCAAAGTACCCCAAAATGTTATATAAAAGTATCATATATATGTAATTAGTAGGTATCCAACTCGTTTCGAGGGTGGATAGACTCAAGGATAAAATCAAACGACAAACATAGGGCAAGAACACCGAGTTCTCAAAAAATGTCTCACAAAGCCTTTTTCATTGAAAGTTCAATTGAAAGTAAAATGATAACTCTTAGGCTAAAACAAGGCTTAGAGCAACTTATAAAATTGACGCACTTAACACAATTTGAAGGCATTGAAGGTTTTGTCCAAAACACACGCGTGCGCACACACATCACATATAGGAAAACAACAAGATGTGCTAACCGTGTTTTTACGGAAGTCGGGGAGTGCCTAACACCTTCCTCTCGCTTAAGCAAACCCCCGAATTCCATGAATCTCGGGTTCCAAACCAATTCTACAAAGTCATATTGCGAAAATTCTAAAAATTCGGATGAGTTGATACATTCATTTGAACTTATTCTAACTGTCGACTCTTTCTAATTCGACCCGATCAATAAAATCAGGCTTTTCAAATTCGTCGGCATTTATATCGGTTTTTTTCCAAGCAAATCCCTTAGACAAATATTAGCAAATAAATAAATCAAAAATCTTAAAAAAAGTAGGAAACAGTGGAAAATTAAAGGAAATTCGGCTAGAGGTTTTCCCCGATGTCGACACATAGTGTCCGCAGTATTAAATTACGGACGGGACTGCAATGCAAACTAAAACGGCATCGTTTAAGGGCTGATCAGACCTAGTGTTTGCAGTATTAAACTACGAACGTGACTGTTGTGCAAACTAAAACAACGTCGTTTAAGGACTGTCCATACCTAACGTCCACAGTTTAATTCTGCGGACAAAAGACTTGTAGTAGAAGGGGTATTTTGAACATCTTTTTCGTTCACAGAATTAAACTGCGGACGAAATCTATTTTACGGTTTGATGAATGGATGAGTAGTTGAAATCTGTTATAAAGATAAATTTATTCTTATAATGTTTATATGAATTAATCACTTTTAAATATTTAACAATAAAAAGAATAAATGTTTCCGAAAAGCCGAGCCCCACCATCAAGATTATAGAAGAGAACCAACTCACGCCCCACGAGTTTTTATTAGGAGGTTCAGGTCTTTCAACTAGAAAAAGGACCTTCCTATACATTTTTGACACGTGTACAATAATTACTTTCTTAACCAATAGTCCACAACATGTGGGGACCAATTTATATTAATTATGAAAGACCATTACACGTGTCGAAAATGTAATGAAAGGTCCTAGAAATACCTGGACCTCCTAATAAAAATTCCACGCCCCACGCACGCCCCCTCCCTCCCCCCATATACCTCTTCACAGAAAAAATTGCACATATGCAGATAACCAACCCACCACCGTCCCCCTCCTTCCCCCATATAGATACCTCTTCGTAGGAATATTTTAGATCCACCAAACATCAGAATTTTATAGAAGAGAAAGAGGGTAGTGAGTGGAGAAAGAGTTAATGGATTTTTCGAACCAGATAATATTGTCTGAAAATTGTTCGGACTTGGGTAGCCGCAGCGATGCAGGAAGTGAAACTGTGGTGGGTTTTGATGGTGAGGCAAGAAAACTTGTTGAGCAACTTATGGGAGAAAAAAAGCAGCTTCAGATTGTCTCAATTGTTGGGATGCCTGGACTCGGAAAAACAACATTGGCAAGAAAAGTCTACAATGACCCTTCGATTGCGTATCATTTCTACGTTCGCGCCTGGACTTATGTCACTCAGGTGCCTCAAAAGAGAGATCTCTTGCTTGGCCTTTTAAGATCCGGTTTTGATTATAGAGATGAAGTTTCGAGCGACGAAAAGTTGAGTGAAATGCTGAAAAAAGGCTAAGCGGTCAGAGATATCTCATTGTCATGGATGACATATGGGGTATTAGGGCCTGGAACGAGATGAGGTTGTGCTTTCCAGATAACAAAAATGGAAGTAGAATTATATTCACCAGTCGACTTGCAGAAGTGCCTCAACAGGTACAAACTAAGAGCTATCAGCATCATTTGCCCTTGTTGACTGATGCTGAGAGTTGGGATCTACTTCAAACAAAGGTGTTTCAGAAAGAAAAGTGCCCTCCATGGTTGGTGGAGATCGGAAGGCATATCACTAAAACAGGGGAAAACAACTTGCAGAATTATATTCACCAGTCGACTTGCAGAAGTGCCTCAACAGGTACAAACTAAGGTCTTCCGCTTGCAATCGTTGTGATATCTGGACTTCTTGCAAAAGATATGTCACCGAATTGGTGGAGCAAGGTTGCCAAAGATATGAGTTCTTATGCCGATGGTGACTCAAAGCAGTACATGGACACATTAGCTTTGAGTTACAACAATTTGCCTCCTCACCTGCAACCGTGCTTCCTGTACTTTGGAGCGTTCCCAGAAGATTATGAAATCCCGGTGTGGAAGTTAATTTTACTATGGGTGGCCGAGGGATTTATTCATAAAACAGGGGAAAACAACTTGGAGGTCATAGCGGAAGGTTTCTTGAAGGATCTGATTGATAGAAGCTTGGTAATAGTTGCCAAAAGGAGATCTGATGGTGGAATCAAAGCGTGTATTGTTCATGATCTCTTGCATGATTTCTGCTTAACAAAAGCTCGTGAGGAAAATTTTCTGCAGCAACTAGAAAGGTATAAACCATATATTCCTATGTACCCAAGTCGGTTGTGCATCCATTCCCCTGTTTCTTTTAAAACAATTTCAACACCTTGTGCCCAAAATGTTCAATCAATTTTGTGTTGTGCAAGAAAATTCTATTTCCGCCTTTACGAATTAGAGAATTATCTTCTTAGGGAGATAATCCCATTCAGAGTTCTCAGGGTATTAGATTTATCATCTATGAAACTCTCAGCCTTTCCCCTAAATATAGGAGAACTAGTAAATTTGCGGTATATTGCAATTAGGGCTGAGAGAGGAAGTATCCCGGCATCAATTTCCAACCTCCAATACCTAGAAACCCTTGTTGCATTAATTGATGAAGGAGGTCTTGTAATGAACATATGGAAAATGGTAAACTTAAGACATATTTATATAAATGGTAAGATTAAGATTACAGCGGAATCCATTGATGGCCATATGTATGTACTAGAAAATTTACAAACCATCAAATCTTTGGATCCTTTTTCCGAGAACAGTGCGGAGGTCTTGAAAAGGACTCCCAATCTTCGAAAGCTGAGGTTTTATTCTTCGTCCGAGTTTCCCCCGGTGATTCCTAGTTTAGACAAATTGGAAAGTCTAGAAAAATTGACGTATTGCTTTTTATTTCTAAACCGTCTCAAGCCATTGAGTTTATCTAGTCCATTTATCTTTCCTGTAACACTTAAAAAGCTTAGTTTATTTGGTACTGGCCTGGGGTGGAGTGAAATGGAGAAAATTGGAATGATACCCAACCTTGAAGTTCTCAAACTACAGTTCGCATCCCTCGGAGAACAACGGTGGGAAACAAGTGATGGGGGGTTTCATCGGCTCAAATACTTGCAATTGAAACATCTTGATGAAATTGTGGAATGGAATGCCTCCAGTGATCATTTCCCAAACCTTCAACACTTGAAGTTGGAAGGCTGTATGAAACTAGAGGGGATTCCATTAGGTTTAGGAGATATATACACCCTGGAGTTGATTGAGGTCATTGATTGTGGCGCTGCTGAACAATCTGCCCGTGAAATTAAGGAAGATCAAGAGAACAAGGGAAACTATTCGTTGAAGATTTCGATGCGGAGTTGGGAAGGATGGAGTTAGAAAGTTATTCTTGAACAGACGTGGACTTCCGATTTGTGAAGCATAATAGGAAAATGCTATGCTGCATCCGTTTTCAACTTTTGTGCTAACGGATTTTTCTATAATACTCGGCAAACAAATGCTCCGAGTAGGGACGTATAATGTACCAATGTAAATTGTTTAGCAGGGTTTCTTAAAGTTTATTTTTATTAACTTTGTCTTTGTGTTTGATGATGACAACTGCCTTTTTTGATTATTTCCTATTTTTCGCACTATGCTACGGGTTATCTCGTGTTTGAATATTTAGATACTTACTGACATCTGACACCTCCAAACTTTTCGGCCCTTAGGTTGGGTTTCTTCTACAAATCCTTGTGATTTATTAAAAAAATTCTTCCATCCTCTATAGTCTATGCAAGAATTATTAATTGCAGTACTACATTGTGTAAGATGGAAGCTTCTAAAATATGTACTGCTCCCTCATACCAGAAAAAGAATCTCGTTTTAATTTTTTGAAATCAATTTATTGAATCTTCAAATTTCAAAATCAATATGGATTCAATTAATTTTAGTAAATACATTTGTAACTAATGAATTTAATTTTTTTTTGTTCTTTTTTCTGAATTTATTTTTATGTAGAAAATAGTAACGAAAATTTTGATATTTTTGAATTATGATTTTGATTTGTTAATGTCTTTGTTTTTTATTTTGAATTTAATTACAAAATTATTATACATAGAGATTGGAATGGATGAAATTAATTATGAAAATTTTAGTTTGATTTACAATATTGTTAAAAAGAATAAACGAAAAATATTAAACAACCCTTAATTGACTATTATGAACAGCTCAAAATTTCACGTACGTTGGCATTTTGTTTTTAAGTCATATCATTGCCTCTCCCACCTTCTAATGACAACATTGTTTGTATACAAAATTCTACCGGGATAGTTATAAAATAAAATTACATAATAACTAAAATGAAACTAAAGAAATGTACAAGGACTAAAAGGATTTTGCCCAAAAAACATTTTCAAATAAAACTATTTTTATAGAACGAAAAAAGTCAAGTCTCCATGTGTATAAGAAAAGTCAAGTCTCTAGGTGTATAAAAAAAGTCAAGTCTCCGGATACTCCGTGGATTGAATAGAGAAAGAAGGGCTAGTTGATCTCGCTTCTTGAATCTCCCTGGGCTTTCTTTACTTTTTATATTGGGTTAGCAATCCTTCTTAACTGAGTCGGGAAAGAAATAAATAAACGGCCTAATTCCATATATTAGTACATTTTTGAAAATAATTACAAAAATCATACATTCATAAAATAATTACAAAAATATTACACTTTTTCATTTTTATTTACAATATTAATACAATCTCTCTCTCGCCATCTTCAGGGACTTCATTTCAGCGTCGTGGGTTGGGACAGTGGTGGTTACGAATTTAATGGCAAGTTCAAATGCTGCAGTAGTAAAATTTAACTACTGGTGGCTTTAGGGAGGGGTGGGAAATGGTGGACGACGGCGGCGGCTGTGTCATTGTGATGGAAAACGAGTTGAGGAGGAGGAGGGTAACCAACCCTTAATACAAAGGTAATCGACCTTAATACATAGGTAACCAACCTTTAATACAAAGGTAACCAAACCTTAGATACAAAGGTAACCAAACCTTAATACAAAGATAATCAACCCTTAATACAAAGGTAACCAAAACTTAATACAAAAGGTATCTAACCTTAAAACAAAGGTAACCAAACCTTAATACCAAGGTAACCAACTTTTAATATAAAAGTAACCAAACATTAATACAAAGATAACCAACCCTTAATATAAAGGTAACCAAACCTTAATACACAGGTAACGAAACATTAATACAGAGGTAACAAAACCTTAATACAAAGGTAACCAACCTTAATACAAAGGTAACCAAAACTAATTACTACACTTTCAGAAATTGGTTACCTCCATACTAGTGTTTGGTTACCAGCGGATAGGGATAGGAATATGACTTGTTTTCTCAGTGGCTGCACTATGCAAAAACTGCAAGTGTGGATGTGGTTTGGTTACCTTGGTATGAAGGTTTGGTTACCTTAGTATGAATGTTTGGTTACATTGGTATGAAAGTTTAGTTATCCAATAAAAACTTAGACCTTCAAATCCTTTCTCTCTTCTCAGTGTTTTACTCTTTCAAGTAAAACAGCCAGCCATGGCGGCAACCAGTTGCTCTGCCGATCAGTTGTCGCAGTTCTTCGGCGCCAACACCAACAACCCCGCCGCAGCCGCCACCCTTATCTGCGACCAGTTCGCTGCCGTCTCCAACCGGTTCACCGATACCGGCTACGCCATCGACTCAACTTACCTCCACTTCTCCGCCTACCTCGTCTTTTCCATGCAGCTCGGTTTCGCTATACTCTGCGTTGGCTCCGTCCGCGCCAAAAACACCATGAACATCATGCTCACCAATACTGGTACTCCTACTTTCTCTTTATAGTTTCAGATCTCCACTTTCACTCTTTCTCTCTCCATATATGTACATACATATATTTAAAATATTTGTTATTTGAATTCCCGATTAATGTGAATTATGTTATTTTTGTAATTATTTTATGGATGTTTTATTTTTGTAAATATTTTTTAATTGTTGTATATTATTGATAAGGACCCTAAATAAACAGAGTCGAGGTCATACATCTTGTTCATTTTTTTTTTCTTGAAGTTAATAATAATAAAATGAAAACGGAGGATTTGCTTCATTATACTTATTTTTTAATTTTCTGTAATACACATTTAGCGATATAAATATTATATTTTGCGATACTATTTATAACATAATTATTAATGACAAAACTTATTTTATCACTAATTATTTGTGATAAATTTTATTATATTATTAAATATAATATTTATGTCATCAAAAATATATTTAAAAAAATAAAAGATAAATATAATGGCAGGGATCTATCTAATCAATAAAGCTGGCAACAAAAAAAAGAAGTGTCACAGTGTAAGTAACTTTTACAACAACAAAAGTTAATTCACAATGCAAAGGATAAATCGTTTTCAACTTTTGTGCTATACGGATTTTATTATAATACTTGACAAATGTTTGACTAATTAATAACATCACCGTAGCCGGATTCGATGCGAACAAATGCTCTAGAGTAGGTTCATCGGATTCGTATAGATGATATTTAGTAACGCTAGATTTTAAAATTTATTTATTTATATATTTATTTATCTTGATTTAAAATATCAAATATAAATTCACAATTTAATAAAAAAAACTACATAATAAATTTAATAATACAAACAAATCAAACACCCATTGGTATGTCCCTAAAACAAAATTGTATATTCACAATTCATGCCTTTATTGATTTAAATACACCATTAAATGACACATATGTCGAAAACTTATGTACTAATTAGCTTGAATGAATAAAATAAATAAGATTCAAAACTAAATAATTAACTACTAGTAGATAATTAATAATAAAAAATTAAAAAAAATTTAATGATATTTAATCTTAACCTTAAAAATTAGAAAAAATTAAATAGACTCATTAAAACAAAAATTGAAATTTGAATTTGAAATAAGATGTTAGAAATATCTGATTGTTGATAACTGACCCAATATTAATTTTAAAGGGGAGTACCACTTGACCATATTAGGCTTATACTTATATAAAAAAAAAAAGAATCAAAAAATAAGGGTGGGCACTTGCTCCCCTTGCCTCTTGCTGGATCCGACCATGGCTATTGGTTATTTATAAAGTCTTGCTATATATTTAAAAAGTTTTATACCTAATTAAAATTATAATTACGAAATACATTAATACATAAAATAAAATAAAATTATAAGTAGTCCATCAATTACATATTTTTAATATAAAATCATCACTAATACTTATTTATGTAACTGACAACAAAAGAATCGATACGTAAAATAGCAGGTATATATCATTGTCTACCTCATATATGAAATTTTAGATGCTTAATGACAATAACCAACGAGGATGTTGTTGATTATCCTGTTTCAAAAATTATTACTCCCTCCGTCCTAAATTAATTGCTTTTTTAGGACCTTTTAAAGTCAAATTGACTATTTTTAAAACTAATCTTTTTACTATTTTTTGCTAACATATAGGTGAAGATATTATAACCAAAAGAAAGTATATACAATTTATTACTAATTTCAATTTTTATAATTTTAGAAATATATTTATATATGCTTAATTATTAATTTTAAAAATAGTCAATTTGACTTAAAAAAGTCCTAAAAAACAATTAATTTGGGACGGAAGGAGTATTTTCAAAATTAGCTTATTTTTTTATCAATCAATTCAAAAGATTGAAATACATTAAAATTGTAACCTGTTACAAAATATAAAATAATTACAATTAAAAAAATAAAATAATAATTCTTTCAAATAAAATAACAGATAATTAGAAAAAATGACTCATCGTAAAAACAACTTAGTGGACACCATTAATATTAACTTTGTAGAACGAACTTTCTAAGAAAATGCTTCCGTCCTTCATGCAAGTATTATTTCAGTATTGAAGTTTCAAGTTTGTAACATGGAAGCTTCTAAAATGCGTACTGCTCCCTCGTTCCCAAAAAAAAAAAAAGGTCTTATTTTTAGTAAATGCATTTGTAATCAATGGACTTATTATTTTGTTCTTTTTTTGAATTTAGTCTCATTTTTTGTGTAGAATTTAATTATGAAAATTTTGATATTTTTGGTTTTTGATGCATTAATTTAGTTTCTTTTTATATTGAATTTACTAAATTTTGGACATAGAGATTGAATTGGATGAAATTAGTTATGAAAATTTAATTTTGAATTAACTGTTGGTAAAAAGAATAAATGGAAAATACTAAATAACCCTTAATTGACACCTTTCAACGTTGGCATTTAGTTTTTCCTATATCATTACCTCTCCTACCTTTTAAGGATCACATTGTTCACATGTAAAATTTTACGGAGAAAATTATAAAATCAAATTGTATAACAACTAAAATGAAACTAAAAAAAAAAAGAGTAAAAGGACAAAAAGGATTATTTTGTTCAAAAAAATCAAATGAATTTTTTTCTATAGAGCGAAAGGAATATATAGATCCCTTGCCAAACACGTCCTGAGGTATTCAATATATAACAAAAAGTCAAGTCCCCTAATAGGGTTATGATTCAATCGGTTACATTTATTTTTTAATTTTTTATAATATATATTTAACGATATAAATATTATGTTTAATGACAATACTAACGACACAATTACTGTATTTTATCACTAATTATTTTTGAAATTTTTTTATTGTTTAACTAAATAGTATAACATTTATGTCAGTAAAAATATATTTAAAAATTATTTTTTTTTATATATATATATATATATATATATATATATAATGGAGGGATCAAATCCCAAACCCCAATCAATAAATCCCATGTGCAGGCTGCAGCTGCAGATAACCCATCCACCTACCACTTTCCTGAATAATTATACTCTACCAAATACAAAAATGTGGGTACGCGTTGCAAATTTTTTTTGTCCAATTATAATTGTAAAAGTTATTTAATACATAAAATTATAAAAGGTAACATATTACATATTTAAATATCATTCATATTTATTTACATAATTAATAACAAAAAAGTCAACCGCAAACTATATTACTTCTTCAAAAATATCACAGAAGAGAAAAGAGTTGATGGATCTTTCCAACCAGATAATAATGTGGGAAAGCTTCCCACAACGTCATTCAAGAAATGAAACTGTTTACAATTTGAACTATTAAACAAGGTTCGTTAACTTTTAAAAGTTAATTTGAAATATTTTTGAACTTAAAATTAAGATAATTTATTAAAAAATTATTAAATAATAAATCTTATAATAAATAATACTATATCCGTACTAAAACTAGAGATACATTTTAATTTTTTAGAGTTAATTCGGAAAATCTTGAAATTCAAAATTGATATGAAGTTATTTAATTTTAATACAAACAAATATAAAAATTATAAACTAACTATAGAGTACTACGTACTAATTATCATCTTTGTTGTTTTTAAAACTTGAACGAAATTATATTAATTTGAGTCTTAGAATTTTACGAATTGACTTTAAAAAAGTCAAAATGTATCTATAATTTTGAAACGAAAATATTACTTTTTAGATATATAGTTTCGATATTTATCATTGTATTTATTAAAATTTAAAAAAATTATGTAAATTTTGAATTATAAAATATTTTCTAAATTAACTTTAAAAAATTAATAATAATCTTATATAATTTCTTGTAGTGAAATATCTTGCCATTTTTATTGCAGTGAATATAAAGTAATAGTGATTTAGCTTATAAGTTGGAATCTATTTCATCACAAGGTATTTTAAAAAAGAAAGGTGCCCTTCATTGGTTGGAGGAGATTGGAATGCATGCATATTACTAGAAAATGTTAGGGTCTACCACTCGCAATTGGTGGGATGGCTGGACTTCTTGCAAATGATATGACAACCAAATTGGTGGAGCCAGGTTGCTAAAGATATGAGTTCCCGTGCGGGTGGTGAGAAACATTACCTTGCACATTAACTACGAGTCGAGTAAATTTTATATGATTAGCTATGTAATCGATTATTATTAAAATATTTAATATCGTGTCATTTAAGATTTATTTGAAATTAAAAATTTAAGATACTTATCGTTGATCTGATTGAAAACAAAAGAGAGAGAGATAGTGATGTGCACACACCATCATTTTGGATGAACAAATTAACTTTTGTACTAAAGTTCAAAAATATTAACTTAATAAGGGTAGGTTTAGATTTTCAATAATATTTTAGTCACAAAAGATTGAATACAAAAATAAGATATAAAATTAGAATCATGTTATGTATTGCAAGAGATTTTTGTCGAATCGTGATTGTGACGTATATCAATATATGGGATTGTGTAAGATTATAAAATTGACCCACCACATTAGATACATCGTTAAAATATTATCAATCATAATTATTCACGAAACTCACAACTAAAAAGTCGACATATAAGTCACAAGATATATCATTATTCATAAAATTATGTAGATGATAATTATTGGCTATAACCAAATTGGACCCACAATGTAAGTGGATAATAATAATAATAATAATAATAATAATAATAATAATAATAATAATAATAATAATAATAATAATAATAATAATAATAATAATAATTATTATTATTATTATTATTATTATTATTATTATTATTATTTGAATCTATTCTGTGGATAAAAAGGTTGAGAAATGGAAGGGTACGAACAAGTACTACGTATTTATGCCACATAATTATCGTTTCAGACAATTAATTTAAATTGTTAACCTTTAAAGATTATAGAAGTCAAGACATAACAGTGTAAATTACAAGTTTAGTGCTCATGTTTTTGCTAAATTGTCAATTTGGTCCCGTTATTCCACAAAACACTTGAAATGGTATCCAAAGAAAGTGAGTCGTTATAAGCTTGTTAGTGTCCCAGTAGGCCAGTAGTATTCAATTACATATCTACCACCCCTAAGGTTATTATGTTATTTTACAGGTCCATCTTTTTTCATGTCAGTAAAATAAGGATTAATTTTTTTTATTCCTGCATGCTATCTATGTGACGCCCCCAAAATAGGTCCACAACCCATTTTGAGTCGCCAGTAACATTCTACAAAAATACAAATACGAATTTTCCCATTTACAACTAATATTTGTCGTGCAAAATACGACCACACACATACTGTGACTTTCCATACAAATATCGTACCGTATGGTACCACAGTATCCAAACCCAAATTATTAAAATGCCGTAAAAAGACGACAACACATGTTTTAAGTCTCTAGTACAATCATTATTAAATTATGCCATAACTTGATAAGGACAACCACTAACTCGGACCATCACTCCACTCTCCGGCTAGTCCCAGCTACATTTTCCTTTCCTGAGAAGAACAATGGAACAAAACTGAAAATGGTGAGCTCAAATAGCCTAGTAAGAAATATCATGACTAAGATAATGAAGAATAAAATTTATCTTTAGTCTTCAACAGAATTAAATCAGAGATTTAAAGATATTTTAATTGTTCAACAACAACAATTGCAGCGGAACAAACAATCCATTAGAAGAGTAAAGTAGATTATAATATCTATCATCTTCTATAAATTAAAGGATCACCACCAATATTTTATCCCTGTAACAACAGTCAAAAATTCCTGTTTATAAACATCCAAATCAACAGTTTATATTCAACAGTCTCTCTTTGCACTACGTGCCAAAGATATTTATTTGTAACATCACCGGTCATGATCATGCCAAACGCCAGTTCATCTTTGCACTACGGGCCAAAGAGAACTTTCACCATACCCCTTTGTTTGTAACACCAAAAGTCATGATTATACCAATACACAGTTTGGTCAAAATCATGTCAGGCCAGTTCATCTTTGCACTACGGGCCAAAGAGAACTATCACCACAATTTAAGTATGAGGATGAGGATGATGACAATGATACAGTGAGATTAAGAATAAGAAAAGCTTTATAATTTAATCAGTATCAAAGATTGACTAAATTGCCAACACGATAACCAAATTGTGGAGTCAAATTCAAGAATGATATTCAAGAAATTATTTCATGCTTCAACTATAACGTATAGAAAGATTCAAGTGAAAAGATATTAGATGAAGCACAAACTATTAAGGATATTCTACTAATTTTCAGGGATTTTCTCTATTTAAAAATAAGGTTTTGGAAACAAACAAGGATTTCTTATCATAAATGGAGAAATGTGAAAGAAAAAAATATCCCTTAAAGAGTACAAAAGAAATGATAAGTTATATGAGTATAACAGAATATATGAAACTGCAAATGGATTTTCACCTGTCATGCGATAATTCGCGTAGACAGATTATTTCCACAACAGATTAATAAGTAATGAATACGACGAGTTATTCACCAGGTATGCGTCAATCCGCACGAACAGGTTATACCCACAAATTTATAAGGAACAAATGCAAAGGGATATTCACCAAGTACGACACTCCGTACATACAGGTTATTCCCACAGAGTAATAATAAATAAATACAAAAGGATATTCACCAGGCATGCGTCATACCGCACGGACAGGTTATCCCCACAAATTAATATAGAACGAATAACAACCTTTATGAGTATAATATCACTTACGAACATGAAAACAAATGATATTATATATGAGTATAAAAGAAATGATATTCCCTACCTTAGTTAACAAGTGACTGGATGTTACTTTCTATGAAGTTTACTAACTTCGGATAATACTAGTATTCTCACAAATACTCACAATAGCCTAGCACACTAAGAGAACTTCAGAAATTTAGAGAGAGAGAGGAAGTATAAGCAATGAAGGTGTGAAAATTTCTTAAGCAAACCCTCCCTATTTATAGGAAAATCAAGGTGAGGGCATTATAGTCTTTTCCCTAAATTTTCTTGGTTTATTACTCTTATACCCTTGGCATAATCTTTTAATATCATCCATCCATTTTTTCTTCCATTTATATCATTCATCCATTTTTTCTTCCATTTATATCATCCATCCATTTTTTTTCTTCCATTTATATCATCCATCCATTTTTTTCTTCCATTATCAAAAAGATAAAACCATTATAAAAATAACTCCATTATCAAAATAAATCTCTTTTTCTGTATTATTGTGTTAAATGTATTAATATCACAGATAGCATATACTCGCAATACTGACAACCAGATTATTCCCAGGAAAGAGGGGGTCTTCCATAAAAAATGGCGCGCAATTAAATAACCCCTTTCCTTGACAGAATTTCTAGACATTGTCGATAATGCTAAAATATCCTATCAAATGATATAAGTTACAGTGTCGTGACAAATAGTAAAATATATTATGCAGATGCTAATTAACAATTATTGAATCAAGATACTATGCAATTGCTACTTTATCAATTATTGAATCAATAATATAAAACACTGTGCAACATCGTGAGCTACTGTGGAATACCGTGTGCTACTGTGGAATAACGTGTTTTACTGTTCTTTTTATCACCGGGTATTTTAACAGTTATCGGTTAAAGTTTTGCCGCCAATTTCTATCACTTTCTATATCCGACAGTTAACCCGTTGTGGGGCCCACTATCATTGACAATATTGTCATTTCGGCGCCGTCGTACGGTACCGAATATAATATTTCCCGACATACTATTTATCAGATAATTTGCATATAACACCCTTAACTATCATTTATAACAATTAAGCACTTCACTATTTAGAAAAATAATCATAAAGAAAATAATAAATTTTTATTTCATAAATTCGGGGTCTTACAATCTATGCCAACCATGAAAAATGAATAATTATTTTTTAACTTGAAAAAGTACATAATGAAGTAATGATAAGATATATAGCACTTAGTTCCAAGACCTTGACAGGTATCTCTTCGTACGTCAAATCCTCTGCTATCTCGTCTGGTTCTAACTCAATAATGTGGTTTGGATCTTTCACATATTTACGTAGCATGGATATGTGAAAAACATTATGAACACGAGACATGCTTGGCGGTAAGGCGAGTCTGTAGGCCACAGTTCCTACTCGATCGAGGATTTCAAATGGACCGATAAATCGAGGGTTAAGCTTTCCTCTCTTTCCGAATCGCGTAACACCTTTCCACGGAGCAACACGTAAAAATACATGATCTCCGACATTGAATTCCTCGTCTCTTCGATAAAGATCAGCATAACTCTTTTGTCGATCTTGAGTTGTTTGTATACGTTGCCGGATCATTTGGATCTTTTTCGTAGTCATACGTATCAACTCGGGACCCAACAATTTTGCCTCACCTACTTCATCCCAACATGCTGGAGATCGACACCTTCGTCCATACAACGCCTCGAAGGGAGCCATGCCTATACTTGCTTGATAACTGTTGTTGTAAGAGAATTCCACCAATGGCAAGTATTTGTCCCAACTTCCTTTGAAGTCTAGTACGCAGAGTCTTAATAGATCTTCGAGGGTTTGAATAGTCCTTTCCGATTGTCCGTCTGTCTGGGGATGGTATGCAGAACTGAATCGTAATTCAGTGCCCATAGCTTTTTGCAAGCTGACCCAAAATCGTGAAGTGAATCTAGGATCTCGATCAGAAACTATGGATACTGGCATACCATGCAATCTCATAATCTCGCTAATATACAAATTAGCAAGACGCTCGAGTGAATAGTTTTCTCGTATAGGCAAGAAATGAGCAGACTTGGTCAATCTATCTATAATGACCCAAATTGCGTCTAAGCCTTGAGAAACTTTGGGAAGACCTGTCACAAAATCCATGTTGATGTGTTCCCACTTCCATTCTGGAATCTCAAGTGGTTGCAATGGACCCCTTGGTACTTGATGCTTCGCCTTGACACGTTGACAAGTTAAACATCTTGCGATAAACTCTGCAATTTCTCTCTTCATATTGTTCCACCAAAATGTATGTCGAAGATCACGATACATTTTGGTACTTCCAGGATGGATTGCAAACGGTGTGTTGTGCGCCTCCATCATGATTTTGTATTTCAAGTCAGGGTCGTTAGGAACACACAGTCTAGAGTTGATTCGCAATATTCCTTCTTCATCGACTCTTGCTTCTGGAATAGCACCTTCTTGCACCTTCTTTTTCATATTCATCAACTCTGGGTCTGTAACTTGAGCAGCTTTAATTTTGTCGATTAAAGCCGGTTCTACTTGTATATTTGCGACCTTCACGTGGGTTCCTGGAGTCTTTAATTCTATCTCCATCTTTTTTAAATCATCCAAAATGGGCCTTTGAGATGTCAATAACGCACTCGTACTTGCATATGATCTTCTACTTAATGCATCAGCTACTACATTCGCCTTTCCAGGATGGTACTGGATGGTATGATCGTAATCTTTCAACAGCTCGAGCCAACGCCGTTGTCGCATGTTGAGTTCCTTCTGGGTGAAGAAATATTTGAGACTTTTATGGTCTGTATAGATCTCCACTTTCTCCCAATACAAGTAATGTCTCCAAATCTTCAACGCGAAAACAACTGCTGCCAACTCTAGATCATGAGTAAGATAATTCCTCTCATATTCCTTGAGTTGTCGAGACGCATAGGCTATAACCTTCCCATGTTGCATGAGAACACAACCTAGTCCTTTGTTTGAAGCGTCGCTGTAGATGACAAATCCTTCCGATCCTGAAGGTATTGCCAATACAGGTGCTGAAATGAGCCTTCTTTTGAGTTCTTGAAAACTCTCCTCGCATTCTTTGTTCCATCTGAATGTAGTGCTTTTCCGAGTCAGTTGAGTTAATGGAGTGGCTATTCGAGAAAATCCTTCTACGAATCTCCGATAATAACCAGCTAAACCCAGAAAGCTTCGTACTTCGGTTACTGACTTGGGTTGTTCCCAATTTGATACTGCTTCAATCTTCAATCTTCGCCGGGTCAACCGAGATTCCTTCCTTAGAAACCAAGTGACCAAGGAATGCAACTTCCTCAAGCCAAAATTCACATTTCTTCAACTTAGCATATAACTTGTTTTCACGAAGTTTTTGGAGTATCAGCCTCAAGTGTTGCTCATGATCTTCACGACTTTTAGAATATATGAGAATGTCATCAATGAAGACAACCACAAAATGATCCAAATATTCCTTGAATATCTGATTCATCATATCCATGAAGGCACCAGGAGCATTAGTCAATCCAAAAGACATGACCAGAAATTCATAATGCCCGTACCGAGTTCTAAAGGCAGTCTTTGGAATGTCATCAGCTTTAACTTTCAACTGATGATATCCAGAACGAAGATCGATCTTTGAAAAGAATTGAGCACCTTGTAACTGGTCAAACATGTCATCAATGCGAGGTAACGGGTACCTATTTTTGATGGTGACATGGTTTAACTCCCGATAGTCAATGCAAAGTCTCATACTCCCGTCTTTCTTCTTTACGAATAAAACAGGAGCACCCCAAGGCGATGTACTCGGACGTATGAAACCGCTCTCTAACAACTCCTGTAGTTGGACCTTTAACTCTTGAAGTTCAATAGGGGCCATTCGATATGGGGTTTTGGAAATAAGTTTCGTACCGGGTTCAAGGTCGATACAAAATTCAATTTCACGGTCTAGGGGTAGGCCAGGAAGTTCTTCGGGAAATACGTCAGGGAACTCATTAACAATAGAAATATTTTTCAAATCTGACGTACTTTTATTTAAATCCGTTACATGGGCTAAGAAGGCTTGACATCCGTTTTTCAATAAACGAATGGCTTTGTGACTAGAAATGATGGTTATTGATTTCAATGGTTGGGTTGCTTAAATTCGCATAATAGGTTGATTAGGAATATGAAAACTAATAACCTTACGAAAGCAATCAATTTTAGCATGATGAACAGTTAACCAATAAATTCCTAAAATCACATCAAATTCATGCATGTTCAAGGAGATAAGATCAACAGGTAATGTGAGGGTGCCGATTTGAACAAAGCAAGATTTATAGACCGTAGATGTAACGAATGTTTGCTCTAATGGTGTTTCGACAGATAAGTCAAAATCTAATTTTTCAGGAGTCAAATTCAGGCGTTGAGCACATGTTGGTGAAATAAAAGAGTGGGTAAAACCAGTATCTAATAAGGCATAGACTTCATAAGAGTTAATAAGTAGTTTACCCGTTATAACCTCGTTCGAATTCTGCGCTTTTTTGTGACGTCACAACAAAAGCTCTCCCCTGGACCACAGACTTTGACTTGTCCGTGACCGCCTTCGGTGTCATCATCGCAGCTAAACTTGACTTCGCTGCATGACAAAAGCGAGCTATATGGCCTTCCTTTCCACAGTTGTAACATACTTGGGATGGCGATTGTGTACAATTTGGACTGATGTGTCCTTCCTTCCCACACCTGAAACATCTAACAGGTGGTCGTTCTCCTTCCTTCGAAACTGGTACTGGTGCTGGTACTGACGTTGGTGCCTTTCCATGGTTGTTGCTGAATCTCCTCTTCTTGGAATTGTTGCCACTTGACTCACTCCTTCTGTTATCCGGGCCAAGATTACCACCGAAGTGGTTACCATTTCCGGTGTTGTGATTCCCTCCTCGCTGATTATCATTATTCTGATAATTGCTGCCACCATTACGATTATTACCGTGATTTTGCTCTCGTGGTTGGGTGTTGCTTCCTAGTTGTAGTAGTCCTCTTTCCTACTCCACTACTTGAGCCTTATCCACAGCATCTGCGTATATACAAATTTTATGAGAAACGAGATATTGGCGAATCTCTGGTTTCAAACCTCGTAGGAACATTCGTGTCATTCGTTTTTCAGTATCCACCAAATGGGATGCAAAACGCGACAGCTCGGCGAACTTGGCTTCGTACTGTGACACCGTCATGTTGTTCTGTTCCAGTTTGATGAATTCTACCTCCTTCATATGACGAATACTTTCCGGGAAATATTTCTCATTAAATAATTCCTGGAACTCGACCCAAGACATCTCGAGTGTCGAATGATGTGTACGTTTCACAGATTCTCACCAATGATCCGCTTCTCCTCGCAACATAAAGGTGGCAAAAGGAACCTTTTGGTCGTCCGTGCAACGCAGTACATCGAATATCTTTGTTAATTGTTTAAGCCATGCCTCTGCTTTGAGTGGATCTGGCTTGCCGAAAAATTCAGGTGGTCCCAATTCTTTGAACTGCTTGGCAGTGACCATCCGTACATTATCAGCATTTCTGCCAGTATTGTAGACAGGAGCTCTTCTTGCCTGGTTCTGCAGGTATTGCATAAAGTTCCTAAAAAATTCATCATTCATCCGGTTGTTAGCATCATGATTAGCATCATGGTGTTCTGAGTTTGCACCCGTATTATTTGTGGCTTCCTGGTTTTCAGCCACAATGGTCTCATAGTGAATCTCTTGGTTTTCAGATGCCATTCTGAAATGTGATTAAAAAACAAAGATTAGTTAAAGAAATAGACATGCAATATCTTGTCCATATAACCAAACCAATTACTTAAATAACCAAAAATAGCTTAGGTAGGACACACTAGCAAAGGATTTTACTCGTCTCTCCCCTCCTAGTTCTAATCCCAGATCTCTACCAGAGATCATATCCCTAAGCTCTGATACCAACTGTGATGCCCCCAAAATAGGTCCACACAACCCATTTTGAGTCGCCAGTAACATTCTACAAAAATACAAATACGAATTTTTCCATTTACAACTAATATTTGTCGTGCAAAATACGACCACACACATACTGTGACTTTCCATACAAATATCGTACCGTATGGTACCACAGTATCCAAACCCAAATTATTAAAATGCCGTAAAAAGACGACAACACATGTTTTAAGTCTCTAGTACAATCATTATTAAACTATGCCATAACTTGATAAGGACAACCACTAACTCGGACCATCACTCCACTCCCCGGCTAGTCCCATCTACATTTTCCTTTCCTGAGAAGAACAATGGAACAAAACTGAAAAGGGTGAGCTCAAATAGCCTAGTAAGAAATATCATGACTAAGATAATGAAGAATAAAATTTATCTTTAGTCTTCAACAGAATTAAATCAGAGATTTAAAGATATTTTAATTGTTCAACAACAACAATTGCAGCGGAACAAACAATCCATTAGAAGAGTCAAGTAGATTATAATATCTACCATCTTCTATAAATTAAAGGATCACCACCAATATTTTATCCCTGTAACACCAATCAACAATTCATGTTTATGAACATCCAAATCAACAGTTTATATTCAACAGCCTCTCTTTGCACTACGTGCCAAAGATATTTATTTGTAACATCACCGGTCATGATCATGCCAAACGCCAGTTCATCTTTGCACTACGGGCCAAAGAGAACTTTCACCATACGCCTTTGTTTGTAACCCCAAAAGTCATGATTATACCAATACACAGTTTGGTCAAAATCATGTCACGCCAGTTCATCTTTGCACTACGGGCCAAAGAGAACTATCACCACAATTTAAGTATGAGGATGATGACAATGATACAGTGAGATTAAGGATAAGAAAAGCTTTATAATTTAATCAGTATCAAAGATTGACTAAATTGCCAACACGATAACCAAATTGTGGAGTCAAATTCAAGAATGATATTTAAGAAATTATTTCATGCTTCAACTATAACGTATAGAAAGATTCAAGTGAAAAGATATTAGATGAAGCACAAACTATTAAGGATAGTTTACTAATTTTCAGGGATTTTCTCCATTTAAAAATAAGGTTTTGGAAACAAACAAGGATTTCTTATCATAAATGGAGAAATGTGAAAGAAAAAAATATCCCTTAAAGAGTACAAAAGAAATGATAAGTTATATGAGTATAACAGAATATATGAAACTGCAAATGGATTTTCACCTGTCATGCGATAATTCGCGTAGACAGATTATTTCCACAACAGATTAATAAGTAATGAATACGACGAGTTATTCACCAGGTATGCGTCAATCCGCACGAACAGGTTATACCCACAAATTTATAAGGAACAAATGCAAAGGGATATTCACCAAGTACGACACTCCGTACATACAGGTTATTCCCACAGAGTAATAAGAAATGAATACAAAAGGATATTCACCAGGCATGCGTCATACCGCACGGACAGGTTATCCCCACAAATTAATATAGAACGAATAACAACCTTTATGAGTATAATATCACTTACGAACATGAAAGCAAATGATATTATATATGAGTATAAAAGAAATGATATTCCCTACCTTAGTTAACAAGTGACTGGATGTTACTTTCTATGAAGTTTACTAACTTCGGATAATACTAGTATTCTCACAAATACTCACAATAGCCTAGCACACTAAGAGAACTTCAGAAATTTAGAGAGAGAGAGGAAGTATAAGCAATGAAGGTGTGAAAATTTCTTAAGCAAACCCTCCCTATTTATAGGAAAATCAAGGTGAGGGCATTATAGTCTTTTCCCTAAATTTTCTTGGTTTATTACTCTTATACCCTTGGCATAATCTTTTAATATCATCCATCCATTTTTTCTTCCATTTATATCATCCATCCATTTTTTCTTCCATTTATATCATCCATCCATTTTTTTTCTTCCATTTATATCATCCATCCATTTTTTTCTTCCATTATCAAAAAGATAAAACCATTATAAAAATAACTCCATTATCAAAATAAATCTCTTTTTCTGTATTATTGTGTTAAATGTATTAATATCACAGATAGCATATACTCGCAATACTGACAACCAGATTATTCCCAGGAAAGAGGGGGTCTTCCATAAAAAATGGCGCGCAATTAAATAACCCCTTTCCTTGACAGAATTTCTAGACATTGTCGATAATGCTAAAATATCCTATCAAATGATATAAGTTACAGTGTCGTGACAAATAGTAAAATATATTATGCAGATGCTAATTAACAATTATTGAATCAAGATACTATGCAGTTGCTACTTTATCAATTATTGAATCAATAATATAAAACACTGTGCAACATCGTGAGCTACTGTGGAATACCGTGTGCTACTGTGGAATAACGCGTTTTACTGTTCTTTTTATCACCGGGTATTTTAACAGTTATCGGTTAAAGTTTTGCCGCCAATTTCTATCACTTTCTATATCCGACAGTTAACCCGTTGTGGGGCCCACTATCATTGACAATATTGTCATTTCGGCGCCGTCGTACGGTACCGAATATAATATTTCCCGACAAAAGGAATATTCCCCGACATACTATTTATCAGATAATTTGCATATAACACCCTTAACTATCATTTATAACAATTAAGCACTTCACTATTTAGAAAAATAATCATAAAGAAAATAATAAATTTTTATTTCATAAATTCGGGGTCTTACAATCTATGCCAACCATGAAAAATGAATAATTATTTTTTAACTTGAAAAAGTACATAATGAAGTAATGATAAGATATATAGCACTTAGTTCCATGTAATTAAGATCTCATTCTTTCTTTAATTTCACTCCTAAAATAACACACAATTTGTGATGCAACTGGGAAGCAAACACATAGACATAGTCAGGCATTTGATCTATGAATATATATAATGGCTGAATAATATATATGTCCCTTTAATTTGTCATTCAGTTTCAAAATAGTCTCTAAAGTTCATTTTTTGTCAGTTAGGTCATTAAAGTGATATTTTTTGATGTTTTCGTTCTTTTTACCCGATTTAACCCTAACCCGACTCATTCTAACCAAATTTTGACCCAACACGGCCAAATTTCAACAAATTTTTTTTTAAACAAAGAAACTAAAAAGTTTTAAAATTATTTTAAAAATAATAATTATTTTAAAATTCTTCTAAAAATATAATTTTATTTTAAAATATTAAAAAGTATTATTATTTTAAATATTTTTAAAAAATATTAATATTTTAAAAATTAATTATTATTTTAAAATTTAAAAATAATATTTTTTTCATTTTTTTATGTAAAATACATAAGAGTAAAAGATAAATTAAAAAAACTGATTCAATTTTTTTTATATAAATTAAATTTTTTTTAAAATAATTATTATTTTCAAGGAAAAAATTTATAATTTTTTTCAATTTTTAAAAAAATGAGTAAAGTTTTATAAAATATAGATTCAAGATAATTAAACTTTATTTTCAGAAAAAAATAGAAAATTTTAATTTTTTAAAAAAATGAGTAAAAAAATTTAAAATATAGATTCAAAAAGTAAAAAAAAAAAACTTTATTTTCATAAAACAAAACTAGAAATATTTATTTTTTAAAAGATGTGAAAATTTTCATAAAAATAATTAAGAATTAAAAATTTTAAACTTTAATTTTTTTGAATCTATATTTTATGAAACTTTACTCATTTTATGAAAAAAAAAGAAAAAAATTTCTACTATTTTTTCCTGAAAGTAATAATTAGTTTTAAAAATATTTAAAATATTAATTATTTTTAATATTTTAAAATATTAATAATTTTGAAAAATATTTTAAATAATAATATTTTAAAATAAATTTGTATTTTTAAAAGAATTTTAAAATAATAATTATTTTGAAAATAATTTTAAAACTTTTTAGTTTTTTAAAGAAAAATATTGCTGAAATTAGGTCGGGTCGGGTTGGGTCAAAATTTGGTTAAAATGGGTCGAGTTAGGGTTAAATTGGGTAAAAGGAATGAAAACGTTAAAAAATATCACTTTAAGGATATTGACGAAAAATAAATTTTAAGGACAACTTTAAAAGTGAATAACAACTTGGAGGGACAGATGTGTCATTCAACCATAATATAATTGGTATATTATCTTCTTTCTTTTGGTTTGTGGGGAACTTACTTTCCCGTTCCTACCTCCACTTTCACAACTTTACTCCATTAATATTCATGCTCATCCAACTTTTCCTTGGTCCCCCACCCCCCACCCCTAGTTGTTTTAAGGACAATGATTTCAAAGTAAAATAAGGACTAAAATATTAAGAAAAATTAATATTTTCAGCACAAAAAATAATATTATTTTTGGAGTGCAAATACAACCTATAGTTATACAATAGGAAAGGCAAGCAACTGAATGTTGTCTTTTTCTGTATCTACCGAATATCATAATATCATAGAGGATAAGGTTTTCAAGAAAGAGGTCATATAATTTATAGAGAAAGAGGGGATGGATCTTTCCAGCCAGATAGTATTGCCTGGAAAAATCCCACAAGTAGGAAGCTCTAGTGGCAGTTTTTCGGAAGTCGGTAGCCGCCAAGATGCAGGAAAAGAAACTGTGGTGGGTTTTGATGATGAGGCAATGAAAGTGGTTGAGCATCTTATGGGAGCAAAGAAGCAGCTTCAGATTATCTCAATTGTTGGGATGCCTGGACTCGGAAAGACAACTTTGGCGAAAAAAGTCTACAATGACCCTTTGATTATTTATCATTTCTACCTTCGTGCCTGGATCAATGTTACTCAGGTACCTCAAAAGAGAGATCTTTTGCTTGGAATTTTGGAATCCGGCTTTGATTACATAGATGAAGATAACAATACGAGCAATGAAAAGTTAAGTGAGATGTTGAAAAGGAGACTAAGCGGTCAAAGATATCTCATTGTCATGGATGACATATGGGATATTGGGGCATGGAATGATTTGAAATGGTCCTTTCCAGATAACAAAAATGGGAGCAGAATTATATTCACCAGTCGGCTTGCAGATGTGCCTTGGCTGGCTCAACTTGAGAGCTATCAACATCATTTGCGTTTCTTAAGTGATCATGAAAGTTGGGATCTATTTCAATTCAAAGTATTTCAGAATGAAAGTTGCCCTCCATGGTTGGTGGAGATTGGAATGCATATCACTAGAAAATGTCATGGTCTACCACTTGCAATTGTTGTGATAGCTGGACTTCTTGCAAATGATATGACACCAAACCGGTGGAGACAAATTGCCAAAGATATGAGTTCTTACGCTCATGGTGAGAAGCAGTACCTAGACACATTAGCTCTGAGTTACAACCATTTGCCTCCTCACCTGCAACCGTGCTTCCTGTACTTTGGAGTTTTCCCAGAAGATTATGAAATCCCGGTGTGGAAGTTAATTTTCTTATGGGTGGCTGAGGGATTTATTCACAAAACAGATGAAAAGAACTTGGAGGAAATAGCGGCAGGTTTCTTGAAGGATTTGATCAATAGAAGTTTGGTAATAGTCGCCAAAAGGAAATCTGATGGTGATATCAAAGCATGTATTGTTCATGATCTCTTGCGTGATTTATGCTTAACAATAGCTGACGAGGAGAATTTTCTGCAGCAAGCTGAAAGGTACAAATCATATTCTTCTCTTTTACCTAAAAGCAGAACTATGCCGCGTCGGTTGTGCATCCATTCTCTTGCTTCCTTTGAAACAATCTCAATGCCTTCCTCCCAAAATGTTCAATCTATATTGTGTTGTACCGGGTTGATATTTCATCCTCCTGCCGAATTAAACAAAATTGTTCTTACTGTATTCAAAGATCTCAGGGTATTGGATTTATCATCTCTGCCATTCCCCACCTTTCCCACAGAAATAGTACAGCTAGTAGATTTGAGATATATTGCACTTGGGGCTACTAGCGGAAGTATCCCTGCATCAATTTCCAACCTCCAATGCCTCGAAACTCTTATTGTAGAGTTTCCGCATCAAAGAGTTTTTGTAGCAAAAAACATATGGAATATGGTAAAGTTGAGACACCTTATTCTATCAGGGAAATATAATTTTGAAGATCCTTGCTTTAAAGAAGCGGAACACAGTGATTGTGATCCATATGTAATAGAAAACTTACAAACCATCTCGTGTCTGAATACTTCGTTAAAGTCTAGCAAGGAGATACTGAAAAGGACTCCTAATCTTCGAAAGCTGCGCTTTTCTGGAACCATGTATCAAAAGATATTGAGTATTCCTAATCTTGACAAATTAACTCATCTAGAAAAACTGAAGTTGCTCATCAAATATAAACAAGTGAATCGCGAACCAGCTATCTTATCTAGTTCAGATATGTTTCCTGTAACACTGAAGAAGCTTACGTTATCATATACTCATCTGAAGTGGAATGAAATGCAGAAAATTGGAATGTTACCCAACCTTAAAGTTCTCAAACTAAAAATCCGTGCATGCTTCGGAGAGCGGTGGGAAACAAGCGATGGTGGGTTTCGTCGCCTTAAATACTTGAAGTTGAAACAAGTAGATATTGTGCAATGGAATGCCTCCAGTGAGCAATTCCCAAACCTTCAGCACTTAAAGTTGGTTTCTTGTCGGCGACTAAAGGAGATTCCATCAGGTTTAGGAGATATATACACCCTGGAGATGATTGATGTCAGGGATTGCTCCTCTGCTGTTGAGCAATGTGCACTTAAAATGAAGGAAGATCAAGAGAGCAAGGGAAATGATTTGTTGAAGATTTCAGTTTCTGGCCCTAAGTTTACAAGTATATAACTCTAGGCTTTCTTCCTACCAATTCATCGCCACTGATCATGAATGGTTCTGGATTAAGGCTTCAATTGATCACCGGTCATGTGTGGCTTTGAGAGTGACACGGCAGCTCAAAATTAAATCAACCGATGGGATAGAAAGGAGCAAGACTGTGTCGTTTTAAAGGAGCCAAAATCTTTTACCACAGTAGATCGGCCTGCCCGAGCAGATGCAAGTTTGCATCTTGAATCTCAATTCCAAACTTGAAACCGTAAATATACAGGAATAAATCAATAAATCATTCTTCAAACAACCGGAAGCTCTAAATTCAAAGGTCTCGTCTCTTCTCGTCAGTCCTGTGACCCACCTATCCCTGTCATCTCTCCTGTTTTGTTTCAATGGATTCTGTCATTCCGGCAAAAATTCAGGAAAAGGAAAACTCAATCTCTTTGTAGGTATTCTACCATCTCTACTTGATTCTGGGAAAGATTTCATCTGTAGTTTTAGATTGATAGAACTCTGTATGTGCAACTATATGTATTTATCTCGATTGTTATGCCAAAAAATGCTATAAAAAAATGCACGAAAATAGTGATGAGTAGATGAATCCAGTATATTGTATTATCAGATTTGAGTTTTTGTTGTATTTACTGGAGTTTCAATTCTATTTCCTTGTTCATGGAATTTTAATACATTTTATGTAATTGGTAGAATTTCGGCCAGCAATTTAGAAAAAGACTTCATTTTTTTTATAAGTAGTTATTTGAGAAGATATTTCGTTCAGTGTAATCTTTATTTGAGAAGACATTTTATATTGCTTACTACCTGGTGGAGTATTTTTTTCTAAGCCAATAGAATCTTCTGTCTGGGGATGCACTCCTCATTTTGGGTATGAAGGTATTCAGAATTCTAAATGACATTTGGCTGAATTTTATGAATATGATACTTTATATTGTTTTACTTTATCAAACAAAGACAAACTGATATGATGCTTCATATTGTTTTCATTATTCATCAAAAGTTGAAAGCAGACTAATTGATCTAAATCATCGTTTATATTACAGGGCATTTCAAGGCATGTGTTTGTATGCATGCTTGCACACCCTACAGCCTGTGTAAATTTGCATGTATGAGACACGTTATTTGACACTATAGTTATTTAAAGTGGCACATTGTCTTATTCCATGATCTTAATTCAGTCATTAGTTCTCAGATGTTTTATTAGTTCTATAAGTATGATGCGTTACATGTTCATGTTTCTATATAATTGTAGATTCCAAACTACTGCCGGTCTTAGACTTCTATTACCTGCGTGATGACTCTCCTAAACATGTTAATATATGGGTTCCATGTACCCTGTGTCATTCATGATTTATGTTGCTAAAGTAATTAGGTCTTATGAAATTGGCATTACTTAATAGTATATGCATTTCATATAAACACACTTAGGTTTGTCATCAAAACTTTGAAATCCTTCATGGAAACAATTGATTCTAGAATGTTATGAAAGTTTTTTGCATGTAGCTTCGACACACACACACACACATATATATATAAGGAGCTGATTCATGGCAAAAAATGGTGGCTATAAGACCTTACATGGCCACCACATCTTGCACCTTTCATTATAAGATTTTACGGTCACGATTTAAAAACAAAACTCGCGTACGAGCTACCGCAACACAATGTTGTTACGAGACTTGCCTATCGCAACACAGTGTTGCGGTAGGTAGTATTTTTATAAATCATGGTCGTAGGATCTATAAATAGATAGTGTAGATATGGTGGCCAGAAATTGATCCATAGTCACCATTTGTTATGAATCAACTCATACACGCGCGCGCACGTATCATGTGTATATATATATATATTCATTCTTGGGATGTTAAATGTTGGGGCCATACACATACATACACCATAAGGTTTAATTACAAACTAAAGACTGACCTCTTCAATGCAGGGAAACTTAGTAGTTGGTACCTAAAGAATCAATATTTTCCTTTGGTATGAAGCCTCTAGCCGATTATTTCACAGCAAAGGCCTCAAAATCAGAATTTATGGGTATGCAGGGTATTCTCTGTCTTTCAAATTAAAATATTTTTGTGACTTTACTAAGAAAAAACTGATTATTCTCAAGTTTGATAATTGCCACAATAATAAAGTTAGTTCACATGAACGGTATATAAGTTGAACTGAATCATTGTTTTAATGTATATGACTTGGCTCTCTGTAATATAATTGAATATCAATGAGTTAATCATCTTTTGAAGAAGAAAGATGCATATTTTATTCTTACGAATGAGACTATTTTCAGAACTTGGCAGTGTTATAAACGCTGTGTATAAAACATGCAATCTTGAAGGGTTTATCCATATGAGTATTGAAAATTGTGCGATGACTTAGCATTATTGCTGGAAACAAGCCTTGCAAATTTAATGAATCATTACCAATTCATATCTTCATGTCATTCTTATTCGTTTTTTTTGTTCAATGTGCATGTTTTGTTGAAAGATATATCCCTGATTGTGATTTATTATTCTTTGATATTTCAAAACTTGAGGACGAGTTTTTCTTAATGGCCGTGAGGAAACGAAAGAGAAAAATTTTAAAAAAAATATTATTAATTTTGTATTGTTATTTTGAGATAAATATTTTATTATCAATGCAAGTATTTATTACTTATATTAAATAGGACATTCTCGAAAGTTTTAGTTATAATAGTAAACTTTAGTTAGAAGATTATTTTATTTTTATATTAGGATTCTTTACTTGGTACTAAATCCTAGAGTTGTATATCGAGTTGTAATGTTTAATATTTTTTGAGATTATTGGATATTGAGGTTTTGTGTGTTTCTCTCTAAGGATTCAATTGCGGGGTTAAGTACTCTTAATCCCTCTTTCCACCTTGTCCTACATCAACAATTATACCTTGAGGATTAAACCTAAAAATAGTTATATTTTGTGGAGTAAACGTGAAAATCAGTTATACTTTAGGATTCTTTACTTGGTACTAAATCCTAGAGTTGTAAATCGAGTTGTAATGTTTAATATTTTTTGAGATTATTGGATATTGAGATTTTGTGTGTTTCTCTCTAAGGATTCAATTGCGGGGTTAAGTACTCTTAATCCCTCTTTCCACCTTGTCCTACATCAACAATTATACCTTGAGGATTAAACCTAAAAATAGTTATATTTTGTGGAGTAAACGTGAAAATCAGTTATACTTTAGTGATTATATTTAAGACAACTATAGTTTGAGGATGCAACACTAGGAAGCACGGACACTTCCCGGAGGGCCACGAGTTCTTGTCAAACACGAATTCGCTCCGACACGCTTTGGACACGCACCCGACACGTGTCCGAGAGCTCCTCTTTCCTTTTTTTTTTAAAAAAACAAAAAAACAAAACTTAAACACGCCGCAGACACGTCAATACATGCTAGAGGATAGGCCTAGGTCAAAAAAATTTTAAAAAAAACAATTGTAGTACGTAAATTGCAAATAAAAGTTATGGGTTATTTTATTTCTTTTAAATTTGGACATTATTATGTAAGATATTTATTATGCAATGCGTTTGTGTTTCTTATTATTTTGTTCAAGTTTTTATCATGCTCTATTAATATTAAATTATCTATTATAAAAAATACACATGTCCTTGGCGTATCGTATCCTGTGTTTATAGAAAAATGCTATATCATGTGTTGTGTATCGTGTATCGTGTTGTGTCCTGTGTTCTGTGTCAGAGTCGGTGCTTCATAGATGAAACACGTATTATCCCTAATCAATATATAATGTAAAGTTGCAGTGCTCTATAGTTAGTGTTTGATTATTTCTTTGTATATATTAAATCAATATCTTACACATAGAATTATACTTTAAATATATGCATATCTATTTATTTTAATTCCTTCAATATGTAAATCTCTCTAAACTTCTATTTTTTCCTGTATAATTTTGCAATGCTGCATTTAGTTACTTGTATATATCATAAATTAACTTCATTTGCAACCTTATTTTGTTTCTGTGTTGCAGACAATTATGTTTTTCAATATACTTGTAGAGCTTAAGATCCCATCAGCACTTCCCAACTTGCTGACTCAGTTTGTAGGACATTATATGTACCTCTGAATGCTAAATAACTGTCACTACCTCACTTAGACCAGTTGCTTCACTATGTTGTTAAATCTCTCTACAAGTTTCCAAGGTTTTGAACTACATCCTCCTCAAGTTCCTCATATATTGTTTATTGTTTTTTTCTAAAAAAAATGCATTGCATAGATATGATTTGATATGTGGCTCATGGGTCGAAATTTGGTTTTGTTAACTGCAAATTGAGATTGATTAGCATAAGACGCATATTTCCTCTAGATTTGCTTCTACTTTAAGGTGTATAGAAGACAATGTAAGGCGACATTTGTCATATACATTTGCAAATAAAATAAAACTAATACTATTCTGGTATGTGTGTGACATTTGGGTCTTAAAATTTTTATTTTGTTTTATTTTTGTGTGGTTTGCATGATAACATGATGTTTTGCTTTCTTTGGACCCAAAATAGGTTCATCTTCATGTTGCAGTAGTGTATGAAGGCTTGATGTGGAGCTTAGTACCAGTAAGTGAGCTTGCACCAATGCCCTTTAAAAGTGATGGGTTGAACAACAACAAAGGTATATGTTTTTTCTTAGGGGTTAATAGCATCTTCGTCCCTCAAAGTTACAACTGTTCTTTGCAAGCCAAGGTTTTAACTTTTAAACCGTGCGGTTGCACTCCTTCGATATGAAGGTTTTGCAAGCGAAGGTTTTAACTTCTAAAGATTGAAGGTGTATAAAGGAGGGAAAGTTAGAGAGGGAGAGGAGTGTTGAGAGAGTGAGAGGGAGAGAGGACATTTTAGTAATTTTGTTATGGACCAAACAACTTTTTTGGGTGAGGGTAATTCTTGAACGAGAAAAATGTGTTGTCTCGTAATAAAGGTTCTAGTTTAATTTGATGGTCAAATTGACCGTTTTTAAAATTAATAAATCTTAAAAGTATTCAAGATATATGTCGTGGATTATAATCATAATTAACTACATAAAATTTACAATCAATGTCAAATTTTGTGATATCAAAATTTTGTAAAAAAAATTTTAATTATTAATTTTTAAATTGGTCAATTTGTCTATCAAAATCAAACTAAGACGTTTATTATAGGATGGAAGGAGTATAAAAGTTTTGTTACTTATAAAAGGAAAAAAAATAATTGAATGGCCAATTTGAAAGTAACCAAAAATTGATTTAACCCGTCACATACATATACATATTAGTAGAAAAATTCCATTTGATATTGCATTGGCACAAATACGCACAATTGCATATGTTGTTATTAAAAATCGCATAATGTGATTACAAATGCAGATGCTACTTTTAATATGTACTACTCCCTCTGTTCTAAGATAAAAGTTTTCTATTAACTTTTGCAGTCAAATTGATCATTTTTAAAATTAACAATTAAACATATATATTTAATTTTCAAAAAAAATAAACATTGAGATTAATACTAAATTGTACGTGGTTTATGATGTTTATAGGTTTTTTACATATATATATATATAAAAGAATAATAAGATATATTGATTTGAAAAATAGTCAATTTAACCATAAAAGTCAATGAAGGATTTTTATCTTAAGACGGAGGGAGTAATAAGAACTACATCCGAATTGTAATTTTGTATACACACATGTATTAGGTATATATTAGATTTGACTTTTAAAATGACAAATTTGATCTTATAATTCGAAAGTATTATATAATTTGTGAAGTTCACAGTAAGTCATTTTATTAGTTGTGAATATTTCTTTTACTTAAAATCTAAAAGTTGCTTCAACAAGTTATTGAATTGAGTAGTAGTACATTTTTCTACTTTTTTATACGATAGCAAAAATTGCATTCGAACTAGAATGCATGTGCTTTTGAAAATGGGGCTAAGTTCCATACTCAGACAAGTATTTTCCACTTTTATTTCACTCGGTCTGTGAGTTTTTAAGAGAGAGAGAGAGAGGAGAAAAGGAAAGAAGAAAAGGGTAAAGAAGAGAAGAGTTTTTTCTTTTTGCCTTTTTCTCTCAATTTTTTTTTTTCAAAAGTGATACGAAAACTTTTTAGACAAACACTATGTTTTCGGGTTCTTAACGAAAAAAATAAAAAAAAAACTTAAATTTGATGAGGAAAGAAAATAATAATAAATTTATTATTGATTTTTTAAAATGTATTCTGTATTTTTAAATTTAATTAAATTGATATAAATTTATTTAATTTTAGTTTGTAAATTATCTAAAAATATATAAATAATTATAATATTTTATTATTTTATAGTTGTAATATCATACCAATTTTAAATTTGAAATGTCTCAAATTAATTTTCACAACATCGATAATAATTTTATTTTTGGAACTAGGAGATTACTATATATGATATTGATGGAGGTTTGTGACAAAGGAATATATAATAATTATTAAAAAATTTAAAGTGCATAATAATATAATATCCTGTTATAATAAATTGTCAATTAATTTTATATATTATATATAATAATATTTTATTAAAATAAATAATCCAATAAGGAAAAAAATGATGTCCTTGCCTTGTAAGGGCATGCATACTAGTTATTTTAAAATTAAAATTTTATAAGCTATCGGTATATATACTTAAAGTGTTAAGATCATGACATATTATTAATAAAAAAAATTATTTTAATAACGTATTATAATTTTAAGACCGCTTTTATATCTATCTATATATATATACACACACACACTCCGCGGGTGTTATTTTATCTCGTTCTCTCTCTTAAAAAAAATTCATCTCATTGTATTTTCATTCACTTTTTTTTGTATAAATATATTGGACTCAAAATCCAATTAAGTATTTGTACAAATTCCCAGCAGCCAAAGGCCCAAAGAGGTGAAAACTTTCAGAAAGAAAGAGATAATGGGATCTCGAGTGGGAGCAAGCGTGTTAGTATCCAGAGCAAACAGAATCAAAACCAAGCTCCAATCGGCACTGGACGCCACCCTTTTGGAAGTGGAAGACGTTTCTTACCAGCACGCCGGCCATGTCGCAGTTAAAGATAACCCTAATAACGAAACCCATTTCAATTTGAAGATTATCTCCCCAAAATTCGATGGCCAAACCCTCGTCAAACGACACCGTATGGTCTATGATCTGCTGGCTGATGAGCTTGAATCTGGTTTGCATGCACTCTCTATTCAGGCAAAGACTCCGAAAGAAGCCGGCAGTGCCGGCCACAGTTGAATTGTAAGTACCCAAAAATCTAAACCCTTTTTTCTGCAACCCATTTTAATTGTAGTATTGTGTTTGAATAATTATGTGGATTTGTTAAGACAATTGTAAAGTAATTCATATATCTTTGCATTTAGTTACTCATTAGAAGAGGAATTTTGCCTGAATGAATATTAGATATATACTTCCTCTGTAGACTGTTCTACAAAAAGAACCCATTTGCAGAGTTTGCAAAAATTTAGGATGATTTTGGTTTCATGTTTACCCCTAAAATAATAAACAGGTAGAATTTGAAGTTTATGGCAACCTATGTTACACCCCTAAAGTCCCTGAGTTTGACACTTATGGGTATTAGACACTTCATTTTAGTATAAAAACAAAATTGAGTAGTACTCGTGTCGAACTCTTCAAAATACTGTTATCCAACTAGATACTCTATCTGATAACCATCAGATAGCATAGATGGTAACGCTGGGAATGAGGATGCAAGTTCCATTTTTACACAATGTGCATATGGAATATCTTGACTGTCTAACCAAGCCTGTAGAGTTAAATTATGGTAGAAATATTATTTAAATATATCCTTAAAAACTTACAAATTTCTTGAGAGCTTCAACACCTCTGTTTTATGCAATCCTGTGGTCTTACTTAGACATGCCATGTTACTAAATCTTACTACAAGTAACAAAAATCCCGAGCATTAGGTAATCAGGTTACATTTCCATTATTAAACCATAGTTGTGTTTGAATCAGTAAAATTTCAAACCTGCATAACATTATGAGGTAAAGACGTTGATTACCTTGAATGTACTGATGCACAAATTGTTCTTCAATGTTCTAAATTTCTAGTTATCTGAACGACCATGATGCTTAATGTCCAATTACATGTTTATGGCCAAATCAATGTAGCATATGCAATTAGACCCTTTATATCAAAGAGTTGTCTGGTTTTTGGTCATTTGTTGGTAACCTGAAACTGTTGCCCATAGTCCATGTAAATATCCTTGGATGAGGGCTTAATCTGTAGACCCCGAAATTAGAACTTTCTTGAAGCTATTGCGTGCGTATCATGCATTTTGTTTGTCAATAATTTGAAGTGACAGTGAATTACTTCTGTATTAAAATGATTATGCCAGAGCTACCTCTTTCTCCTTTTCTACCATGCATTGGGTTCTCTCACCAGTTTTAGAACATTACTGAAAATCTGATTGTTCAATTCAAGGAATTTATTTATTTTCTATTTCTTAATTATTATTATTATTAAAATGATTATGCCGGGACTACTTTTTTCATTCTCTGTCAGGCATTGGGTTCTCACATCAGTTCAGTATGAAGGAAATTTCGTAATATTACAATGTTCTTGGACAATTAAGTAATTTACCCTGATTAATGGCAAAATTTAAATAGTTAAAGCACATCTAGTACAAATATATATATATATATGTATATATATATATATATAGAGAGAGAGAGAGATAATACATATACACATGTAATATATGATATATTTATTCGGAGCATGTATTTGTCCTTTTATAAATGGAACCAATTTAGCTGCGCACACTTGTAAATATGTTTAATTACCATTCATGATTGTGATCTCTTTCCCTCTCAAATCTCATCATGCTAAATTCTTAATGCAGGTCTTGTCCTCTGTGCTGCTAAGTTAGACAAAATAGCCCTGTAGCAGTTGGGAACGTGCTGCAGCTTTCTTTCTTCTCCCTTTTAGTTTTCACACATTGTCAGGATGATACAGCTTAGAAGTGAACATATACAACTTAAATCAGGGGTTTTGCAACACTCTTTGTTTCTGTTTAATTGCTTAAAATATTTTTATGGGGCTTCAAATTATTTATGCCCAAGTAGAACTTTGCATCCCTTAGTCATGAAAAATGCTAATTTATAACTTTGGCCATTACTATTTATAGTCATTAATCTAAATTTAAGCTCACGTGTGAGATACCTAGTGTAGAAAAGAGAAGTAAAAAATCTACAAAAGCAGTCAAAACTCGATTCATTTGGCAGACTTAAAGAAAGCATGTTTCTTTGTTCTCTAGGCATGGCATACAATTTTTAGCATGCAATATTAATTTTTTGATATCAAGTTATGTTTATGCATAGAGAATAAATTATACGCAAATGGTCTGTAAAATTAGAATTTTATATTTTTTAATAACATCATGACACATAGGGAATTTAGGAAAAAATTAAGGGTTTTATTTTCTTTTTTGTTGACTAATATTTTGAATATTAAGGTTTATGTAGAATATGTACCGCGTGTGCATATATAATATATAAAATTTAGAGCTTAATGAGAATGAATACATGGGGGGGGGGGGGGGAAGTTGGCATTAGCATCATGTCAAGTTATAGATAAACATGTCAATTGTACGGTCAACATTAACAAGTACAATTTAGCTGAATATGTAAAAAATTTCAACACCAATACTAACATTTTATTAATTGCGTTCAGCATTTTGATCTTTTCAACTCATTTAATAAATAAATGTATTTTACAAATATAAAAGAAAAAAATTTATGTCAATAAATTTATAAAAAAATCTGAATTACAACTGATATGAAATTATAAGATAAAATAAATTAGAGTATAATCATTCTTAATTCTTTTATATCGTATCAATATATGAAACAAAGACTCGTATAAAAATGCTACACATTTTGCTTAATCATTATATCCTAACTTTTAGCATTAGCTTAAATACATGTGTCTAATCATATTACGCATGTTCAAATTCACAAGTCAACTTGTTCATGATACCACTAAATTGCTTATACCCAACACCAACTTTATCACTTATTAAAATACCACATCTACTCAGTTAAGGAAATGGATGGAAAGGAACAAAAACTGCACCGAAAATGAGTATAAAGTGCATTTTTCTGCAAAAAAATAAAATAAAATAGTAATACCAAGTTTGCTGTTGCAATCAAGTACAAGGACAACAGGTACAATATAACCTAATCTAAAAACACAAATCTTGTAGCCGCATACGAGAGAGACCCTCAAAACTTTCCTATGCAAAGTAAAAATAAATAAAATAAAATAAAATAAAAAAGTACAACCGCTTATAAATACCTCAGAGAACAACTCTTACATAAAACACAAATGCCATAAGTAACAATGGCAAGGTGACAATGCCATACCAAAAACTATTTTCCCATTTAAATTTACAACAAAGACTCAAGTGGACAAGGTCTTATTCTGGTTAACATATTCCCCGTACCTTCGCGACACCCCAGCATCAGATAATGTTTCCCAGACCTGCAAATATTGTGTTAAAAAAATTAATAAAATTAAAGTAATAAATACCTTAATTACAAGGAACCTCACAGAGAGAAAAACTTGATGCTGAAAGAAATTGCAAACAACCAGCAGAATTGAAAAAATTGCAAAAGGCAACAGTCTTTTTAGTCTACTCACTTCCAATTTTCCCTTGGAACCTCCTATGGCAAGCAAAAAGGGGCAATCCTCTGAGAAAGAAATGGAAAAGACTGCTCCCTGATAATAACAATTAGGAAAGTGTAACGATCGTTCGAATAATGATTAAGATGCATGTTCATATATTAATATAACTGCTTGATCATGGGCATGTTAATAACCAAATGTAACAGCAGAACTAATTTTGTGATTCCTCTTATAAAAATATTTATTTTAATTTATAATAATAAAGATCACATACAGCTTTCGGATTCTTAGATGCAACGCATGAAGGTTGGTCGTTTGATAGATCCCAGAGCTTTACCTGTAGCAAAAAAAAAAGAGGAGCCTAAGTCGAAAATAACTGTGTATAGTTTTGGAAACACAATTAGATGCATGGAGAATGCGAGAAAGCAAGAGACAAATTCTAAATAACAAGAAGAAATTACCATTTTATCCGTGGAACCAGTTGCAAGAAGCTATGAAAAAACATAGGGTTAAGTTAGTAAATCATACAAGTTGTTAAAGCATAAGATTAGACTTTAGAGAGATACAAGATATGTACCTTTGGTACCAAAGGATTATAAGAAATAGAGGAAACAGCTTTGTCGTGTGCATGCAGAGTGAAACTTGGTTTTGGCTCAGATGATGTATCAGATTTAGCTGCCCGGATATCAAAACCAGTAACTGTACCATTCTCAAGACTGACCTGAAATGCAATAAGATGATGCATTTATATGCAAACAAGCCATGTCTTTGTCTTTCCTTATTCAAGAAAAAACTAGAAACAAACTCTGACATGACAGCCCCAGGTTTAAGATTAGAGCACAAACCACAAATGAGTGCTCAGTGTGTGGGTCCCATGCCAAGCTCTCGACATCAGCATTGACTGACCACTTGAATCCAGTATGCTTAGGTATCCTTCCATCTTTCTACAATGCAGAAAAATAAAGTGTAAATATAACTGAACTAGGACATCTTCAAAGCAAAAGGAACAGAAATGGATTTGATAAAACAAAAGTTGCATGACTCCATAATGATTGGTGGAATAAATAGAAAAAGTTTTACCATAACTACTGAATGATCAAAAGATCCACTTAGAAGAACTTGGGAAGCAAAATGATTCCATGCAACTGCTTGAACCTGACGACAAATAGGAAGGCAAAACCATATTTAATATAGATTTCACTAACTGGTAAGCCACAGCAGCTACAGATGTAGATGTGCATGTATTTAGATTCAAATTAGAATTGGTATCAATTCTGGGTAAACTAGTTCTCACAAACATCTCTTGAACAAGTCCGAGAAACTTTTAACTGAATACAGATGGATAGTTCAGGAGATGTAAAACATTCGCTACTTGTTAAAAAATAAAAGAAAAAAGAATCAGGATATGGTTCCAGAAAATGCTACCTTCCGGTCTGTGTCGTTTCAAAAGCTTTAATTGAAGCACACATTTGAGAAAGGCTTACAATACTGTTATAAACGCTTATTCAACTTTTTCAACTTTTGAAAACAGTAGTATTCAAATAATCAAATAATTGTGATGCTTTACAATTGCATCTAAAAAACACATCTATTCAAGTTATCATGTTAGTTAGTTGCACTTTTAACTTTTAGGCAACACCTGTTAAATAGTAATAGATTTTGTGCCCAATACATGTGCAGTGTTCTAAAAGTCTCCGCCTAGGCCCCGCCTAGGCGCTAGGCCTCCCCTGGCGCCACGCCTAGGCACTAGGACCCCCCCCTGGCGCCTCGCCTAGGCCCAAGGCGGAAAAAAAATCCCTCTAGGAGATTAGGTGGGACTAGGCGGGGCCTAGGCGGGTAAGGCGGAGAAATTAGGGTTGCAATTGTTTTTTTTTTAATAACTAAGCTACAAAATAACGCCATGGGTCATTATTTTGAAAGAGTATGAGTGTGAGTCCGATGGGGACATTATCTTGGAGGGATATGGAGAAGAAGAGTTAGAGATATAGAGGGATATGGAGATGAGGACTATTAGTTTGTATTTTTGATTATTTGTTTGTGTTTAAACTTTGAACAATTGCATGTTTGTATTGAACTTTGACATTGGCAATATAGATGTGTTTGACCTTTAAGCAAAGGTCTTTATTATCTTTATTATAGATTGTTTTGCTTTATATTATTGTTTTGTTTGGATAAATGTAAGATAAAATATTAAAATTGACTTAAAATAAAAATCCCGCCTAGGCCCCCTAGGCGCTAGGCCCCTCTGGTCGCCCGCCTCCCGCCTAGTGCCTTTTAGAACCTTGTACATGTGGAATGGAAATTCCTAATGCCAATTATGCTTCCACTGTTCCCAAATACATCACTTATCACCAAGGAGGGGGGTGAAGAGACAAAATAGATGCACAAGCACAACAAATCAAAGTAAAGCCACCATAAACATTTCAAGAGGTTAAAGTTTATTCATGAAGATTGGTTTTTCCTTTTCTTTTTCAACTTAACAGCTAAATTGGGACTAAATTGGGACATGTGGGTATATGTCATAATACGAACCATGGCTATTATTTAACATGAACAATACCTATTAAAAACTAGATTATGAAGCAGGTGTATTCTATGTATTCCACCAAATAACTTAGATTATATGGAGAGAATTTCTTACAGATTTATCATGGAACAATGAAGATGGTTGAACTGCCAATCTCTGGACAAAAGCTGCATTCAATTGACAATTCACAAGAACATGTGTTGCTTATTCTTGCATTGCTCTCAGCTAAAAGCATTATAACCAGGGCTATACACCAACCTATAGCTAGTAGGTAACATTCATTCTATAAATGCGTGGAATGTTCTCTTTCATTGCGGTTCTTTAAGAAATGAGAACTATATAATTACGAACTACTTTTCTTTCTCAAAAGAAATGGTTTTGGATAATTTATATAATCATTTGCGGGAATCTTCCCTTAGTGGAAATACCAAATGTGACTAGCAGTCACTATCCTCACACAAATAATTTAAACACCAATTTGCTACAACTTTCTGTGCCAAAGAATACATCCTCCAGAATGGATGGACCAGCTGTTGGAATTCACCAAGGAAAGTACTATTTTGATGAAACAAATAGTTCACAAATCTAAATATCCCAAAAGCAGTACTCAAAGCGGTTTGTGCTTCTCTATTAACTTTTACGAAGCTTCAAACTACTAAATGTTTCACCTATGATGAATTTTAAATAACTTTGCTTGTTGACGAATCAATTTGCTCAAATTCAGATTTAAGATAATACTTTGCAGCCAGGCTCTTTAAGTGACAAGATAGAAATGGAAAACGAGTATAACAAATCAAAGCCAACACAAAATGCACCCAAAAAAGTGACTTTTCAATTGGCATGTACATCATTTACTGCATGTCAATAATATTAAAAGTTATGTACCAGTACATATTCAATCATACGTACAATAATGAGTAAGGTTCAATACTTGCCTTGTCTGTGTGGTGCTCCATGGTGATATTGCATTCTCCAGTTGCCACATCCCAAATCTTAACCAAATTGTCAGCACTAGCGCTAGCAAGTATATTTCTGTATATTAATAACAAGTGGGTTACAATTTCGTTTGAAAACCCAACTAAATCAATAGACCAAAAACAAAACAAAAAAAAACGGACCTGTACTCCTTGTTCCAAGCAAGGCCAAGTACTGAATCAGTATGACTGTCTTTTTTGTATTTGATAGATTTCTGAAAGGAAAAAAAAAGCACACATACACACAAATATTCAGAGTTAGTACCAAAAATGGAAGTACTAAACGTCTAGGTATAATGTGGAAGTACGAGGGGAAACTGCAACTAAAAACATAACTGATAGGGGAACAGAAATAAATTAGGATGAGAATGTTGTTACAAGAAAACTAGCACCATATATGCAAAGTAAATGTTTAGCATGAATAAGAATGGTAAGGTGAGGGTAGAAAGAGGGCCCTTTTATTATTATTCATATTATCATTTTATTTATTGATAAATTTTAGGACAATCATTGCAAGTAATTGCGCAAGTCTTTGAAAGCTTAGTTGTGGGTTAAACAGCTAGTGAAGGCAAAAATAACATATGCAATAGGTAATAAACTGATGGTTCAAAGTCGCGGCAGCAGCCTATATTTCGGAAGGTCATTTTTTTACTCGGTATCGGTTTCGGCATCGAATTTGGGCGACACACATTGTTAGCTAGTTAGGTGCTTCAAAAATATTTTAAAAATTAGGAAAAAAGTCTAATAATAAGGACAACAAGATGGAACAATTAAGTTCACAAAAAATACTATCTAGTTCACATAACATTGTCCAAACGATGAAACAAACATCTCGCAGATGTGTTTAATAAATTTTACGTTTGAATAAAATTGATATTGATATTGCCTTAGCTCAAATGGTTGAGCACACATGTTCTGTAGAGGACACATGTTCTGCATAATTTAAGTACAATTTAACTTCATATTTTAAGTGCAACTTTTTTCAAGTTGTTCTTAACTAGATACTACATAGGTACAATTTAATTATAACTTAAGTACAATTTATCTTAACTATTTATACATTAAGTACATTTTTTTCTTACTTTTTTAAGTTATACGAGGAACTAGGTGCTATATAGGTATAATTTAACTTAACTAAGTATATTTTAAGTATAATATTTTTTTATTTTTTTTTAAAAAACTTATAATTAATTAGGTACTATATAGGTACAATTTAAGTATAATTTATAGAGAAAGGTTTGTTCTCTTTTGTCATCTCCTTTTATACTTTCAGCATGTTTGAATTTCTTTTTTTTGTATCGTTTCTTTCCTTTACGCCGTGATCTCGCTGTGATTTCTCTTTTATGTGGTCCGAAACTATTACGTTATGCCTAGTTACCGAAATTTCGCTGAAAATTATCCTTTACACGAATAATTCCTAATTTTGTGACTCGCATCTTGCAGTTCGGCACCGACCGATACCTAACCGATATGCCGATATTTTGTTGTAAAGGCCGATACTTTGAACCATTCTCCAGTCACCACTTACTGGTTTTAGTTCTGGAAAAAAAAAAGGAAAAGGAAAGTTGTGAACATTTTACCTGATTTATTCCTAGAAACGCATGTGATAAGAGTGTTTTTAAAAAAAAAAAAAAGTTTACAAATTTCACCCCATAGTCAGAAAAGGACGTTTGAAGTACAAGATTTTTATATAAATAAATTATAAAACTACTTTAAATCATAAGCAAGGAGGAGACATAATGCTTGGTGAGCTGCTTAAGAAGAAGGCAAATGAAGGTGCTAAGGTTCTTGTGCTTGTTAGGGATGATCAGAACTTTTGTCGATTCACTTAAGAAAGATGAATTGATGGCCACCCATGACGAAGAAACTGAACAGTTCATCCAAGGTACTGATGTGCATTATGTGTTATGCCCTCGCAACCATTCAAGTCGCTTTGAAGTCCTCAACCGAACATCATAATTTGGGATTGCAGTATCAATGATTGCTAAAAGCCTAAAAAATCATGCCTGGGTCCATAGGACCTTGTGCCTAACCATCAACAACAAGTGTTTTAGACTCAAATATCATCAAGGCCATTCCAGCAGTCGCTCCTATATTTTTATTGGCATTCGCCTAAAATAGACTCACAACTTAACAAAATAGAGGTTCAAAATGTTCACTCACGCCATGGAGCACTCCATGGGTTAAATAAGTTAGCATTTCCAACCTCTCATTTGGTGTCCTCTGTACATATCAACTATAGTCAATCAAAATAGACCGAATAAATGGGCATGCTCTCAAGCCCTAGATATAAGATATGATTGCTTTTACAAGCAACATACTTACAATGAGATACTATTAAACTACGTATCCTAGGGAAAGCTCTCATGAATTCATAATTTGCACAAAAATATCACTGATTAGATTCTAAACATTTGCAAGCAATACCAGGTTGCAAGTTTGAAATGTAGAACAATACATTTATCAGGGATTAATTAGGAAACTAAACTAGCTGACCTTCTTTTCTTTTTTCTTCTTCTTCTCAGCAATGCCACCTAATATCTGTGATGGTTGGACTTCATCCATCTGAAAGTTGTAGGTAATGATAGTTATCACTTATCAACTTTAGTCTATTAAGATCAAGGTCCAAAATCTACATACAATGTCGAGGTCCCATATTTCAATGGCGGGTTCCATTGAGCCGACAGCGATAAAGTTTCCTGCCAACAATTACCCACAATCATCAGCAAAAAAAAAAAATTGGGGCAACAAAACAGAGTTTTCATCGATGTTCACGGTGAAAGAACAGTAAACTAAAAAAGAAAAAAATAAAATAAAAAAAGACATGTTGCCTTATTATGCTTACCAGAGAGATAACAAAGACAAATAGTGGCTACTTGATTATTTCAACAAAAGTGATTTGCAAATGCAGATACAGATGAAAGGAACCTGATAAGCCACACAAGTGACAAGTCTACATCTTCATGAAAGCAAAACTTTTTTTTTGTGATAGCTAAGTCTGGCCCTAAGTATGGGTATAACCAGCGACCTTGAGCCCTGAGGTTAATAACCTAGGTCTCTGGTATTTCTTCAACCCCTTGAGGATATGCAAAACCTATTTTTTATACTAGAGTATCCAACTTTCCGAGCAATCCAGCATGCGGAATCAACGGTAAAAGAGATCTGCCTGCACAGGTTAAAGATCTCCTGCCCAAAAGCAAATTTACTGACTCTCTAATCTATATTAATATTCTGAATTTCTATATCTTATGTATTGTAACAATCAAGTTTGTAATCAATATATGCAAAATACAGTCATCGGCTTCAGTTCCTATAAAACTAACTGATCTTAAAAAAAAAAATAACATCATACGTAACTAGAATATCAACTAGACTTCAACAGAAAAGAAAGAAGCTAAAAAATAATCAAGGCAAGCACAAAGCATGATGTCACTAGAAAGTCTAATAGGCAAATGGTTCTTGAGAACTCAAACTTAATATATACTCAAACTTAAAGTATTCTCATTTTGCTCCTCTAATTCATGCAGTTAAATAACAATAGAAGCATAAAACCAATAAGCTTGTGGAGAAATAGAGAAGGGAAGATGTTTTTTATTATATATCTTACAATGTACAATAGAGAGCCTTTATATAAGCTTAGAACTGCAATACATTTGGAAAGTAAATCAATCAACCCTTAATCATGCAATCTCCCTTTGATCATGCAATCCCCCTAATCATACAATCCCCCAAATCATGCTATGAGAATCATATCCTAGAATCCTCTAGAATATTTACTAACACTCCCCCTCAAGCTGAAAGTCTTATATTATGACTTACAGTTTGTTACAAAACATAATCCCAAAACTAAAAAGATTCAAACCAAACTTAAAAAGGACTGCATTCTTGATGGCTCCAGAGTTGCAAGCTGTTTAGGATTGGCAGGCGTGAACCTCTTCTATTGTTCATAAGATGCCCAAGATTTAATCCTCAAATTCTTAGAAGTTAAGCCCACAGCCAGTTGGACCATCCATTTGTGAAGAGGCCGCTGTCAACCTTTCCTAACCTGTCCACACTAAGTCAGGATATGGTCATAAAGCATTTTTCAGCCTTCAACAACCGCAGATGGCAAAGGCTGCAAGAATATGCTTGGTCTTGATGAAGATGCATATATGAAATATAACGAAGTAAGCTCATACAAGAAGGATTGAATTATTTTCACTCATGGTGTGATGTTTTTCTCTCTTCTTGCACTACCCACCTTGTAAGTTTTAGCTGCATAACTGGATACATGTACTTGCATGAAGTTTCAAATGGCGAAAGAATTGATTTTGATGGGCAGTGTGGTGGCTTTGCTATTCTTTGGTGTATCTGGACTAGTGGAATGTTCGGATTTTTAGAGGCCAATTCATGATGTCCTCTCTTCTCTTTTTTGGGGCAAGGTTATTTTCCTGGCCTCTTTGTGGTCTTTGGAGGGTGCTTTTGGTGGTATTTCATATTCAGATTTACAGAGAGACTGGAGGGAAGCCCTCTTTTAAGCTTTGTAATTTATCTTTCTTATATATCTTTTTCGTTTTTTTCCCTCTAGTTTTTGAGGATTTCTCATCCTCCGCTCATCATTTTTAATCTCATCCTTTCTAATAAAATCTTTTTTTTCCCTGCTAGTTTTTGAGGATCATTCTCCGCTTATGATTTTCTTAATCTCTTTCTTTTCTAATAAAATTTTCTTTTTTATCCAAAAAAAGAATATAAAAGGAATTTCTTCTGGATGAAAACATGGAGCATGAGTCTGGAGTAGCAGGATCGCCCGTTAGGATATTCTTGGGATTGACGAGCAAGCCGGTGGCTAGCACTATCTTCTTCATTGAACTTGGTTTAATGGCTGTATGATTTGTTGTAAGATATACTTATTATAGCTTGTGTAGGATTTTCTTTATTATCATGAATTATTCATTTTCTCCTAAAATATTTTATCTCCAACACGCCCCCTCAAATTGAGGTTCTCTTCAATTTGCATGAATAAAACAAAAAGAAAGAACAAGAAAAACTAATATGTATGTCCAAAGTTGATTCTCACCCTACATAACTTCACATCCACTTTCCAAGGATATTATGTGCAGGCAATAATGGAGAACACTCGTTTCCAAAAATATGATGAAGGATTCCTTGCCTTCCTCAATGACGGAGGACTCTTAATTAAGCCTCCCAACAAATTGAAGGACACATGCCTTCCTCAAACCCCTGCCCCATGAAAATCTTTGCACTCCAATCAATAACCCATTTACATATTTCAACCCGGAAAATTAACTACTTTGGACATGTTTCCTTTTTGAAAATGAGAGAAAAAAAGAGTAAAATAAACTACAACTCCAACAAAAGAACCAGAATAGACTCTAACCACCTAATTTTTTCTTTAAGATGAAGTTAAGCAATAAAAAGAAACGATACCCGCCACCGGCTATGTGTTGCCGACGGCAGAAGCAAGACCTTTTGATTTGATTGTCAACCTAGCTCCGATACCATGTGGAGAAATAGAGAAGAAAAGATGTTTTCTATTATATATCTTACAATGTACAATAGAGAGCCTTTATATAAGCTTAGAGCTGTAGTACATTTAGAAAGTAAATCAATCAACCCTTAATCATGCAATCTCCCTTTAATCATGCAATCCCCCTTATCACACAATCTCCCAAATCATGCTATGAGAATCATATCCTAGAATCCTCTAGAATATTTACTAACAAAGCTGAACAGGTTAGACTTCCATACAAACTCAAGAGTCAATCAACTCCTTCCTGTCAGAAACCTATTTTTACAAAAAATAAAATAACAATCTACTAACTAATCTTTAAAGCTATTATACATGAAATAAGACATCCTTCAAAAAATATCAAGAAAAGTACTAAATAGTTATATCAACTAACATATGTCATACCTTTTTCTCCACCTTTAAGTGGGCAATCAAGCCACGCTGTGCAGAGGGGAAATGCTGGGATTATTATATCATGGTGGATAAACATGTTTGAGTCACCATCTGCAATATCCTCCATTATCCAGACCTGTTGTCCAAAATCAAGCTCACCAATTAGTCGATCGCTCATAAATTGAGGATTGGGATTAGGGGATCTATTGCCAACTAACTGTTACATGCCTCGAGATGACTGACATCATCCTCATTACGTGCACAAATTATGACCGCATCATCAGCTTTTATTATCATATCCTCAACCTCCTCAGAGTCATTTCCCTGTAAAGAAAGTAAAAAATTGAAAGAGGAAGAAGAAAGGAGATAGCAGCAACAAGGCTAGGAAATATGAGAGAGAGAGAGAAGGAAATCAAAACAAAGACACTAGGAAGTGCAAGCACTTACATCGTTATCTTTTAGATATGGATCCACATCGTTACTTGGGTAGTAAGTGTCCCCAATCCCAGAACTAAAAAGCTCAATGCCTAATGTCAATCAGGAAGAGATACATGCTAGCTTTAAGTAATTTTGATCATTATTTCCAAGAAAACAATTCAAAGAAAGATGACGCTAGGTTCAGTTGGATAGATATGGTATTACAATGCCTTCAACTAGATATTCTGGGAAGAGCTCAAGTGGAAAGATAATTGTCAAAACTCAATAGAACTCACACTACAAGAAACACAGGTACATGAGTTAAATAGATTAGATACCATCATCCTCATCATCATAATGATCCATGTCTAGTTCCCTTAAACCTTCTGCAATGTCATCAAAATCGGTCCCCGTAATATTCTTCGAAGACTTCCCAAGAGCATCAGCTGCAATTAATGCTTGGGCAACTTCATCAGGCTGCTTCACAGCTTCAACATCCATATCTTCATCATCTTGTTCACTTTCACCATCTCCACTGCAAAAACAAAGAAAGAGTATGTTATAGAGCATACCTAAATTCGGCCATAATGAAATTATCCTAGGCAATTCAATTTAGTATTGCTGCAATTGTAATTCTTTCTGAGTCAGATAAGTTTGGTATAAAAGGTGATATTGAGTTGAGTTGGATAATGTCCTTCACATTTAGCCAAAATAAACATACTGCAACAGTCACAAATTTTTTGTTTTTTTAGTATATACTTGGTCTATGGCAGACTATTTTGCCAAATGAATTGCTAATCCCTATCATAACTTCGTATAGTCATTTCTCTCCTAGTACGTAACTACATATGACCATCCATTATAAAATGCTAATAAATAAGTTCTCACATTATACCTATTATCACGTAAATCATTCAATTAGATTTCAGTTCAACCCGCAAGGCTGTGTAATTAGGATTGAATTAGGGAATTGAAAAGAATTAATATTTCCACAAGAAAATTTGATATTTCCGCAAGCCTCTCCCCACCTGAATAGTAAAAATGGGACTCACATTCATGTAAGTAAGACTTGTGAAAATATCAACTTTTTTTGTGGAAATAGTAACTCCCTTAAATTATTAATAGTACAACAATAAACTATTCGGATAAAAAATCTAAGAATATTAGAATATTACCGTCCTTCCAGGACACCACTCTTTATTATCTCTTCAATCTCCTCTTTTGAAGGAGGCTCAGCTGCATCTGGGACAGACTTTGAGACCCCTTTGGGGATCCAAGAAATAGCTGCTATCATTCTCCACTAGAAATGTTCTGTCAACATACAAGAAACAAGTTATTTACAACGGAACGGGAGAATATCAGTATTTTTTTAGGAAAAAGAAAACAGAAAACAGAACTCTTAACAACACATGTTAAAAACCTCAAAGTTAAAACAGAATGAACATCTCTATAAGACTGGAACAAAATTAATAATTATCCAAAATATCTTCTTTTTGCTTTTTCTCAGTGTTTTCTATGCAGCTTCAGGGAGTTTATTTAATGCTATAAACTAAAGTACACTGAAGAAGAAGGACACACAGCACAGGTTAATCAAATGAACAGCTTGAGTCGAGTATCTCATTTCTTCATATAATCAATCCATTTTAGCAACATAAAAGGAAACCCAATTGCAAAAAACACTTCAAGGAAATCAATAGTTCTCAAAGAATTAATTTGAAAATTACAGGTGATGCTAATGCATAAGCATATAATGACTATACACCGAAGAACACACAGCACAGGTTAATATAATGAACAGATTGAGTCGAGCATCACATTTCTTCATATCAGCAATCCACCTTAGCAACAAAAAACGAAAACCCATTTGAAAATAACAACCACCCTTCAACGAAATCAATAGTTCTTAAAGAATTAATTTAAGACTTTAAAAATTACAGCTGTAGCTAATGCATAGGTATATAAGAACTATGAATACCCATTGGGAGGATTGATAGATTATATGCTAATAATATGGAATATCAAGGTGGGGACTTCTTACTTGGTGAACAGACTATGGTGTGTCCCGGTGGTTGTGGAGGTGTTGACGGCCGCCGCTCGTCGCCCCACGGTAGCAGAGGGGTTAGAGAAGAGAACGAGGGAGGGTTTTAAGAGGTTAATTTCTTTTTTATTTTTTCCTTTTTATGTAGTAGTAGTCATTATGACTCAAAATCTAAAATAGACTAAAATCTAGTTTGCACCCTAAACTTTAACATTAAAATATATTTGCACCATAAATTTATTTTGAATTAAAGGTACTCTATATTTTTAATGCGAAAATAATATACACCATCTGCACTATTTTCCAATAAATATTCACCAGAAGAGTTATGTTACGTCTGGATTACAGGAATCAATGTAAGAATGGAATAACTCATTTGTATGAAATGGAAAAAAAATTGTGTTTGATTCTTCTATTAGAATGAAATAAGTCATTCCAATTCACGCCAAATTTATGAATTTAATTTTTTAAATGATATGAAATAACTTATTCTAGTCTCCATTATATTTTACCAATTATATTCTTCAATTCAAACGTAATATTATTATGACATTAAAAGTAGGGGTAATATAGTCTAAACTTAGAGGCGGCAAATAAATTGACTCAATGCGTAGTGGAAAAAAATTAAATGGGTTAGGGTCATTAGACTGGTTGAAAATGGATAAATTAAGATGGTTATGGGTCAAAACCCATTAACCCATATGCCCATATACAAGCAATGATTTAGGTTGAATGACATATATGATCCTTCAAGTTGTCACCCACTTTCAATATCGTCCCTAAAGTATATTTTTCGTCAATTGAGTGCTTAAAGTGACATTTTGTGTCGATTTCGTTCCTTACCCGACTTGATCTCAACCCGGTCCATTTTTACCAATTTTTAACTCAACCCGACCCAGTTTGACCCGAACCCAATTTCGCCAATTAATTTTTTTTTAAAAAGTAATTTTTTTAACTAATTATTATAAAAAATTTTATTTTTAAATATTTAAAATAATTATTATTTTAAATATTTTTAAAAATTATTATTATTTTCAGGAAAAATATTAGAAACTTTTATTTTTTTCATAAAATGAGTAAAGGATATAGATTGAAAAAACTTAAATAAGAAAATAAAATTTTATTTTTTTAAAAAAAAGTAGATTTGTTTTTTTTTGCATTTTTTATGTAAAACTTTATTTTTAGAAAAAAAAAGTTTATGTCTTTACCATTATTATATGTATTCTAAGTATTAGAAATTTTAAAAATAAAAACTAAAAATAGAAATTAAAATACAAAAAAATAGTAAAAGAAGAATAAAAAAAACTTAATCAATTTTTTTATAAAAAAAGTAATTAAAAAGTTTTAATAAATAATTATTATTTTCAAGGAAATTTTTTTTAATGAAAATTTACACATCTTTTAAAATTTAATCCTTAATTATTTTTATGAAAATTTACACATCTTTTAAAAATGAAAAAATATTATAATTTTGTTTCATGAAAATAAAGTTTTTTTTATTTACTTTTTTTGAATCTATATTTTATGAAACTTTATTCATTTTTAAAAAAATAAAAATTTATATTTTTTTCTAAAAATAAAGTTTTATTTTTTTGAATCTATATTTTCTAAAACTTTACTCATTTTTTTTAAATAAAAAATTTTCTAATTTTTTTCCGTGAAAATAATAATTACTTTTAAATCTTTTTAATTACTTTTTTAAAACAAATTGAATCAGTTTTTTTTATTTATCTTTTTACTGTTTTTTGTATTTTAATTTCTATTTTTAATTTTTATTTTTAAAATTTTTAATATTTAGAATACATATAATAATGGTAAAGGCATAAACTTTTTTTTTTCTAAAGATAAAATTTTACATAAAAAATGAAAAAAATCTACTTTTTTTTATAAAAAAATAAAGTTTTATTTTCTTGTTTAATTTTTTTCAATCTATTTACTTTACTCATTTTATGAAAAAAATAAAAGTTTTTAATATTTTTTCCTTAAAATAATAATTATTTTTAAAAATATTTAAAATAATAATTATTTTTAATATTTTAAAATAAAATATTATTTTTAAAATAATAATTATTTTAAAAAAATTTAGTTTTTTTAAAAAAATTAATTGGTGAAATTGAGTTCGGGTCAAACTGGGTCAAGTTGAGTCAAAATTTGATAAAAATGGATCGGGTAAAAGGAACGGAATCGACAAAAAATACCACTTTAAGGACCCAATTAACGAAAAATATACTTTATAGATGACATTGAAAGTGGGTGACAACTTGGAGGGTCATATGTGTCATTTAGCCAATAATTTACATTCTCTCTTTACGTGAAAAAATGACTTACAATTTGGTCTTTCCATAAACATTCACCAAGAAATCAAAGGGGATGGAATTACTATAACAACAGAAAATCAAGCCTTATGCCTCAATGCAAGTCACTGTAGCACAACCCCTTCAAGGCAACTAACGCGTACTAAGATCGAAAACTTGCGTTTTTGATTTACCCAAAATTTTACCCATCTAACCTATTTATTTTTAATTATCCGTTTAACCTAATTCACTTATGACTTGTTAATTTAAATGAATAACTTAATCCATTAAATCATGGGTTCATGAACAGTGGCGAAGCCACGTTGGATGGTGTGGGGTCAATTGACTCCACTGGGAAAAAATTATTTTATGATATATGATAAATTTAAAAGAAATTTAAGTGTAATGAATAATTTGACCCCACTGAAATTTTATAATTTTTTTAATATACGGGGTCAAATTGAAATATTTATAACTTTCTCAATTCCATATTACTTCTACTCCTTTATGTATGCATCTTTCTCTAATATTTTTAAAATAAATAACAATCTAATTTAGATTATTTTCATAACATAAGGAATTTAAATATTTATTAACAAATTTGTGGTTAGAAAGAAGTATTAGGGGTCAATAAGGGATTTATATATATATATATATATATATATAATATGTTATTACTTATTATATTAACAATATTGTAACAAAATACATGTTTTGCATATGCAATCGCCCGAAAAGTACAAAATTATCTAAAAAACTTGGCTCGGGAGCGCAGCCCCCGAACTCCCGCCAAATTATTTATAAGATCACAATATTTTGACCCCACTGGATTAAAATCCTGGCTTCGCGCACTGTTCATGAACAAGTTAATAGGTCACTCTAAAAATTTGCCAGTTTCTAGCCTAATTCCTAAAATTTAACAATTATTTTAAAACGATAAATATGGACGCATATAGGTTTTTAAAAAATTGTTTAAAATCTTAATATTTAGACCATGTTATCCCTATTTTAATGAGAGCTCTTCTAGGTGGACATGAAAATTGGACATGAGTATATTTGAATTTTACCTATTTATATTTTGACCCACCATTGGGGGTAAAAATACAAATAGGTGAAATTCAAATACACTCAAGTCCAATTTTCATGTCCATATAGAGTTTTTGTTTTAATGACGTATTAAGATTTCCGGTAAACATTTAGCTAGAAAATGGTGTGGAACGTGTATTTTGTTTTCTCGCTCAAAGTATAGGATGCATGTAATTCAAAATAAAGTGTATGATGCAAATCAATTTTAGAGTTAACGTTTAGGGTTTAAATTAGAATATATTCACTAAAATACAGTTTGCACTCTAAAACTTATAGAGATGTTGAGATTTACACCTTCAATATTTAAAATGTATCCAAGTGCACCTCGAACTTCTTTTCGAAGCTTTAATTGGTCAAAAGTGGATGCATTTTGTTAAGTGAAAAACAACCTTGGAATACATTTTGACCGGTTAAAGCCTCAAAATATGCATTTTATTTAGCGAAAAATAACCTTGGAATACATTTTGACCGGTTAAAAATAACATTGAAGTGCATATAGATACGTTTCAAATATTATGATGCAAATATTAATAATTTTATAAACTTTAAGGTGCAAACTGTATTTTATAAGTTCTGCACATAACCTATAAAGTCATTAGACATATTATATGTTTATCTTTTTCTGTTTATTTTTCTGTTTATCTTATCACATAAACATGCTACAGTATTTTATAATACGAAAGGAGAAAATTACAGAGTTTGTAAATAAATATAAACACAAATGTACAAAAATGACTAAAGGTACAAATTGTTATCCTCAAAAGGATGAAATAAAGTACATAAAGTGAAGGGTAAGTAAGTCATTTAGTAGGGTCTATTAGTATAAAAAAATTAAAGTACTCATCACTTTATATAATCTTGTTGGGCTATTAGGGATAAATTTGAAACTTATTTACTCTCTTTCATTTAATTTTATTTTTTTTAATATGTGTGCAAATTATACTTTGTTCATCCTTTTGGTGACGGAGAAAGTATATGAATATATAAGTATTAATTTAAAGATAAATATTTTATTATTTTAATCATAGGAATAAATGAATTCTTACTATAAAATGTTATTAAGAATTAGTTAAACATAAAATTGTATCATTAATTTAAGAATATATTAAGAAGAAACCAATTTTTTTATATAAAAAACATCATAGAAAATATTATTCTATTATTATTAATAAATTTGTACAATATAATACAATCATTAACCATACGATTTAATTACAAAATCTAAGATTAACAATGAATTATAATATCTTATAAAAAAATCTTTAGAAAAAAAGTAATAACAATATAATAATTCTACGTGTTTCGCACGAGAAAATGAGCTGATATTATTGAGACTTTATCAATGTATTTTGTGTCTTTTCAGTCTTTATCTTATTTTGTGGATTCTTGTGATCGCAGATTCAGTTTATGTGATTATTACCTATTACTTTCTTAGTCTTACGATGTGTTAGTTGGCATGAGAGGTTGGGAAATAGTTCATGACGATGATTTTACTGATCAAGTAAGAGACAACCCACCCCGATATTAATGTGAAAGAGAATGACTTAGTTGCGAGCAACTATTTGTTCGTGGGAACTAGTTAAAGCTAGTCAATTTTTTTTTTAAATTTTCTTTTTTATTAGTATAAGTCTATTGATAGGGTGTGGCCCGAAGGCCTATGACGTGACCCAACTTCAGTTGGACCCGAAGGTCTGAAAGTGTGGTCCAAACATTACGGGCCATGAACTTAGGTGGCGACGTAGAAGTTAATAATAGGGAGTTGGGGTCTGTGGCCTTTCAGGCCCAATAACATAAAGAGCTGGAGACTATGGCCTTTTAGGCCCAATAACGTGGGCCTAACATTGTAGACTGAAGCTATAGTCACCTAGCCTCATAATTACAAAGACTTGGGGGGCGACTCATGGTCAGAAATGGGAGGTATGGCCACCTATCATATGGGCTTGCCCCCACTTTCCATGACACGATTTGATGGGTCGAAGGGACACTTCCCACTATGAGGTAAGTATAAAAGGAAGGAAAGAAGGTAAGAAAAATGTTAGAGATATCACCTTCACACACACACACAAAATTTACTGTTGATACTCTATCTTCCTTTCAGACACTAACATCATACACTGGAGGCGTTCCACGGCAGAACCACCCAATATTCGATTGTGAGAATGTGTCTTGCAGGGCCGGAGCTTAGTGTGGAGCCCAGGAGACCAGTTGGAGGACTAAAGCATCATCATTGGTGCTAGAGGAAGGGCCACCCTTTGTGAAAATGCTCATTGGGATTGATTCTTTAACCATAATAGATCAACTTATTAAGTTCCTTTTTGTTCTGTTACATCCGGGGAATCTAGCTTCTCTTACACTAAGTTCTGGAATAACTAGGAGCAAACTTGGTTGCTCTGCGCTTATCCCCGGGGGAAAATGGTAAGAATAAGAAACTGTGGGGTGAAAAGTGGAAACTCCAAGATACTTTCCAATCATGAACATAGCCATTGGGAACCTACACTGCAAGGTATTGGTAGCCAAGGAAGAGTTAATCCCCCTAAGTTGAGACCCGGACAGTTGGTCCACTCACGTGCGGGTAATGACATGTGGCATCACCTCTCCAGAAGTCGAACACATGTAACAATCCATTAAAAAGTCAGGAAGGAGGAAACATAAGCTGCTCGGACACTAAAAAAGCTTTTCGGCAGGCCCACATACATAAACTTGTTGCCTTGCGAATCCAACACGAGGAGACGTTCACCCTCATGGAGGTAGAGATTCAAGCTGGTCGAGCTCCTTTTCCCTTTGACAGCCCCAAAGGATCTCAAAGGGGCAGTTCTCATCATAATGATCCTACTTCCCATAAGCAAAAATATAACGGCCGAAGGAGTAGACAGATTCGTTAGAGATCTCCTCGCGGAGAAGGGAAATGAGTAAGCATGCTGGACAACGGACCCCGCCGGAAAAAGAGATGGGAGTGTAGGAAGCAATATTGACCACCCTGTGGGCCGAACCATGAGGGGAACCTGCGACCAGCTCCTCGCACCGACTATTGGGCACAATGGTTCAAAGCCTCAGAGAAGGAGATGAGGGGTTGAGGAGCATCAACAAGAATTTCTCCATTCACCGAAGTAATTAAAAATGGTCTGGTGGATCCTAATGTACATGTCAGTGGATTGGAATGTTTTGATGGGACCTCAGATCCCCGAAACCACGTGGGTTATTATGAAAGCTTGATGTACGTTTTGAATTACACTGAAACTTCTAAATGCAGGTTATTTGTCTCGACCCTGACACTCCATGTTTGGGCTTGGTTTGCATCTCTACCACCTTGAAGCATCAAGTTATGTGACGAACTTTAGGACGTGTTTATTGACAAATTTGTAGGAAATTACTCCAGTGAAGTCCACACAGTTACTCTAATATGCATCAAGCAGGGCGACGATGAGTCCCTAAGGGATTATAATGAGTGGTTTAAGAAAGGGGTGGACCCCATCAAGGATCTCCGAATGCAAGAAGCACCTATTTCACCTGAAACCTAAATTTTCACTCAAATTGGGACTTTGCTAAAGATATCCTGAGTAAAGCACCTCAAACTTTGGGGCAAGTATATAAAATAGCCCCAAGGGCACATTTCGGTCGACGGAGCCTTTCGGGCATTATATCCTAGGGCCGATAAGAAGCAGAATAGCGGGAAGAATGGAGATGACACTTCTACCCAAGGGGCTTGTGATTTTGAAAGAAGGAGAGATAGGTCGATCAAAAACGACAAGGGCTCTAGAAGGAGAGAAGAGGAAAAGAAGTATAAACCATTGATCAAACTCTCGGTTATTTTGAAAGAGATAAAAGACAAGCCTTTCTTCGCCCCACCTGAAAAGAGGCCCCCAAGTAAACAATGCAACTATCGTGAGGATTGTGGACATGAAATGGATGACTGTTGGGAACTGAAAGACTTTTTAGAACATGTCATGAAAGGGAATCTGGCTCAGTACGTAAAGCGGCAGTTGGCCCTGGTAATCATCGAAGAACCATTTAAAACCTTACCGGGAAAGCACGTAGTTAATGTGGTCATTGGAAGTTCCGCCTCAGATTGCCCCGAAGAGGAGTACGTAAAAAGAATTTTTCTTATAGAAGGACATCCGTAAAAAAAATGAAACCTAATCCCAACAATGTGACTACCTTCTCAGATGAAGATTATGGTGAAATTAACCCGAGTCATGCAGATGTACTTGTGGTAAAATTAGATATTACTGATCAGGATGTCATGAAGATTTTGGTGGATAATGGGTCTTCGGTGGATATTATGTACTATCATGCCTATAATAAAATGTTACTCGATGGCTATGAATTAGAGCCTTGCCGAGAGCCCCCTTGTATGGCTTTGGCAATAATTCAGTACCCATCAAAGGGATTATATATTTGTCGGTGGTCTTTGGATCGGAGCCTTATCAGGTAGGAACGATGGTGAAGTTGTATGTGATTGGTGGAGCTTCATCTTACCATGCCATCCTCGGACGACCTACTCTAGCCAATCTAAGGGCTATTACCTCCATCTCCGACATAAAAATGAAGTTCCCGACCCTGTACCGAGTAAGAGAAGTCAATGCCGACCAGGAGTTTGTCTAGGGTATGCTATAGTATCGCCCTTAATCTCTCACTAACAACCCCAAAGAAGAGGAAAGACGGAAAAGAGAATGACAAAGGCGTCATGACCATTGCACAAACAGTAAATTAGGATGAAGGGCCTTTTGAACTGGGATCTTTCGAGGAAAAACACTCAAAAACCAAAGCCAGGACCGCCGACGACGTGGAACAATTTGAGTTGATACCTGGGGAAACGGGAAAGAAAATAAGTATCAGGGTGATAATGTCAAATGACTTGAAGTAGCAAGTCATTCACCTTCTTCGGGAATATGCCGATATCTTTGCATGGTCACCTGAGGACATGTCAGGCATTGATGAATCTATTACGGCCATTCATAAACTAAATGTGGATCCATCTAAGAGGCCAGTTAAGCAAAAAAGGAGAAATTTTGCCCCGAATCGCCAAATGGGAATAGATGAAGAAGTCAGTAAGTTATTAAAGGCTGATTTGATTTGTGAAATACAGTACCCTGAATGGTTGGTGAATGTGGTTATGGTAAAAAAAGCAATGGGAAATGGAGAATTTGCATTTACTATACTGACCTAAATAAAGCATGCTCGAAGGTCTTCTGCCTTTTACCATCGATTGATTAACTCATTGATGCTACAACTGACATCTTTAACTTAGTTTCATGGATGCCTTCTTCAGGTATCACCAGATTAAAATGGCACCAAAGGACATTCCGAAGACTGTGTTTATTACCCACCGAGCTGTCTATGCCTTCAAAGCCATGTCATTTAGCTTAGTCAATGTAAGAGCCACATACCAAAGGATGATGAATACAGTCTTCAAACAACAAATAGGGAGGAATATGGAAGTGTATGCAGACGATATGATTGTGAAGAGCCTCCTCCCGACTTCACATGTGGACGACCTCAGGGAATGCTTTCAGAACCTACGCAAACACAAGCACCTCACTGAAATTCCTAGGGTTCTTAGTCAGTGAGAGAGGAATTGAGGCGAACCCAAAAACAATTCAGGTCATGCTCAACATACAATCCCCAAAGAGACATAAATAGTATAAAAATTGACTAGAAGCCTAACAACCCTTTGGAGATTTGTCTTTAGGTTGGCCAAAAGATGTCTACCATTCTTTGATACCCTAAAAGGGGCTCAGAATACCCGAGTTTTGTATGGACACCTGAATGTCAGTTAACCTTCGACAATATCAAAGCATATTTAGCTAGACCCCTAATACTCTTCAAGGCCCAACCTCAAGAGCCGTTGTCTGTTTATTTAGTAACATCCCCAAAGGTAGTAGGGGTGGTGTTAGGGCAAGAAGAGGTTGACATCCAAAAATCAGTATACTACGTCAGACAAGTTTTTCGGGATGTAGAGACAAGGTATTCCAATTTAGAGAAACTGGCATATGCATTGATCGTTGCTTCTAGAAAATTGAGACACTACTTCCAAGGGAGATTGATAAAAGTAATGATTGACCAACCTCTCAAAAGAATATTGTTTAAACCCGACCTCTCGGGTAGATTGGTGACATGGGTCGTGGAATTGAGCCAATATTGTTAGGTTTGTATATAACGCAAGCATGCAATCAAATTACATAAATAGAGCGGAAGCGTGATAAAACGGATTTTAAAAATTTTCATACAAACCATCACCATGATCTTTCCTTGTGTTCAATTATCAATTAACGAAAGAGATAAAGATTAAGAAATTATACCCTCGTAGAATCGTGCTTCCTCGGGTACAAGTTCACCTCCAATTCCTTCGCGTTCTCCTTGAATTCCACCGATTAAATTCCTTCCTTTTATCAACGTTAGCCACCCAAGTGTTTGGCCTCTAGAGGTGATCCACCAAGGAATAATATTTATTCAAGAAGATGGGTGTTGGCAAAACCCTAATTTCTATCTCTATAGAATTTGCAAGTACTCTCCACAATCTAATGCAAGAGTGTGTAGCCCTAATCTATGATAAGACTCCTCTTATTTATAGATGTAGGAAAACCCTTCCCTAAACTATTTAGGATTAGGGTTTCTATTATAATTAAACTCCTTTAATTAATTATGCTCCTAATCGAATTAGGAATTCATGAGAGAGTACTTCTATTAATTAATTCTCAATTCATATTAGGAATTAAATAATAGTAATAGTAATAGTAATAATAAGACTCCTCTTATTAATTTATATTTAATATTTCCAAAATTTTAAATATTAAATATTAAGTTATTTAATTTATTCTATCTCCATAGATTAAATTAAATACACTTAACTTATTATTATAATTATGCCATTTACTTCTTAAATAAATATTTTTCTTTTGCGGTGTAACCCTTTAGGTTCTCCATATTAAATCGGTTGTGAATAAATCAATTAGAACAATTCTAATCTTATTTAAATAAATAAATTAAACTATTTAATTCATTTAAATAAATAATATTTATTTTACAATAAGGGCAAGCCCCCTTAGCGATCAACGACTTTTCAGATAATATAGATTTCAACATTAATCACAAAAGAACCTTTAAGTGAATAGTTACCGTACAATTCAATCCTTCTACCATACAATATCCCAATTAAACATAAGACATGGATTTACTGTCAAGTCTTATTTTATTTAATTATATGTATTTCGATTCCCAAATGCACAACTCTAAATAATGCAAATTAGAAACTCCTTTCTAATTTCATTCTGCCTTGGCCAAGGACTACTGAGTTGTCATTTATCGAATCACATAGGACATTCACATCTTTTACTAGACGTGGTAGATTCTTTGTTGATCATTCACCTATCTCCATGTACAACTTATTATACCCAATCATACCCTTTGATATACCCTAAAGGTCTTAAGGGACATGTCAAAGTATAACTCATCATACATAAGATACTATGATGATCTCAAGTCCAAGGATCACTTGTACTACTATCACTAGAGGAATTCATATTGACAGGCGAGTAAAACTCCATTAGGTATTCCTTAGCGAGCCACGTTCAGTGTACTTATTCTCCAATAAGCACCTACATACTTGCTTTAGTGTCTCCACACAAATGATTATGAGATCAATCATCCTCTTCTTAAGAGCAAGCAACGCAAGTACTAATCTATCCGGATTCACTAATCCCCTTTTTAGTAATCCAACGATTAAGAAAGATTTTAGTTTGTGAGCTATCTAGAATTTAGATCTCATTAGCATGATCACCATCATGATTCTAAAAGCATTGCTCAAAACTATGGGTTTATCACATTTAATATAACAACACCATGTAGATAATGTAAAATGCGTTTTAAGAAAATCATTTTTTTTATTAATAAATGAATAAGATTACAAAGTATATGCTACATCATATCAAATATGATTGGCTTGTGTGCATACTACTTTCAAATACAACCTTGAATACTTATTTACGCACTACTATTAGAGATGCACAAAAGGCCCGCAGCCTGGCCTTGGTCCGGCCTAGGCCCGGCTTGGTCAAGGCCTAAATCGGTCAGGCCTGGTCTGGAAGGCTTGAAAAAGTCGCTCTTTTTAGACATAAATCTGGTCCGCCCTGCAAAAAAGCCTAGTCTGACCTGGCCTGGCCTGGACTTAGGCGTGATCTAGCCTAGCCTTAGGCTTGGTCCGACCTGAGGCTTGACCTGATTTTTTATCCAGTTATTTATAATTTTTGAACTTTAAAGTTATAATTATTCATCAATGAAATATAAATTTGTACTTATTCATTATTGTAATTTATAAATTCTAATACATTAGTTGTAATTAATACATCAATAAAGTTTGAAGTTTTAATTATTCATTCTTGATTTCTTATAAATATATTTAATTAATATACATCTTCAATGAATAGAACTAGTTAGTATATTTAATATTGATAATAAGTTAGTTACTTAGTTGATTAAATATTAATAATAAATTAGTTCATTGCAAATACTAAATTACTACTATTTAACATTAAAATTTTATTAACATTCCTTGCTACTTTTAATGTTAAATATTAACATTAATTAATACATCAATGAACTAACTTTTAATATTAAATATTAATAATAAATTAGTTTCTTGTAAATACTCATGTTTCTCATTAATTTGGATATGCTAAATTTTTAGGGGGATTTATGATTGTGGTTATTTTTCAGGTATTCTGTTGTAGCAATTTAAAGAATAATTCCATGAAGTAATTAGAAAACTAATTGGAAATAATATTTGAGATATAACTATATAAGTGTTTAATGACCATAAAGGAAAAGATATGTGTGTATTTAAACTTTACAAAATATATGTCCAACTGATCTTAGTACTAAAAGAAAAAGAATAGAAACTAACTTTATATACAAAATATAAAAGTGTAATTTACAGTAAGTTAATTTTATTTTGCATATATAGTCATATGTATCGTAGTAGATTGTATTCAAATTATATTTTTTATGAAGACAAACTCTACGTAGTGGACATACATTTAGGAAATCAATTTGCTTTATATTTTAGTTAAATCTAAATTATATTTTCCTTTAATTTAAGAGAATATATTTATTTTTGTTCTAATCATCCAACTTATATTGGTATGTAGTAGAATGTTAAAATAAAATAAATCTCAAAAATCTTGCATTATTTTTATAAATTTATATTTTATAATTTAAAATTTTAATATTTAATATTTAACATTAAAAGAAAAAAAAGGGAATGACCAGATCGGAACTAGACCACAACCCAGTGGCTAAGGCCTGGCCTGGCAAGCCTAAGTAAACGGCCTGGCCTGGTCAAAGCCCAAGGCTTTACAGGCCCAGGTCAGGCCGACTTGTTGTGCATGTCTAACTGCCATCAAGGGATCGACGCCGGCTGACTTTCTTACAGAATGTACATTTCCCGATGAACAATCAAGACGGTCTCCCCCGACCGAACTACTAGTGGATGAAAATCCATCCAATTGAGTTTTGTATGTGGACGGTTCTTCGACCAATGAGAGAAGTGGGGGCAGGGGTCATTCTGACCAGTCCCGAAGGGTTCCAAGTACAACATGCATTGAGATTTTGCTTTAAGGCCACCAATAATGATTCAGAGTATGAGGCTTTGTTAGCCAGACTCAAGTTGGCCCGAAACCTAGAAACGCAGAAGTTGAACGCGTTCAACGGCTTACAACTAGTCGTTAAACAAGTTTTGGGGGAATATGAAGCAAGAGATCCCACAATGGCTGAACATCTGACGGAAGTCTAAACAGAAGCATGAGGATTTAAAGAATTCGTGATCCAGGGTATCATACGAGAATAGAACCAAATAGTCGACACCCTCTTTAAACTTGCTACAACAGATGAAACAGACCTTGAGGGGTCGGTATATCTCGAAATTCTCGACAACCCAAGTATCCAAAAAAAGGAAGTAATGGAAATAGAATGGGGACCTAATTGGATGACTCCAATTATGTTATTCCTAGAACATGGCATCCCACCTGAAGACCTAAAAGAGGCCCGAAGAGTTTAAGTTCATAGCCTCAAAGTTTTGCACGATCAAGGGGATCCTGTACCGAAGGGCTTTCTTATCCCCTTTGTTGAAGTGCATCGACTTAGCCGATGCCAATTATTGTCTCTTGGAAGTTCATTCAGGAATATGTGTTGATCATCTGGGGGCAAGTCCTTGGCACATAAAATTCTTTAGCAGGGATATACTTCTGGCCAACTATCCATGAAGATACAAAAAGGTATGTCCAAAGATGTCATCAATACCAAATATATGTCAATGTCTCAAGGCATCTTGCCGAACCCTTATCCTTGATTCTTTTCCCGATTCCTTTTGCTGTATGGGAGATTGATTTGATGGGACCTCTTCCAAAGGCTCAGGGAAATCTACAATTCTATATTGTGGCAGTTGATTACATGACCAAGTGGGTAGAAGTTAAAGCTCTTCAGCGAGTTCCTGAGAAATATTGTACGAAGTTTTTTAATGACTTCGTGGTCATGAGATTTGGAATTCCCCGAGTCTTGATCTCGAATAATGGTCTTCAGTTCATTAGTAAAGAGTTTGAAGCATACTTAGAGGAGTTGAACATTGTACACAGAAAGTCTTCAGTAGGTCACCCGTAAGCGAATGGGCAGGTGGAAGTTACCAACTGAATCCTCATACAGAGTATTGAACAAAGACTATTTAAGGCAAAGGGCAAGTAGGCCAAAGAACTACCTGGGGTACTATAGGCATACAGAAACCCCTTTCAAGTTGGCATATGGAACTAAGGCGGTCATACTTGTAGAGGTCGGATCGACCTCCTTTAGAATCGATCATTTCAATGAACAAGTTAATTCAGAAGGCCTTCGACTCAACTTAGATTTGATAGACGAAGTAAAAGAAATGGCTTTAGCCTGAATAGTAGAATATCAGGCCAAAACAACCCAGTACTTTGACCAATGCGTGAAACCTCGGGCTTTTAAAGCAGGTGACCTGGTCCTTAGGGAGTCCAAAGCCTCTAACTTGTTATACACAGGAAAGATCATGCCTCATTGGGAGGGTCCTTATCGGGTCGACAAGGTTATCCGGCTTAAAACATATTAATTAAACCAGATGGATGTAACTCAGGTTAAAAACACATGACATGTCAACAGACTTAGAAAATACTACCAGTGAGTCCATTGAACTTTTAAATCTTTTGTAGGGGACTGATAAACTTCCTCCTTTTATAAAAGCAGTCTCTGATGGTCATTTTATGTAAATAGCTCCTAGATCTCATGTATTTTTGAAATAATATACCAGCACTAAACATCGATGGTGATCTTATGTAAATAGCTCTTGGATCTCATGTACTTTTCCTATAATCCATCAGGCAATATATTTTGTTGAATGGGTTGTTCCACCAAATATTTTTATTTTATTTTTCAAAGGGCAAGCAAGATAAGCTTCGGTGGGGGACGACTGTGAAAAGGCTCTACTTCATCATAACCCGAATGGGTATCTATCGAGCGAAGGCCCACAAAGGACGATGTCATTCATAAAAAAAATGAACCTAGATGGGTCCAAATGAAAGGCTAATGCCCTTCGACTTAAAAGTAGCCCAAATGGGCGAAAAAAATAAGCTCTACTTTATTATAACCTGACAAGGTATCTACCGAGCAAATGCTTTCGAGGGTTAATGCCCTTTCAAAATGAAAATGATTTGGACGGGTTCAACCAAAGGCCAATTCCCTTCAAATTAAAATGAAACACAAAAGGGTACACATGAATACCAAAGTCCTTCAATTTAAAAAGAAAGAACAATGAGGTTTTCAGAGGGGCCAATACCCTTTAAAATAAAAGCCACACGAAGAGATCCACCAGAAGGCTAATTCCCTTCAAACTAAAATGAAACCTAAAAACCGAGAGGGGTAAACCTGAAGGACAACACCCCTCAAATTAAAGTGAAAATTACACAATCATAAACATAAGTAAATACCATCGAGCAGATTAACTCTACTCTTGTATTAACAAGCAAAACCTGAATGGTCATATGCATAAAATCATTTGTAAAAAGAAGTTTACCGACACCCATAAAATTACAAACAAAATGGAAAAAGCCATATTAATTCACTTACGAATATTTTTCACATAAGAACAATATTTAATATGGATCACCATGGTCCAACGTCAATCTAAACATTCTTGAAATAAGTAGATAACTAATACTAAATGTTAAAAAGCCTACAAACTACTGGACATTGTTTTTTCCCGAGGGACCTTCCGCAACTATATCCGAGGCATCAACAGTTTTCTCTACATCACCCCCCTCAACTTCATTCTTTGGTGTTGGTTCCCAGAGGCACATGAAGATCTAGAAAGGGGAGTTTTAATAGATCTTTAAAACTTTTTTATTTTAAATTAATCACCAGATATTTAATTAAGCAAGTTTATTTACTTAAGCACAACAGAATGATAGTTTGAAAACCCCCTTTAAAGATTAAGAAAAATTCTCAGTTCTGAATTTAGTTCAACGTGGAATTAAGTCACACACAATAATAAAATAGATTGCAGAAAAGTAAATGTAGAAAGATAAATAACATAGAAGATTTTTAAGTGGTTCAAAGTATAAATGACTCATAATCCACTTTTCTACTTCACGAGTAGAAAATCTGTTGGGAATCTGCATGAGACGTTTAAGTCCATCTTCATAAGGGAGATTGTTAAAAGATCTGCATGAGATTACCAGAGTTCATTATATGAGAGTCGATTGATGACAAAATGGGTTAAAGGATATTTATAATGATAAGTCTTGTAAATTCCTTAATGAAATATATGTACAAGGACTTAGAATGGAAAGATCAAATATGTTAGGTTAATCTGAGTTGAATTATCATTTATCTGATCAAAGCATATTTGTAATGATAAGTTATGTAAAGTCCTTTAATGAAGTTGATGTACAAAGGACTTAGAATAGAAAAGATCAAACTTGTTAGGTTGATCTTATGAGCTGAAATGATATATGTAAAAAGCAAGGCTAGATTGATCGTAGAGCATAGCAAGGCTAAACTGATCATAGTAAAACTGCTAAAACTATCGTAGAACACCTCAGGTATGATCGTAGAGCAGTTGGCAGACTTGCAGATTGGTCAGTAATGGATCACAAAGCAAAGTACAGATCGAAGAGTCTGCCAGACAATCGTAGAGTAAAGCTCGGTCAAACCGCATGACTATCTCGGAAACGTAGAGCATTCTCTCGGCAACGTAGAGTTTGTCAAGCAAACGCAGAGTAAGGCTCGACAGATCGTAGAACATTGTCTCTCGGAATTGTAGAGCTCATTCCTCAGAATCGTATAAGCCTTCTTGGGATCATAGAGTCAATGCAGTCAGTCACTCTACGACTCCCATAGACAGTCTACAATTAAGCAGAATCGTTGAGACATCTCTGCAAGAGTAGTCAAAGAATAAGGTGGCTGTCTTCACAAGGGTCATCAGGTGTATCAAGTCCTTATAGAGATCGAAGAGTAGCTCAAACAGTTACTCCACGATTACACTGAAATTCTACGATTTACACCATAGACAAAAACGTAGAGTAGCCAAGCAATTGCAGAAGTACAATGACCAAGCAATCATAGAGTTGAGCCAAAGAAAAGAGCTACTATGTCAGATATGAATGCGCACTTATATGCAACAGAGATAGCACCTGAAGTTCATAAAGCAATCCTCTACATTAGAAGAGCTAGCAACTAAAGATCATAGAGCAGTCCTCTATGATATGAAAGAACAAGTTAAGTTATCACCTGAAGATCGTAGAGCAATCCTTTATGATAAGAAAGCAACCGCAAAAGCTCAACCGGTTAATGAACATATGCTCTGAGAACGTAAAGCTCAATGGAGAACACAGAGCATGGAAAACGCAACTTCAGGATAGTAAGGCTCATATGAGATCGTAGAACAAGTGCAGTCATCCACTCTACGATTTCCAAAGCAGTCTACGTCAAACATAATCGTAGTGCTGCATAACAGAGTAAACAGATAACTCTACGACCAGAAGTGAATGGCTACAACCCAGTCAATCGTAGAGTACTTAAGTTCTAGCAAGGATTGTATATATCAGAGCATTTAAGTTATTAATCCCAAGATGAGCGGCTGATTACTTAAATGAGTATAATGGGGAATTGTTAGGCCCTTGTTGCCTTGACACTCAAATTGTGTGGTAGCTAGGTGAAGATGGGTGCAGAGTGGGGCAGATGGGCGCAGTGTGCGACAACTAAGCACAACGGGCAGCAAATTTGGGCACTAGCCAATAATGGGTAGATCCGGGGGATCTACGTTATGTTTGTTCAAGTATACATGATGTCTGTTTGTAGCACATTGGAAATTTTCATAAGTACTACTATAGGGGAGGGGTGGTCCGTGAAGTCTACCCAGGTCGTGGGCAGGGTGTCATGACCAATGTCTGGGGCATGTTGGGGCGTTGTTGGGCTCCCCTAACAATAATACTAACGACAAATTGGTGGCTTGGATTGGATCGAAGATCCATTCATGAGAGGGGCATGGTTTGGGCGAAGAACATTGAATGTGAGCAATATACGAATTGTAAGAGCACGATAACACGTATGCCTTACACATTTGGCATTGATGGCAATGTTAGGACATTGGTATGCCGAGATGATGCAACATCCAGTGATCACAATGAAGACCAAAGTTTGTGGGGGTAAAGGCATTGCAAGGATCGGGGCATGACATAGACTGGGCCTAGTGTGCCAAAATGTTATATGGATTTGTGCTAGTCAGTGTTGGATTATGTTAGAAGCTAGACAAGTACTGTGTTGGGCTACACAAGGTGTCAGTCAACGCTGGGCGTTGGACTGTATGGGGTGTCAGGCAATATTTGGTGCTGGGCTGTGCAAAAGACATGGTTTTACATGATAGGCTGAACAATATGCAAGGACTGATGCATGTCGAGGCAATTAAAGTGGGCTAACATGCATAGTTGGTTGGGTTGCGAATTTAACTAGGTCAAAGAGCAGTTGGGTTGCAATTTAATGTGGTAGATTGCGCATGGCAATAGGTCTGCAGGTCAGATAGTGGGAGCAGTTGGGAGTAACATGCAAAGCAGGACATGGGTGTGCATAGCTGCATATGATTGGCATGTTTCAGGTTGGAAGTGCAGAACATGAGTGGGTACTAAGGGAGTGCATAGCTGCTGCATGTATGACATGTTTCAAGTTTGATGTGCAGAACATGTGTGTGCACTGCGACATGTGTTTGTCATGTTTCTATTGGGTTGCTACACATTTGAATGCAGGATTCCTATTGGCTGGATCCCTTTGGCAGTTGGGGGTGTCAACTGACCATTAGGCTATAAATAGTTAGTGCATGGTGCATGAAAATAAAAAGAAGGGCAGAGTGAGGGAATGCTTGGAGCTAAATCTGGGAATGCTTGGTGCATACTCTGTTTCTTAAACCCTTTGGCAGTTGGGGGTGTCAACTGACCATTAAGCTAAGAGTAGCTTGTGCCTGGGGCACGAAACTGAGGGCAGAGGGAAGTAAAGCATAAAATAGATGCTTGATATGGATTTTACATGTAAATACACAGGTTAAGCAGGGGTCTAGTGTATTGTAAACCTTTGGGCAAATTCCTTGTTTATTGGGAGAGCAATAAAAGGTTGAGCGTTTTAGCCTGTAAATTCGTGTGTTGTCCATTGCCTACTTATATACAAGTTGTGTGACCAATCAGTCTACTTACAGTTAAGTGTGTGCTGATTTGGTTGATAGTGCTTGGAGTGCTGTACGGGGGGTTGGTTGACTGGTTACGGGAGACAGACCAGGCCACCACAAGGCAAAAAATTTGGGGTAAACCGTGGACCTTGTGACAGGAACCAATCTTAGTGGGGTTCAAATAGCCATGTTTGCAGCAGTCAAAAAACAGCTCATATGACTCCACTATTTTGGTACCAGTTAATAGATGTTGACTCAGCCATCACTAGCAGACTTCAAGGAGTAAAATATTTATTGGTACAAACAAAAGAAGTCTGCAGCAAGAAAGTCTCCAACAGAAAGAATTGCAACGGAAAGACATCAAGGACAAGTTTCCAACAGGAAGATTATGGAGATCTTTAAAAAAAGCAAGCTGCATTGGGATTAAGAGTGGTGAATAGGAACAACAACACAAAAAGAACATATCTGGTAAAGCTTCACTGCAACAAGAAGAGTATATCGAAGGGTTGTCATATGAGATAAGAGTCGAAAGACCAAGAAGCCAAGATCAAGAGGGACTAGAGTTGAAAGCGAATCTCAAAGAGCAACTCTATGATCAAACATGAACACTATGAGCTAACAAGATGAAGAACAGAATGAGTTCTGTATACAAGTCAACTAGTGTTCATGGCTGCTAAGCTCGAGAATACATCAAGCTTATTTGAAAAGCTTAAGCAATACAACAAGGGTAATCATCTGCATCTGCTGAATACCAGAAAGAGAAGAGCATTAATGACCAATGTCAGCGACATCCAAAAGTTAATCATCTGCAGCTGCCCAGTACATGAAGATGAAGAAGATTAAAGTTCATCTTAGCAGCAAAATCCATCAACCATCAACACACCAAGGAGGGCGTTGCGTCCTTGTCTTAAGTGACTAAACCTTCAAGTCTACTGGGCTTAGAAAGAGGGTCTTCGGGTCCTTGTCTTAAGTGACAAAAGCTTCGAAGTCTGTTGGGCTTGGAGCGGAAAGGCGTTGCGTCTTTGTCTTACGACTAAATACCTCAAGTCTGCGGGGCGTGGATGAGGGTCAGAGGATCATTGTCTTAGTAACTAAATCCAACTCAAGTCTGCGAGGCTTGAGGAGGGTCAAAGGATCCTTATCTGAGGGACTAAAAATAACTCAGGTATGTGGGACTTAAGGAGGGCCAGAGGATCCTTGTCTATGGGAATTGAGGAGGGTCATAGGATCCTTGCCTGAGGGGCTAAAAATAACTCAAGTCTGCTGGACTTGTGGAGGGCGGAGCGTCCTTGTCTTAGTGACTAAATTAGTGGATTTCCTACTTGTATAAGTAGAAGAGTGGAGTATGAGTTGTTCAGTCTCCGAATCACTTAAAACCTCTTATGTCATTTACTTTATGTCTTTTACATTATGCACAATAATTACTATTTCTGCTATTAGCCATATCATAGATTCAATCATAGAACTGTGATCATCCTTGGGTTCTTAAAGTATATTCCGCTGTGCATGAATTGATTCTATTAATCTTAACTGATATACTTTCGTAATAAACGGAAAATTTTTTAAAGGATCTATTCAACCCCCTTCTAGATCTCTATTGTGTCCTCATGAACTAGCAATTGGTATCAGAGCAGGTTCTCATGTATATGTTAAAGCTCGCGCTTTGAGTTGATCCATGACACAAATTTAGATCAGTTCTAAATCTCGATATTGGTTTTAAAATAAAACTGATCGTAGATAAGCTTATAAGTTGAAAATTGTATGTGCAGGTATTCTAATGAATGACCACTTGAGGCTATCCAGATTGGTGCATGTGCTTAAATGAAATTATCACTATCATCAAACATGTCTAGCAAAGCTAATAATGAATCAATAGAATGAGCAACCCAATGATAGGAAAGTACAAATGCAGTAGGAGTTGTGAAATCTTCAAATCACCACTCCAAAAGATGAAATGCTTAAATTTGCCATGAGCTGCATCTCTAATAAAGAATCATCCCAACAAGAATCTAAACCTTGAGGTTCATTTGTGCGTTTCAAAGAATATGGGATGTAAAAGCTCTCCTATGTCCAGAAAACAAGGGTTCTGCTCGATGTGTTAAAAAAATTGCTCCTTGAAGAAACAAACAATGATAGAAGAACTCGAAGGATTGCTCAACAACAATGTGCATCATCAAGCAGAACCACTGACTGTCAAGAGATTGACATCAGTAAGGTATTTAATTCCATCACCTTTAATGCTAATATTGTTAAGCATAGAATAGTATTGCATGATAACATATTTGTGTTGTATCACTATATCTTAGAGTTCGATCAAGGAATCATTTTCTTCCTCAAAAGGAGAATGAGAGAAAATGTAAAGCTAGTTCTTATTTTACTCTCATCCACGTTTGAGACTGAAAATAAAGCTCTTGAGGAAGATATCTGAAATGTATCTGATAGAGTCTTATCTTATCTTGTTGATAGAGGAGTTAGAAATTTTAAATAATATGCAATTGCTCTTGTGTGCACTGACTAATCACTTGTCAAGGACTTGTCTTTGATTAAATTGGTTCTGAAGTTGAAGGTTTATTTTTTACTTTGGATGTGGAAAACTCAAATAGAATTTATCATTAATGAACACACCTCTCTTCATTAGATCTGTTGTTTAAAGATTTCAAAGAGGTGGCAATACTTAATGTTTTAAATTCATCCTACCTTAGCTTACTTGCTTGTTGTGCTTTTGGCCCATTCCTCAATGATCTAAGTTTTTGATAAAACGTAGAGTATAGTCATGCTTACTGTTGTACTTTGAAGGATCATAGAGACCGATCAACTCTACGAACCAACTAGATACAACTCATAGAATTGACCATTACTCTACTAAAGTTCAAAAACCTAGAGAAGGATGTAAGTAAGAAGTTTTTCATCTAAGGAAAAAGTTTGAGGATCCACATTAGTTCCACACATATTTGTCCTCTCTCTCTCACACACACACACACACACACACTCTCATGCAGCATGATTAACTGTCATCACATATGAGCTGCATTCAGTAATAATGCATGTTTTGAGTCCAAAGTTTAAAGAACTCGGGCATTCAAAAGAACTAACCCTGCAGGACCCAAATGATAAGTAGGTACCTAGTTAGAAAATTATTAACTTGGAGGTATTATGATTAATTAATTCTTGCTGAAGCCCATTCAAGTGGAAGCTTGAAACTCATGACCACCGTCAACAAACTTCTGATCCGATGCAGAATCATGATCCTCCGGAGACACTCTCTTTGGACCTTTAGAAGCTAGAGCTATTCAGCATCATGCAATTTTTAAAGCTAAGTCAAAGAAGCATACAAAAGCAATGTCTACATCAAAGTTCAGACCAACTCTATGATCGCAGAAGCTGAAGAAGTAGACTCTACGATCGAAGTAAATAGCTAAGAGAAAAACTTAAGTCTCAAAATCAGTCATGAGGATTTCAACAAAGCTCAAGATTCCTTTTGTCCATCAAGCAGCAAATGGGAGATCATACCTATGTCTACCAATTAACACCAGAGCAATTTAAATCGTAGAGCAAGAACCCTACGATCGCGGTACTAGATAAGAGGATCGTAGAGTAACCAGTGCAAAAGAAAATACTCTACGATCCAATGATGAAGATCCAATCATTAGAAGACCATCTACTTCTAAGATAGAAGTATCAACTATGGGGGAGCAACAGTTCGCTAAGTCTAGCAATGCTCAGTTTGAGGAAAAGTCAAAGTAACTGAAGATATGAAGATTGTGAAGCTACATAGTGAGGAAGATGAAAAAGATAAAGGAGAAGAAGAAGTGGAATTCATTGCTAGATTCAGAAATAAGAACAGAAGAAAGTCCATATGTCCTTTCTATCTCTGATGGTCATTTCACAGAACACCAGTTCACATTTATTAAGTTCTTATGAACCAACAAAGTATATCCAAATGTGAATAAACTGGTCCAAGAATTCTCCAGCATACTCAGAAGCTGATCACCAACTCTTTATCTTCAGATCTCAAAGGAATAGAGTCCCTAAACTTTGCGACTAATAACCAAATCAGTCATACTGTCCCAAATCGTAGAGTCACTACGATCAACATGCTGATTGTAGAATATACTGACCCTACGATTACATCTTATACAAACACTTCTCCTATACATCCTCTCTCACTGACAAATACTTGCCCCGAGGTACAGTGATGACATTCTCTCCACCATATTAAAACAGTCTTTCCTCAAATAAGCACCTCAGAGATAAACCAAGCCCTAAGTTTCAAACTAAGTGGCCTGCCCTCTCTGAGCTTCTTTAATCCTGAAGAAGGACTGAATAGAATGCATCACTAGAACCTCTCCATAGCCGAAAGTCTTTAAAAAACAAAGGAGGAAAGCTTCTCGCATAAAGAAGTGTTGATCGAGAGATTCTCTAAATGAGAAAGAAGCTGATATTAAAAGGAAGTCTTCATCACACAGCCAATCAAGCTCACCTACTAGTACAGGAAAACCTTCAAGTCATGAAGACTGTCATCAATGTTAAGAAGGAAAACTAAGGAAGAAGAAGCTGAAGTTGAAAGCATGGTTGCAGCTAGGAAGGAGCATAAAACTCAAGCTAAGCAAACTGTGATGCCAATGATTGAGCAGAAAAATTTGTGACTGACGTCTACTCTCAAGGGATGATCGTAAAGTGAAAAGCTAGGCCATCAAACCACTCTACTAACAGAAGAAGTCAACAGGAGGTGATGCTCACGCTCTCAGAAGGAAAGTGATCTCAATATACATCAGTTGTGGAGTCACAACAGTTGAAGCAGCATGCAACAAATATCTCTCCTCACGTGGCCCTCTGTGCAAAAAATAAGAGGGAACTGACATAGGTTAAATTCAAATAAAGACGGTTGCCCTTCCAATCAGTTATCCAAGTTTATCATCTATCAAAGACCTACGAACCCCCAAATCTCTCAAATCCCTAAAATGCCAAACCTCTAGCAAACCAAAATTGATAAACTCCTTAACCCATTCAAACTCAAATACTTATCCATATACCCATCTCTGATCAAACCCTCGATAGGGAAAACTGTCAAGTTGTATTAGGCATCCAACTTAGTTTTGATAAGTTTAAGGAATTAGAAGAGAAGTTTAAGGACATTCTCAAGATCGTAAGGGAAGCTGAATTCTCAAAATGTTTAGAATCTAATACCAAAATCTTCTCTAATTTAGTGAAAGAGTTCTATCAGAACGCGACAGTCAATGATGGTGTTTTGTCTATAAAAGTTCGAGGAGTAAACCTAAAAGTAGGGGCTGCTGAAATCAATCAATGTCTAGGACTCACCAATCAAGGTCTACCATATCTGGAAGGAATCGATTCTGATGAAGGCATGAGGTTGATGAGCTATGTAAAGAATCCCCGTCTTAAGGGAATGAAGAAAAAGGAATTCCCAGAGGAATTTGAGTTCTTGGCAGAAATTGTAGGGAAATGTATTTTATGTAAGGATACTGCTCATGACACAGTAAGTGATATACAATTGAAAATCATGACTATTATTGTCATGAAGCAGAAGATTAACTTTGGAGTTGTGCTGATTGATTGGTTAGCCAAATAGCTAGAAGAGGCTGAAAAGAATAAGGTTCTAGAAAAACCTATCTTAAAGGTGTACCATGAAAGGTTCTTAAACATCATTCTAAAGAAGAAACTGAAAAACAAGATTGGGAATAATGAGGGAGAAACCCTAAATGTCAACAAGATTTTATCCCCCAAATTGTTTGACAACTAGAAGAAGAATCCCATAGAAAATAAGAGATTAAGGATATCTGGTGGCAGCAACAAGGAGGCTTCCAAAGCAGACAAAGGGAAAAAGAAAGTAAGCATGATGAATGACTCATCATAATTTGATGATTCTCTATCCCCTATGTTCATTCCTTCAAAGTCATCCAAGAAGAAAGTCAAAGTTGGAAAATACTCTCCAAAGGCTCAATTAAAGAATCGTTCTATCTCTGAAGAAGAATCTGAAGAAGAGAAAGAATCATCTGAAGTACATGTTATCAAGCCTACAAAGAGAAGGCAGAGTGCACGTCTTCGGCAAATGATGAAATTCCCAGGTCATAAAAGTGAAGAAGGAATTCCACCTAAGATTATTGATCTTGGTGATGATGGTGAGGTTGATAGTGAAGAAGCTGCTAAGGTTAGTGAGCCTATGACATTAAATGATGAATCTGATGAAAAGGATATGACAACAAATAAGTCAGAATCAGAAAGTGAGAATAAAGCTAAGTTTACTAAAGTGACTCTTGATGAATCAACAGAAGATGTTAATGATGAAATGAGTAATGATGAACAGTTGGAAGAAATGGCTGGTGAGCCAGTTGAAGGATCAAAGAAAGTGACTGTGGAAGAACCAAGTCCAAAGGCAAAGATTGTCAGAGAGACTTACATCAGGAAAGGTAAGGTAGCAATGGAAGAGGATGAAGCACAAAAGGACTCCAGCTTTGGGAATGATGAGTCAAAAAGCTACTCTGATCCACCTCCAACAGTTGCACCCTCAAAGATTCGAAGAAGGATAGTATTGGAAGCAATTGAAAAGCCAGACGCAATGTTGCCAGAAAGATGGATAAACCATGGCAATGGGCAAATCAAAGTAGTATCAATGACTATCGAAGATTTACCTAACAATTTTCAAGAAATTGAACTGGATCGGACTACTGTGCTATATGATCCTAAAAGTCAGCAGTTAACATGGTTCTACCCATGGATGCCCTGGTTAAAGGCCATATCACTTGAAGATGAGAGCTTCATCAACTGGTGTTATTCACACTTCCCCAATCTGAAGATGATCTCTCAGAACTTCCCAAGAGTTCAATCTTTTCCAACGATGCTGATCAAGGATTCTCCACACTTCAAAGTCTACCGTCATGCTCAAGGTACATACATTTTATACTAGCTTTTGGAAAAACTTGACAGTGGAAGAAACAAATCCAAAGCCATATAACCAATGGTCGTAGAGCCCTCTAACTCTACAATTACAGGAATACAGTTTCACCCAAATGATCCTATCCCTCAAGCATCAAATTCCACTGATAGACCTATTAATGTTCCTTCTTTATCCAACAATGAATTCTTTGATATTGCCACCGCTCTTGAAAACAGTTATAAGAGTGAGAAACCCAAGCCAACTACACCAATCCTCGAAGACCCCTTTATTGATCAAAAGTTGCTGAAGAACTCAGAAGAGTTACTTAGAAACATCTCTTGAGTTACTGCTACAGCTAAAAAAATGCCTGAGAATGAATTCTACATAAAGCTGCAAGCATCATTCACAAATATGTCCATTAAGCTTCATCAAAGAGATCAGATATATCTACAGTCTATTAAGAAGCAGAAGAACGAAGCTCTGTAACTCCAAAAGAAGAATGAAAGATTCATTCAGTCTCTCTTAGAGAAAGTGGATAATCTCAATCAGTCTCTCAGAGAAAGTAGAAATCGGCCAGTAGGAGATCAAAACGGAAGTTGGGAGCACCTCCAACTTAGTTGAACAGCTCATTTCCCATGTTCAGTACCTCTCCCAAATGATTGATGACAAAAAGGGGGAGAAAAAGGCGAAGCATAAAAAGAGGAATAGAGCTTTCATAAAAAGGAAAAATCAGAAGCATAAGCTAAAGAACAAAAATAAGAAGTCTACAACTAAGGGGGAGCCAGAAGAAGCTGAAGGAAAAACAACAAGATCTGAGGGAGAGCAGGAACCAGAGGAAGATAAAGCAAAACCAGAAGGAAGCAGCAGCAGAAAGCAGTCACAAGGTATTTAAGCATGAACCAACGAAAAGGCGGTACATTTATAAACAAGCAAGGATGAATTATCTGTTATATGTAAGAACTGTGATAGATCTATGATCTCCTTGTTAACTTTCATATACCTATGCTTGCTGACATGCATAAATGTTATATGAATTCTTAATGCACATTATTATGTTTATATCTCATGGTCTAGCAATACAGTGACTTACTGTATTCTAAGTCACATTCATACTCATATATGTGCATGTACTGCTTGGAGTGAATGTTATGCTATAAGTGTTTTTGTCTTCATCAAATAGGGGGAGATTGTTGGAAATCTACATGAGACGTTTAAGTCCATCTTTATAGGGGGAGATTGTTAAAAGATCTGCATGAGATTACCAGAGTTCATTATATGAGATTTGATTGATGACAAAATGGTTAAAAGAACATTTATAATGATAAGTCTTATAAAGTCCTTAATGAAAGGACTTAGAATGGAAAGATTAAATATGTTAGGTTCATCTGAGCTGAATTATCATTTATTTGATTAAAGCATATTTGTAATGATAAGTTGTGTAAAGTCCTTTAATGAAGTTGATGTACGAAAGACTTAGAATAGAAAATATCAAACTTGTTAGGTTGATTTTATGAGCTAAGATGATATATGTAAAAAGCAAGGCTAGACTGATCGTAGAGTATAGCAAGGCTAAACTGATCATAGTAGAACTGCTAAAGCTATCGTAGAACACCTCGAGTATGATCATAGAGTAGTTGGCAAACTTGTAAATTGGTCAGCAATGGATCGCAGAGTAAAGTACAAATCGAAGAGTCTGCTAGGCAATCGCAGAGTAAAGCTCGGTCAGACCGTAAGACTATCTCGGAAATGTAGAGCATTCTCTCGGCAACGTAAACTTTGCTAAGAAAATGCAGAGTAAGGCTCAGCAGATCGTAGAGCGTTGTCTCTCGGAATCGTAGAGCTCATTCCTCAGAATCATATAAGCCTTCTCGGGATCGTAGAGTCAATGCAGTCAGTCACTCTACGACTCCCATAGATAGTATATTACTAAGCAGAATCGTTCAGACATCTCTACAAGAGCATTCAAAAAATAAGGTAGCTGTCTTCACAAAGGTCATTAGGTGCATCAAGTCCTTATAGACATCGAAGAGCAGCTCAAACAGTTATTCTACGATTACATTGAGATTCTACGATTTACACCATAGACAAAAACGTAGAGTAGCTAAGCAATTATAAAAGTACAACGACCAAGAAATCGTAGAGTTGAGCTAAATATAAGAGCTACTATGTCAGATATAAATGAGCACTTATATGCAATAGAGATAGCACCTGAAGTTCATAGAGCAATCCTATACATTAGAAGAGCTAACAACTAAAGATCATAGAGCACTCCTCTATGATATGAAAGAACAAGCAAAGCTAGCACCTGAAGATCATAGAGCAATCCTCTATAATAAGAAAGCAACCGCAAAAGCTCAACCGATTAATGAACATATGCTCTGATAACGTAAAGCTCAATGGAGAGCACAGAGCATGGAAAACACAACTTCAGGATAGTAAGGCTCATATGAGATCATAGAAGAAGTGTAGTCATCCACTGTACGATTTCCAAAGTAGTCTACATCAAGCATAATCGTAGAGCTACATAGCAGAGCAAACAGATAACTCTACGATCAGAAGTGAAAGACTACAACCCAGTCAATCGTAGAGTACTTAAGTGCCAGCAAGGATTGCATATATCAGAGCATTTAAGTTATTAATCCCAAGATAAGTGGCTGATTACTTAAATGAGTATAATGGGGAACCAATCTCAGTGAGGTTCAAACAACCATGGTTGCAGCATTCAAAGAGCAGCTCATGTGACTCTACTATTTTGGTACCAGTTAATGGATGCTGACTCAGTCATCACTAGTAGACTTCAAGGAGTAAAATATTCATTGGTACAAACAAAATAAGTCTGCAGTAAGAAAGTCTCCAACGGAAAGATATCAACGATAAGCTTCCAACGGGAAGATTATGGAGATCTTTAAAGAGAGCAAACTGCATTGGGATTAAGAGTGGTGAATAGGAGTAACAACACAAAAAGAACTGATAAGTGCAAAATATTCTATGTTTTTGTTTTCTTTATGCTTAGTATTATTATATGTTTTCTATGTTTATGAGCTGATTTAAGGTATTTATTGATTTATAAAAGAATTTGATGTGATTTTGCAAGATATGGGTTTAATGATAATTTTTATGTTATTTTGCAAAGTACTCTACGATTGCTGGGTGAGAGCTCTACGTTCGTAGTGTTACAGCGAAAGCCTGACAGCTCTATGATCGCAGGAAACTCACGGCAGAGTCACACGACGATTTGATATAGTACTCTACGATCGTTGAGTGGAGTGGAGTCTAGTTGAACTCTACGATTGCCGAGATTCACTCTACGACATGATTTCTGTTCGACGATTAACATGCTCTGTGACGTATAACTCTACGATGGTCGAGACCTGATGCTCTACGATTATGAGAGAACTCTACGATAACATGGTTACACTACGAAGTGCTGGAGCGGAATGTTACTCTACGATAATTTCCTATTCTAAGTAGGATTTGGAGTATTGGAGTGCTAAAGTTCGACTCGTATGAGAATTTGGAGATGGAATTATAATCTTACATGGAAAGTATCTCTGACTATGGGAAGTAGAGTCTGGTATGGAATCTGAGTTGAAGTTAAATATGGAAACTGAATCTAAGCTAGAATCGAAAAAGGAAGCTGAAGAAGATTTGGTTTTTGAAACTAAACTCTAGTTTGATAAGGAAGTTGCTTAAAGTTGTATTGTAGAGTTTGACAAAGATTTAGAATCCTACTATATCTACAGATTGAAGGCTTCCGAAGTAGAGTTGGATTAGAATTCTTCTAGGATTTCAAAGCATCTATAAATACCTATCACTTGTAATCAGTTGGGAACATCTAAAAAAATAATTCAACATTCATTATTTTTAATCTTAGATTATATTTTATCAGCATGCTAGCTTAGTTCTTTTATTCAGTTCTGAAGGGATGTGGAACCATATTTACAGTTAATATAATACTTGAGTTATATTATTAATTCCTTCGTGCATGAAATTTATTCTAATAATCCGGTTGAATTTCTTATATGATTTTCAGTTTACTAATTTGGTTTCTGCAGGATTAAGTTGATGAATTGTTATCATATACTAGATTAAGGTATAATATTAAGTAAATGATGTTGTATCTGATCACAAGTAGTACTTAATAATATTTGATTGTGGATAAGCTTTTGGATATTATTAAGATTATCAAAAGGCAAGTTAAACAATCCTTGATAGTGTATTTGTTGCTTAAAACAACCTAATTCTCTAATTCTTAATGCTTCTGTCATATTAAATCTAGACTGATAGTTCTGGGTTATATAACAGTTAGAGTCTAGTAGGGGCGATTGTCATATTAGATTTAAAAACTAAGGAGAATTTCGGATAATTGAGTGTTTGTTGATCATCTAGGGTTGTTAATTTCATTAAAGGAAGAAATAATATTAACTTGATTAATATATTATTGTGAATTGGTGAAGTTGAACTGAAGAACTGAAGCTTTTACATATTTGATAATCTTTATTAATTTAATTTTGTTTTTCTTAGTTAATGATAATTGATTCAAAACCCCCAACTTTTAATTAATGTTTTTGGTTAGAAACATTAGAATAAATTTAAAACAATATCAATTCTCTGTGGGATTGATCCTTACTTACTACTGTGCTAGTTATTTGAATTCGTAGAGTGCAAGTGAGGTTAATTTTAGATTGCTTGATGACAACTTTTCCAAATTTTGGCACCGTTACCGGGGAGTTTGATTATTTGTTTTTGATTTATTCTTTGTTTCTTTTTATTTTATGACTCGATCCTCTCAATCTTCTGAACTGAATTTTGATTCAGAGATAGAAAAAACAGCAAGAAGGCTAAGAAAAGAGAGTCGTAGAGTGAATAATTCGACTGCAAATCCAGAAGAGGCTTTTGTTCCATCACCTGGTCTTCACATACTGATTCAGACGAAGAAGAGGAGATGGCTGAACCTAATAATAACAGGACTTTAAAAGAACTAGCTACTCCTAATCTCAATCAACAACCTTTGTGTATTGAGTACCCTACTTTAAATGCTTCTTTTGAACTTAAATCAGGACTAATTCACCTTTTGCCTACTTTTCGTGGTCTTACAGGTGAGGATCCGTACAAAGCATTTAAAGGAATTTCATGTGGTATGCTCCACCATGAAACCACAAGGAGTGACTGAAGAACAGATAAAGCTTAGAACTTTTCCATTCTCACTAGTAGACTTAGCAAAGGACTGGCTGTACTACCTACCTTCAGGATCAATACAAACTTGGAATGACATGAAGAAGCTATTCTTGGAAAAGTACTTCCCTGCTTCAAGAGTGGCTAACATCAGAAAGGAGATATGTGGCATCAGGCAGTTAAATGGAGAAACTTTGTATGAGTATTGGAAAAGGTTTAAGAAGTTGTGTTCCAGTTGTTCACCTCACCATATTGATGATCAACATCTAATTCAATACTTCTATGAGGGATTGCTGCCTATGGACAGAAGCATGATTGATGCAACAAGTGGAGGAGCCTTAGTTGACAAGACACCAGAAGTTGCTAAAAACCTAATTACAAACATGGCTGCAAACTCTCAACATTATGGTACTAGGATGAATCATGCACCAACAAAAGTAAACGAGGTGAACACATGTACTCATGACCAGCAAATTTCTGAATTAACTGCTTTGGTTAGACAATTGGCTGCAGGAAATATGCCAATAGCAAAAGCTTGTGGGATCTGTTTATTATTTGGCCATACCACTGATTCATGCCCAACATTGCAAGATGATGAGACTATGCAACAAGCCAATGCAATGGGGAACTATCAGACACAACCTCAGAGAAGATATGATCCTTTTTTAAACACATACAATATAGGATGGAGGGATTATCCTAATCTCAGTTATGGAGGCAATAGATCATCAGCACCACCTGTTTTCCTTAATAGATAATAAGGCTTCCAACCGGCCCCACAGCAGTACCAACCTAGACAAACAGCACCTGCCAACCTTGGAACATCATTAGAGGACATGTTTAAAGCTTTTATGACTTAGCAACAGCAGTTCCAACAGGAGACTAGAACTTCCATCAATGATTTTAGGAACCAAATGGGTCAGCTGGCTACTACATTTGGTAGATTAGACTCTCAAGGCTCAGGAAAACTGCCCTCTCAAACAGTTGTAAATCCAAGGGAGAATTCAAGTGCCATTATACTAAGGAATGGGAAAGAGCTGGAAGTGCCTAAAGCCACCGTGGAGTTTGAAAAAGAGAAGAAAAAGGAGACTGAACCACTTAAGGTAATTTCTAACCCTGCTATTTCAGTTAAGACTAATGGTTTACCTTTTCCACCTAGAAATCACAGGACTCTAAGGAAGGATGAGCAAGAAAAAGAGATCCTTGAGACCTTCAGGAAGGTTGAAGTCAATATACATTTGTTAGATACAATCAAACAGGTACCAAGATATGCCAACTTTTTGAAGGAGTTGTGCACTAATAAAAGGAAATTAAAAGATGATGAAAGAGTCACTATTGGAAAGAATGTGTTAGCAGTGCTTCAAAGGAAAATGCCCCATAAATGCAAGGATCCAAGTATGTTCACCATCCCATGCAGAATAAATAACACCAGGTTCGAAAAAGCTATGCTAGATTTAGGAGCCTCAATTAATGTCATGCCATTATCTATATTTGCTTCTTTAAATCTAGGTCCCTTAAAACAGACTGAAGGTATTATTCAACTTGCTGACAAGACTAACACTTACCCTGAAGGGGTGATTGAGGATGTTTTAGTGCAGGTGAATGAGCTAATTTTTCCTACAGATTTTTACATTGTGAACATGGAGGATGATTCTTCTCCAAACCTTGTTCATATCTTATTAGAGAGGCCATTTTTGAAGACTGACAGGACTATGATTGATGTGCATAATGGAACCTTGACTATGGAGTTTGATGGAGAAAAGATCCAATTCAACATATATGAAGCTATAAGGTACCCTAGTGACATCAATCCAGTTTATGCTATTGATATTGTTAATTCTCTAGTACATGATTCTTTCAATCAAGTGCAAAGGGATAGCTTGGAGGTTGCAATTACCAATAGTTTGGAGTTAGACAAAGAAGAAGAAATGGAACAGGCTCAGGAATTGAAGGAGACTATAGCTGCTTTACATTCATTACCATAATTCTCAGATAAGTATGCAGTTCATTCTATTCAATTGCCGGTTTCTTATAAAAAATTATTACATTCTGTTATACAGGCTCCTACATTAGAACTCAAATCATTACCAATCCATTTGAAGTATGCTTACTTTGGAAAAGATGACACACTACCAGTGATTATTGCCAACAATTTAACCAAAGTACCGGAAGAGAAGCTGTTAAGAATCCTTAGGGATCATGTAACAGTCTTTGGTTGGACCATAACAGATATAAAAGGCATCAGTCCTGCTGTGTATATGCATAGAATTTTGTTAGAAGAAGAAGCCAAGCCTACCAGAGAAGCCCAGAGAAGACTGAACCCACCCATGATAGAGGTAGTAAAGAAAGAAGTACTAAAATTGCTTGATGCAGGTATTATATACCCAATTTCAGATAGCCAATGGGTGAGCCCAGTCCAGGTAGTTCCAAAGAAATCTAGAATCACAGTTGTCCAGAATGACAATAATGAGTTGGTGCCAACAAGAATGCAAACAGGCTGGAGAGTGTGTATTGATTATAGGAAGTTAAATGCAGTCACTAGAAAAGATCATTTCCCTCTCCCCTTTATTGATCAAATGTTAGAGAGATTAGCTGGCCATACTTACTATTATTTTCTAGATGGATTTTCAGGTTACAACCAAATTGTGATAGCCCTAGAAGATCAAGACAAAACCACCTTCACATGCCCCTTTGGTACATTTGCTTATAGAAGAATGTCATTTGGACTTTGTAATGCCCCAGGTACCTTCCAAAGATGCATGGTAAGCTTGTTCTCTGATCTTTTGGAAAGTTGTATTGAAGTTTTTATGGATGACTTTACAATTCACGGTGATTCTTTGGATGCCTGTCTTGATAATTTAACTAAAGTGCTTGATAGATATTTAGAAACTAATCTTGTTCTAAACTGGGAAAAATGTCATTTTATGGTAGAGCAAAGGATAGTACTTGGCCATGTTGTTTCTTCTAGAGGTTTAGAAGTTGATAAAGCTAAAGTAGAAATCATTGCTACATTACCTTACCCTACAAAAGTGTAGGAGATTCATTCTTTTCTTGGACATGCAGGTTTCTACAGGAGGTTTATCAAGGACTTCTCCAAGATATCTTTGCCTTTGTGCAAGTTTCTGCAGAAAGATGTAGAGTTCCAGTTTACTGAAGACTGCAAGGAGGCTTTTGACAAGCTGAAGGACTTGTTGACCTCTGCACCTGTAATCCAACTACCAAGCTGGGAACTACCCTCTGAGATCATGTGTGACATAAACAACTATGCAGTGGGAGCTATTTTGGGCCAGAGAGTGAATAAAACTGTCCATGCCATTTACAATGCTTCCAGGACTCTCAATGCTGCTCAAATAAACTACTCCACGATTGAGAAAGAACTCTTATCAGTTATTTTTGCTTTCGATAAATTTAGATCTTATTTATTGGGAACTAAAGTAGTAGTTTATTCTGATTATGCTGCTCTCAGGTATCTCTTGACCAAGAAGGACTCAAAGCCAAGAATTATAAGATGGATTCTGCTGCTACAAGAATTTGACTTGGAGATTAAAGACGAGAAAGGAGCAGAAAACCAAGTTGCAGATCACTTGAGCAGACTGATGAGGGATGGGGAGACACTCCCATTACATGATTCTTTTCCAGATGAGCACTTATTTGCAATCACTGAGGAAAGGCCCTGGTATGCTGACATTATAAATTACTTAGCAAGTTCATATATTCCTAGCAAGTTTTCTAGACATCAAAAAGATAAGCTCATGAGTGATGCAAAGTATTATGTCTGGGATGATCCACATCTTTGGAAATTCTGTGTTGATCAGGTAGTTAGATGATGTGTTCCCATTATTGAATTTCATTCCATTCTATCTTTTTGCCTTCATATGTTTGTGGAGGTCATTTTGGACCAAAAAGAACTGCTCACAAGGTTTTAGAATATGGTTTTATTGACCTACCATTTTTAAAGATTCTTATATGTTCTGTAAGACATGTGCAAATTGTCAAAAGACAGGTAACATCTCACAAAGAAATCAAATGCCACAAACTCCTATTCTAATTGTTGAAATATTTGATGTATGGGGTATTGATTTTATGGGTCCCTTTCCTTTTTCTTTTGGTAATGTTTATAGGGACAATTACATTTATTAGTACATTTTTAGAAAATATTACAATAAAAGTGCATACATAAAATATTTACAAAATTAGTGCATATTCAATATTTAATTTACAAATTAGTGCATTCTTATCCCTTCAATTTAGTTGGATGGTTTAATTGCACATTTCAAAATTTAAAATTCTAATTACTTTCTTATTCAAATTACTTCTATATCCTTTTTGCATATCCCAATTTTACAAGTATATCCCAACCATCACGTGAGTGTTTCAGAAAAAGAGTATGACCGCCACCACATCACGTGTATCTTCTCCTTCAGACATCCGGTCAATGCTCATTCCTCCGATCAAAAAACCCCCCGGAGATTATGAACAAGAGAAGCTGGGCATCGATGACATGTTACACAAGTATTGCAGGGAATGGAAAATCAAGTACATTAGGGAATTTACATGTTCAACTAATCATTCTGAAACTACTGGTCACATGGCTCTTTGGAATGATTCATTTAAAGCATGATTGCATTTTAGAGGTCTGTTCATATTATTTTTTGTTCAACAGCAAGAGACTTCTACTCAGTGTTATTCTGGTGTAGAAAACTTAAGGTAAGTAGATAATTTTGGTAACCAAACTTTCATATCAAGGTAACCAAACCTTTATACCAAGGTAACCAAACCTTCATACCAAGGTAACCAATCCACCTCCAGACCTGCAGTTTTTTCATAGTGCAGTTGGTAACCAAACATTCATACCAAGGTAACCAAACCTTCATACCAAAGTAACCAATCCACCTCCACACCTGCAGTTTTTTCATAGTGTAGTTGGTAACCAAACCTTCATACCAAGGTAACCAAACCTTCATACTAAGGTAACCAAACCTTCATACCAAGGTAACTAATCCACATCCACACTTGCAGTTTTTGCATAGTACAGTTAGTAGCCAAACCTTCATACCAAGGTAACTAATTCAGTTTTATTAGGTTATATTCATAGTGCAGTTGGTAACCAAACCTTTATATCAAGGTAACCAAACATTCATACCAAGGTAACCAAACGTTCATACTAAGGTAACCAATCCACCTCAACACCTGTAGTTTTTTCATATTGTAAGTTGGTAACCAAACCTTCATATCAAGGTAACCAAACCTGCATTTCTGTCTTTTGATTAATCTATTGATGGTCCTTAGGAAAGAATGATCCCGTATTATTATTTTCCTATGAATTGACTTATGGACAAGGTTATTTCTTTTTCTTTCTTTCTTTCTATTACTTTTTATAAAATTTTAGAATTCATGGTATATGTTCGAACTTTGATCCTGTATTATTGCAGATTTCGATCTATTCGAACTTCGTCTACTCCGTATATTATATGTTCTTGCTCTTGAATTCTCTTTGCGTTGGTATCTGCGGCTTCTTCTTCTTCGATTTGTTTTGGTTTCTAGATCGCAAAGATTTGGTAACTGCTGAATATGGCAGTTACTTCTCCTTGATTTCAAGTTTCCTTATTTTTTCTTATTGCATTCTTTTTGTAATTAATTTGTCCTTATTGAATTCTCTTATTGCATCCTGTATTATTAACTGATTGTTGTATATTTCTGTAAAGAACCCATGTTTATATTCTTTTGGCTGTTGATTATGTTTCAAAATGGGTGGAAGCCAAAGCCACCAGGACTGATGACTCTAAAGTTATTGCAGATTTTATCAAATCTAACATCTTTAACAGGTTTGGAATTCCAAGAGCCATTATCAGTGACAGAGGAACTCACTTCTGCAATAAGGTGTTAGCAGCATTGTTCAAAAGATATAATGTCCTCCACGGAGTTTCTACATCCTATCATCCTCAAAGTAATGGCCAAGCTGAGGTATCTAACAGGGAAGTCAAGTCCATTTTGGAAAAAATAGTCAACCCAAATAGGAAAGATTGGAGCCTTAGATTAGAAGATGCACTTTGGGCCTACAAAACTGCATATAAAACACCTATAGGTATGTCACCTTATAGGCTGATGTTTGGTAAACCTTGTTAATTATCAGTGGAACTTGAACACAAGGCTTTTTGGGCAATCAAACACTGTAACATGAAGATGGATGAAGCTGGGGAGCATAAGAAGCTACAGTTGCAAGAGCTTGAGGAGTTCAAGAATGAATCATATGAAAGCTCTAGAATTTATAAGGAAAAGACCAAAGCCTTTCATGATAAACAAATTTTAAGGAAGACTTTCACTGCTGGACAAAAAGTTCTCCTTTTCAATTCGAGGCTTAAGTTGTTTCCAGGTAAATTACGTTCTAGATGGGAAGGTCCTTTTGTGATTACTAATGTTTTTTCTTATGGTGCAGTTGATATTCAAAATCCAAGAATAGGAAAAACTTTCAAAGTTAATGGACACAGGTTGAAACCTTTCTATGATGGCTATGAGGAACATGTGGAATTGCTGGATTTGATGAATCTAGTTTATGAAGATAAAGATTAAGAGAGGAAGTGTGTCAAGCCAATAACATTAAACAAGGGCAGCTGCTTGGGAGGCAACCCAAGATTTAGATTTGCTTTTCTATCCCTTTTAACTTTTCTTTTTAGTTGTATGTTAGTTAGTGTGACTGTTGTCCGATTAATATAACGACAATTTACGCGCAAGTATACGCGGTCAACAAGTAATAAAGAGTAAGAAGAGTATCGATCCCACGAGGAATTGTTACTAGTCTTTTCCAAATACTAATCTTTTATCATCTCAATCTTATTTAAACAAATGATAATTGTTTTTGTTGTTTTGCATTAATGAAGATAACAAATAATCAAAGAACTATGGAAAGCTTTAATATAATGAAATCAAATAATAACAAGTCTAAGATTGCAATTTCCCCCAACACTTCATTTAAATGTCCTAACTCTCTCTTTTCAACTAGTTAAATCACAAGAATTGTTATCCGAGAAATCACTAGTATGTCTAAGCCTCTCTCGATGGTCAAATACGTATTTCCCAATGCGGTGTATAGATATCTCTATTCTACACACTACCAAGAATCCAATATCAAGAAATAATGAATAAGACACGTGTCACCAAATCTCATTAATCACCCTATCAATTATCAACTTTCGCAATAGAAATCATTAAGCATGGATTCTCCAAAGGATACATGTGGTATTTAGGTATATGTCTATCCTAAATACAATCAAATTATCCATTCATGAGGGTAATAAATAAAACACACGTCACTTAATTTCATAAATTACCCATAGGAATATCTAATTTTCACATGATATCATTAACAAGGTCTCAACTTATACTTCCTCTCTCAATTCCATATAAGTTCCCAAGGTAATTACTAGCTAGGTAATTAATATATAAAGCACAAATTATGATATCCAATCACAAATAATTAACCAACATCAAAGAGAGAACATTCAATTCAAACTAGGTATTGGGTTCCATTGAAATCTTAGAAAACAAGTTCTAGGTCATGGTAACTACAAATAACATCATATTCAATTTATACATCATGTTGGATTACAAAATAGAAGGGAAAACTAGAGATAAAACCACTTTTGTAGATTTTCATATGATGTTTGATGGATTGATGATGAACCCTAGCTTCTCCTCCATGGTTTTGCAATCCTTGATGCTTTTAGCTCCTTGGCCTTGCTTGATTTAGCTTGATTTTAGCACTTTGGCCCTCTAATTTGATGTATTGTGTAGCCTCTTCTCCCTAGAGTTGCTGATTTCTATCTCCTATATCTCTCTATTTCGTGCTTCCTCTGTTAGTATAAACCCCCTGGATGCCTAACCTAGCTTAGCACACCAAATTGGACCAAAATCCCGCACATTTTAGCTTTCTGCTACAGGCGATCTCGCCCCGGCGAGGATTTTGGCCTAAGTTTTCTCGCCGCGGCGAGGAATTTGTGTAGGAAATTCCCGCCCCGGTGAGCTCAGGTAAAATGGCCATAACTTCTTCGTCCGAACTCGGATTTAGGCTCTTAAGTAGGCTATGGAAAGCTAAGAAGTATCTCTACAACTTTCATAACTAGAGCTCGTCGAGATAATGGCCGGAGCAAGGATCAAATGGAGCCCGAAGCAACTGCTGTGTAAATTTCCTGCAAAATCCGATGGTAAACTGACCATAACTCTCTCAAACGAACTTCAAAATAGATGATTCCGGATGTTCTGGAAAGCTAAGATCAAAATCTACAACTTTTGTTCTTTGAGTTTTGAGAGATTCGGATTGCATCATGGGTCAAATTGAGAAACAAGCAGCGGGAATGCTAGATTCAAGCCAAAAACGCATCGATCCAAGGGGCCTTTATTTCAATACCTACAAAACAACGTAAAAACACATAAAAGCACACAAATACATATAAAAGTACTACAAAACTACATTACACAACAATAAGATGAAAATACATAAAACCAAATGAAATAGCTAAAGACTTACAAATTATTAAGGCTAAAAGTACCTAATTTGTGTATATAAAACACACTCATCAAATACCCCCAAACTTAAACCTTTGCTTGTCCTCAAGCAAAACACACAAACTATAAGAATTAATTATTTCTAAATAAAAACTATCTTGAGCAATGAGTTAATAAGCTAACCAATGGTCTCAAAGCATAAACACAATAAAACTCAAGGAAACTTTCAAAGCGTTGCAAGTTTAGATTTACAATTAGCTAGTCATAGCTCGCTTTAGGTCCCTTCCGTGTGTGTGTGTACCCAATAGCACTAAACCAATTAAGCTCGGATAAAACTATGCAACCACATTACCTTATGAAATAATCAAAATAGACCCTAAAACAACATGCTTAACACACCACTCAATACAAAGGTATACAAATCACAATTTCCAAAAATTTGAAATCAAAAGACTCTAGGTAAGTGCATTTTATGCTCCATCTTATCCTACGTCCACTCTTGTGGGTGAGTGCGTTTTACGCTCCATCTCAACTCAACACAAGATTTGATAAACATAAATTTCTTACTTTTATCAAAATTATAAGAGAGTGCGTTTTACGCTCTATCTCTCCTACGCATGTGTCCATGAGTGAGTGCGTTTTACGCTTCATCTCACTCACCACATGACTAACAAATCAAACACAACAAATTTTGGACACCTTGCTTCGAGTGATGTTTAAACGAGTTCTAGAGTTTATAGATATTTTTCACAAGCATTCGGTTATAAAAGCCTTCTCTAAGCATACAACTAGCTCAATACTCATGGGTAGGTGCAAAAGAGTGAAAGGACGCATAAGCAACACAATAACCAACAATAACAATTAAGCACAAAGACTAAGCAACATTTATCCATTTTCCATGAGTTAGAAACTATTCAATCAAGTTCTTATCATAGATCGTGGATTGTAGTTCAAATCAAATTAAAACAATGCTCAAGAGACACATCCTAAAAATAAATGAATTATTTTTTTTTTTGAACAAAAACATATAACTTAAATCATATAAAAACTAAATTAAAAACACACAAATACGAAGTACTACCCCCAAACTTAAACTTGACATTGTCCTCAATGTCTGATATAGGAAAAATTAAAATAGAAGACTTCCATGAGAACGTGTCAAACGCTATTAATATCATCTTTCAAGTCCCCTAAGTTGGGAGCGCACCCCAATTTGCTTAGTATTCGGTACCTGAAAGCAATTGACTAAAGAAATTAAAATGCAATTAAACAAACTAAAAAGCAATTGAAAAAAATCAAAATCAAAACAATAAAATTGGGTTGCCTCCCAAGAAGCGCTTGTTTTAAAGTCTTCGGCCTGACTAACTCCCTGTTTTTATCCAATTCCCCTTCGATAATTGAGGAACCCACCCTCCATTGATAGCCATGTAATATTTGAGGGTTTCTCCTCATTGGTGATAGCCATGGAACTAAAGGCACCTATCTTGCTTTCTATAGATAAGCTCTCAATTTCAAATGTCAAATAGCTAGGTGCATCATCCGTTGTGTCTGTGATAAGATTGAGGCATTGGGGCTTGTCAAGCACAACGGGCTCTTCTTTTATCTTCATTTCCTCGGTCCACCATGGTTCCACATTCATACTAGCTCCATCGTCACATAGAGCCTCGCCTAAGAAATGACTACCAAGTGGACACGATTTTGTAAAATTGACTGGATTCTTGAACTTTGGTGGAGAAGGCACTTGAGGTATTAATACAATCGTCTCATCTTTGTTGGAACTCAAGGCTGGATCCTCGGCCTCTTTTTCCCGCTCCCCACTTGTCTCCCCACTATCGACATCTTGTGGCTCATCCAGTTACATATTTGGCGTGGGTCGCCCATCAATCTCAGGAACCATGTCATAACACCAATTATTTTGAGGACAGTTGTTCAAAGCTTTGGACATTTGATCAATCTGATTCTGAAGATTTTGAATTGATATTTCCTGACTTTTCAACATCTCCTTATTCGAAGCCATGATCTTGGACACAAGTTCCTCAAATTTTGACATTCCTTCTTCTTGAGTAGGAGCTTGATTCTGAGATTCAAGAGTGTATGATAGGCTTGGAGCATAACATTGATCATCATAATTGTAGCTCCAAATAGAATCCGGGTGATACCCCCAATCTTGGTGATAATCGGGATAAGCATAGTTATTGAGGTAATCGCCACCGTAATGTACCGGTCCAAAACTAACGGTGCATTGATGACTCGGATGATTGTCAGCACAATAATCACAAATAATTGTTATACCTTGAGTTCTCTCTGCTACTAAGGCATCCAACTTCCTCGATAGTGTTTCAAATTGTGTTGACAATGCAGAGAGTGCAGTGAGTCCATCAATCCCAGTTTCCCTTGGTTGAGTCATACTCATGTACGGCCATTGATAAGCAAAATCATCCATGGTGTACCTCGTGAAGCATCAAAACAGAAAAATGTTAAAATAAAGTAAAAATAAATTTATATACAAGTTTAAATTAAGATCAATTTGATTATAACTAATATTGAAAAAAACAACTGTAGAAAAATAATTCCCCGGCAACGGCGCCAAAAACTTGTTGTCCGATTAATATAACGACAATTTACGCGCAAGTATACGCGGTCAACAAGTAATAAAGAGTAAGAAGAGTATCGATCCCACGAGGAATTGTTACTAGTCTTTTCCAAATACTAATCTTTTATCATCTCAATCTTATTTAAACAAATGATAATTGTTTTTGTTGTTTTGCATTAATGAAGATAACAAATAATCAAAGAACTATGGAAAGCTTTAATATAATGAAATCAAATAATAACAAGTCTAAGATTGCAATTTCCCCCAACACTTCATTTAAATGTCCTAACTCTCTCTTTTCAACTAGTTAAATCACAAGAATTGTTATCCGAGAAATCACTAGTATGTCTAAGCCTCTCTCGATGGTCAAATACGTATTTCCCAATGCGGTGTATAGATATCTCTATTCTACACACTACCAAGAATCCAATATCAAGAATAATTAATAAGACACGTGTCACCAAATCTCATTAATCACCCTATCAATTATCAACTTTCGCAATAGAAATCATTAAGCATGGATTCTCCAAAGGATACATGTGGTATTTAGGTATATGTCTATCCTAAATACAATCAAATTATCCATTCATGAGGGTAATAAATAAAACACACGTCACTTAATTTCATAAATTACCCATAGGAATATCTAATTTTCACATGATATCATAACAAGGTCTCAACTTATACTTCCTCTCTCAATTCCATATAAGTTCCCAAGGTAATTACTAGCTAGGTAATTAATATATAAAGCACAAATTATGATATCCAATCACAAATAATTAACCAACATCAAAGAGAGAGCATTCAATTCAAACTAGGTATTGGGTTCCATTGAAATCTTAGAAAACAAGTTCTAGGTCATGGTAACTACAAATAACATCATATTCAATTTATACATCATGTTGGATTACAAAATAGAAGGGAAAACTAGAGATACAACCACTTTTGTAGATTTTCATATGATGTTTGATGGATTGATGATGAACCCTAGCTTCTCCTCCATGGTTTTGCAATCCTTGATGCTTTAGCTCCTTGGCCTTGCTTGATTTAGCTTGATTTTAACACTTTGGCCCTCTAATTTGATGTATTGTGTAGCCTCCTTTCCCTAGAGTTGCTGATTTCTATCTCCTATATCTCTCTATTTCGTGCTTCCTCTGTTAGTATAAACCCCCTGGATGCCTAACCTAGCTTAGCACACCAAATTGGACCAAAATCCCGCACATTTTAGCTTTCTGCTACAGGCGATCTCGCCCCGGCGAGGATTTTGGCCTAAGTTTTCTCGCCCCGGCGAGATCTCGCCGCGGCGAGGAATTTGTGTAGGAAATTCCCGCCCCGGCGAGCTCAGGTAAAATGGCCATAACTTCTTCGTCCGAACTCGGATTTAGGCGCTTAAGTAGGCTATGGAAATCTAAAAAGTAGCTCTACAACTTTCATAACTGGAGCTCGTCGAGATAATGGCCGGAGAAAGGATCAAATGGAGCCGGAAGCAACTGCTGTGTAAATTTCCTGCAAAATCCGATGGTAAAGTGACCATAACTCTCTCAAACGAACTTCAAAATAGATGATTCTGGATGTTCTGGAAAGCTAAGATCAAAATCCACAACTTTTGTTCTTTGAGTTTTGAGAGATTCGGATTGCATCATGGGTCAAATTGAGAAACAAGCAGCGGGAATGCTAGATTCAAGCCAAAAACGCATCGATCCAAGGGGCCTTTATTTCAATACCTACAAAACAACGTAAAAACACATAAAAGCACACAAATACATATAAAAGTACTACAAAACTACATTACACAACAATAAGATGAAAATACATAAAACCAAATGAAATAGCTAAAGACTTACAAATTATTAAGGCTAAAAGTACCTAATTTGTGTATATAAAACACACTCATCAGTGACGCCCCCAAATCCCTGTAACATCAAACACAGGATATGGTGCTCACGATACATCAAACACCGTCATCTAACTAAACAAGCTTCATAAATAATAATAATGAATACAATAGTATACGAATAAAATCCCAGGTTTACATAACCTTAAATATCCTTAAACTTAAACTTAAACTTAGCGTTTATCGCTAAAATACATCAATGCGGAAATCTAAAACTATTACAAAAAAATAAACTTTCAATTCTTCATCTTAGCGTTTCCCTTGTCCTTGCCCTTGCCCTTGCCCTTGCCCGAGCTCTCTGCCTTCTCACCCTTAACTGAAATGTTTAAACAAGAATGAGCACAAATTGCCCAGCAAGTATATAACATAATATGATAATGAATATCAAAGGTAAAATCATCTGTTCTGACATTTCTCCATAATCGAAAGAATAATCAAGAAATAGTGTCGAATTTCAAAGACAAGAGTTCTAGAATTTTCAACAACATACTAAGGGGTATAAGAACCCTGAACATTATTTTTAATTCATCGAAAACCATCAGAAGTTTTGACAATCAAATAGACTGTAAAACATTCTCCGCAAGTACTCCAGGTGATCAGCCTTTCGTACCCTACATTATGCACAAGTATAAAGTTTAAACACTTAAGCGTAAATGGGACTATTTGCCCGACATCAATTTTACCCCGTTATTCGGGTTGTTCATCTTAGTATTCATACGGGACCGCACCAAAACAATTTAGATTGGTAGACTTTAAGTAGCTACAATGAATTTGAATAGTTCAAATAATAAAGCGTTTTAGCATTAATAATAACTAGCAGAAACAAAAGGCCAGAATGCATTCAAAAAGAATCAGTTCTTAACTAGAATTGAGATATCATCAATTGAACTTGAACAATATGTAAACTTGAATGAGATATAACTTGCACAATAAAGGAGTGAAATTCAGGAATTTGCTTTCATCGAAGTAAAGGTCATACAGATAGGATACTTGCCTTACGCGTAATTTACGTTTACTGCTTAATAGTACTTCAAATAACCTATATATTCATATAACCTTCTATACTCATTAACAGACTCACATATTCTGTGCATCCAATGCATACCTAATGCAATTGTTTCATGCTTATGGATAGGTATTACAAACATACACTCAACCGAATATACATTTAAAGCAAATCACCATATATCATAAATTGTTGCCTTTGCTTTTACTACAAAAGTTTCATTTATAAATCCTGTTTAAACCTTTTGAAATCTTGGTCCTATATGGCCATTACATACTTAGACAGTACAAACATTCCAATAGACACATAATAAAGCTTATAAGAATGTAACACATATGTACCAAGCTTCAGCTCGCAAATAGAACCTCTTGGCAACTCTGCAGCACGTCGCAACCGTACTGCTTTTATGCCTGGGAGTGGCACGACCGCGCTACTCCCTTTCAGGCCCATAACTGAGCTTTTCAATGCACAACTCTCTTTCTAGCATGTTGGGGTCTTAGTACACAATAAATAACAAATATACACATTATTATGAAGATTTAAAACCAAATTAGGTCCATGCATTCAATTTTTAGTATATCATTTTGAAATTTCTTTCAAAAAAAACAAGTTTAATAGCTCTTTTCCTTAAAGACTAGACATGATCATACTTGATTATCATATGATTGCCACATAAGTTCTGATACACATGCACAAACGTAAATAAAACATATTTACATCACTTCTTCAATTCAAGATAGCTTTTCTCTTTTTTTTTTTTATAAAAAATCTATCAAATCGTAGTTTACAAATCAACTTTGTGATAACATACTCATGATACATCTTAATACATGTTTAAAGCTTCTTCATGCTCATTATACAAGGTTAAGTTGGGTTCTAAGGGTTGAACAAAAAAAAATATCAATTCAGTTCTGGTGCAGGCGCGACCGCGCCCTGTTTAGCCTTGGTACCAACGCGGCCGCGCTGGTACATAGACATAGGTGCTGCAGGCTGCTGCTGCTGCGAACCAAACTTCTAAAAATCTATGTAATAGCAATTTGGACATATCCAGATATTATAAACTCAACCAAAATAACATAACTTATATACTTAACTATTCTAATAGCACCAACAACTCTAATAGCGAATTTAGAGTCTCCAAAATCAAAAATCTTACCTTTTAAACTCATTTAAGCAATTTAACAAACATGAAACATGTTTAGCATTACTTGACTAAATTCAAAGCATATGAATTATGTTTAAATCCAGAACTTACGATCCAAACAAATATATGATTATCAATTAACCAATATCACAATAATCCACAACCCAAACAAATAAATTTCCACTTTAAATATGCTTTTTCTACTACATATTCATAAGAACATGGAAAAGGTTTATGGATTACCTCTTGGATGTAATTTCTTCCTGAATTAGACTTCTTAATCCCTCTTCCTTGCTCACTTGATCCTCTGCAACTCCAGAAACACTTCAAGTTCTCTCAAGCTCTCAATTTTACTCACAATTTCCTCTCTCCTGGTAGAATGTGTTTAGCCAAATATATATAATTCTTGGCTTCCTTCATGATCTTAACTTCTAATTCATCAGTTAACAGCCTTTTGGAATCTCCCATGAGTCTATTGCAAGAATTAAAGAAAAAGGAGTTAGGAAAAGGAAGAGTTTTTGAGTTAATGGAAAATGTAACTCCCTCCTTTCCAATTCTTGCAAACACGTTCCTTCTCCAATTGTCCCAAATTAACAGTCAGGTGTGTCACACCAAGTCAGCTGGTGCATTTTTATTTCCTTTAAATAATTATTTTAATCATTTAATCAATTAAATAAATTATTTGACCATTTTGCCCTCCGAAATTCAATATTTTTGATACTATAGTCGATTCCTACTAAAATCAACGTTCCAAACATTGTGGGAATATTTGTTTAGTCAAATTCATCCCCGTACACGAGTTTGACTTTTTATTTGAAAAAGTCAACCGGTTGACTTTGACCAAAAAGTCAACCCCGACACATTTTGTGATTACAGTCCATTCTGACTAATTTCGACATTCTGGACTCAAATATACAGTCTGCGTCTTCAAATTCCACTCCGAACTCAAATTTGAGTTTTAACTCCATTTCATGCACTTAATAAATTTGTTAACTACATAGTTAAATTCAAATAGTTAAATTAATCCAAACCAACTATTTAAATACATCTCATCACGTAACTCAATAATATATATATATATATATATATATATCACATATATTTATTAAAAAAAATCACTCAAGAGATTCACATAAATTCAATTTATTAACTCCATTAAATTACATAGTGATCTTGGGTATTACAGTTAGTAGTACTTGCTTCTTTGCATGATTATCTTACATTGGAGACAATGTAAGGTTTGAGTGTGGGGGAGGGGTTTAGGTTATTATTTGAGTTATTAGGATATTATTTAAGATATGATATGAGATGATGCTACTTTGAAAAAAAATTTGAAATTTTTTTGACTCTACAATCGTAGTGTTCTGCTGAACTTTTGAAGGTTGAAATCGTAGAGTTAATATTGATGCTTATCTGCAGAATTTGATTTAATGCCTTGTTAACTAATAAACAATGATGACTTAGTGGGGATCCATGGACTAATCCTGAATTTGGATTGTTTTGCATGAATGTTTGAATATGGGATACATGATTACTTGACTGAGTTATTTATGGGATTATACTTTGTGCACTGATTTTGAGATTTGAGACTTGTTTATACTGTTATTTTGTTTGCAGAACCTTGTGTAAGAAAAATCTTTGAAAAAAAAATGAAAATTGTGAAAAATTGCAGAAAAAATGTAGATGTCTTATGGTGGGTTGAAATGGAGCATAAAACGCACTCACCCATAAACACAAGAGCGAGATGGAGCGTAAAACGCACTCGCCGAGAAGCAAATAAGTGGGATGGAGCATAAAATACACCCACTTAAAAGAGAAAAGAAAGAATATGAAATGACACATGGAGCATAAAATGCATTCACCAAGGAAAATGAGAATTACAGGTTCTGATGGTTGAAAAGAATTACAGGAAAAGCAGGTTTTGAGTTATGAATCAGTGTGCACAGTTATTGTTCTATATAGCTTAGTTGGGTATTTGTGTTGATCACATGAGGGATATTTATGTAGATATGTCCTGATTTGGATGATGTTTTGTGGGGAATGACATAGTTGTTATTGTGAGTTGGTTGATGGGGTGCTGGTCAAGTTTCTATGATAGGTGTTATTATTCCATGATGTTTATTTAGAGACCTTTGAAAGTTTGGTTGGTCTAAGTCAGATAAGTTTTTGATTTCTGTTTACATAAGGACATGTAAAGACTAAGTGTGGGGGAATTTGATAAGTGCAAAATATTCCATGTTTTTGGTTTCTTTATGCTTATTATTATTATATGTTTTCTGTGTTTATGAGCTGATTTAAGGTATTTATTGATTTATAGAAGAATTTGATGTGATTTTGCAAGATATGGGTTTAATAATGATTTTTATGTTATTTTGCAGAGTACTCTATGATCGCTGGGTGAGAGCTCTACGTTTGTAGTGTTACAGTGAAAGCCAGATGTTGGTCGATTTTGCAATCGAAAAATACGCGCAAGTATACGCGGCCAACAAGTAATATAATGATAAAAGAGAGTTGTCGAACCCACAGGGAATTAACTCTAATGTATCCCCAAGTACTAACTCAATATCGACTTGATCTAAATCAAACTCTTTAATTCAAGAGATAGATGAAGGTTATATCTAAATTGCATGACATATAAATAACAAGAATAGATAGATAAAGGTCTAAGATTATAATTTCCCCCATTCAAGCATTTTGTCAAACACTTGGCGTGTAATGCTTTGTTCAAATATCTTAACTCCCCTTTTAGATCAATTAACCACATCGAATTGACATCCGAGAAATCACAATTACGTAAGAGCCTCTGTCGATGGTCAATTACGAATCTTCCTAATGTGGCATGTAGGTATATGTCTATCCTACACACTATTAAGAGACCAATTTCAAGAATAATTAACAAGACACATGTCACTAAATCTCATTAACTACCCTTTCAATTACCAACTTCCACATAAGAAGTCATTAAGATTGGATTCTCAATTGGTTGCACACGGTATCTAGGTATATGTCTATCCTAAATACTATCAAGTCACCTATCATTGAGGATAATCAACAAGACACACGTCACTAAATCTTTATTAATCACCCACAATAATCTTTAACTTTCGCGTGATATCATAACTAGGTCTCAATACTATAATCCGTTTGTCAAGTTCATATAGGTTCCCACGGTAATTACGAGCCAAGCAATTAATCTATAAGTATAGGTTATGATAACCAATTCATATGAGTAACAATAATCAAAGGAAGAGAAATAAATTCAAATAAGCAATGGGTTCAATTACAATCTTAGATTAAAAACTAATTACATAGAGGAAAAAATAAAGAAAGATAAAGGATGACTTCCCCATTGTTTGTTGGATGAAACTCCATTGAAGCTCCTCCAAGCTTTAGAAGAACCATGACCAATGGCCATGACCTCCCTCTTTTTGCTCTAAGCCTCCTCTCTTTCTCTCTTTAAATCTAATTTTACAAGTTTAGGATCCTATAGAATGGAGGCTACATGTTGTATTTATAGTGCCTTATGCAAAACCCTAGCTTAACCCACGAAAAATGACCAAAAGTGGGGCTAAAATCGCAAAAACAATTGACCCAAGCACGCTGCCCAGTAGTCATTGGCGCGTCCGCACACATCTGGGCGCGCCCGCGCGCTGCCCCCTCCCGAGCTGGTTTTTGCTGCCCGACTCTGGTTTGACGTCTGTTGGTAAAATGGCCATACTTTTCTCATACGAACTCAAAATAAGGCGATTCAAGAGGCTACAAAAAGCTAAGAAGCAGTTCTACAACTTTCATAACTGGAGTTCGAAAAGATAATGGCTGAATCATGGTCCAAATCGGGAGTGACGCAGCTGTTGTGTAAAATAAATGCCAAATTTGTTGGTAAAATGACCATAACTCTCTCATGCGAACTCGCATTTGGATGATTCAAGATGTTCTGAAAAGCTGAGGAGAATATATACAACTTTTGTTCTTTGAGTTTTGAGAGATACAGATTGAATCATAGTTGAAATTGAGCTAGAAGTAGCTGCTATGCCAATCAGAAGCTCAAAAATGGCAAATAAGGCAACCAAGCGTTAATGTTCAAATAGCACTTGCTCCATTTCCTACAAAACTAAGAAAAAACACATAAAAAAATATAAAACACATAAAAACAATACAGAACAACATTTTACACAAACATGATAAAAATACCTAAAAACCAAACGAAATGACTTATGATTTACAAATTATCAAGCTCAAAAGTGCCTAATTTGTGTATATAAAACACACTCACCACCTGACAGCTCTACGATCACAGGAAAGTCATGGCAGAGTCAGGGGATGATTTGATATAGTACTCTACGATCGTTGAGTGGAGTGAAGTCTGGTTGAACTCTACGATTGCTGAGATTCACTCTACGACTAGATTTTTGTTCGACGATTAGCATGCTCTGTGACGTATGACTCTACGACGGTTGAGACCTGACGCTCTACGATTACGAGAGAACTCTACGATAACATGGTTACACTACGAAGTGCTGGAGCGGAATGTTACTCTACGATGATTTCCTATTCTAAGTAGGATTTGGAGTATTGGAGTGCTAGAGTTCGACTCGTTTGAGGATTTGGAGATGGAATTATAATCTTACATGTAAAGTATCTCTGACTATAGGAAGTAGAGTCTGATACGGAATCTGAGTTGAAGTTAAATATGGAAACTGAATCTAAGCTAGAATCGGAAAAGAAAGCTGAAGAAGATTTGGTTTTGGAAACTAAACTCTAATTTGATAAGGAAGTTGCTTAAAGCTGGATTGTAGAGTTTGACAAAGATTTAGAATCCTACCGTATCTACAGATTGAAGACTTCCGAAGTAGAGTTGGATTAAAATTCTTTTAGGATTTCAAAGCATTTATAAATACCTATCACTTATAATCAGTTGGGAACATCTAAAAAAATAATTTAACATTCATTATTTTTAATCTTACATTATATTTTATCAGCATGCTAGCTTAGTTCTTTTATTCAGTTTTGAAGGGATGTGGAACCATATTTACAGTTAATATAATAATTGAGTTATATTATTGATTCCTTCGTGCATGAAATTTTATTCTGATAATCCGGTTGAATTTTTTATATGATTTTCAGTTTACTAATTTGGTTTCTGCAGGATTAAGTTGGTGAATTATTATCATCTGCTAGATTAAGGTATAATATTAAGCAAACGATGTTGTATCTGATCACACGTAGTACTTAATAATATTTGATTATGGATAAGCTTTTGGATATTATTAAGATTATCAGAAGGCAAGTTAAATAATCCCCGATAGTGTGCTTGTTGTTTGGAACAACCTAATTCTCTAATTCTTAATGCTTTTGTCATATTAAATCTAAAGTGATAATTCTGGGTTATATAACAGTTAGAGTCTAGTGGGGGCGATTGTCACATTAGATTTAAAAACTAAGGAGAATTTTAAATAATTGAGCGATTAATGATCATCTAGGGTTGTTAATTTCATTGAAGGAAGAAATAATATTAACTTAATTAATATATTATTGTGAATTGGTGAAGCTGAACTAAAGAACTGATGCTTTTACATATTTAATAATCTTTGTTAATTTAATTCTATTTTTCTTAATTAATAATAATTGATTCAAAACCCCCCAACTTTTAATTACTGTTTTTGGTTAGAAACATTAGAATAAATTTAAAACAATATCAATTCTCTGTGAGATCAATCCTTACTTACTACTATGCTAGTTATTTGAATTCGTAAAGTGAAAGTGAGGTTAATTTTGGATTGCTTGATGACAGCTCTCCCAAGAACATATATGCTGAAGCTTCACTGCAACAAGAAGAGTATGTCGAAGGGCTGACATATGAGCTAAGAGTCGAAAGACCAAGAAGCCAAGATCAAGAGTGACTAGAGCTGAAAGCGAATCTCAAAGAGCAACTCTATGATCAAACATGAACACTGTGAGCCAACAAGATGAAGAACAGAATGAGTTATGTATACAAGTCAACTAGTGTTCATGACTGCTAAGCTCGAGAATACATCAAGCTTATTTGAAGAGCTTAAGCAGTACAACAAGGGTGATCATCTGCATCTGCTGAATACCAGAAGGAGAAGAGCATCAACGACCAACGTCTGGGGCATCTAGAAGTTGATCATCTGCAGCTGCCAGTACATGAAGATAAAGAAGATCAAAGTTTATCTTAGCAGCACAATCCAATAACCATCAACACACCAAGGAGGGCGTTGCGTCTTAGTCTTAAGTGACTAAACCTTCAAGTCTACTAGGCTTGGAAAAAGGGTCTTCGGGTCCTTGTCTTAAGTGACTAAAGCTTTGAAGTCTGTTGGGCTTAGAGTGGGAGGGCTTTGCGTCCTTGTCTTACGACTAAATACCTTAAGTCTGCGGGGCTTGAAAGAGGGTCAGAGGATCCTTGTCTTAGTGACTAAAAACAACTCAAGTCTGCGGGGCTTGATGAGGGTCAAAGGATCCTTCTCTGAGGGACTAAAAATAACTCATGTCTGCGGGACTTAAGGAAGGTTAGAGGATCCTTGTCTGCAGGACTTAAGGAGGGTCATAGGATCCTTGCCTGAGGGGATAAAAATAACTCAAGTATGCTGGACTTGTGGAGGGTGGAGTGTCCTTGTCTTAGTGACTAAATTAGTGGATTTCCTACTTGTTGAAGTAGAAGAGTGGAGTATGAGTTGTTCAGTATCCGAACTATTTAAAACCTCTTGTGTTATTTACTTTATATCTTTTTCATTATGCACAATAACTGCTATTTTTGCTATTAACCATATCGTAGATTCAATCATAGAACTGTGATCATCCTTGGGTTCTTAAAGTATATTCCGCTATGCATGAATTGATTCTGTTAATCTTAACTGATATACTTTCGTAATAAATGGAAATTTTTTTAAAGGATCTATTCAACCCTCCTTCTAGATCTCTATTGTGTTCCCGGGAACTAACAAAATCCACTAAGGATGTTTGGAGGGTCACTTAGACCAGATTACTAAAATCTATTACAACTGAATTACTAAGATTCCTTCAAGTCACTAAGTCTTGGCAAGGGTCACTAATACCTCTTCAAGTCACTTAGGCTTAGTGGTGTGCTGTCGCAGACAACCAAAAATAAAATCTTATTGCGAAAGATAATTATGTAGTAGTATAAGTAAGAGTCGATCCCACAGAAAATGATTTGTTTTGTTTTTATGCTTTGTAACCTAAATTGGGGGTTTTGATTGTGATTATTAAAGTAAACTAAAAATAATGCAAAATAATTTATTAAAGTAAATCAGAGAAAATAAACCTTAGATTAGATCAACTTCCACCTCAGAAACTTACACTGATCATTGACTCAAACATAATCAATTAATATTTTGAATAGTCACCGTTAAAATTAATTCACCATTTAGAATCATTCCATATCTTTCCTTAATTTTAGTTAGATAGAAACCAGCGATCTAAATAACCCCAACTACTAAACAACTCCAGACAAGCACTAAAAGTTTAATCTGATAGATGCTTTAAGAATTAGAAAAACCGATGAAGCTAAATAACACAAGCACAAGTGGTTGCATTTAATTTAGTTGAGTATTCTTTCTAAGATATAATAATCTCATGATCTGCAGTCAATTATTAACCTTAGTTGCTACACAAATTAGAATGACCAACCAATTACGGATTTGATATCTAATTTACCAGTAGATTTTAATGAATAATAAACTAGTTTGCAACCTAGCAATTAAATAAATCAATCATAGAATTTAAGCATAGAAGAATAATCATTACTCAAAATAATAATTGAGAATTAAAACCAATTAGATCTCACAGTGTAATACTCTGAGGCTTCCGTCTCCTTAATATAAGAATAAAAGTTTAGTAACACATAGCCATGGAAATCACCAAAGAATAATAGAGAGAAGAATTGTAGGCTAGGATGGATAGATCCCCCCTCCAATGTCTAATAACATGTATTTATAGCTTACATAAGAAAACCCTAACTTAGGAGGAAATACAATCTAATTTGAAATTAAAATATGTAATTAAAACTCTCCAGCTAACTGAGTCACGCGCCCCAAGCACTCGGAAACATGCCTTAGTGCCGTGGCTCAACTAACCGAGCGCCGCGACTCATGATCCAGCGTTGCGGCTCAACTTCTAGAGCACCGCGACCCACAATCTCCTGTCTATTTTCTCTTTTCATCCTTGCACGCCTATTTTAATCTCTTTTTTCTCTTTTTCTCTTTTCCGCTTTAATTCCTCCTAAAATCAATAAACACCTTAATACGTTCATATGCACATAAAAGTTATAATAAAACTAAACATAAAGGAATCAAAATTAATGAATATTATGCACTTATCAAATTCTCCCACACTTAGCCTTTGCTCGTCCTTGAGCAAAACAAAAACAAACTATAACACAAACTAACACTTGACAAACTTGAGCCACAAATTAATATGAACTTCAACATTGACCTCAAAGATTCAAAACAATAACCTTTGACAAATTTCAAAACAATGCATCATCTAGAAATCAAACTCCTTTATCAATCTTACTTTACTCCTAACCCTTTTATGTGTGTGTGCATCCAACTGTATCAAACCAGTTAGAACTCAAATAAATTTATGAAATGAAAGTCTTAAAGGAGTAAGAGGAACTCAAGCACTCATTGTCACACCATTCTCAGTTAACACAAACAGATAATACCAGAGGATCAAGTGGCTTTTTCTTTTTCTTCAGTAAGTGCATTTTATGCTCCATCTTACCAACGAGTGCGTTTTACGCTCCATCTCGCATGTTACATGAATCATAATTTTTTTTCTTCAATTGCAAATTTTGCCTAAATCATTTCCCCTTTCTTAAATAAGGTCTCATATTCAATTTAAATTATGACCAAACAAATGATAGAGTTCCAAAATTTCTCCCCTAAATATTCAATCAAATAAATTCCTCCAAGTTAAAACTAGGTCGACCAAATGGACATGTGCTCAAGAATGAAGGGTCTCAAATAAAGTAATAATCAACAAAAAAAACCAAACTCAGATTACCCAATGTCTATCAATCTTCTAAGAGGTTATCAAAAAGAAACCAAAATTTTATCATTGGTCAAAAATTAAAATTCAAATCAATTTTTTGCTCAAGTGACACATCCTAAAACTACCCCACTTTCGTAGGAAACACGATTGCATTTAGCATGTGCAACAAGCCTTTAAACTCAAAGGTTATCCCAAGTGGACGAGTTTTGTCTCGTGAGAGTTTGCAGTGAATATACCTATAAAATTCAAATTTCGACAAAAATAACCTATAAATATGCTAAAAATATGCTCTAAATAAAATAACAACTACAACTAACAAATACCCTAAATCCTTCCCCCACACTCTAAGCTTACATTGTCCCTCATGTAAAGTTAAAATGCAAAGAAAAGGTGGAAAGATACCCCCCTATGGGTTTTCTCCCATGCAGCGCCTTTGTTTATTGTCATTGGCTTGACGACTTCCTCATCCCTCAGTCTGGTTTCAATGCACAAATCATCATTGCATACATTCTCTTAGTCTTTTCATTGAATTCCTTGTCATCATTGAACGTGTCAAAACCCCCAAACTTATCTTCATCCATCAACAGAAAGTAACTTTCATCATTTGATTCACTTTCACCTGCATCCTTGACCACACTAACCCGGAAGCATTCCTCACGACCATTTGAAAGCTTGACTGCCTGCAATACAGACGGTAGGGACCTTTCGTCAAAATAATCTAAGATGCAAAGTACAAGGAGTTATATAGTGATGTAATTGACAATAATTGTCTACCTATTTATTTATATATCGTTTATTGTGCACACACAAAGCTATATACATTTGAAATGGGATTTTTATTCTCACTAGCAAGTCTTTAATTAGATTTATCGAACTATGTATTGAGGGTAATATAGTTTGATGAAAATAGTGGGAGGAACCAATTTAAATAAAGACCTAATTTATTTTGGTAGTTAATAAAATGAATGTATGCTACAATTTTGTTAATTATAAATTTATTTACAGAATTTTACAATGTCTAATTTACTATCACTATGGAGCATATTAGATGCTAACTAACCGGACCGAATTAAACGGATTTGTTAAGGAATTTGAGAATAGTTCTCAAGGCTGAAAAGCTATCTTATGTCCTTAATACGCCTATCCCTGCAATGGTTGCAAACAATGCCTCTGAGGAAGAGATTACTACTTTTAGAAAGTGGCAAGATGATGCACAGTTGGCTCAATGTATCATGCTCTCATCCATGAGTAACGAGCTTTAGCGTCAACGTGAAACTATGGATACTCCTACTATAATCCTGCACCTTAAGTAGTTGTATGGTGAGGAAAGTAGGACTGCTAGATATCAGATATCTAAAGGAGATCTTCCAATCTAGAATGACCGATGGCACTACAGTACAGACATGTGTCCTAAAGATGATCAATTTGATTGAATAGTTAGGACAACTAGGTTTTGTCATGGATAGAGAATTGAGCCAAGATTTGATCTTATAGTCACTCCCAGACTCCTTCTCATAATTTGTTGTGAATTTTCACATGATCAAGCTAGATGTCAGCCTGCCTGATTTGCTTAATATGTTGAAAACTGCTGAGAGTCACTTTCTAACCAAAAAAGTCCAAGTCTTACTGGTAGCGGTCAAAGGATCTTTTGAAAAGAAGAATAATTCAAAGAAGGTATAAGGAAAGGCAAAAATAAAGGATAACAAGAACAAAACTGATATGGATAGCAAAGGAGTTTGCTTCCACTACAATAAGTCTGGACACTAGAAAAGAAACTGCGAGAACTATCTTACAAGGGCTGACTAGAAGAAGCTTAGTAAGGCTTCAGTTTCAAATACAGGTTTGTTCATGATTGAAATAAATTTTTCTGTAAGTCAAGTTTCTACTTAGGTATTGGATACCGGCTATGGTTCTCATAAATACAGATTTATGAAAGGACCAAGAAGAAGTAGAAATCTAAACAAAGGATAAGTAATCATGCGTGTGGGGATTGAAGCAAAACGTTGCTACGTTAGTCGTAAGAACTTATAGTTTAGCATTACCTACGGGAAAGTCTATTAAGTTAATAAATTGTTATTATGTTCAAGTTCTAATTAGAAACATTATTTCCATTCCATTGTTAGACAAAGAAGGCGTTGTATTATATTTAAGAACAATTGTTGTTCTATTTATAATAATAATGTTTTATTTGGAACTAGAAAAATACTTGATAGACTTCATATACTTGACTTACATGAAAATAATTTTGCAAATTAAACAAACTAGTAAAATAAAAGGAGATGATCATTCAAAGAGTTGAATATGTCTATTTGATGAAATACAAGTCTAAATCATTTGAAAGGTTCAAAGAATTCAGAAGTGAAATAAATTAGCAAAGTATTAAGATTCTTTGATTAGATCGAGAAATAAATACTTGTGAAATAAGTTTCTAGATCATTTTAAATGGTTTTCTCACAATAGACGCTTCCTGATATATAATAATTAATTGGTGTATCTAAAAGGAAAAATCGTACTATGTTGGACATAGTGCAGTCCATAATGATTTTACTAACATTCCAGTATCCTTCTGGGGTTATGCCCTAGAAAAGGCTGCATATCTACAAAATAAGGTAACCTTAAAATTCGGCCCCAAGACTCCATATGAGTTATGGATAGGGAGGATTCCTAGCTTTAAATATGTTAAGATAAGGTGTTGTCCAGTTTGTGTGAAAAATGTTTCAAAAGGATAAGCTTGGGACAAGATTTGACAATTATAGATTTGTGGGACATCCTAAAGTAAGTTTAGGGTATATGTTCTATAATCCTACTGAGCAAAATGTGTTTATTACGAAACACACTACCTTCTAAGATAAAGGTGTTTATCATTGAAGAGGCTAGTGGGAGGATAATAGATCTTGAAGGAGTTCAAGAACCACAAAGCACTGTAAGTCAAATAAAGAAACCTGTAGATAAACCTATTGTACCACAACCGAATCGTAAATCTGGAATAATACCGAAGATACCTAGGAGGTATACATTTATCATAGATAATGATAATGAGGTACGCATCATAGAAGATGATGATCCAGTTATATACGACGAGGCTAAGAGTTGTAGACACTCAGAGAAATGACAAATGGTCATAAAATCTGAAATGGACTCCATATATAAAAAACCAAGTGTGGACTTTGGTTAACCCTCCGGTAGGCATAATGCCTAAAGGGTGTATATGGATCTTTAAGAGAAAGACTGGAGCAAATAGCAAGGTGGAGACCTATAATACCAGACCTATTTAAAAGGTTTCAAATAAAGTCAATAAGTTGACTGTGATAAAAACCTTATTACCGGTAGTAATGCTCAAGTCCATTTGGATTTTACTTGCAATTGTAGTTTATTACTAAATCTGGCACATGGACATGGAGACGTTCTTCCCCAATGAATACATTAGAGGAGAATGTATCTATGATGCAGCCAGATGAATTTATTTCAATAGTTGAAGCAAATCATATATATGAGCTACAACAATTCATTTATGGATTGAAGCAAGCTTCTCAAAGATGGAACATTCGTTTTGATGAAATAATCAAAAAAGTTTGATTTTATTAAAAACAAGAATGAACCTAGTGTGTACAAAAGGGTCAGTGGGAGCGCTGTGACATTTCTAGTATTATATGTTGATATACTACTAATAAGGAATGACATACCAGTGCTACAATCAGTAAATATAATGTTGTCTAAACATTCCTCCATGAATAATTTGGGTGGAGCATCCTATATTTTGGGGACAAAGATTTATATTGATAGATTTAAAAGGATGCTTGGCTTGACCCAAGGAACGTATATTCATTCGATGCTAAAAGGGTTTAGCATGGCAAACTCCAAGAGATGTCTCATGGTGACGAGCCATGAAGTGAATCTCTTAATAGTCCCCACAGACTCTTAAAAGAGAGATCGCATGAGTAACTATCATGTGTGCAATGAAATATACGAGACTTGATGTTGATCAGTCATATTCTGGAGAAGATCACTGTAAGACAGTGGAAAACATCCTAAAAGTACTTAACCGGAACTAAGGATGTGTTAAAAATTTATGGTGGGTCTGAATTAAAACTAGAGGGCTAAACTGACTCAAGTTTTTCAGACTGACCAAGACGACAACAAATCTACTTTAGGGTAAGTCGTTACCTTGAATGGTGGTGCAGTGAATTGAAAAAGTTCTAAACAGCAAAGAGTTACTGGTTTAGTGACAAAGACAAAGTACATAGCTATAAATGAAGCTGCAAGTTGATTGTTTGGACGAAAAGTTCATCACAGAACTAGGAATAGTTCCTAAGTCTCATCTTAGATCCAAACATGTGTTGCGGCACTTTCATTTGATTAGAGAAATCATTGAAACGGGAGAAGTCACTATAGAGATAATAGACTCTCAACAACATTACATATCTATTTACTAAAGCTTTATCCAATAACAGGATGATCGTCACTTAGAGAAGAAGGGTATTAGATACCATGACGATTGACTTTAATGCAAGTGGGAGATTGAAAGTGATATGCACATAAACCATTTATATTTGATATGATGTAGCATATACTCTGCAATCTTAATCGTTTGTTAATAAAAGAATTAATTTATTAAAGGTATTTTCGTTATCTACACGATGTTGTTATATTAAATATGATAAACCCATAGTTCTAAATAATGCTTTTAGAATCATGAGAATGATCATGCTAATGAGATCTAAATTCTTAGATAGCTCATAAACTAAAATCGTTCCTAATCGTTGGATTACTAAAAGGGGATTAGTGAATCCGGATAGATTAGTACATACTTTGCTTACTCTTATGAAGAGGATGATTGATCTCATAATCATTTATGTTAAGACACTAAAACAAGTATGCAGGTACTTATTAGATAATAAGTTCACTGAACATAACTCGCTAAAGGAATACCTAATGGAGTTTTACTCGCCTATCAATAGGAATTCCTTATGTGATAGTAGTACAAGTGATCCTTGGACTTGAGATCATCATAGTATCTTGTGCATGAAGAGTTATGCTTTGACATATTCCTTAATACCTTTAGGGTATAACATAGGGTATGCTTGGGTATAATAAGTTGTGCATGGAGATAATGAATGGTCAACAAAAAAATCTACTATTTCTAGTAAAAGAAGAAAAATGTCCTATGTGATTTGATAAATGACAACTCAGTAGTCTTTGGCCAAAGTAAAATGAAATTAGAAAGTAATTTCTAATTTGCATTAATCAGAGCCGGGGCGAGCTCGTCAGGATTATTTAGCGGCTGGCTTTGTCGTGTCTGCAGATAGTGGGTATTCGTTAGAGGAAATTCAGGAGCTCGATTGTGACTAGAGGAGAGAGAATGGTCAGTGTATTAGGCATTCAGGGAGTTAATTTCGAATTATCCAAGCTTCGTTCTAGAGATTAGGAGCTACGGTTTGAGCTAACAAAGAGAAGAACAAAAGAAAAGAAAGAACACCATAGCATTACCAAGGAGCTGAAGATTGCATTTCTGAGAAGGAAAGCTAGAGAGAAAGATACCAACAAGCATCAATTCGGGATTCAATCCAAAGAGGGGTTTTTATCAATCTATCTTCTAGTATTTAATTCTTATTTTGTAATTCCAAAGTCATGTATTGTAAACTGAATATGATGTTACTTAAAGCTATCATGAGCTAATTCTTCAATTCTAAGATTCAATGGAACCCAACTCATAGTTTGTTTTGAATGCTCTCTCTTTGAATATTGGTTAGACTCTTGTGAATTGGAGTTCATAGCCTATGTTTATGGATTAATTGCTTGGCCCGTAATTACCTTGGTAATCTATATGAAATTGAGAAATGGAATATAGGTTGAGACCTAGTTATCAATTCATGTGAAAATTGGATATTTTTATGGGTAATGTATGAGATTATGTGACGTGAGTCTTATGTATTATTCTCAAGGGTTGATAATTTGATTGTATTTAGGATAGACATATACCTAAACACCACATGTATCCATTTGAGAATCATTGCTTAATGATTTCTATTGTGAAAGTTGGTAGTTGATAGAGTAGTTAATGAGATTTTACGTGACATGTATCTTGTTAATTGTTCTTGACATGAGATTCTTGCTAGTGTGTAGAATAGAGATATATCTATACACTACAATAGGAAATACGTATTTGACCATCAAGAGAGGCTTATATATATTTGTGATTTCTCGAGTAACAATTCTTGTGTTCTAACTAGTTGATAAAGAGAGAGTTGTGATTTACAAATGGAGAGTTGGGGAAAATTGTAATCTTAGATCTTTGGGAGCTGTCGTTTTACACTCCAAAATTAATACCTTACTAACACTCTACTAGCACAAAACTTAGTATAATGACAAGCAAGGATCGATCCCACAGAGAAGTGAATTAGTCTTTTACTTATTCTAATATTCCTATTATTTCTATTAATGGGGTTTTTGAGTTTGTTTTGCTAAGCTAACACAGGTAATTAAGAATGATCAATGAATAAAAAGATTCAGTTCTTCAGTTCAGTATCACCTCATCACAATCATGGAAAAGTCAAGTTTGATAATATTTACCCTTCAATGAGATTAATAACCCTAGATAACCGCAATCGCTAATTATCCGAAATTCTCCTTATGTGTAAATCTAATGTGACAATCGCCTCCAAAGACTCTAACTATTATATAACCTAGAACTATCAGTCTAGATTTAATATAACAGCAGCATGAAGAATTAGAGAATTAGGTTATTCCAAGCAACAATTACACAATCAGGAATTATTTAACTTGCCTTCTAATAATCTTAATAATATTCAAAAGCTTGTCCACAATCAAATACTATTAATCGCTACCTACGATCAGATATAATATCGTTTACTTAATACTATATCTTAATCTAGCAGATGATATTAATCAAATCAATTCAATTGGCCAAATCAAATTAAAAGATTAAATAACATTTAATCAGTTAAAACAGATTATCAGAATAAATCTCATGCAAGAAGGAATAAATAAATAAAACCTGATTAAACCATTAATTATGAAAAAGGTTCAACATCCCTTAGAACTGAAAGTAAGAGTCTAGCCTGACATGCCTTCAATCTTCTCCAATTAAGGTTACAATTGTAGTTGTCAAGATCCCCCTATAAAATTAAAAATATCTATTTATAGTCCTAAGATAATATCCTAAGTCCATAAGAATTAAGAATCCAATCTGAATTAGAAATCCTCAAAAATTACAAAAAGTCAAAGCTGGTCAAACTTGGTCAACGCCGCCTTTCTCGCCGGGGCGAGGATTTATGCCTGAGTTTTCTCGCCGGGGCGAACTCCCGCCGGGGCGAGGATTTTTTTTGCACTGAGGTTCTCGCCGGGGCGAGAACCTCCAGAATGGAGTTGGGCCGGGGCGAGCTCTGGATCAGCCGGGGCGAAGACGTTCAGAAGGTTTCTCGCCGGGGCGAGAAACTCCAGTACAAAGTTCTCGCCGGGGCGAGAACCACAATTTTCCAATTTTTCAACTTTTCTCGTTTTGGCTCCGATTTTCCATCTTTTTCCACTTTTGACTCTGAATCCTCCTGAAATCAATAAACAACCTAATAAGTGCATATACACAATAAAACATGCAATAAACTAAATATAAAGGAATGAACTTGACCAAATAACTCAGATTTTCACATTTTTTAGAGCAAACCTACCTATCCTATACCTAAACCCCTCCCCCACACTCAAACCTTACATTGTCCCCAATGTAAGACAAACATGCAAAAGACGAGCGAAATAACTAAAAAAAACAAATAAATAAGTAAAAAGTGATAGAAAAACAAATCTGAGATCTTGGGTTGCCTCCCAAGCAGCGCATTTGTTTTATGTCGTTAGCCCGACATCGATTCTTCTCAATCACTCAAAACTCGGATCCACCAAGTTTATCATCTCCACACTCTCCATCGGAAATCCGTCACGAAAAAGTTTCAGCCTATGTCCATTGACCTTGAATACTTTCCCTGTCTTTGGATTATGTATATCTATAGCACCATGAGAGAACACATTAGTAATAACAAATGGACCTTCCCAACGAGAGCGCAACTTACCTGGAAATAACTTCAGCCTCGAATTAAATAGGAGAACTTGTTGTCCAACGGTGAAATTTTTCCTCAAAATCTGCTTATCATGGAAGGCCTTTGTCTTATTCTTGTATAGTCTAGAACTCTCATACGCTTCATTCCTCATCTCTTCTAATTCCTGTAACTGGAACTTCCTATGCATCCCCGCTTCATCCAAACTCATATTACATTGCTTGATCGCCCAAAAAGCTCGGTGTTCTAACTCCACGGGTAGATGACATGGCTTCCCAAAGATCAATCTGTATGGAGACATACCAATGGGAGTTTTTGTATGCAGTTCTATACGCCCACAATGCATCTTCTAACCGCAGACTCCAATCTTTTCTGCTTGGCTTGACAACCTTCTCCAAAATGGATTTCACTTCACGGTTAGATACTTCAGCCTGACCATTGCTTTGCGGATGATAAGATGTAGAAATCTTATGCAAAACATTGTATTTCCTGAAAAGTGCTGCTAGCATCCTGTTGCAAAAGTGAGTTCCTCTATCGCTGATAATAGCTCTAGGAGTTCCAAATCTGACAAATATGTTAGTTTTGACAAAATCTGCAACCACTTTAGAATCATCAGTCCTGGTGGCTTTAGCTTCCACCCATTTAGAAACATAGTCAACAGCCAAGAGAATGTAAATATTACCATGAGAAACAGGAAAAGGTCCCATAAAATCAATACCCCAAACATCAAAAATCTCAACAATTAAAATGGGAGTTTGTGGCATTTGATTTCTATGTGATATGTTACCTGTTCGTTGACAATTCTCGCATGATTTACAAAATAGATACGAGTCTTTAAAAATTGTTGGCCAATAAAAACCACTTTCTAAAACCTTATGAGCCGTCCGTTTGGGTCCAAAATGACCTCCACAAGCATAGGAATGGCAAAAAGTTAGAATAGACAATGTTTCGGTATTAGGCACACACCTACGGATTATTTGATCAGCACAAAATTTCCACAGGTACGGATCATCCCAAACATAATGTCTAGCATCACTCCTAAGCTTATTCTTCTGGTTTTTAGAAAATTCATTGGGAATATACGCACTTGCTAAATAATTAACAATATTCGCATACCAAGGCAATTCCTCCTGAATAGAAAAAAGATGCTCATCTGGAAAGGAATCGTGCAAAGGTAGTGCCTCCTCATCTTTCATCAATCGACTCAAGTGATCTGCTACCAAGTTATCTGCTCCCTTCTTATCCTTGATTTCCAAGTCAAATTCCTGCAACAGCAGAATCCATCTAATAATCCTGGGTTTAGAGTCCTTCTTGGTCAACAAATACCTAAGAGCTGGTGCATTACAAAGTCCAAACGACATCCTCCGGTATGCAAAAGTACCAAATGGACACGTGAATGTGGTCTTTTCCTGGTCTTCGGGTGCAATCACGATCTGATTATATCCTGAAAAACCATCTAGAAAGCAATAATAAGTATGCCCCGCTAATCGTTCTAGCATTTGATCAATAAAAGGAAGAGGAAAGTGATCTTTTCTGGTTACAACATTTAGTTTCCTATAGTCAATACACACTCTCTATCCTGTTTGTATCCGTGTGGGCACCAACTCATTATTGTCATTCGTGATGACAGTTATTCCAGACTTCTTCGGAACTACCTGTACCGGACTCACCCACTGACTGTCGGAGATGGGGTAGATTATGCCTGCATCTAGTAATTTAATCACCTCTTTCTTGACTACCTCCATCATGGGTGGATTTAATCTTCGCTGTGCTTCTCTCGTGGGCTTTGCTCCGTCATCCAAAAGAATCTTATGCATGCATATCGCGGGGCTTATACCTTTGATATCTACTATCGTCCAACCAAACACTGTGATATGGTCTCTTAGAACTCTCAACAATTTCTCTTCCTGCACTTTGGTTAGATTACTAGCAATAATCACAGGTAAAGTTTCATTCGTCCCTAAATATGCATATTTCAAGTGAGTAGGTAAGGGTTTCAATTCTAAGATTGGAGCTTGCTCCACAGATGGTAACAATTTTTTATGAGAAATAGGCAATTGAATTGATTAAACTGCATACTTATCTGTGAATTTCGGTAAAGAGTGCAGTGCAGCCACAACTTCCTTCAATTCTTGATTCTGGTCAAATTCTTCCTCTTTATCCATGTCCAAGTTGTTAGCAATAGCCATCTCCAAGCTTTCCCTATGGTCTTGTTCGAAAGATCCCTGCACTATAGAATCAATGATGTCAATGGCAAAAACATGATCAACATCACTAGGATACCTCATGGCGTCATATATATTGAACTGAATTTTCTCTCCATCAAATTCCATGGTCAAGGTCCCATTGTGCACATCGATCATTGTCCTTGCTGTTTTCAAGAATGGCCTTCCTAGCAAGATGTGCGAGGGATTTGGAGATCTATCATCTTCCATATCCACAATGTAAAAATCTGCAGGAAATATTAACTGATTCACCTGCACTAAGACATCTTCAATTACCCCTTGAGGGTAAGTGTTAGTACGATCAGCAAGTTGAATGATAACACCAGTTTGTTTCAAAGGTCCTAGATTTAAAGAAGCAAATACAGATAATGGCATAACATTTATTGACGCTCCTAAATCTAGCATGGCTTTCTCAAATCTGGTATTACCTATTCTGCATGGGATTGTAAACATTCCTGGATCTTTACATTTAGGAGGCATTTTTCTTTGAAGCACTGCTGACACATTCTCTCCTACAGTGACTTTTTCATCATCTTTCAATTTTCTTTTGTTAGTGCACAATTCTTTCAAAAACTTTGCATACCTGGGCACTTGTTTGATGGCCTCCAAAAGAGGGATATTGACTTCTACCTTCCTGAAGGTTTCCAAGATTTCCTTATCCTTTTCCTCCTTCTTTGAAGTCTTGTGTGTTCTAGGTGGAAACGGCAACGGTGGAGTCTTAACTGGAATAGATGGGTTAACAGCTTCCCTCGGTGTCTCTATCTCATCACTAGCCTTCTCCTTTTCAATTTCCGTCACTGTTTTGGGTACTTCCAACTCCTTTCCACTCCTTAGTGTAATCGCACTAGCATTCTCCCTTGGATTGACAACTGTTTGGGAGGGCAACTTTCCTGAACCCTGAGCATCCAACCTCCCCACTGTGGTGGCAAGTTGACCTATTTGATTTCTCAAGTCTTGAACAGAATTTTTCGTTTCCTGCTGGAACTGCTGTGTCTGACTCATGAATGCCTTGAACATGTCTTCCAAAGATGTTCCAGAATTTGCAGGAGCTGCCTGTCTAGGTTGATATTGATGTGGAGCTGGTTGAGAACCTTGTGGGAACCCTTGTTGTCTAACCGGATACATGCTTTGCGCTGGTGGCCTATTTCCTCCATAACTAAGGTTAGGGTGATCCCTCCATCCTGGATTGTAAGTATTTGAATATGGGTCATACTTCCGCTGCGGTTGTGCTTGATAATTTCCCACTGCATTAGCTTGCTGTGCGGTTTCATCCTCTTGCAATGTCGGACAAGAATCAGTACTATGACCATTCATTAAACAAATCCCACAAACTTTTGCTGCTGTTGTATTTCCTGTAGCCAATTGTCTAACCATCGCAGTCAAATCAAAAATTTGTTGTTCAAGATTGCTCGTGGTCATCTCATTCACTTTTACCGGTGCATGATCATTCCTTGTCCCATACTGCTGAGAATTAGCAGCCATATTTGCAATTAAAGTCCTTGCAGCCTCCGGTGTCTTATCCACTAGTGCTCCTCCACTTGCAGCATCGATCATACTCCGATCCATTGGTAATAATCCCTCATAAAAGTACTAAATCAGGTGTTGATCGTCTATTTGATGGGGAGGACAACTGGAACACAGTTTTTTAAATCTTTCCCAATACTCATACAGTGTCTCTCCGTTGAACTGTCGAATGCCGCATATCTCCTTTCTGATGTTGGCAACTCTTGAAGCAGGAAAGTACTTCTCCAAGAACAGCCTTTTCATGTCATTCCATGACTGTATTGACCTTGAAGGAAGATAGTACAGCCAGTCCTTCGCTAGATCTCCCAATGAGAATGGAAATGCCCTTAGCTTGATTTGATCCTCTGTTATTCCATGTGGCTTCATGGTGGAACACACCACATGGAATTCCTTCAAGTGCTTGTACGGATCTTCACCTGTGAGACCACGAAAAGTAGGCAAAAGATGAATTAATCCCGATTTAAGTTCAAAAGCAGCAGTTAATGTAGGATATTCAATGCATAAGGGTTGTTGATTGAGATTAGGAGTGGCTAATTCTTTAAGTGTTCTATTGTTATTTGGCACCGCCATTTCTTCTTCTTCCTCTGAATCGGTGGATGATTTATTCGACAGTAATTCAAGTGCTATGTTGAGTCCCGGTGATGGAATTTTGTCTGACTCTGCAGTGACGCCTCGAGCTTGACGAGCTTCTTTCCTTAGCCTGCGTGCAGTTTTCTCAATTTCTAGATCAAAATTCAAATCACCGGATTGAGAGGATCGTGTCATAAACTACAATAATAAAAAAAATAAAAATAAAATGAAATAAAGTAAAATGAAGAATAAATAAAGATAAATAACACTTCCCCGGCAACGACGCCAAAATTTGGGAGCTGTCGTTTTACACTCCAAAATTAATACCTTACTAACACTCTACTAGCACAAAACTTAGTATAATGACAAGCAAGGATCGATCCCACAGAGAAGTGAATTAGTCTTTTACTTATTCTAATATTCCTATTATTTCTATTAATGGGGTTTTTGAGTTTGTTTTGCTAAGCTAACACAGGTAATTAAGAATGATCAATGAATAAAAAGATTCAGTTCTTCAGTTCAGTATCACCTCATCACAATCATGGAAAAGTCAAGTTTGATAATATTTACCCTTCAATGAGATTAATAACCCTAGATAACCGCAATCGCTAATTATCCGAAATTCTCCTTATGTGTAAATCTAATGTGACAATCGCCTCCAAAGACTCTAACTATTATATAACCTAGAACTATCAGTCTAGATTTAATATAACAGCAGCATGAAGAATTAGAGAATTAGGTTATTCCAAGCAACAATTACACAATCAGGAATTATTTAACTTGCCTTCTAATAATCTTAATAATATTCAAAAGCTTGTCCACAATCAAATACTATTAATCGCTACCTACGATCAGATATAATATCGTTTACTTAATACTATATCTTAATCTAGCAGATGATATTAATCAAATCAATTCAATTGGCCAAATCAAATTAAAAGATTAAATAACATTTAATCAGTTAAAACAGATTATCAGAATAAATCTCATGCAAGAAGGAATAAATAAATAAAACCTGATTAAACCATTAATTATGAAAAAGGTTCAACATCCCTTAGAACTGAAAGTAAGAGTCTAGCCTGACATGCCTTCAATCTTCTCCAATTAAGGTTACAATTGTAGTTGTCAAGATCCCCCTATAAAATTAAAAATATCTATTTATAGTCCTAAGATAATATCCTAAGTCCATAAGAATTAAGAATCCAATCTGAATTAGAAATCCTCAAAAATTACAAAAAGTCAAAGCTGGTCAAACTTGGTCAACGCCGCCTTTCTCGCCGGGGCGAGGATTTATGCCTGAGTTTTCTCGCCGGGGCGAACTCCCGCCGGGGCGAGGATTTTTGCACTGAGGTTCTCGCCGGGGCGAGAACCTCCAGAATGGTGTTGGGCCGGGGCGAGCTCTGGATCAGCCGGGGCGAAGACGAGCAGAAGGTTTCTCGCCGGGGCGAGAAACTCCAGTACAAAGTTCTCGCCGGGGCGAGAACCACAATTTTCCAATTTTTCAACTTTTCTCGTTTTGGCTCCGATTTTCCATCTTTTTCCACTTTTGACTCTGAATCCTCCTGAAATCAATAAACAACCTAATAAGTGCATATACACAATAAAACATGCAATAAACTAAATATAAAGGAATGAAAATAAATGAGTATTATGCACTTATCAATCTTTCTATCTTGAATTATATCCGTGTTTCATTAAACCTTGCTTGCTTAATTATCTTTATTTAGTTTGAATCAACAACAAAATCAAATCATATCATCATTGTTTAAATAAGATTAATTTGTCATGCGATTGGTAATTGGTAGTTATTTGACATAATTCCTCGTGGGTTTGACACTCTACTTATCTTATATTACTCGTGGACCGCGTATACTTGCGCGAGTTTTATTGATTGCGAAATCTGTCAACACATTTGACAATCGAAATACATATAATTAAATAAAATACTTGACAGAAATTCTATGTCTTATATTTGATTGGGACATTGTATGGTAGAAGAATTGAATTGTACAGTAACTATTCACTAAAAGGTTCTTTTATGATTAATGTTAAAATCTATATTATCTGGAAAGTCGTTGATCGCTAAGGGGGCTTACCCTTATTATAAAATAAATATTATTTATTTAAATAAATTAAATAGTTTAATTTATTTATTTAAATAAGATTAGAATTGTTCTAATTTATTTATTCACAACCGATTTAATATGGAGAACCTAAAGGGTCACACCGCAAAAGAAAAATATTTATTTAAGAAGTAAATGGCATAATTGTAATAATATGTTAAGTATATTTAATTTATGCTATGGTGATAGAATAAATTAAATAGCTTAATATTTATTATTTAATATTTTGAAAATATTAAATATAAATTAATAAGATGAGTCTTATTAATATTATTGCTATTATTATTATTTAATTTCTAAATGATTTAGGAATTAATTAATAAGAGTATTCTCATAAATTTCTAATTAGATTTAATTAAAAGAGTTTAATTAAAATAAAATCCTAAACCTAAATAGTTTAGCAATGTTGCCTATATCTATAAATAAGAAGAGTCTTATTATGGATTAGGGTTACGTATTCTTCCATTAGATTTGGGAGAGTACTTACATATTCTCTAGAGAGAGAAAACTAGGGTTTTGCCAAACACCCATCTTCTTGAATAGATATTATTCCTTGGTGGATCACCTCTAGAGGCCAAACACTTGGGTGGCTTGCATTGATCAAAAGAAAGAATCTAATCGATGGAATTCAAGGAGAACGCGAAGGATTTGGAGTTGAACTTGTACCCGCGGAAGCTTTGATCTACGAGGGTATAATTCTTATTCTCTATCTTCCTTTGTTAATTAATAATTGCGCATAAAGATCGATTCATGGATATAATTTCTGCTGTTTATATGCAATTTAATTGTATGTTCATGGATATTACAAAGCTAATACTTTCAGGCCCAATAACATAAGGAACTGGGGTCTATGGCCTTTCAGGACCAATAACGTGGGTCTAACACTGTAGGCGCCTAGCCTCATAATTACAAATACTTGGGGGGCGACTCATGGTCAAAAATATTGGGAGGTATGGCCGCCCCTATCACATGGGCGTGCTCCTCACTTTCCATGACACGATTTGATGGGTCGAAGGGACGCTTCCCACTATGAGGTAAGTATAAAAGGAAGGAAAGAAGGCAGGAAAAATGTTAGACTCTAGATATCACTTTCATACACACACACACATACTTTACTGTTGATACTCTATCTCCATTCTAGACACTAACATCATACACCAGAGGTGTTCCATAGCGGAACCACCCCATATCTGGCCGTGAGAATGTGTCTTGCAGGGTCGGAGCTTAGTGTGGAGTCCAAGGGACCCATTGGAAGACTAGAGTATCATCATCTATGTTTGAACTAGATCCAGCCAAACCAAATCCCACAAGAAGTTATACCTGCCTCCTTGTGTCTCTAAAAATTCACCCCCATCAATTTTGCCTTTGCCATTAGAGGCCCAAATCCATCACTATTGAATCAATAGTACCCGTTGTTATTAAAGCTACTACCAACACCCTTTACAAGCCTTAACTTATGGGATTTTTGTATTTCTCGGCTGCACGCATCGAATTGGGTACGTAACCGATGACATAATTAACATATATAACATCTTGGTTGATTTTGGGTTTTATAAATTATGTGGAATTTTTTTGATAAGTAGCTCTTAGTTAAATGCAAGTTTTGCTTGAGCATTTCAAGTCTTGTTAATTTTCACAGTATCCCTTGAGTTTATTACGTCTTGTAACATAGCGTCCGAGTCTCATAAACGCACAGTTAAACCTTTACATTGATATTGTGATAGAACTGACCCAAAAATTTCTATTCTTTACAACTCAATTTTTTGCATCTTGATATTTCAAATGTATAAGGCTAAAAAGTTAAAGAATTCATAAGTCATGAATGAAATTCATTATCTTAAAGATAAATATGACTTGTTGAACTACAAAATCTAATTTCGTCATCACAATAACTTGTTACGATACCTTAATATAATAATCTATTGGAGGAATTTGAGAAAGCATATTATAGACTTGACAAGTTGAAACGTTGGTATCAAACTGAGAAAATAAGAGCTAGAGCAACATGGTTTCAAAGGATTTTTCTTTTACACTACACAAAATTCAAAAGTGTTGCAAGAAAGTCTTAGAAACTTGTCTTTCTTTCAATTTATTTATCAAATTTCATAGGAAGAAGTCATCAGAAGGGTTATTGTTGTGAAATCGGGCATATAAACACACACACTGAGATTATACAACACAATACTGTATAAGATACAAAAATAAATGACACGAATTTTACGTGGAAAACTTAAATAGGAAAAACCACAGGTCAAAAATTCATTATGAAAATATTGAAGAATACATGCATTTTTGTCTGATAAAATAAGCACAGTGCCACATAGCTAAGTCACTAACCAAAGGACAACAAAATCTTCTTTTCATTTCCCAAGCTACTGCCAAAACAAAAATGACGAGTAAGCAACTTGCAAAGGTTTGCAAGATATCCAAAATTGTGATGATGAGTCATCACTAAATATAAGACAACTTCAACAGTTATAGTTGTAGAACCACAGTCATATATTGCAATTGGAAAGATTAATGTTTCAAAGGAAAAACATGATGAACTAGAATCTATCACGATTAGAGAATATCCGGTTATTTGATGAGTTATCCGTGATCCAAGAGAGAATTGTAAATTTAGCATAACTCACAAATATAAATATTACATAATTTGTGGTTGAATTTTCTTCAATAAAGGAGGGATGGAAAACGCGTGAAAAAAATATCATTAAAGATATATTTAGTTTACTTTATATTTCTGAGATATATGAAAAAATAATCTAGGTTAGCCTAATAAGTTTAATTATTTTTTGAGTTCATTTATGTTTTGGTCTTAATTTTTGAGTTTATTAGATTTTATTTATTTTTAAGGTTTAGAGGTAATATAAATAGTTTCTTAGGGTTTTATAATTGGGGAGCTCTTTTTATTATTCAAACTTTATTAATATATTGTGGTTGTCTAGTTAGTATTTATCCTACTTTGTAAATTCTTGTGATTGTAATATTATAAACATTCAATTACTGTGAGTCTGTGATTGTTATAACCAATTACTATCTTACACATTATATTTTGTCATATGTTTATATTCAATTTTTAGTCACTAAAGTACTATTGTATATCCTAGCATCATATTTTCTCAATTAAAAATAACTAAAATTATCAAACATTAAAATAAATCAAAATTTAGTAATCTTACAAGGAAAAAATATTTTCGCACAAAAAAAGAAATTTAATTTTTTTAATAAAAATATACTATTATAAAAATTTAAATTAACAAAACACGAAATTTAATAGTATTATAAAATATATGAAAAGAAGTAAACTATTAACTAAAACAAAAACAAATGAATATGGATTAGTGAATGGAGAAAAAGTGTTGGTAGGCGTTTTGGTTAGCGTTTGCTTGGGACTGAATGTGCCTCTGAATCATCGTTTCCGGTCGGAATGTCATCATGTCTTAGGAGGATGACCCTAGTGTTAGGTAATCATGTCATCTAAAAGCATAAGCTGTTAGATGGGGGGGCAACAATATATATCATGCTAACACTCCCCCTCAAATGCAACTTTTTTTAGAGAATGGAGAAATTGAAGTGCATTTGCACTAGTAAATTAATATAAAGATAATTGTGCGGTCGAAAAGATTTAAACCCAAAACCTTGCACACCCAGAACTTTGATACCATCTTAGGTAACCAACTCATCTAAAAGCTTAAGCTGATAGATGGAGGGCCCAACAATGTATATCATGCTAACACATGAAGAGGTTCTTCAAGCTACCATTCCTCGGCTGTCTCCCGCTAAGCATATCAAAGCTGGAGCCATGGAGCCTGAACAGTTGCAACTTCGGCGAAGACCCAAGTTCGGAGATTTTCAAAACCGTAACCCGATTTCGCCGAAAGAAAAGACCCAATTTGAATGGCATGGTGACTTTTCCCCAATTTTTAATAGCGCATGAACCCCTAATTTGGTATTCAATTAAAACTTACATATTCTCAATCCATATATTATTTTTGTTGATTTTTTCGTGATTGTGTGATTGTTGATTGTGTTTAATGTTGGCACCCGATCGACAAGACCCAATTTAATTGTTGATGGTGTTTAATGTTGACACCCGAACGATAAGACCCAATTTGATTGTTGATGGCGGGGGAAGATGGTGATGAACAAGTGGGTGGGTAGGGGAACATGTACCCAACACATGATTAAGGTTTATTTGTTAATATATATTTTATAAAATTTATTTTCCAAGCTGTTATTTGCAAAAATTAATGTTAAAAAATCCTTTTTATCCACCCCATAGGACACATGTATGCCAACTCAGTTTTGGTTAACCATGGTTGACCTTTGCTTGTTTAAAGGAAATTTTTGGTCCAATTATTAAAGTTATTAAAAGGTTTTTGTTAGAAAAAACTTAGGTTAAACTGAAAAAAATATAAAGTTGAAGAGTTTTTTAGTCATCAAGTTTAACTCATTCTACCCTTACACAGTAATACATTTCCTCCACTCTGAAATGTAAGATTAATTTACATTTTTTGGAGTCAATATGAGAAAATTTTAAATTCAAAGTTGACTATTCAATCAAATCTATGGTCAGTTTGCACTTACATGCAGGCTACATCGCTTATTGCAAGGTCATTTCTAGATGTTTTTGCCAAGAATAAGAATTCCAAAATAAAAGTTAGAAAGCTATTATGACTTATGAGCCTTGCTGACCAAAGAAGATCATTCTCCTTCCCTTTTTTCGTAAGGAAAATAGGATCCAAACAAAATCACTGTTAAACCGTAGCTTTATAGAATCAATATCATAGTAGAAGACATGACACGGGTGATCCTTGTTATGTATTCTACTATGATATTGATTCTATGAAGCTACAGTTTTAAGAATCTTAAGGTCTTTATCGCCCCCGCCACGATTAGTTTGCTAAGGCTTGCAGACGATATACCTCCAAGATATATGTCATGCTTTTGGTGAATTATCCGTGATAGCAATTCACATAATAACTCTAATAGAACACTGCTTTGTAGTAACTATTTGTTTTTACAAAAATTGGAGAATGTTGTTTCCCAGAGGCACAAAAGAGATCTAGAAGGGGGTTACATAGATCTTTTAAATTTTTTTACATATTTAAAGATCAATTACCAGATAATTAATTTGATCAATTAATTTAGCACATCGGAATATTAGTATGAAACCCCATTAAGGATTTAATGAAATCTCAGTTCTAAATTTAGCTGTTGTGAAGATTAGTCACTCACAAATATAATAGTTAACGACAGAATATAAAGACTGAAAGTAAATGACACAAGATGTTTAAGTGGTTCAGAGTATAAATGACTCATAGTCCACTCTTTTACTCGATGAGTAGAAAATTCACTAAGGATAGGGTCACGAAGACCAGATCACTAAGATCTATTACAACTAAATCCCTTAGATTCCTTCGACTCACTTAGTCTCGGCAAGGTCACTTAGACCTCTTCAACTCACTTAGACTTGGATGAATGGCACTTAGACAATCGAATCACAATTGAATGATAGTTGTTTGAGGTGTTGCTAAGCTTGCAATAGGCTTGACTTCTTTTGGTACTTAGCAGCTTGAACAAATAATTTTGTATCGTAGAGTAGAGCTTTTGCTTTTACAGAGTTTCAGCTTTTTGTACTTAGTGATTCGTACTTGAATCTGAATCCTCGTATGCTTTTATGAACGTCTAGAAATCATCCCGTTGGAGAGTTCACGTTGGTGCATTTAATGCTCTGCTCTAAGATGTTCGCTGATGTTGACTTTTAGGATAGGTAGTCAGATTGTTTTTTGCCCTAACAAGTCCCATTAGACTGCAGTTTCACTTACCACTTGAGTGGTGTTACATCTTCAATCTAGCGGTTTAGACACACCACTAGCTGATCTTTTACTTGAATTTGAGGTGATAAGAGACTATCTTGAAATCTTTACTCTGAAATGCTCTTCTATTGTCAGTCCTATGACAGTTTTGAAATGCTCTACGAACTTGACTGACCATAGAGTTTGGTGAGAAACGTATAGACTTCGAATAAGTTACTCAGCGTTCTGAACTCTACGAGGAGTCGTTCTACGAATAGAGAAACACTCTACGATCTGCTCTACGAATAGCTCTCTACGATGATCACTCTACGAATGCTTGAGCAGTCTCTGCGAATTTCTCTTCACTCTATGATCTTAACTTTCACTTTACGATTCAAGAGACAATTCTACGATCTGACTGTAGACTCTGCGATCATCTAACTGATGCTCTACGAGCAACTAGATTACTCTGCGAACTCCATTTACACTACAAATAGACAGAGTAATTCTAAGATCGTTTAATAAAATTATACGATCGATTTGATCCTATCAATTACACATTAAATCAACTAAAAGGATTAACCTAACAAGTTTGATCGTTCTATTCTAAGTCCTTATACAATTATATCTCATTTAAAGACTTTACAAAAACTACTGAACAATTATACATTACTATAATCACATCATCAAATTTAAATATGCACATCCTAACAATCTTCTCCTATTTGATAATGAAAAAACCAGTAGTTTCAGAACAAGCATCAATTCTATAATGCAGTTGCTTGGAATTTAAACATAACTTAAAATACAGTAAGCAACTGTATTGTTAGAGTAAAAAGATCAATTTATTGATGTATGAGAATTTTGTACAGAGTAAGAAAATTTACATCAATTATAATCTAAAAGAAAATATCCCTCTACGTACTATCTCCTCCCCCCTTTTTCCTTTGATAGCCATTTCTTTTCAGATGTAACTCTACGATTATATGCTTCTCTTTCTTCAACAACCATTCTTTGAATTTCCTCTAGAGAATCCCGTGGGCCAAGATCAGACGAGAATATTCTTTCTTTCCCTATCAGGTGAGTCCCCTGAAGGTTTCTTTGTAGAAAGGCAGGATCTTTATGAGGAGTACTAGAGCCTAATGGAGGTTGAATTGATGATTGGGGTGCTCTCCTTAGAGGTGCTTGCCTCCCCCTATACCTTGCATTCTCCCCCTTTTTGTCAGCATTCAAAACATAGACTTCTGCTAAGAGTTGTTTGACACTATGTACAAGTTCTTGCATTTGATGGTAGAGTTTCACAACCCTATGATCAATGATGATAATACTAGTTCTCCCACACACATTCCTATACAAACACACTCTAACTCTCCATCATCTATAAATATTCTCAACATTCTTTCCACACCTGTTATTTCAGCTGTACATTCTTCATCTCCTACACAGATTGAACAAATTCATACACCTGTATCCCCTCAACAAACAGTTCAACCACCAATAAATCAAATCACTTATACTGATATTCCTTCCTCCTTCCGAAATGAATATTTTGATCTAACCCTTACTGTATCAAATCTCAACTGGAGTGATAAGGTTGGTTCTGAAGATATATTAGAGAGAATTCTAGAAAGAGTTTAGTGATACCCTCCAAACCTCAGTTGAAAGAGCTAATGGACCTAATTACGGATGAGCTAATTACTGGCCTTCAGATGTCGTCCAATGCGATTAAGAATAACTTAAAGCAAATTGCAGAAACTGCATCAAAGGTTCCTACAAATATGTCTAACGAATTCAGAAAGGATATAAAAGAACTACTCAGAGATATTGCTAAAAATCTCAAGCAAAGGGATGCCATTTATTTCAAGCGTCTTCGAGACCATAAAAAGGTTGTTCTTGCTCTTCAACAATCCAATGAAAAAACTATCAAAGCTCTCACTAAGAAGGTCTTCGAGCTAAGCTCCTCCTTTAACGAATTCAAAAGCATGGAAATGTAGCAGATAATGTAAACTGATAATGTTCTAGAACGAACAGATAATGATATGGCACTTGTACACCAACAACGTGAGCAAGCAGACGAAAGGCTACAAGAGAATCGAGATGATATCGTCTTATCTCGCAGTCAAATACAAGAACTTGTACATAGTGTCAAACAACTCTCAGCAGAAGTTTATGTTTTGAATGCTGGCAAAAGGGGGAGAATACAAGGGATAGAGGAAGCTAAGTACCTCCGAAGAGAGCACTTCAATCATTAATTTAACCTCCATCAGGCTCTGGTACTCTTCAAGCTCTTCCCATAGATGATCGTGGCCATCTCTCTTCTTTAGAACCAGGCTGATAATCCGCTCGGAGTACATCTATAGAACTGGCTTGCCAGAAGCCTTCTTCTTTTCGGCCTCATCAACCCACTTTGCTATCCAGCTTATGAAGATAGCGCCAAAGTTGATGTCCATCTTCATGACGATTGCATTCATGTTCTTTAGTTATAGCTCACTGACTGAATCGTGAAGTCCTTGCAGAGAATGCATTTACTAACGATGTCGGCAAGGAACTCGTGCTCAGCTGGAAATTCTTTCTTCTTCATCCCTTTAAACCGTGGGTTCTTCTTATAACCTATTAACTTCAGTCCTTCTTTCCCATTGGCTGCATCAAATGAGGTGATTCCTTGGTTGACAAACTTTAGATGAAGATTCATCTCAGCCCCATTAAGTTAAAGAGAGAACTCTTTGATTTTGGTGGTCAGAACCCCATCAACACAAACAACATTTAGGTAGAATTCCTCTACCATTCTTCTGTAGATCCTTGTGTTTACATCCAAGATTTCGTGAAATCCAGCCTTCTGAACCAACATCAATAACTTCCTGAACTTCTCTTCAACACCATTAAACTTTTCGAAGCACAATTAGTTGCCGGTGATAACTTCGTAGTTGGCCATTTTCTTTTGATCATTGAACTGAAACTGAAACGAAAGTGTTTGAGTTTTCTGAAAACTTGAAAATTAGGGCTTGAAAGTTTTGAGAGTTTGAAAACACAAATTTCAATTTGCAAATGAAACGTAAAAGACAGACAAAAGAATTTGAAAAGATTTTATTTCACTTCCCTCATATTTGGTTGAGTGGGACACGTGCTGAAATCTGATTGCATGTACGTCGCTTCATTTCTTCAGATTACAACTGTAGAGCTGTAACTTTTGTCATTCACTTGCTTTGCTTGAGCGTGAACATCACTTACAATAAAGTAACCACCTCAGCTCTGTGTAAAGTAAGTTTGATAGACATTTCACTCTACGTTTATCTTCTGCTCTATGAATCACTCTTCGATGATTCTTCACTCAACGAGCCCTTTTGAAAAACCATTCTATGATATGTTGTTCATTCTACGATCTTTACGTATATAGTTAGAAACTTCCAAAAACATAGTACTAAGGATGTAAATTTAACATTCCTAACTCACTAATTAACTTATTAAACATAGATTCGTCTAATGGTTTAGTAAACACATGAGCAAGTTAATCTTCAGTTAGAACAAAATTTAATGCAATATTTTCATTTTGCATATGATCTCGAATAAAATGGTATCTGATTTCTATATGTTTTATCCTAGAATGCATGACATGATTATGTGTTATAGATATAACACTTGTATTATCACAAAATATAGGGATAGACTTAAAAAATCAAACCCATAGTCATCCAGCTGATTCTTCATCCACAAAATTTGAGTACAGCAGCTTCCCGCAACAATGTACTCAGCTTCTACAGTTGAAGTTGATACTGAATTTTACTTCTTGCTGAACCATGAGGCAAGCCTATTCCCTAACAGTTGATATGTACCACTAGTGCTTTTTTTGTCAATCTTACATCTTGTAAAATCTGTATCTGAATACCCTATTAGATCAAAAGGAGACTCCTTGGGATACCACAATCCCAAATATGGAGTACCCTTGAGATATCTGAAAATTCTTTTAACAGCAACTAAATGAGATTCCTTAGGATTAACTTGAAATCTAACACAAATGCAAGTAGAAAACATGATATTTGGTCTACTAGCAGTTAAGTACAAGAGAGAACTTATCATACCTCTGTATTGAGTTATATCAATACTTTTACTAGATTCATCGTTATAAAGCTTGGTTGCAGAGGCCATAGGAGTCTTCATAGGAGTGGTTGATTCCATGTCATACTTCTTAAGTAGATCTTTAATATACTTGGCTTGGTTGATGAAGATTCCTTCATCATTTTACTTCACTTGCAGTCTAAGGAAGAAGTTCAGCTCACCCATCATGCTCATTTCAAATTTACTTTACATTAGCTTAACAAATCTCTCACATAATTTTTTGTCAGTAGAATCAAAAATAATATCATCTACATAGATTTGTACTAATAAAATTTTATCTTTGTGCTTCCTAAGGAATAATGTAGTGTCTACTCTATCTCTAGTGAATCCATTTTCAATTAAAAAAGTAGTGAGTGTTTCATACCATTCCCTAGGTGCTTGTTTTAAATCGTAGAATGCTTTATCTAACCTATAGACAGAATTTAAATGAGTTTGATCGATAAAACTTGGAGGTTGTTCAACATAAACTTCTTCTTGAAGTTCTCCATTCATAAATGCACTCTTGACATCTATTTGGAAGACTTTGAACTTCATATGTGCTACATATGCTAGACACATTCTGATGGCTTTCAATATGGAAACAGGAGCAAATGTCTCATCATAATCGATCATTTCTTCCAGAGAGTAGCTGATGAGTGGTCTTTATACCGATGAATCAGATACTTTTGCCTTGATGAATTTGTATGTTTTTGGGTAGTTTATGTCATTTTTATGTGTTTTGGTTGTTTTTATATTTATGTTATAGAAAGAGGCGAAAATGGGTGAAACGGTTAATTTTGGGCTAAAAAGACAAAATGGTCATTGGTCAAAGCGGCATGTGTTAGCGTGCGCCATCGGGCAACAACAGCGGAACAAGCAGCAACAGCGCACCAGCAGCAGCAGCAAGTCAGGCTAGTGCCTCTGCGCTGCACATCAGCGCCCCTATGCTATTACTACAAGTTATACAGCGTATCTGCGCTAGCATCCAGCGCCTAGGCGCTACATCACCTGAATGAACATTTTTTAAGCAGAGTCTACAATGCCTCTGCGCTAGAATCCAACGCCTCTATGCTGGAGCCCTGGAGGTGCAGTGCCTCTGCACTGAAATCAACGCCCTTGTGTCGGGTCGGGTTTTTTTTTGATGGATCTAAGCTTTTAAATGTCAAACGTAATGACCCAAAAGACTATCTTTGATTTTCAAAACAAACAAAGAGAGAAGAGAGAGGAGGCAGCTGGCTTGAAGGAGGAAGACCATGGCGTTGTGTCATGGTTCTACAAGGTGCTTAGAGGAGCTTCAATAGAGGTGCTTCAATGGAGGAAATCTAACACACAATTAGGGGAAACCATCTTTTTCTTTCTTTTCTCCTATGTATTAATTAGTTTTTGATTGAAGAATGTAATTGAACCCAAATGCTTAATTTGTATTGAAAAGCTTTTCCTTTTACTTGGCACCATATGAGTTGGATTAATATATTTCGTGGTTAATGCTTAATTGCTAAGGAATTAGTAGTTAGTTTGGTAATCTTTATGAAATTGGAAAATGGATTATTGATTGAGACTATGAATATATTGACATGTGATTATGTTTGTTCTGCGTATGTTGGAATACATAATTTATGTGTAGGATAGGAATATACCTATATGCCATGTGTAGCCAATTTGGGAATTTAATCTTAATGACTCTCTATGCGAAAGTTCATTTATTTGAGGAGTGATTAACGAGGCTTTTGTGACATGTGCATTGTGATTGTTCTTAGAAGTGAATGACTTGCTAGTATATAGGATAGGAATATACCTATATGCCACAAAGGGTGATTTTTATATGACCTCGGAAGAAGCGTATGAATGCTTAGGATTCTCGGTTGACAATTCTTCGCGACTGTATGATTAATTGGAGAGTTAGGAGATTTAAATGAAGTTTTAGGGGATATTGGGTTCTTAGATCATTTATCTATTTATTTATGTTATTTCTTTATGTTATTTAGTTTAATTGTAATCTTATTTTTAATTACTCAAATGAAACTATTTAAATAACGTCGAGACGGTATAAAGTTAGTACTTGCTTAAACATTAATGATAATTCCTCGTGGGATCCACTTTTATTTATCATTGTATTATTTGTTGACTGCGTATACTTGTGCATGTTTAACGATCGTGAAAACGACCAACAGTAGCCTTTGGCCCCCAGCCTTGCTTTGTTTCTAGTGATCACACCATCTTCATCCATCTTGTTACTGAAAACCCACTTGGTGCTAACAACTGGATGATCTCTTAGTCTTGGAAGTAGCCTCCAAACTTTACTTCTCTCAAACTGGTTCAACTCCTTTTTCATAGCTTTAATCCATCTTGAATCTTCCATAGCTTCTTCGTTCTTCTTAGGCTCTATCAGAGAGAGAAAGCTTAGGTAGAAGCACTCATTCTGAGAGGTTGACCTTGTCCTGATCCTAGCATTGGGATCACCAATGATCAAGTCTTGAGTGTGATCTCTTGCCCTTCTTCTTCCAGCTAGAACATCTGTCCTTGTGCCTTTTTATCTGAGATATTCAAGATTGGGTTCTGGATCAGCAGCTTCATTGACTCGTATAGTGTTCATTTCTGGAACTAGCTGCTCTATGATCTTTTGGTCTGGCACTACGATCGCTGGTTCTGGCTCTACGGCTTCAACTTCTGCAATCGTAGGGTTCCCCTGCTCTGCGATTGGAGGGTCCAACTCTACAATTTCATCAAGTTGAGCACCCTTGCTTAGTTCACCTTAGTCAGTCTCATCAAAGGTGACATGGATAGAGACTTCCACTGTCAATGAATTCTTGTTAAACACTATATAGGTTTTGTTTTCCATAGAGTATCCAAGAAAAATCCCTTCATCTGACTTGGGTTGGAACTTGGTTAAGTACTTTTTGCCATTGTTGAGGATGTAGCACGAACAACCAAATGCATGAAAGTAGTTGATATTTGGCTTTCTTCCTTTCCATAACTTGTAGGGTGTTTTCTTGAGCGTATAGTGAATTAACGATCTATTCTGAGTGTATCAAGCAGTGTTGATAGCTTCTACCCAAAAATATTCAGGGAGATGGGCTGCTGCTAGAAGAGTTCTTCCTAGTTCAATCAACGTTCTGTTCTTCCTCTCAGCTACTCTATTCTATTGTGGAGTTCTTGGGGCTGAGAAATTATGATGAATTCCATTATCTTCACAGAACTGATCCATCTCAAAAAAGTCGAACTCTCTTTCATGATCACTCATTATTACCTTTATCCTCTCACCCTTCTCATTCATAACCAGCTTGAAGAATTTGATCAGTTGAGTGCTGGTTTCGATCTTAGAGCTTAGAAAGAATACCCATGTGTATCTAGTGTAGTCATCCACTTTGACCAGTGTGTATCTTTTGCCTCCAAGACTAGTAGCAACTGTAGGGGCCTCACATTTGAATTTACTATTTTACTTTTGAATGAGCTTCTTATTTGCTTTCCAAACTGACAGGCCTTACATGGTCTTTCTTTGACAAAACTCAGTTTCGGCAAGCCTGTGTCTAGATCTTTGGATACAAGATTTGACATGCTCTTCAAGTTTAGATGGGATAATCTTCTATGCCACAGCCAACTTACATCTTCTAAAGCTTTGGCAAAATAGTAAGTTGTTTCTAAGGAACTGAGCACAGAGAGATTAACCACATAGACATTTCCTTCTCTTGATCCAGTCAGCTTTAATGAGTTGGTTTCCAGTCTCGAACTTAACACTGGTTGTTGAGGAAGACGACTTGATGACCTCTATCACACAGTTGACTGATGCTCAACAGATTATGCTTCAACCCATCAATATAGGCAACTTTACTGAACGATATTGCTCTGTTCCTAATAGAACCATAGCCTCTGGTTTTCCTAGAGTTTTTGTCTCCAAAGACAATAGTTGGACCATCTTTCTCCTTGAAGCTTGACATGAGAGCCTTGTTTCCAGTCATATGCCTTGAGCATCCACTATCAAGATACCAGATATATCTAGTGGAGCTTGATACCTGCATAATAGGTCATTCTTTATTTTGATACCCATACTAGCTTAGGTCTTGCCTTGTTAGTGCCCTTAGGGACCCAAATCTGCTCGACTTTGGGTTTATAAAATGCTGGATGATAATCATTATAACACATGGCAGCTATATAACCATACTTATGACATGTATAACATTTAACATTATGTATGAGTGAGTGTGTGTATGTAGATCTTCTCATTTAAAACTCATGTGGAGGATACTTATTTCCAGCTTTTCTTCTTGACTTGAATTCCCTCTACTTCCACACTGCTCTACGATTTTGTGAATTCGTAGAGTAAAAATCAGCTCTACGATTTATGTCTGGTTGATTCATAGAGTTAATTTTACTTGACTCTACGATCTTTCGAGACACGATCGTAGAATTTGGCTTACTCTTCTGTTTCACAAAACCAAGTCTAGTATGTAATCTGTTATTTTTGGGAACAATAGTCTGATCTGCAAAGATTGTATAGCTTTGAATACTAGGCTCATCGATCTATGTGAATTTCATAAATACAATACTTCTATTGGAATGAGAAGCATTGTTATTGCTAATCTCCATTGAATTTTCCACATTTAGAACTGAAGAAGAATCTCCAAATCCTAATCTTGACCTATCAGAGACAGATCTCTGACTTACAATCAGAGAGTCCATAGATGCAGCAAAATGATTTCACATTGAGATTGTCTTTTCTAGATCCTCTATTTTAGAGGTTAGAGTTAACTATCTCTATGCACTTAGTTTAGTTATCTTTCTCAAGCTCACATTCTTAGCCTCAAGATTGGCGAAAGAGGCAACACTTCATAGAGTTGTTTCTAAATTTACGAGAGCTTTCTCTTTTTCCTCTTGAAGAAAAGAATGGTCCTTTGATGGAACCTTAAACTATTTCATATATTAATGCAGATCCACAATTATATCATGTAATGCAGTTTTAAGATCATCAATATCTATATCAGGAGAGTTGAAATCAAATACCTCACTGATGTCAATTTCTCAATGATCAGTGGCTTTTTCAGCATTTGCTTCAATAGCCATCAGACAGAGATTGTCTTTCTGAGGCACTTCATCATCATTGGAGTTAGAGCTTGTATCACTCTCTGAATCACTCCACGATCCCTTAGCTACAAAGCCTTTCTCTTTCTTATAATGCCTCTTGTAGCCTTTGAAATCCTTCTTTGGGTGGGACTTCTTCTTATCTCTCTTGAGCTCTACTCACAGAGGTTTGGTGCACTCTGCGATATAGTGGCCTAGTTTCTTGCAATTATAGCATATATCTTTTTTTTGATCTCTGCTACTATTGTCTTTGTTATAACTCTTTCTTGGTCTCCCGATGTTGCTCTTTCGCATGAACCTTTTTAGCCTTATTGTGAACAAGGCTATATATTCATCATCATCAGAATCTTTTTTGACTAGAGCTTTAGATATTGTTGCTTCTGAAACTTTGAGGGCAACTCCTTTATATTTCCTCTTGCTCTCTGATGTAGTCTCTGCTCGCTGATTCAACTCTAGCTCATAGGTAAGGAGATTACTATAGAGCTTATGCACAATCATCTCATGCAGATTCTTTGACTCACGAATAGCAGTGGTTTTGGCATCCCACTCACTAGGAAATGCTCTCATGAACTTGATGTTAAGGTCCTTATTTGGATTGACTTTTCCATAAACTCTCAGGGAGTTAAGCAGCATATTGAGCCTTTTATAGGTAGCAATTATGTTCTCTCCTGGAATATGAAACATTTCATACTGCTGGGTCAGAAGAGACTGTTTTTTCTCTATGACTTCTTATGTTCCTTCATGCATAATCAAAAGAGCTTACCAAACTTCTTTAGCTGTTGTGCAGTTGACTACATTCTCTAGTAGCTCATCTTCGAGAGCCATGAATAGAATGTTCTTAGCCCTTTTGTCCAGCTGCACCAGCTTCTTTTCATTATCAGTCCATTCAGCTTTATGCTTGACTACCATCTTGTTTGAATCATCAATGGTTGGAGCTAGCTTTGTTAGAATATATGGACCACTGATTACAGCATCATATAGATCTATTGCATACGAACTTTCCAGTTAACAAATTTTCTTCATCTATTGTATCCATATAAGCCTGCAAATGAACTTTTCAGTTAACAAATTTTTCTTTGTTTAGAAGGGTGGCTTATTTCCACCACCAAATCCAGAACCAGTTTTATTGTGTGCCATATGATCAACTCAAAGTGTTTAAACTTTTGGTTAGGATAACCTACTTTAAAACCACTTGTTGTTTTCCAGAGGTATAAAAGAGATCTAGAAGGGGGGTTGAATAGATCTTTTTAAAACTTTTTATATATTTAAAGATCAATTACCAGATAATTAATTTGATCAATTAATTTAGCATAGCGAAATATTAGTTTGAAACCCCCTTAAAGATTTAATAAAATCTCAGTTCTAAATTTAACACTTGTGAAGATTAGTCACTCACAAATATAACAGTTAATGGCATAATATAAAGACTGAAAATAAATGACACAAGATGTTTAAGTGGTTCGGAGTACAAATAACTTCTAGTCCACTCTTCTACTCGATTAGTAGGAAATCCATTAAGGATAAGGTTACGAAGACTAGATCACTAAGATCTATTACAACTGAATCACTTAGATTCCTTCGAGTCACTTATTCTCGGCAAGGTCACTTAGACCAGGTCACTTAGACCTCTTCAAGTTACTTAGACTTGAATGAATGTCACTTAGACAATTGAATCACAAATGAATGATAGTTGTTTGAGGTGCTACAAAGCTTGCAATAGGCTTGACTTCTTTTGGTACTTAGCAGCTTGAATAAGTAATTTAGTATCGTAGAGTAGAGTTTTTGCTCTTACAAAGTTTCAGCCTTTTGTACTTGGTGATTTGTACTTGGATTTGAATCCTCGCATGCTTTTGTAGACATCTGGAAATCATCCCGTTGGAGGTTGAAGGTTGTTTGATTTGATGATGACTATTTTGGGTGTTTAAATAGAATTATATATGTGTGATTATGTGCTAATGTGACAAAGTGCTTACGTGCTTAAGTATCTAAATGATTATGTGATTATATGTTAATGTGATTATGTGCTTATATGCTTGATTATCTAAGTGATTAGGTGCTAAGGTGATTATGTGGTTATATGTCCATATGATTTTATTGACTCATGTGAACTATCTAATTGTATGCTTCCATTTGACATGTTAGAAAATTGATACATTGTTGAATAATGTGAATTGCGTATAAACTTAGCCCGGTGACAATCAACTAATGTAATGATGTATATGTGATCAAAGCTCACGTGTTTTTGAATGTTGTAAAGTCCTTCAAGGAAAGATATGTACAAGGACTTAGAGTATAAAAGATCAAGAATGTTAGGTTGATTTTATCATGGAAGTTACTCTGCATGTTCGTAATGTGAATATTATAAGCAGAGTAATCTAGATTAAATAAACAATGTATACTTGTATAGCAAGTTTTGTAAGGTCTTTCAAAAAAAAAAATATGTACAAGAACTTAGAGCATGAAGATCAATGATGTTAGGTTGATCCTGCTAAAATGAACCTATTATAAAGGTATCAGGAATCCTACACTAGTAAAAGTAACTCTGCAGGTCGTAAAGTCACAGTGGATCATAGAGTTAATCTATGATCGTAAAACATCAGAAGAATCGCATAGCTGTTGCACCTATCGTGAAGTTAATCTCAGGTTATGAAGCAAATATCAGCCAATAAAGTGAACAGAATCGTAAAGCCAAGTAAAGCTCACTCAGCAAGGACTAAATGTAGGGTGCTTCAGAATCGCAAGGCTAGAGTCAAATAGTAAAGCACCTTCTAAATCGTTCAGCTGAAGAAAGATTCGTAGAGCTCTAGACTTATCGTAAAGTCATCTTCATATCATAGAATCAACACTACGAGTTCTTATCATCGTAGAGCAATGAATCATAATTGAGATGGTTGAGCAGATATAATTTAGCAAAGTTTCCTTGCAAACAAAGGAAGGTACATCTTAGAGTCTATGATCTTGACATAAAGATATCCTCATTTCTTAAAGTACAACTCAGGATATAAGGTGACAGAATAATGGCTAAGTAAGTCAGAGATGGCTACAAAAAGACTGAGCGTAGAGAAGTTCAATTGTTCGCTAAAATTATTCAAGGATCATTTAGTATAGGAAATGAGTATTGAATGAAGAATAGTTCGTAGAATATTCTGCCAATTCATAACCTAAAGTCAGCATTGTAGAGTTACCTGGAAGATCGTTGAACTAAACAGTAAAACTCTTCTACACCTCAAGAGAACAAGATAAAGAATGAGCAAGTAAAGGTCAGGTTGAAAGAGCACTCTGCTAGTCGAAAAGGATAAAGTCAGTTCGTAGAGTCACTCAGAGATTAAGGAACAGCGGGTCACATTATAAAGCTTTAAAGAAACAGCATGATCGTAAAGTTATCTTCAATATCAAAGAGATGTTAAATCTGCTCAAGTCTTTTAATGCACACATTCGTAGAGCAGACAGTTGAGAAACACGTAGAGCTCAACTCTATAATTCATACTCTACTAAGACAACAAAATCGTAGAGCAAAGTCGGGTCTGACAAGAGATCTGACAGAGGATCGTTACAGATCAGAAGATCATAAAGTGTCAAGTCATATATCCTTAATGACTAGCAAAGATGTGTCTAACGGCTAGTATGCAAAAAGCGACCTGTCAAAAGAACAAGTAAAGCTATGGGTTAATGTGACAGGTCATGGGTTAGAAAGAATGGACTGACACAAAAGCACTAAAAAGTCAACATCAAGGATATCAAAGTATCTGCACATTAAATGTTTCTAACGGACACTTTCTAATATGAAGATTTACCAATAGACTATATAAGAGCATCAGTTCAAAAAATTAAGTTGTTGGAAAGATGGTGGACTGACACAGAAAAACGTAGAGTGAAATATATGCAGTAGCTCACTCTACGATCCACCAAGAACACTAAGTGCTAAAAGGATGAAGTAGTAGAGAAGATTAACTCTACTACATAAATAGTGTTCAAAGTGGTTAAGCATAAAAAGAAGAGGAGCATTAACGCCACCTTGACATCGATCATGAGTAGCTACTAAGTACCAAAATAGGAGGAGCTTTACAGTCATCTTAGTAGTTCATGAATTGCTGTCAAATACCAAAGATAAGAAGGAGCTGAGTTGCCAAGCTAAGCAGCACAACAGATGATCACCAGACAGTGTTGAGTACAAGAAGAAGTTGAGCATCATTGCAACACTCAATCACATCTCAAGGATATATTCAAGTTGCTGAGTATCTGAGGAGAATAGAGCTTAAACGATATCTCAACAACACCTCCAACAAACATCAACAACAGGAACAAGGGTCGGAGGATCCTGGTCTTAAGTGACCGAATTGGGGCCAAGGGGGTCAAGGTCTTAAGTGACCGAATTAATGCCAAGTGGGTCCTAGTCTTAGTGACCGAATTGGGGCTAGAGAGTCCTTGTCTTTATGACTAAATTACTAAATCTGTCGGGCTTGATGAGGGCAAGAGTGTCCTGGTCAAGATGACTGAATTCTTAGTGGATTTCCTATTTGTTGAAGTAGAAGAGTGGAGTAGGAGTTGTTCAGTCTCCAAACCACTTTAAACTCTCATGTCTCATTTACTTTACATCTTTTACAATCTGTCATTTACTTAATATATTTGATGATTGAGTTTTATACCTACGAATTGAGTACTTTTGGCTTGATGAAAGTGTGTGTTCTTGGGTAGTTTATGTTCCTTTTTATGTGTTTTTATCTTATTGTTATATTATATGGTTTTGTATTGCTTTTATATGTTTTTGTATGTATTTTATATGTTTTAACTTTGTTTTGTAGGTATTGAATAAAGGCCCTTTGGATCGATGCGTTTTGGCTTGATTTTAGCATTCCAGCTGCTTGTTTCTCAATTTCACCCATGATCCAATCCGAATCTCTCAAAACTCAAAGAACGAAAGTTGTAGATATTTGTCTTAGCTTTCCAAAGCATCCAGAATCATCCAATTTGAAGTTCGTATGAGAGAGTTATGGTCATTTTACCATCGGATTTGGCATGAATTTTACGCAGCAGTTGCTTCGAGCTCAATTTGAGACTTGCTCCGGCCATTATCTCGACGAGCTCTAGTTATGAAAGTTATAGATTCCATAGCCTCTTTAAACGCCTTAATCCGAGTTCGGACGAAGAAGTTATGGCCATTTTTCCAACAGACGTCGAAGCTGGAAATCCTAACTCAGGGACCCTCGCTGCAGCGCGAGTTCCTAGTGTTATTGGCCTCGCTGCAGCGTGAATATGCAGTAGCCAAGGTCATGTTTGACGCTGCAGCGCGAGTTTCAGGCCAAATGCCCACGCCGCTACGCTAAGCACGAATTCTGGGCAAAATTAGGTTGTTAAATGCCTAACCTAATGACCTAAAACATTAATCCTGGAATTCATCAGCAACCTAGGGGTAGAAAGGGAGAGAGGACACAAGAGAAACCCATATTTTCTCTCATCTCCATAGCTTAGCTTAGTTTATTTTCTCTTTAACTTTGTAAATAGCTTGTGATTAGCACACAGGGAGAAGTTTGGGATTCCTTGGAGCTGAAGAGCGATGATCAACACGGAAGGGAAAGCAAGGATTGGGTGAAGTCTTGGAGTTTGAAGAAGCTTTGACACCGTTTATTCTTCTCTAGTATTTCCTTTAATTTTGTCATCTAGAAATGTTGTATTTATTTCTACTTATGTTTAGCTTAAAAGCTATGAACTAAATATTTGCTCTAAGGTTATAATGAAACCCTTTGTTATTTGAATTGATTAGCTTATCTCTTTGGTTGGCACTATATGGTTTGGTTCAATATATCTGTGCTTAATGATTCTTGCTAAGGAATTAGTGATGATTTTGGTAATCTATAAGAAATTGGGAAATGGATTGTAGATGTATACCTTGATAAATTGGCATGTGATTATGATTTATCTATACCAATGGATTGCATAATTTGTGTGTAAGATAGGAATATACTTATATGCCATGTGTGGCCTAATTTAGAATCTATGCTTTAATTCTCTGCTTTGAATAATTCTCATAGGAATGTGAGGATTATTACCTAGCTTTGATGTTCTTTTTAGTTCTATTCCCTTTCGGGTGGATCTAGAGAGGATATGTTTATACATACCTCAGAAGAGGTGTATGAATACTTGTGAGTTCTCAGTCGACATTCCGTCGTGACCATTAGGCCAAAGAGAGATAGTTATAACGTTCGATAAAACATAGCACACCAAGTGTTTGACAGAATGCTTGTGTGGGGAAATAATTATAATCTTAGCTTGTAGCACCTTAGATACCAATCGTTATCCATTTACTTGGTTTAATAATTAGAATTAATTAGATTAATTTCATATCTTCGATTTAACTGTTTAAATAAGATTGAAGCGATATAAAGTCGGTACTTGGTAAATATTAGCAATAGTTCCTCGTGGGTTCGACACTCAACTTATCATTATATTACTTGTTAGACCGCGTATACTTGCGCGAGTTTTTCGGTTGCAAAATCGACCAACAAGTTTTTTAATCTCTTTTTGCTTTGTTTTGTTTTTATGTTCTCTCAGGATGGACGAAATTTTTTATCAATGGTCTTTTGAGAGGACGGCACAACTAGGATTGGAAGAAAAACTTGAGCATTTGCAAGATCAAATTGCAAACCTCTTGAGATTTCCTAACAATCTTGAGTGTCAGTCCACTCAGAACGTCTACTGTCAGGAACTAGCTGACAATGAACCGACTTACTATCATCCAAACTGCCAGGGTCATCCACACTTATGGGACTACAATCAAGAGCAGTATTGTGATCTAAATCTTTCCTATCAGGCAGAATCCGAATATCAGTGTCCGCCACAATATGAGGTGACATCTCAGTTGGACCTGAGCCTTTCCATGAACTCTGAACGAGAAGAAGAGAGAAGGCTTGAAGAGCTCCTTACCAACTTTATGGAGAGAAATGAGGTTCAAAAAGCAAACCAAGACGCCTCATTGCAAAATCTCGAGAGCCGAATGGGGCAACTCATCAATTCGATTATGAATCTACCACAAAACAGTCTACCTGTCGTTATTGATCACAACGAGGGGAGTGACGAGCATTGCACGGTGGATACATAAGGAAAAAGCGATGAATCTCATGAAGCTATAAAAGGATATGTCGAACTTTACTTTGACAAATATGAGGATTCTGAGTTAGGAGAAGAGACAATCATGAGGGGTTGTAAATTCAAGATTGATGAAAAGTTGGAAACCGCGCTCCAGGTTATTGAAATTCCAGAGGGCCCCCTAGTGCATGGAGAACGATTTCATTTTGATGAGAATAGAGAATTAGTGGATAACTCAAACAACGAAAAGTTCTTCGTGCCAATGGATGAAGCGAAGTTTGGGGGTGGCAAATCATCTATGTCCGCCGTGAACATCAAGGAAAAGACCAATAGGCGGCATGATATGGTCATCTTTGCATATGAGCCAGACTGAAAGTAACTGCGTAGAGTCGGGCCGTCGACTTTAAAACAAGCGCTCGATGGGGAGGCTATCCCATCTCAGTATCACTTTTATAATTCTGTCGTCTTCATAATTTTGTTTTCATCTAATTTTTAGTAGTTTAGTAATATATATGGTTATTATCATGCTTTTGTTCGTTTCAGGATAGTAATATGTGCATATGCTATTTATAGCTTTTTTCCTTTATTAAACATATTAGTAAGTAGGGTAACCTATTTCTAAAAGATTTTAGTACCATTAGTTCATATTGGTCTCAATAGCCTTTTTGAGTAACCATGATTTATTAAATCCTAGTGGTTATATAAATATTTTGGTAGAACTTCTGTCAATTGCATGGGATCTTTTAGAAGTGGGGTTTTGACATTCTTGTTCATGTACCTTTTAAGTTCCACGGATAGAAGTCTCTAACTTGTGATTTCTTATTTTGTGTTTGTAAGCGTTTAGTTTTTAGTTATAGTTTGTTTTTGGTTACTGGTTTTATAGGCTAAGTGTTGATTTGGGTTGCCTGCAGGAAACTTGCATAAATAAGTCTGAGCCAGCACTCACGCTGCAACGTGAGTTTACAAGGCAAGCTTGGCGCCGCAGCACCAACACCGAACCCTCCAATGCCAAGACTCCACGTTGCAGCGGCACAAATTCACGCTGCAGCGACAACCAAACACAGTAATAAGTAGGTTTTATACCTACGAATCGGATACCAATGAACGTGAATTATTGCTCATTTCCATGGTTTTCAGTTACTTTTCATGTATTTTGTGTGTTTTTGTAGGTTGCACATGTTGGGATTGCATTGGGCGAGAATTGGACGTTCGAGTGGATGAAATTGCTGATTTTGCTGATGTTGCAGGATTTTAGAGCAGCGTGGCCGCGCCCAAAATGAACTGGTTAGCAGCGCGGCCGCGCGTGATGCCAGAGTTAGAAAAAAAAATTGCTGCCAGAGTAGCGCGGCCGCGCGCCTTGCAAGCTTGATCCAGGCGCGGCCGCGCCGGTTCGAGTGAGGGCAAAGTTGACTTTTCAGATGTTTTAAATGGTTTTGATTTGAACTTGGTTTTGAAATTCTGTAATTAATTAGGGGTTTTATCAGATACTATAAATAGGTGTTCTCTAGTTGGTAATGGATATCTCTTATTAGCAAACCCTAGTTTGGAGCGATTGGAGAAGACTTGAAGCAAGTTGATAGCAAGGAGAAAGCAAGGAGGAGCAGGACAGAGATTGAAGGATTGCTTACAGTGTTTCTTCTCTTTTCTCTCTATTCCAAACTTTTGATGTTATTAAACTTGTGGATGATGAATTCTAGTTTAATTATGAACTAAATTTCTTTTAAGGCTATAATGGATCTTAATGCGTAATTTTGAATAGCATGCTTCTTAGAATATTATGATTAGTTGTGTATGGATTGTCTATTATGGTTTGTGCTGAATTGTTTAATTATCTGGCTAATAATTTCCAAGATATTCTATATGTACTTGAAAGATGAAGTATAGAAGTAGATCTGACCATAATAGCATGTGATTGTGTCTTCTGCTGTCGATGGAATTCATAATTTGTGATTAGGATAGAGATATACCTATTCACCGCATGTAATCAAATTAGGGAACTTGGGCTTTAAATCCTTTTTAATTGTAATTCACATAGAAATATAGTGAGTTAGTTATCTAGGGTGATTAACTTGAGTCTGTCAATTGTGGATTTAAGTTAAGTTATTTATGGAACATTGAAAGATGATCATAAATAGTGATGCGTTCCTGGTTAACAATCCAGAATATCTAGCGTAATCCAAAGGGGAGCATGTTAAGTAAAATAGAGCATTAAGTGAAGTTATAGTCTTAAGTCTTTAAAAATCTGTTTTCAAATTAGTGTTAGTAATTTAATTTAGAATTAATTAGTTAAATTCAAAAACTTCAGAAATCATTGATCATTTGTTCACTAAAATAGATTTGATTTAAATTTGGAAATTGTTATTATAGAATCAATTCTTCTCTATGGGACGATACTCTACTTTCACTTTACTACTTGTGGACTGCGTATACTTGCGTATTTTTGCTAGTATAGATTTTGGCAAACACACAGCACACTGGAGAGTTACGCTGCAGCGTCGCCCTTTTTGCCTTCAAGTGACGCCGCAGCGAGCCTTTGTTATTGCGTATTGAAGCCTCACACTGCAGCGTGAATTTACAAAGCAAGCATCACGCCGCAGCGCCAGCAGCGAGTTTTTGTTTTTTTTTAATAAAAAAAAATATACATACCATTCCCGGAGCCTCCCGTCTTCGCGCCATTTCCACCACCATCACCTACTGCAGAGGAGGGCAATGAGGAGAGCGACGATGAGATCCCAGACGATGACAGCTCAGATTAATTCTCCTTTCCACCTACTCAGCCACTGAGGGCATTGGTTATCTGAAGTTTGGGGGATATCAGCTTTTATCAGTTTTTCTTATTTATTTTTGCTTATTATAGCTTTCATGTACTAGGATGCCATTAGTACTCTAGTATTGCCATCAATACTTTTTGTTAGTTTTTTTTGGGTTGTAAATTTGGTTATTAATTGCAGTCATGGACTATGACTATCAGTTTTGATATGCATGGAGTATGTATGAAGGTTTATTGCTTATTTCTATCCATGTTACAGTTTAGTAGTTATGAATGGATGTATATCTATATTTATATTTTTGTGCCATGTTTAGACCCTATTTTGAGCATTTATTATTGTTAGGGTTTATTTATCTGGTTGGGCCATGAGATGACTTTTGATTAACCCTATCTTGAACTGTTTATCTAATTGGTGGGTTATTTTTAGTCAAAATTTTTGATTGTGACCAGTGATATGCGTATGTTATGGCTTTGTCAAAGAGGTCAAGCATTTATGAATGAGATTTTAGATAAATTATTAGTTAAGACTGTTGTTGATCTTGTCTAGACCATCGAGCACATGCCAACTGTTATAGCTATTTATGCTTCTAATAGACTTATTGGTAATATTTTGTGGAATTTTTGCATTAACTCTTTTTAGCTTAAGTGAGTCTATGATAGTAAGATTTAGATTCTTATGCAAGTTCAGATACATTCGGTATGTTAGAGCATTTATAGAATAAAGAAGAAGAAGAAGAAGAAAGAATAAGTTGAAAACCTCAGTTGACTAAGTTTAATTTCGTGGCCCTTGTTACTTGAGTTATTAGATCCTTTGAGGTGTTCTACACCTAGTGCCCTAAAGCTATCTGGCTTGGGAGTCATTGATCAAAAGCTCGTTACGTGGGTAACTCTGAATAGCCTAATGTGATTAGACATTGCACAGCCATGCTTGAGGTTGGATTAGTTAAAATATGTCGAATAAAATTCTAGTTTGGCTTAAGTTTGGCTACGTGGATAGTGTTACTTGAGTTATTAGATCCTTAGGGGTGTTCTACGCCTAGTGCCCTAAAGCTATCTGGCTTGGGAGTCATTGATCGAAAGCTTGCTACATGGGTAACTCAGCCTAAGGTAGCCGAATTTTGCACAAGTCAGTTCTAGCCGTTCTCATGCTAATACCGAGTGATCTGTTCTCGCATTTGTATCTTATTCTGAATTTTTGATGTAATTTGAGCGTATAGAGTTGGCATTTTTCTTTTCTTTTTTTGTAATTATCTATGCGTATGAATTATAATTAGTTAGAACAGTTGGTAGTCACACACACAGAGAGATTTGGATCAGTAGCAGTCTAAACTAGAAGTTTGATTAAAGCCTTATTTATGACTTTGCTTCTCCTTTGAAATCGTTATTCTTATAATTGAGGCCACAATGCTAGTATATAGTTGTTGGATGTGATTCGCAGTTATATATTTACTTTTGATTTATAGGTAGTTTTGCTTGAGGACAAACAAAGATTTAAGTTTGGGGGTATTTGATGAGTGAGTTTTATGCCTACGAATTGAGTACTTTTGGCTTGATGAAAGTGTGTGTTCTTGGGTAGTTTATGTTCCTTTTTATGTGTTTTTATCTTATTGTTATATTATATGGTTTTGTATTGCTTTTATATGTTTTTGTATGTATTTTATATGTTTTAACTTTGTTTTGTAGGTATTGAATAAAGGCCCTTTGGATCGATGCGTTTTGGCCTGATTTTGGCATTCCAGCTGCTTGTTTCTCAATTTCACCCATGATCCAATCCGAATCTCTCAAAACTCAAAGAACGAAAGTTGTAGATATTTGTCTTAGCTTTCCAGAGCATCCAGAATCATCCAATTTGAAGTTCGTATGAGAGAGTTATGGTCATTTTGCCATCGGATTTGGCATGAATTTTACGCAGCAGTTGCTTCGAGCTCAATTTGAGACTTGCTCCGGCCATAATCTCGACGAGCTCCAGTTATGAAAGTTATAGATTCCATAGCCTCTTTAAACGCCTTAATCCGAGTTCGGACGAAGAAGTTATGGCCATTTTTCCAACAGACGTCGAAGCTGGAAATCCTGACTCAGGGACCCTCGCTGCAGCGCGAGTTCCTAGTGTTATTGGCCTCGCTGCAGCGCGAATATGCAGTAGCCAAGGTCATGTTTGACGCTGTAACGCGAGTTTCAGGCCAAATTCCCACGCCGCAGCGCCAAGCACGAATTCTGGGCAAAATTGGGTTGTTAAATGCCTAACCTAATGACCCAAAACATTAATCCTGGAATTCATCAGCAACCTAGGGGTAGAAAGGGAGAGAGGACACAAGAGAACCCCATATTTTCTCTCATCTCCATAGCTTAGCTTAGTTTATTTTCTCTTTAACTTTGTAAATAGCTTGTGATTCCTTGGAGCTGAAGAGCGATGATCAACACGGAAGGGAAAGCAAGGATTGGGTGAAGTCTTGGAGTTTGAAGAAGCTTTGACATAGTTTATTCTTTTCTAGTATTTCATTTAATTTTGTCATCTAGAAATGTTGTATTTATTGCTACTTATGTTTAGCTTAAAAGCTATGAACTAAATATTTGCTCTAAGGTTATAATGAAACCCTTTATTATTTGAATTGATTAGCTTATCTCTTTGGTTGGCACTCTATGGTTTGGTTCAATATATCTGTGCTTAATGATTCTTGCTAAAGAATTAGTGATGATTTTGGTAATCTATAAGAAATTGGGAAATGGATTGTAGATGTATACCTTGATATATTGGCATGTGATTATGATTTATCTATACCAATGGATTGCATAATTTGTGTGTAAGATAGGAATATACTTATATGCCATGTGTGGCCTAATTTAGAATCTATGCTTTAATTCTCTGCTTTGAATAATTCGCATAGGAATGTGAGGATTATTACCTAGCTTTGATGTTCTTTTCAGTTCTATTCCCTTTCGGGTGGATCTAGAGAGGATATGTTTATACATACCTCAGAAGAGGTGTATGAATACTTGTGAGTTCTAAGTCGACATTCCGTCGTGACCATTAGGCCAAAGAGAGATAGTTATAACGTTCGATAAAATATAGCACACCAAGTGTTCGACAGAATGCTTGTGTGGGGAAATAATTATAATCTTAGCTTGTAGAACCTTAGATACCAATCATTATCCATTTACTTGCTTTAATAATTAGAATTAATTAGATTAATTTCATATCTTCGATTTAACTGCTTAAATAAGATTGAAGCGATATAAAGTCGGTACTTGGTAAATATTAGCAATAGTTCCTCGTGGGTTCGACACTCAACTTATCATTATATTACTTGTTAGACCGCGTATACTTGCGCGAGTTTTTCGGTTGCGAAATTGACCAACAATATTCAATGCATAAGATGAATGATTAACTTCAATATAAACTAAGATTCAGAACTGAGATCTTAATATATGTTTAAGGGGAGTTTTCAAATCAATATTCCACTGTGCAAAATCAATCTTGATTAAAGTATTTATTTGGTAATACTTCTTAATAAGCTGAAATAGTTTTAAAGATCTATTCTACCCTTCCCCCTTCTAGATCTATATTATGCCTCTGGAAATAACAACTGGTATCAGAGCAGGTTCTCATGAACATAAAGCTCACACTTTGAGTTGATCCTATAGCACTAAACAAAACCTGTTCTAAGCTTGGTAGTTGAAGTAGGTCGTTGACTATGAATAAGCTTACAAGTCAAATCTTGAACATGCAAGTAAATATATATGAATGTTGTTGATGTTGAACTATTTAATACTATATGCACTTTGTTATTTCAGATAAATCGACTTCAATTTCAGATGATCTATATAAAGTAGCAATCGAGCAGAAAATTAAATATTCAAATTGATGCAGCAAGATGAAGGAACCAAAATTACTTGGTTGATGGGTCTAAGAGATGAACTGCTCAACGATGCAACTCTGCTTGTAAGAAGTTTGAGACATTCTACCAATGATGCTAAAGGCACCGAAGCCTGTACTTCTGAATGAAGCATCACGGTACTATAAAGAAGATCATAAGAATCTCTCATTTGTTTGAAGTTGAGCTTATAAATACTTAAGAATCCTTCATACATTCATATATACTGGACGTCAGTATCTGCATCAATCATGGGATAAAGTATCTGCTCAATATGCCCAACAAGAAGATTTACGATAAGCTTGAGTCCATTTCTCAATTCAAAGATCCTATTTGAAGTCAGAAGAATCGCAAAGGAAGTACTCTAAATGTTCAGAAAGCAGTATTAGAAACTTTATTAGAGATTGCGGCATATGAAAATGACAGAAGTCTGCAAATATTAATTCCCACTCATTTTAAATTGATATATCATCAAGTGGATGGTCTCGAGCATGACTTATTTCAAGGAATCCATGTCAAGAAATTCTCAACCGTCTCCAGAGACAACCTCTCTAAAACTGAGAGACTGATTATAATGAGAATACAACAAACTCTCTCATTGATGTGCCCATGATTTGAAGCGCTAAAACGACCAAGCATTAGTCAAATGCATGGCAAGAAATTCAAGATTATCTCTCTCATCTACCAGTGTCGAGATCGAGACCTGGAAATCAACTCGATAAAAATGACCACAGGATCAAAGATTCAGCTAGAAGGTCACTGAAGTTCAATATTCCAAGAAAAGTTCAAAAGACTTATTTAAGAACAAATGAGCTGATTTAAAGGAGAAGCCATTGCAGTTGCTGCTCATGAATGTATTCAAGCAAATCTCCAACAATTTGTCCTGAGGGCAAAAGGTACTCACTGGATGCAGTAAAAGAATATCTCAAGTGTTCATTTTTAAAATGAATTCAGCACTCAATGCTCAAATTCTTTAAAGCTGATTATGAATGAGAAGGGTGAAAAGATCAAACTAATAAAGAGTGATCACAGATGATCGACTCTACTATCAAGAAAACACCCTATGAGTTGTGGAAGAGAGGAAAGCCAAATATCAAGTAAAGTCTCATGCACCTGATTATTTGTTGTTCATTCTCAACTATAGCAAGCCATCAGACGAAGCTTAACTAAAGATGATTGGAGAAGTCATTGCTTGACACTTTATTGAGAAAGCAAGTCTATAGATTGTTCAACAAGAATTTCTCAATAATGGAAATTCTTATCCAAGTCATAATGGATAAAGGCGAACCAAGCAAGGTAGAAGAACCTACCATGTTCTCCCAAATCTTATACATCAGAGTCCTACGATCGCAAAAGCTGAGCTCACAAAATTGGTACACAGCGATCGTAGAATCGAGCTAGAAGGTCGTAGAGTTCTGCATCCAAATTAAGAGGACTTTACGACTCGACAATTATATAGAGTACCCAAAGATAGTTTTATACATCTTCAAAGAAGTTAAAACAAGAAAAGCTTGGCTAAAGAATGAATCAAGTGAAGATTAAAATCTATATTCGACATCCAAAGATTTGAAGAAAGGCGTATGAAACTCTTCTTATGATAAAAGTAATGAAAACAGTGAAGAAAGCTAGTCCTTATGAAGAAGACTCAAATCTTGGATCGTTATAGAAGATGAAGAAGTTGGTTCCAAAAGAAAAAATTTCATGGTGAAATAAATCATTTTAACTCAATAACATATATTGAGGGGGAGCAACTAGAAGAAAGGCAGTCAATATCTTCAAAGTTTCAGCAAACAGAAGCAAATGGCTAAGGCTTGATGGTCACTAGCAAAAGCAGAAGAGATTCAAGCAGAAGAAATATAGAAGACCTTAAGTAAACATATTAAAGTTTGGCTTCATGGGTTGATCGCTGAGCAGAAAGAAAATCGTAGAGTAAAAACTATGTCAACACACTCTATGAATTAAAGAAGCTAAAATTTGGCTATCTGCAAGCAAGTGGAAGAACAGAAACAAAATGGAGCTGATGTGATTATGTGAAGCAAGACAAGAATAGCAGAACAATTCAGCAATCAGAGAATGATAAAGAATAAGAAGTTCTTAAGAGAAATATGAAGATCACAGAGTGATACAACCACTCTACGACAATGAAAGACGAAGCTGACTAGTTGAAAGAAAAGGGAATTATTCACAATCACTAAACTCAAGAGATTATCGTAGAGCTCAAAGGTCATTATTGAGTTAACAAAGTACCGTAGAGTTAAATGACTCCTCAAAAGGTACTCTATGGAAGATAATATTAAGGCGGTTAAGTCAAAGAGCATGTGGTACTCATACTCCAGAAAGGCGAGTTTAACAAAGAAGTTACTGAGTTACAGCTATAAAAATACAGAAGTGAGGCGACGTGCAACCAGCAATATCTCACCACGTACCCCACTTAGCTAAATCAGAGGGAAGTGATACAAAATCATTTTAAATTTTCATCTAACCTTTGCACTCCCAAACTACAATCAAAGTTTTATAATATTCAAACTCTCAAGAACTCTCAAACCCTAGTTTACCAAAAACTCTTAAAATCTCAATCATCTTTGTGCCACTAACTGTTCAACTCAACCTCATGGTAAGTCATCAAGTTATTCCCGGAAACCTAGTCTGTTTTGAAAAATTCGAAGATGCGGAGCAAAAGTTCAGAGATATTCTTCGGTTAGCAAAGGATGTTGGGTTCATTGAATGTTTAGAAACCAATACCAGAATTTATTCTACTTAGGTGAAGGATTTCTACCTTAGTGTTGTCTATCAAAGAGGCTTTCTCGTCACAAAAGTTAAAGGAATCACGTTGAAAATAAATATTTCTAAAATCAACAACAATCTAGGGGTTCGTAGTTAAGGAATCACTTCCGTCAATGACATTAATGGTGAAGAAAGACTGCAGCTGATGGGATATGAGAAGAAGTCTCTTTTAAGAGGAATCAAGAAGAAAAATTTTCCCCAGCATTATGAGTTCCTGGTTAATATTGTTGGCAAGTGTATCTTGTGTAAGGATACTGCTTATGATATAGTTAGTGAACTGCAACTTAAGTTCATGATTGCTAGCTTTCTTAAAAAAGAAATCAACTTTGGAGCCATCTTATTGGAATGGATAAAATATTGGATAAAGGATGTCAAGATGAAAAGTGAAGTTGACAAGTCAACTCCCAAAATGTTCTTTGGGAAATTCATCAGTATCATCCTGAAGAAAAGACTTTCAAGTAACATTGGAGATGATGAAGGAGAAGCCCTGAACTGTAACAAAAGAATTACTCCAAGGTTGTTTGAAGATTGGAAGAAGAACCCTCAAGCTAGGAAGGCTAAGAAGATAGAGGGATCTAGGGGCAACAACAACATGGAGCAAAAAGCCTCTAAAGCCAAAGGAAAATGGAAGAAGTTTCTGAAGAAGAATCTCAGGAGATTAATGCATATCCGCAAAGCAAAACTTTTATCATCTACGATGATCAGTCTCCTAAGAAGAATAGGAAGCTTGTGAAAGCAAAGAAAGTTGCAAGCCCACACATGATTGAAGAAAGCAAATCAACCATAGAGGATAAGCCTGAAAAGAAGAAAAGGAAGACAGAAAAGTAGATCAGTAATACTGCTCCAAGGAGAATGAGTATGAGAATAAGAGAAAAGTGGAAAAGTCCAATCAACACAGGACCACCTCAAATCATTGAAATTAAGATAATGATGAAGAGCTATCAAAGAACAAATCTCACTCCTCCGAAGAAGATTCATTAAAAGGAAAATTAGAAACTGATTCAGAGGGCAATGACGGTAACATGTTTGAAGAAGAAGATATTGTTAGAGTTTATGCCCTAGAGGCCAATTCTTTGATGTAATTGCTTAACATTTCTTTTGATATTTGATTGAATAAATGAATTATTTTATTATGGTTTCATTTACTGTGTTATATAAATGTTAGCATAATAAAAGTCCTTAGAATAATGATACAAATTATATAGCTTCGAGTATGTGACTTGAACATGAGATTATATAATTACAATTAGTATCATTACTCTTAAATGTCTCTAGTCGAGTATCATTGTTAATGGGACAATAATGATACATTGAGACTAGTATGTGGATTGACTGATGGTCAAATCTCATTGGTCATTAATATATGAGATATTGAGTCAATGCATAGGTACATGTTAGAGAACAACGTACTGGACAGACCCACCATGAGAATTTTACGTGGAGCATTATGCAAAATGTCATAAGCAATTCTCATAATGACAATGATGTAATGGTCCTCTGACTTGAAATCACTATATTACTACACAGGAATTTATGTACTTTGATATCATCAAAGGTCACTTTTAATAGGGTGGACAATAAAGGTGATTATTGGGTACATCATGAATCATGTGAGGAATATGAGTGATCTAGATAGAATTTAACCCTCCTATATATTAGGGGTGATATCCATAGGCCTCTTGATTGAGTAGGACTATGAAATGCATGGTCATGCTCAAATAGTGATTTGTTTGATATAGTCTACTCATTGATCAAGAAAACTCAGATTAAATTATGAAGAGTATGACACATTCTATGGCTCGAGTTTAATCTAGGATGTCAAGGTTAAAAGGATTAAATTACATTGAAATATTGGTCACGAAAAGGTTGCATCGAATCACCGATCTTATTATTACTTGGGTAGCAGTGATGTATTTCTAGATGCCACTCACTGTTTATAATTTTATAATATGATTTTAAAATTATTGTCAATATAATAATAACCTATAGGGTCACACACTTAGAACGTAATTAAAAGAGAATTAATTTAAATTGTAAGGATTTAAATATATCAATATGATTGATAGTATTTAAATTACGAATTTAAATTAACTTGATAATTTGTATATATGTATATTAATTAAGTAAGACTTAATTAAAATATAATATATATAAATTCGGATTTTACTTTTCTAATAGGATTAGGGTTTTGTTTAATTCTTTTTGAAAGTTATATATATCAAATATATCAACTGTCTTATTTACGTGAGACCAAAAGAAAAATAAACCCTAGCCGTTTTAGAAAAGAGAGTTGAGAGAAAAACTTCAGTAAAATCCAGATCTTGGCGGCTAGTATCCAAATTTCTTTGCTGCAGATCGTTTGACGATTCGCAAGGCGTTCGTGTGGATACCATAGCGACGCAGTTCCGTTGGATTGCGTTGGAGATTTGAAGTTGTTCCAGAGTCTTCCTTCATCTTCACTCAAGCTCGGATAATCGGTAACATAATCTAAACCTCTGAATTAATATGCTTTCTCATGGATCCTATTTTAGGGTTTTCAAAAATTGTTTTAAAATTTTAAATTCCGCTGCTTTTACGTGTCGAAAATCCTACACATACGACTATGTCTAATCAAGAAGCAAATCTGGATGTGAAGACCTCTACACCTGAAATCAGCACAAGTGAAACCAATAAAAAAGCGCATTCCCCTGAGCCTCAAGATGATGCAACGGTTGAGATGGTCTCGATGTCTGAGCCAAACTCTAAAGATGAGACTGCCAAAATATCACTAAAGGTTAAATTAAGGCATGAAGAGGAAGAAGATATGGATCTTGATGAAGTTTCAGTTGAGAAAGCTGATATACCCAATCAATCGATCAACGAAGACAGTCAAACTACAAAGCAAGAAATAGAAGAAGGAGAAAGTAAAGGAAAAGAAGAGGCCTTGAAGATCTCTGATTCTGAGCCTAACAAAGATGATGAAGTTGATAAACAGTCCTTATCTCTTGAACCTGAAGAAGAGCACAATAAGGATGTGATGACTGCAAATGAGCCAAAGGTTCAAGTAAGTATAAAAGAACAAGCGATGAAAAATTTAAGTTCTAGGTCAAGGAAATCGAAGAGAAGGATAAGATCAAGTGATGAAACAAAGAAATAAATTAAGAAAGCAAGATCAGAACGTAAGGAGAGGAGAACGCGAAAAAGAATTGAAAAGAAGTTTAAGGAAGAAAGACGGTTGAGGAAGCTTGAAAGGAAGGAATTTGAACAATATAAACTAATTGGATGATTAAAAAGGAAATAAAAAGGAAAATAAAAAGGAGAAAAGCCAATATGATGGATAGAGCTACCAATCTTTATGATCATGGAAATGAGCAGCTGTTAAATTTCATTCCTATGTTGCCTTTACTGAAGGCTATTTGTGACACCCCCAAATCCGGGTACTTCAATTCCACAGATTTGGTGTTCACTATTCCATACATTCAAGACTAACTACCCATGATAAAGATAATATAATTAAACTGAATGAAACATCTTCCCACAAAAAGGGTTACATCTCAAATCTCTTAAATAAACAAATCCCAGGTTGTTTAACCTCTATTACATCAATGCGGAATTTAAACATAAAATTTAAATAAGTCTTTTTACAACAAAACATCAAATAGATAACAAGTCTTTAGCTATTTCTGCATCTTGCCCTTTCCTTTACTCGTGGACGGCTCGTCCGACTTTTCTGTCTTAGCTGCAAAGTTTAATGCAAGGGTGAGCAAACAATTGCCCACAAGTATGATAACAATAACAATTAAATGAGATAGACTTCAACTGAGGTATAATAGTTTTTCTGAATTCAATCAATAACTAATCAAGATCTGAAAGTTCAATAGAAAGCTTAGCTCAAGTATTTAGTATAGAATTCAAGGTTTAAAATTGTATCTGAGGGTCAAAAGACCTCAAACTATGTCCTAGGTTATCAAGTATTTCTACTGCAACCTTTAACAGTCTTATAGACTGTGGACCATCCATCTCGTACTAAGGGGGATCAGCCATTTGTACAATGTATTGTGCACAAACATTTTAACGTTTTCACGTATTTAATCCCCTATATTAGGGTTGTTCATCTCAGTTTAGCATCAGAATCCGTACCAAAAGGAACTCGGTTCGGAACAATTATTAAAATATTTTATGTCTTTAGAACGCTCATGAACTAAGGACTAGCTGAATCAATTAGGGTTTGCTAGTCATTAAAGCATTTGATTCATCGATAAAGTTTGTACAATAGAAATTCTGTTCAAATTTTGAATAATGATCAATGATCGAACAATAAATAACTGGAATAAAGCTTTAGCTCTTAATCACGATAGCAACCTTGCTTGAATAACAATAAGTTAAGGTTTATAATCTTGCTCAATGAAAATTAACTTGCTTTAAATGAAATAACAAGTTTAAGGAAGGAAAACTTGCCTCGCACGTAGCTTACAGATTTAAATAATTCACGTTCCTTAATTGACCTATACATTTCGATTATAAAACGGTAACAATAATTAGCTACAGAACAATATACACTTTAGGGTTTGTTCTTATCCTATTTCATTTAATATATCAAATGTCATTTGATATTCATTAAATATTCGTTTACCACTCATTGTAGTATCTTGTTTATTATTAAATACTTTAATCTAATCTTTAAACATGTACATGGCATCATAATAAAATAAAATAAAAATAAAAAATATTTCAGTTACTGTTCCCTCGCCGGGGCGGGAATTTACTTAACAAAAAGCTCGTCGGGGCGAAGATTTCCCTTACAATTTTCTCGTCGGGGCGAGAGACTCGGCAGTCACCTCCTACAGTTCGCGAACCAGTGAAAACTTAGGCCAAATTTGGCAAAATTTTCTGAATTCTACCATCCAACACATAGTTTAAACATACCCAGATATCAAATATGATATAAAACAATTACCCATCATGTTTCTACACATTCTAACCATTATAATACTCATAACCAACCAAATTAAACCAAAAATTCTCTGTTTAAACCAAATATTCATGTTTTAGCCATTTTAATAAAATCAACCACTGTAAGCTCACCTTTCAATCATTTTAATCCATTATATTTGCATTCTTTTCGTTTTTCATTATATAATCATAATCAAACGTCACTTTACCGGTTAATAACCAAATTGAACATCAATTTTCATACATATATACCATACATGAAATAAGACTCTGTAAAAATAAAAACTCAATTTTAAAGCATGCTTTCATGGATTAATTCATTCAAATTAGTTTATAATCATCATGAAATCATCTAATACTTGTTTACTATCAATCACATCAACTAATTCATGCTTTTAGCAAATAATTCACCTACATGAAACTAAAAACCATATACAGTGAAACAAAACTATTAATAAAATTTAAAAGAGATTATACCTTCTATTGCCTAGAGAACTTGGTGAATTCTCTTCAATCACAAGCTTTTTTCTCAATTTCTCTGTACTTTTGCTCTCTCTTTTCTTTGAACTCTTAAGCTCTGTTTTCTTTTCTTCTTTTTTTTTTTAAAACTGATGAACCTTATTTTAACGTACTCAGACTTCAATTGGTCAGTTGAGGAAATCAAGAGTTAGGCCACGTTTGGCCAACTCAACAATAAAAAAAAATAATGGAATCCTAAAAGGCATAAGGCTTCGTTTGGCTGAATAAGAACAAAATAACCATTTTTTCCTAATCAAGGGTCACAAGGCCTTGTTTGTTAAACGAAAATAAAACCTTTCCCATTTATTTTAATAAACCATTATACTATATAGTTTTAATTGTCACACTTTTAATTTAACTAAACTTATTATTAAATAAATTCAATTAAACCTTACTAATTTAATTAATAATTCTATTCAACCAATAACTATAATACCAATTAAATTATCTTACCCAAATAAATCATTTATTCAAATAAATCATTTAATCATCTAATTTAATTATTAAATTAAATTAGAATAATCGCATCAAATCACATTTAAATATCATTTAACATAAATTCTTTCACCATAACTTTATAAATTATTTATTTTACTCAATAAATAAATTAATAAAAATATTTATATAACTCAATAAATATTTTTATTTAATCACAAAAATTGCATTCGTTACATCCTTCCCTCCTTAAAAGGATTCTGTCCCCAAAATCACAACGCAATAAATTCGTCCGTTACATTCTCCCCTCTTTGCAAAGATTTTGTCCCTAGAATCGCGATACAAAGATTAAACAAATAATTGAGGATAACTCTGCATCATTTTCTCTTCGAGTTCCCACGTAGCTTCTTCAGCACTGTGGTTCCTCCAGATTACCTTAACAGAAGGTATTACTTTATTTCTGAGAACCTGCTCTTTCCTGTCTACTATTTGTACAGGTATCTCTTCATAGGATAAATCTTTCTCAAACTGTATTAGTACATATTCTATTACATGTTTATAATCAGGCTTATACGGTCATAACACCGATACGTGGAAAACATTGTGAATGTGATCTAACTCGGGAGGTAAAGCTACCTCATAAGCTACCTCACCCACTCGTTTTAGCACTTCGAAGGGTCCAATAAATCGCGGACGGAGTTTACCCTTTTTACCAAATCTGATTTTTCCTTTCCAGGGAGATACTTTGAGAAACACAAAACTCCCGACTTCAAATTCACGATTTTGACGATGCTGATCCGCATATTTCTTCTGCCTGTCTTGAGCAGCTAACAATCTGGCTCTTATCACCTTGACAATTTCAGCAGTTTGTTGTACCAGCTCGGGTCCCAATAGTCGACGTTCACCAACCTCGTCCCAACATAACGGAGTTCTGCACTTCCTTCCATACAACGCTTCATATGGCGGCATTCCAATACTCGCGTGATGACTATTGTTATAGGCAAACTCGACTAGAGGTAAATGACCATCCCAGTTGCCTTTAAAATCCATAACGCACGCCCGAAGCATATCCTCCAACGTTTGAATTGTTCTTTCGCTCTGGCCATCGGTTTGAGGATGGTAAGCTATACTCATTCTGAACTGCGTCCCCAAACAAGCTTGCAGACTCCTCCAGAATTTTGATGTAAAACGTGGATCTCTGTCTGATACTATTGATACTGGAACTCCATGCCTTGAGATAATCTCTTTGACGTATAACTTCGCCAGCTGATCCAAAGTGAATCTGATTTTGATTGGCAAGAAATGCGCTGATTTGGTCAATCTGTCAACTATGACCCATATTGCGTCATAACCCTTCTGAGTAGTTGGAAGCCCTACCACAAAGTCCATTGTGATATGCTCCCACTTCCATTCTGGTATCTCCAAGGGCTGTAACAAACCACTTGGTCGTTGATGCTCTGTTTTGACCTTTTGACAAGTGAGACACTTCGCAACACATTCAGCAACTTTTCTTTTCATATTTAGCCACCAGAAATGTTGACGAAGATCCTGGTACATCTTTGTACTTCCCGGGTGTATCGAAAATCTTGAACTATGAGCTTCGTTCAAAATCTCTTCTCTGATCTCCAGCACTGACGGAACCCAGATTCTGCCTTCAAATCTCAGCAACCCTTCGGTGTCGATTTTATATTTAAGCTCCTCTCCCTCAAGCACTCGTTTTCGTATCTTAACACATTCCTCATCCTGAAGTTGCGCTTCCTTCACCTTTTCCATCAAAGTTGGTTGGGTTTCTATCTGAAACAATTTTTTATTAGGCTCTGCCAGATCCTTCACCTCTAACTCCAATCTAGCCTTCCGCTACGAGCTTCTCTTGAGCAGTTAATAAAAATAGTTTCTCCCGACCTTTTCTACTCAAAGCGTCGGCAACCACATTAGCCTTCCCCGGATGGTATAGAATGTCGCAATCATAGTCTTTGATCAATTCTATCCATCTCCTCTGCCTCATATTCAAATCCTTCTGTGTGAAAATATACTTCAAACTTTTATGGTCTGTATATATTTCAAACTTCTCCCCATAGAGATTTTTAAAGCAAACACCATAGCTGTTAACTCCAAATCATGGGTCGGATACCCTTTTTCATAGTCTTTCAGTTGGCGCGATGCATATGCAATAACCTTACCATTCTGCATAAGCACACAACCAAGTCCTTTATGCGATGTGTCGCTATATACCACAAAATTCCCTGTATCATCTGGCAAAGACAACACAAGTGCCGAACTGAGTCTCTTCTTTAACTCTTGGAAACTCTCTTCGCACTTCTCCGTCCAAACGAACTTCACTGATTTTCTTGTTAAATTCGTCAACAGAGTGGCGATCCTGGAGAAATCTTGAATAAAATGCCTGTAATAACCCGCCAAACCTAGGAAACTCCTCACTTCTGACGGTGTTTTCGGCTGATCCCAGTTCATCACAGCTTCAACTTTAGCTGGATCCACCGAAATCCCGTCTTTATCGATAACATGCCCAAGGAATTGAACACGCTCCAACCAAAATTCGCACTTTGAAAATTTTGCATACAATTTCTCTTTCCTTAACGCCTCCAATGTCACCTTCAAGTGTTCCACGTGTTCTTCCTGAGTTTTGGAATATACCAAAATATCGTCTATGAATACCACTACGAATTTATCCAAAAATGGTTTAAACACCTTATTCATTAAATCCATAAACGTTGCAGGTGCGTTTGTTAAACCAAATGACATAACCAAAAACTTATAGTGACCATATCTAGTTCGAAATGCCGTCTTTGGTATGTCTTCCTTTCGCACCTTTAACTGATGGTACCCACTTCGCAGATCTATCTTTGAAAAATATCTTGCTCCCTTCAGTTGATCAAACAGGTCATCGATCCTTGGCAACGGATACTTGTTTTTAATCGTGACCTTGTTCAACTCTCTATAATCAATGCAAAGACGCATTGATCTGTCCTTCTTCTTGACGAATAACACTAGCGCTCCCCACGGCAAAACGCTAGGTTGGATATACTTTTTATCCAGCAACTCTTGCAATTGCACCATTAACTCCTTCATTTCTACTGGAGCTATTCGGTACGGGGCTTTTGATATAGGGGTTGTACCCGGTGCTAAATTAATTACAAACTCAATTTCCCTATCTGGTGGTAATCCTGGCAAATCATCAGGAAACACGTCTGCAAAATCCCTAACTACTGGTATCTCCTCCAGCTTTGCACCCACCTTTCGGGTATCGACTATGTAGGCTAGATATCCTACACATCCTTGTCTCAACATTTTTCTGGCCTGTATTATCGTCAGACAACTCGTTTGTCTAGGCGACTTGCTGCCATAAAACACTACCTTTGACGGAGTCATAAGGTTTACACACTTCTTTTGACAATCAATAACTGCCCCATGATTGAACAACCAATCCATTCCCAAAATAACGTCAAACTCCCCAAGACGTATTGGAATTAAGTTTACTGTCATCACATGACCGTTAATGTCTACCTGACAGTTCTTGTGGACAAACTTAACAGGAATCACTTCCCTATTCGTAATTTCTATATTCATAGGGTAATCTAATTCTTCCTGAGGTAACTCTAATCTTCTAGCAAAATCATCAGATATAAATGAACAAGTAGCACCAGAATCAAATAATACGTAAGCATTTACACTATTGACCGGAACGATACCTGACACTACATCCTTTGACTGCACATCATCCTGCACCGTCATGTTGAATGTTCGAGCGGTAGGTCGATTGGGCTGCGTCGGTCCTGTGATAGTCAGATTGCCTCCGCTGCTGTTCCCCTTTCCTGCACTAGCTCCACCTGTAGTTTTCTTAGGGAAATCCTGAGCGATGTGATCCTTCGACCCGCAAGTAAAACATGTTCCCTTCTTCGGACTAGGGCAATTTGGTGCGATATGACCCTCCTGACCGCAGTTAAAGCACACTCTTTTACCCTTCAAACAAACACCCATATGGCTCTTTCCGCAGTTACTGCATACCTCCACCTTCCTTTTCTGACTTCCCTGCTGACTGCCACCAGAGTTACTATCACTCCACTTTCTCTTTTGATTGTTGCCACCATGGCTAGCACTTGCTTTATTATCATTTTCACTCTTCTTTTTCTTCTGCTCTTGATTGTATTTAGACAGAGCATCACTCCCTCCTTCAGTGATTATTGCCTTCTCTAACAATGCCGCAAATGAATTCAGTTGGAACATTGAAACTCGGCTATACAGCCAGGGCTTCAGTCCCTGCTCAAACCTTCTAGCATTTCGCTCATCCGTGTTGACCTGATATGGCGCAAACCTTGCCAACTCATTGAATTTCGCAGTATACTCAGGTACCGTCATGGTACCTCGCTTCAACTCTAGAAACTGTACCTCCATTTGATTCTGCGCGCTTGCCGGAAAATAGGTCTCGAAAAATATTTCCTTAAATCGCTCCCACGGTATTATCCCTTGCCCACCTCGGGTTTTATTAGCTTGTCACCAGTAGCTTGCTTCTGATTTGAGCATAAATGTTGCAAATGCAGTCTTCTGGTCCTCGTTGACCCTAGCAACATCAAATATTTTCTCCATCTCCATGACCCAGGTTTGTACCTTGATCGGATTCATAGATCCTTGAAATTCTGGGGGTCCAACAGCCTTGAAATCTTTAAAAGTCGTGGCCTGGGCTTGGGGTTGATTCGCAAATGCTCCCGTTAGCAGATTTACCAGCTGCTGCATTGAATTAGTGTTGATGTCTTCGTTCTTATTGGTGGATCCCTCAGGGGTCTGTTGACGGGTTTGTCTTCTTGGCGGCATTTTACTGTTAAGAATTCGCGCTATTAGATTATTATTCAATTACTTAAATATTTAAGTCTTAACTTAAACATTTATAAACAACACTTAACACATAGCACATCTGATAAACTTTCGCATTTTTATTCATTTACTGCTCAAAACATAATAAAAATAGCATCATAGTTATTTACATCATATCATCTATCCTGAAATCATAAAGTTCCAGGATTACATCATTATTCTATCCCATCATATAAAACTGGGATTTACAACTTATTGTTAGGTTTGTACATAGCGCGAATATGCAATCAAATTACATAAATAGTGCGGAAGCGCGATAAAATCGGATTTTAAAATTTTTATACAAACCATCACCATGATCATCCATGTGCTCAATTATCAATTAAACAAAAGAGATAGAGATTAAGAAATTATACCCTCGTAGAACCGTGCTTCCTCGGGTACAAGTTCACCTCCAATTCCTTCGCATTGTCCTTGAATTTCACCGATTAAATTCCTTCCTTTGATCAACGTTAGCCACCCAAGTGTTTGGCCTCTAGAGGTGATCCACCAAGGAATAATAGTTGTTCAAGAAGATGGGTGTTGGCAAAACCCTAGTTTCTATCTCTATAGAAAAATTACAAGTACTCTCCACCCTCTCCAATTCTTATGGAAGAGTGAGTAACTGTCTAACCCCCAATCATGATAAGACTCCTCTTATTTATAGATATAGGGAACCCTCCTAAACTATTTAGGATTAGGGTTTTTATTTTAATTAAACTCCTTTAATTAATTGAACTCCTAATCCAATTAGGAATTCATGAGAGAGTACTTCTATTAATTAATTCCCAATCCCTATTAGGAATTAAATAATAGTAATAGTAATAATAATAATAAGACTCCTCTTATTAATTTATATTTAATATTTCCAAAATATTAAATAATAAATATTAAGTTATTTAATTTATTCTATCTCCATAGATTAAATTAAATACACTTAACTTATTATTACAATTATGCCATTTACTTCTTAAATAAATATTTTCCTTTTGCGGTGTGACCCTTTAGGTTCTCCATATTAAACCGGTTGTGAATAAATCAATTAGAACAATTCTAATCTTATTTAAATAAATAAATTAAACTATTTAATTCATTTAAATAAATAATATTTATTCTACAATAAGGGTAAGCCCCCTTAGCGATCAACGACTTTCCAGATAATATAGATTTCAACATTAATCACAAAAGAACCTTTCAGTGAATAGTTACTGTACAATTCAATCCTTCTACCATACAATGTCCCAATTAACTATAAGACATGGAATTACTATCAAGTCTTATTTTATTTAATTATATGTATTTCGATTCTCAAATGCACAACTCTGATTAATGCAAATTAGAAACTCCTTTCTAATTTCATTCTGTTTTGGCCAAAGACTTCTGAGTCGTCATTTATCGAATCACATAGGACATTCACTCCTTTTACTAGAAGTGGTAGATTCTTTGTTGATCATTCACCTATCTCCATGTATAACTTATTATACCCAATCATACCCTTTGATATACCCTAAGGGTCTTAAGGAACATGTCAAAGTATAACTCATCATACACAAGATACTATGATGATCTCAAGTCCAAGGATCACGTGTACTACTATCACTAGAGGAATTCTTATTGACAGGCGAGTAAAACTCCATTAGGTATTCCTTAGCGAGCCACGTTCAGTGAACTTATTCTCTAATAAGCACCTACACACTTGCTTTAGTGTCTCCACACAAATGATTATGAGATCAATCATCCTCTTCATAAGAGCAAGCAACGTATGTACTAATCTATCCGGATTCACTAATCCCCTTTTTAGTAATCCATCGATTAGGAACGATTTTAGTTTGTGAGCTATCTTGAATTTAGATCTCATTAGCATGATCACCATCATGATTCTAAAAGCATTGCTCAAAACTATGGGTTTATCACATTTAATATAACAACACTATGTAGATAAAGTAAAATGCCTTTAATAGACGAATAAGATTACAAAGTATATGCTACATCATATCAAATATGATTGGCTTGTGTGCATGCTACTTTCAATCTCCCACTTGCACTAAAGCCAATCGTCATGGTATCTAATACTCTTCTTCTCTAAGTGACGATCATCCTGTTGTTTGGATAAAGCTTCAGTAGATGGATATGCAATGTTGTTCTTGAGAGTCCACTATCTCTATAGTGACTTATCCTCTTTCAATGATTCCACAAATCAAATGAAAGTGCCGCAACACATGTTTGAATCCAAGATGAGACTTAGGAACTATTCCTAGTTCTGTGATGAACTTTTCATCCAAACAATCAACTTGCAGCTTCATTTACAGCTATATACTTTGTCTTTGTCACTAAACCAACAACTCTTTGCTGTTTGGAACCTTTCCAATTCACTGCACCACCTTTCAAGGTAACGATTTACCTTAAAGTGGATTTGTTATCGTCTTGGTCAGTCTGAAAAAACTTGAGTCTGTTTAGCCCTCTAGTTTTAATTCGGACCTACCATGAATCATGATCACATCTTCAGTACCGGTTAAGTACTTAAAGGCGTTTATCACTGTCTTACAGTGATCTTCTCCAGAATATGACTGATCAACATCAAGCCTTGTATATTCATTGCATACATGATAGTAACTCATGCGATCTCTCTTTCAATTGGGGACAATTTTAGAGAGATACACTCCATGGCTCATCATCATGAGACCTCTCTTGGAGTTTGCCATGTTAAACGCCTTTAGCATCAAATGAATATACGTTCCTTGGGTCAAGCCGAACATCCTTTTAAATCTATCTATATAGACTTATATCCCCAATTTATAGGATGCTCCTCCCAAGTCATTCATGGAGGAATGTTTAGACAATTTTATCTTTACTGATTGTAGCATTGGTGTGTTATTCCTTGTCAGTAGTATATCAACATATAATACCAAGAATGTCACAGCGCTCCCACTGACCCTTTTGTATACACTAGGTTCATTCCCGTTTTTGATAAAATCAAACTCTTTTGATTGTCTCATCAAAATGAATGTTCCATCTTTGAGAAGCTTGCTTCAATCCATCAATGGATCATTGTAGCTTAAAACACGATTTGCTTCAACCTTTGAAACAAATTACTCTGGCTGTATCATACATACATTCTCCTCAAGTCTTCACTGAGGAAGGACGTCTCCACATCCATTTTGCCAGATTTCGTAATAAGCTGCAATCGTAAGTAAAATCCAAATGGACTTGAGCATTACCCGGTAATAAGGTTTTATCACAGTCAACTCTTTGACTTGAAAAACCTTTTAAACAGGTCTGGTCTTATAGGTCTCCACCTTGCCATTTGCCCCAGTCTTTCTCTAAAAGACCCATATTCACACTCTAGGCACTATGCCCTTTTGTGGAGTAACCAGAGTCTATACTTGGTTCTCATACATGGAGTCCATTTCGGATTTCATGGTCATCTACCATTTCTCTGAGTATCTTATACTCATAGCCTTATCGTATATAACTGGATCATCATCCTCTATGATGCATACCTCATCATCATCCTCTATGATGAATCCATACCTCTCAGGTATCTTCGGTACTCTTCCAGATTTACGATTCGGTTGTGGTACAATAGGTCTATCTACAGGTTCCTCGGATCGACTTAAAGTGCTTTGTGGTTCTTGAATTCTTTCAAGATCTATTACCCTCTCACTAGCTCCTTCGATGATAAACACCTTTATCTAAGAAGGCAGCGTGTAGGATTATAGTAATAATACCCTAAACTTTCTTTAGGATATCCCACAAATCTGCACTTGTCAGATTTCGTCCCAAACTTATCTTTGAAACCTTTTTCACATAAGTTGGACAACTCCTTATCTTAACATATTTAAGACTAGGAATCCTCCCTATCCATAACCTTTATGGAGTTTTGGGGCCGGATTTTTGAGGTTACCTTATCTTGTAGATATGCAGCCGTTTCTAGGGCATAACCCCAGATGGATACTAGAATGTCGGTAAAAATCATTATGGACTGCACCATGTCCAACAAGGTACAATTTCTCCTTTTAGATACACCAATCAATTATTGCGTATCAGGAGGTTTCCATTATGAGAAAATACCATTTTGAGATGATCTAGAAACTTATTGCACAAGTATACTATTCCTCGATCTGATCAAAGAATCTTAATACTTTGTCAATTTGTTTCACTTCTGAATTCTTTGAACCTTTCAAATGATTCAGACTTGTATTTCATCAAATACACACATTCAACTCTTTGAATGACCATCTCCTTTTTTTTTTCTTTTATTAGTTTGTTCAATTTGCAAAATAATTTTCATGTAAGTCAAGTATACAAAATCTATCAAGTAATCTTCCAGTTTCAAACAAAACATTATCATTATAAATAGAACAACAATTGTTCTTAAATATAATACCAGAACCTTCCTTATCCAACAACGGAAGTAATAATGTTTCTAAAGAGAACTGGAACATAATAACAACTTATTAACTTAATAGACTTGCCTGTAGGCAATGCTAAACTATAAGTTCCTATGGTTAATGTAGCAACCTTTGCTCCATTACAACACATAAGATTACTACTTTGTTTAGCTTTCTACTTCTGCTTAGTCTCTGCATTGAATTGCATACGTGAGAACTACAGCCGGTATCCAATACCCAAGTAGAACCTTGACTTATAGAAAAATTTATTTTTATTTCAATCATGAACAAACCCATATTTGTAACCGAAGTTTCACTAAGCTTCTTCTGGTTAGCCTCTGTAAAATTCTCCTTACAGTTTCCTTTCTAGTATCCAGGCTTATTGCAGTGGAAGCAAACTCCTTTGCTATCTGCATCAGTCGTGTTCTTATTGTCCTTTGTTTTTTCCTTTCCATTTACCTTCTTTGAATTGTTCTTCTTTTAAGAAGATCCTTTGGCCCTCTTCCGCTTCCTGGAAGAATCATCTACCAGTAAGACTTGGTTTTTCTTGGTTGGAAAGTGACTCTTTACAGTTTTCAACATATTTAAGCAACTCAGGCAGGCTGACATATAGCTTGTTCATGTGGAAATTCACAATAATTTGTGAGAAAGAGTCCGGAAGTGATTGCAAGATCAAATCTTGGATCAACTCTCCATCCATTAAAACCCAGTTGTCCCAATTGTTCAAACAGATTGATCATTTTAGGACATATGTCTGTACTGTAGTGCCATTGGTCATTCTAGATCGGAAGAGCTCCCTAGATATCTGATATCTAATAGTCCTACTTTCCTCACCCTTCAACTCCTTGAAGGTGCAAGAGTATAGCAGGAGCATCCATAGTTTCATGCTGACGCTGAAGCTCGTTACTCATGGATGCGAGCATAATGCATTGAGCCAACTGTGCATCATCTTGCCACTTTCTAAAAGTAGCAATCTCTTCCTCAGAGGCATTGTCTGCAACCATTGCAGGAATAGACATATTAAGGACATAAGATAACTTTTCAGCCTTGAGAACTATTCTTAAATTCTTTAACCAGTCCTTTTAATACGGTCCGATTAATTAGCATCTAATATGCTCCGCAGTGATAGTGAATTAGACATTGTAAAATTCTATAAATGAATTTGTAATTTAACAACATTTTAGCATACATTCATTTTAATTAATTACCAAAATAAATTAGGTCTTTATTTTAAATTGGTATCTCCCACTATTTTCATCAAACTATATTACCCTCAATATACAGTTCAGCAAATCTAATTAAAGATTTGCTAGTGAGAATAAGGATCCCATTTCAAATGTATATAGCCTTGTGTGACACAACAAACGATATATAAATAAATAGGTAGACAACTATTGTCAATTACATCACTATGTAACTCCTTTTAATTTGCCTCTTAGATTATTTTGATCAAGTGTGACACATCCGAATCAAAATTATCCAAGTTAAGTCCAACCTAGCACTTCCATATATTCGAAAGAAAAACACTGTCCTTGTGTGACACAACAAAACAACATCGTTCAGTCTATGTATAAGCATCAAATGTGATAAAGCAACATCTTAAATATTTAATACTTGCCTTGTGTGACACAACAAACTCATATTAAATATTTTAATACTCTATTGCTTTACCATGCTAGAAGGTGACGTTCGATATTCCAAATATCTTTGAACGCTTAGGACTTAATATAATTGCTTTGAGGGGTTTGTTATTATTTGTCTCATCTTGTTTAGCGCGCATGCACATATATATATAATACGCGTCATATTATTAAACATGCGAAGCATGTTGTATAATATATAATATATACATAGTAAGCATGCACATATAGAATACTATATTCTACCCGGATTGATTATGGACTTTTATTCTAGTTTGGTTCACTAAAGCCACCAAGTGAACCAAAAGGTCAAACCTAGGGTGCAAGAACAAAATTTAAATATAACTATTACATTTAAACCCGGGCTCCATTACAAACGGGTCTTCAAGCGCTCCTTGCTCCTTTGTCTCCAATTCTTCAAAATTAATTCTAACTAGTCCTATTACAAAAAACTATTTACAATAAATAGAAACCTTGATCAGCAGTCAAGGGGAGGTACATAGGAGGAAGATAGAATTTACATCAAGAAAAACTAGAGAAGACGAGGTACGCAGACCCCATTTATAAAAACTCATTCATTCAAGCATCCACTAAAATAAATCCAATCACACATTGGTCAGTAGTCCATAATCAATCCCTATTTATTATCATACATATCTCTATATGTATCAATAAATAACACTCATCTCATGAATAATAAAACCATTCCATATATGAATTGATATCAATTAATGGGCAATTAAAAGTTCACTAGAAATCCAATTTTGAAACAAAATAAACCCCTTTATTTTAATCAAAATTTAAATCATAATAAACTTATTTATTTTATTTTATCCAATTTTGAATAAAAATAAACTCCTTTATTTTTAATCAAATTCCAAATCAAAATAAACTCTTTTATTTTAATTAACATGGAAACCAATTTCAAGTTCAAAATAAACTCTTTTATTTTAACTTAAAATTGTTGGAAAATAAAATATGTTGAATCCTATTCCTTATCAAAATAAACATCTTTATTTTTAAGGAAACATGGAATCCTATTCCATATGTGAATAAACTCTTTTATTCTAGGAAACATGGAATCCTATTCCATATGTGAATAAACTTCTTTATTCTGATTTTATCAATTAAATAAACCATTTATTTTAATTGAAGGAAAAATTATTTTTCGGATTCTGCTGTCCGGCGCAGCTGCGCCCAGAATGAACTGGGACACGGCGCAGCTGCGCTGAACCCCAGAAAAAAACTGATTCTGGGTATGGGCGCAGCTGCGCTCCAGAATGAACTGGAGCCGGCGCAGCTGCACCGCAACGCTGATTCAGAAAAAATTTATTCTGCCCAAAAATTTCGATCCAATCGCATATCAAACATACATGGAATCATCATAATCGATAATTAGCACAAGGTTAGGCTCTGATACCACTGTTAGGTTTGTACATAGCGCGAATATGCAATCAAATTAAATAAATAGTGCGGAAGCGCGATAAAATCGGATTTTAAAATTTTTATACAAACCATCACCATGATCATCCATGTGCTCAATTATCAATTAAACAAAAGAGATAGAGATTAAGAAATTATACCCTCGTAGAACCGTGCTTCCTCGGGTACAAGTTCACCTCCAATTCCTTCGCGTTGTCCTTGAATTTCACCGATTAAATTCCTTCCTTTGATCAACGTTAGCCACCCAAGTGTTTGGCCTCTAGAGGTGATCCACCAAGGAATAATAGTTGTTCAAGAAGATGGGTGTTGGCAAAACCCTAGTTTCTATCTCTATAGAAAAATTACAAGTACTCTCCACCCTCTCCAATTCTTATGGAAGAGTGAGTAACTGTCTAACCCCCAATCATGATAAGACTCCTCTTATTTATAGATATAGGGAACCCTCCTAAACTATTTAGGATTAGGGTTTTTATTTTAATTAAACTCCTTTAATTAATTGAACTCCTAATCCAATTAGGAATTCATGAGAGAGTACTTCTATTAATTAATTCTCAATCCCTATTAGGATTTAAATAATAGTAATAGTAATAATAATAATAAGACTCCTCTTATTAATTTATATTTAATATTTCCAAAATATTAAATAATAAATATTAAGTTATTTAATTTATTCTATCTCCATAGATTAAATTAAATACACTTAACTTATTATTACAATTATGTCATTTACTTCTTAAATAAATATTTTCCTTTTGCGGTGTGACCCTTTAGGTTCTCCATATTAAACCGATTGTGAATAAATCAATTAGAACAATTCTAATCTTATTTAAATAAATAAATTAAACTATTTAATTCATTTAAATAAATAATATTTATTCTACAATAAGGGTAAGCCCCCTTAGCGATCAACGACTTTCCAGATAATATAGATTTCAACATTAATCACAAAAGAACCTTTCAGTGAATAGTTACTATACAATTCAATCCTTCTACCATACAATGTCCCAATTAAATATAAGACATGGAATTACTGTCAAGTCTTATTTTATTTAATTATATGTATTTCGATTCTCAAATGCACAACTCTGATTAATGCAAATTAGAAACTCCTTTCTAATTTCATTCTGCTTTGGCCAAAGACTTCTGAGTCGTCATTTATCGAATCACATAGGACATTCACTCCTTTTACTAGAAGTGGTAGATTCTTTGTTGATCATTCACCTATCTCCATGTATAACTTATTATACCCAATCATACCCTTTGATATACCCTAAGGGTCTTAAGGAACATGTCAAAGTATAACTCATCATACACAAGATACTATGATGATCTCAAGTCCAAGGATCACTTGTACTACTATCACTAGAGGAATTCCTATTGACAGGCGAGTAAAAACTCCATTAGGTATTCCTTAGCGAGCCACGTTCAGTGAACTTATTCTCTAATAAGCACCTACACACTTGCTTTAGTGTCTCCACACAAATGATTATGAGATCAATCATCCTCTTCATAAGAGCAAGCAACGTATGTACTAATCTATCCGGATTCACTAATCCCCTTTTTAGTAATCCATCGATTAGGAACGATTTTAGTTTGTGAGCTATCTTGAATTTAGATCTCATTAGCATGATCACCATCATGATTCTAAAAGCATTGCTCAAAACTATGGGTTTATCACATTTAATATAACAGCACTATGTAGATAAAGTAAAATGCCTTTAATAGACGAATAAGATTACAAAGTATATGCTACATCATATCAAATATGATTGGCTTGTGTGCATGCTACTTTCACTTATTAACTTCATAAATTTTCATACTAGCACCTCTAATCCTAACCTATGATTACATCCCACGGCGCACAGCTTCCTCACGTTCCTGCTCCATAATACGAGTCACCATTCTTTGACCCATTATATCTGGATGACGATGAACTCGATCCTGAGCTCTATCTATTGTGGTGTGAAAAATATACTCCATCTCATCAATCTTGGCCTTCTTTGACCGCACCTCACATTCAACACGATCTGCGCGGTTAGCCTCTCTCAACCAAGCGTTTTCAGCTCTAACCTGCTTAGCTGACTCCTCTTTCAATTCATCTCGTACAATTTCATTTCTAGCCAACGACCGGCCTCGTCGATACTCAGACTGAGCTAGTCTGCTCGACCTCTGCAAGTCGTGATGAAAGGTCTTGGATCTGGACATCCTTCTGCTCTATAGCTGCTGGACATTCCACAACTTGATTTTCTAACTCCTCCTTTTGGCTCTCTTCATGAACCAACTTCCACTCCACGTCCCTAAGACGTATATCGAGCTCCTCAATCTCACTGTTCTTCTGCTCCAAGATAGTCTGTCGTTCAGCCAGCTGCCTCTCTAACTCCTCCACTCTATCTTGCAACTCTATGTTGCGATCATACACCTGCTCGTACATCTGAACACCTAAGGAAGTTAGTGGTATCTCCTCAGGGTCTTCTTCCTCCTCCTCAACCTCCTTCGGATCCTCCTCAGGATCAGTCTCAGGCTCGTACTCGGGACCTGTAACTGTGATCAATGGGGATAGCTCCCTCTGCACTAGCTGCTCCCGAACCACATGAATATCCCGGGGCTCCTCCTCCCTAGCCTGGCTGGGTCCTCCTATATCAGTCATCCTGCCACCAAAATTTCAAGTTTTAATTACTACTCGATAATACTCGCGAGCACATAAGTTTGTTATCAAGTAAGCACATAACACATAATCATTTTATTATCTTTTATGAATTTCCGTAATCCATTCCTTAGAACTCGATAAGAGTTTATCACCTCTATATTCTCTATTTCCTAAAAAGTTACTACCCTAAGGTTTTCCCCACCTAAAGGTTCATAACCTACAGCTCTGATACCAACCTGTGACACCCCCAAATTCGGATACTTCAATTCCACAAATTTGGTGTTCACTATTCCATACATTCAAGACTAACTACCCATGATAAAGATAATATAATTAAACTGAATGAAACATCTTCCCACAAAAAGGGTTACATCTCAAATCTCTTAAATAAACAAATCCCAGGTTGTTTAACCTCTATTACATCAATGCGGAATTTAAACATAAAATTTAAATAAGTCTTTTTACAACAAAACATCAAATAGATAACAAGTCTTTAGCTATTTCTGTATCTTGCCCTTTCCTTTACTCGTGGATGGCTCGTCCGACTTTTCTGTCTTAGCTGCAAAGTTTAATGCAAGGGTGAGCAAACAATTGCCCACAAGTATGATAACAATAACAATTAAATGAGATAGACTTCAACTGAGGTATAATAGTTTTTCTGAATTCAATCAATAACTAATCAAGATCTGAAAGTTCAATAGAAAGCTTAGCTCAAGTATTTAGTATAGAATTCAAGGTTTAAAATTGTATCTGAGAGTCAATAGACCTCGAACTATGTCCTAGGTTATCAAGTATTTCTACTGCAACCTTTAACAGTCTTATAGACTGTGGACCATCCATCTCGTACTCAGGGGGATCAGCCCTTTGTACAATATATTGTGCACAAACATTTTAACGCTGTCGCGTATTTAATCCCCTATATTAGGGTTGTTCATCTCAGTTTAGGATCAGAATCCGTACCAAAAGGAACTCGGTTCGGAACAATTATTAAAATATTCTAAGTCTTTAGAACGCTCATCAACTAAGGACTAGCTGAATCAATTAGGGTTTGCTAGTCATTAAAGCATTTGATTCATCGATAAAGTTTGTACAATAGAAATTCTGTTCAAAGTTTGAATAATGATCAATGATTGAACAATAAATAACTGGAATAAAGCTTTAGCTCTTAATCACGATAGCAACCTTGCTTGAATAACAATAAGCGAAGGTTTATAATCTTGCTCAATGAAAATTAACTTGCTTTAAATGAAATAACAAGTTTAAGGAAGGAAAACTTGCCTCGCACGTAGCTTACAGATTTAAATAATTCACGTTCCTTAATTGACCTATACATTTCGATTATAAAACGGTAACAATAATTAGCTACAGAACAATATACACTTTAGGGTTTGTTCTTATCTCATTTCATTTAATATATCAAATGTCATTTGATATTCATTAAATATTCGCTTACCACTCATTGTAGTATCTTGTTTATTATTAAATACTTTAATCTAAGCTTTAAACATGTACACGGCATCATAATAAAATAAAATAAAAATAAAAAATATTTCAGTTACTGTTCCCTCGTCGGGGCGGGAATTTACTTAACAAAACTTTCGCTGGGGAGGGAATTTACTTAACAAAAAGCTCGTCGGGGCGAGTCTTCGCCGGGGCGAGTCTTCGCCGGGGCGAAGATTTCCCTTACAATTTTCTCGCCGGGGCGAGAAACTCGGCAGTCACCTCCTACAGTTCGCGAACCAGTAAAAACTTAGGCCAAATTTGGCCAAATTTTCCGAATTCTACCATCCAACACATAGTTTAAATATACCCAGATATCAAATATGATATAAAACAATTACCCATCATGTTTCTACACATTCTAACCATTATAATACTCATAACCAACCAAATTGAACCAAACATTCTCTGTTTAAACCAAATATTCATGTTTTAGCCATTTTAATAAAATCAACCACTATAAGATCATCTTTCAATCATTTTAATCCATTCTATTTGCATTCTTTTCGTTTTTCATTATATAATCATAATCAAACGTCACTTTACCGGTTAATAACCAAATTGAACATCAATTTTCATACATATATACCATACATGAAATAAGACTCTGTAAAAACAAAAACTCAATTTTAAAGCATGCTTTCATGGATTAATTCATTCAAATTAGTTTATAATCATCATGAAATCATCTAATACTTGTTTACTATCAATCACATCAACTAATTCATGCTTTTAGCAAATAATTCACCTACATGAAACTAAAAACCATATACAGTGAAACAAAACTATTAATAAAATTTAAAAGAGATTATACCTTCTATTGCCTAGAGAACTTGGTGAATTCTCTTCAATCACAAGCTTTCTTCTCAATTTCTCTCTACTCTTGCTCTCTTTTTTCTCTGAACTCTCAAGCTCTGTTTTCTTTTCTTCTTTCTTTTTTTTTTAAAACTGATGAATCTTATTTTAACGTACTCAGACTTCAATTGGTCAGTTGAGGAAATCAAGAGTTAGGCCACGTTTGGCCAACTCAACAATAAAAAAAATAATGGAATCCTAAAAGGCATAAGGCTTCGTTTGGCTGAATAAGAACAAAATAACCCTTTTTCCTAATCAATGGTCACAAGGCCTTATTTATTAAACGAAAATAAAACCTTTCCCATTTATTTTAATAATCCATTATACTATATAGTTTTAATTATCACACTTTTAATTTAACTAAACTTATTATTAAATAAATTCAATTAAACCTTACTAATTTAATTAATAATTCTATTCAACCAATAACTATAATACCAATTAAATTATCTTACCCAAATAAATCATTTATTCAAATAAATCATTTAATCATCTAATTTAATTATTAAATTAAATTAGAATAATTGCATCAAATCACATTTAAATATCATTTAACATAAATTCTTTCACCATAACTTTATAAATTATTTATTTTACTCAATAAATAAATTAATAAAAATATTTATATAACTCAATAAATATTTTTATTTAATCACAAAAATTGCATTCGTTACACTATTCATCTCAATGATCAAAGCTCAATAAGATAGGGCTACTCTACTTTTCCAAATCTTACCATTGTCGCTTAAAATTTTTCTAAGGTTCTGTCGTTTATAACCCTGTTAATCAGCAACAAGCCCTGGTATCCAGAATATTTGAGCTCTCAAGAAATCTCCATTTGGAATCTGACCATTTCTCAACCATCAGTTCCTCCACTGATTGTTCAGCATGAAGAGGTCATAGAGGAAGAGATCGTAGAGACTTCTTCTATGATTCTCGAACAATCTCATACTCACATCAATTCCCTGTTCGTAGAGTCTCAACACTCTGCGAACAATGATCAGAATACTATTTTTCTAGATGTAGAGTCTCAAAACTCTATAGACCGTGATAATAACACTTTGTCCCAGCCACAAAATCTTGCATCTATTCCTGTTTCATTCACTATACCGAATCCAAACTTCATCCCCCTCAACCCCGCAGATATTCCATCCTCATCCCAACCTTCTCAGCAAACTGTTGCCATACTTGTAAATCTCTTCTTAGAAGATGCTCTCATGGATGATGGGCTCTTAACCACAATTCAAGAGCAACAATAGTATGTTCAATCTATTCAGCAGTAAAGTCAGAACTTTGCAGAGACTATAGCAGCCCAAATTCGTGATCTCAACGTTGCTTTCAAAGACAATCCAAACAGGTGACACTTACCCCTGGATTGCCTCATTCTTCTGATACGAGTGGTGATGACAAAAAAGGGGAGAAGAAAGCAAGTAGTTGTAGTAAGAGGGAGAAGTGGGGAGAAGTAAGAAGATAATATACAGAGTCAGGTCAAAGTACAAGGAGAACAGCCAAAAAGAGCAAGGCACAGTCTAAGGGGGAGCAGCAGCAAGTTAGGGGAAGCAAGAAAAAGAATCAGTATGTAAGGACAGAGAACTGTAAATAAGCACAGGTAAAGTTTAGGTTATTTTGTTTGGCAAATGGGAAAATCGTGTAAGCATTATCAGTTAATTAATACAACTCATCATTTTGCATTAGCAGTACAGTGTCTTACTGTTTTTTAAGAAATAATTTATATTTCCAGCAAATGCATTTTATGATTAATAATTATTGGAAGTTAGTGGTTTTGTCATCATCAAATAGGGAGAGATTGTTGAAGGTTGTTTGATTTGATGATGACTGTTTTGGGTGTTTAAATAGAATTATATATGTGTGATTATGTGCTAATGTGACAAAGTGCTTACGTGCTTAAGTATCTAAATAATTATGTGATTATATGTTAATGTGACTATGTGCTTATATGCTTGATTATCTAAGTGATTAGGTGCTAAGGTGATTATGTGGTTATATGTCCATATGATCTTATTGACTCATGTGAACTATCTAATTGTATGCTTCCACTTGACATGTTAGAAAATTGATACATTGTTGAATAATGTGAATTGCGTATAAACTTAGCTCGGTGACAATCAACTAATGTAATGATGTATATGTGATCAAAATTCATGTGTTTCTAAATGTTGTAAAGTCCTTCAAGGAAAGATATGTACAAGGACTTAGAGTATAAAAAATCAAGAATGTTAGGTTGATCTTATCGTGGAAGTTACTCTGCATATTCGTAATGTGAATATTGTAAGCAGACTAATCTAGATTGACTAAACAATGTATACTTGTATAGCAAGTTTTGTAAAGTCCTTCAAAGAAAAATATGCACAAGGACTTAGAGCATGAAGATCAAGGATGTTAGGCAGGTCATAAAGTCACAACGGATCATAGAGTTAATCTATGATCGTAAAACATCAAAAGAATTGCAGAGTTATTGCACCTATCGTGAAGTTCATCTCAAGTTATGAAGCAAATATCAGCCAGTAAAGCAAACAGAATCGTAAAGTCAAGTAAAGCTCATTCAACAAGGACTGAACGTAGGGTGCTTCAGAATAGCAATGATAGAGTCAAATAGTAAAGCACCTTCTAAATCGTTTAGTTGAAGAAAGATTCGTAGAGCTCTATACTTATCGTAAAGTCATCTTCAGATCATAGAATCAACAATACGAACTCTCATGATTGTAGAGTAATGAATCATAACTGAGATGGTTGAGCAGATAGAACTTAGCAAAGTTTCCTTACAAACAAAGGAAAGTACATCTTAGAGTTTATGATCTTGACATAAAGATCACCTCATTTCTTAAAGTATAACTCAGGACATAAGATGACAGAATAATGGCTAGGAAAGTCAAAGATGGCTACAAAAAGACTGAGCATAGAGAAGTTCAATTATTCGCTGAAATTGCTCAAGCATCATTTAGTAAAGGAAAGGAATATTAAATGAAGAATGGTTCGTAGAATACTCTGCCAATTCATAACGTAAAGTTAGCATTGCAGAGTTACCTGAAAGATCGTTGAACTAAACAGTAAAGCTCTTCTACACCTCAAGATAACAAGATAAAGAATGAGCAAGTGAAGGTCAGGTTGAAAGAACACTCTGCTAGTCGAGAAGGATAAAATCAGTTCGCAGAGTTACTCAGAGATTGAGGAACTCACATCATAAAGCTTCAAAGAGATAGCATAATCGTAAAGCTGTCTTCAATATCGAAGAGGTGCTAAATCTGCTCAAGTCTCTTAATGCACACATTCGTAGAGCAGACAGTAGAGCAAAACGTAGAGCTCAACTCTACAATTCATACTATACCAAGACAACAAGATCGTAAAGCAAAGTCAGGTCTGACAAGAGGATCGTTGCAGATCAGAAGATCACATAGTGTTAAGTCATATATTCTTTATGAATAACAAAGATGTGTCTAACGGCTAGTATATAGAAAGCGACCTGTCAAAAGAACAAGTAAAGCTGCGAGTTTATGTGACAGGTCATGGGCTGAAAAGACTAGACTGATACAAAAGCACTAGAAAGTCAACATCAAGGATATCAAAGTATCTGTACATTAAATGCTTTTAACGGACACTTTCCAATGGGAAGATTTACCAACAGACTATATAAAAGCATCAGTTCAAACAATCAAGTTGTTGGAGAAATGGTGGACTGACACAGAAAAACGTAGAGTGAAATATATACAGTAGCTCACTCTACGATCCACCAAGAATACTAAGTGCTAAAAGGATGAAAGAGTAGAGAAGATTAACTCTACTACACAAATAGTGTTCAAAGCTGCTAAGCACAAAAGGATGAGGAGCATTAACGCCACCTTGACGTCGATCATGAGTAGCTGCTAAGTACCAAAATGGGAGGAGCTTTATAGTCATCTTAGTAGTTCATAAATTGTTGTCAAATACCAAAGATAAGAAGGAGCTGAATTGCCAAGCTAAGCAGCACAACAGATGATCACCAGACAGTGTTGAGTATAAGAAGAAGTTGAGCATCATTGCAACACTCAATCACATCTCAAGGATGAGCATATTCAAGTTGTTGAGTATCTGAGGAGAATAGAGCTTAAACGATATCTCAACAGCACCTCCAACAAACATCAACAACAGGAATAAGGGTCGGAGGATCCTGGTCTTAAGTGACCGAATTGGGCCGAAGGGGGTCCTGTTCTTAAGTGACCGAATTGGGGCCAAGTGAGTCCTGTTCTTAGTGACCGAATTGGGGCTAGAGAGTCCTTGTTTTTGTGACTAAATTACCAAGTCTGCTAGGCTTGAAGAGGTCTTTGTGTCCTTGTCGTGGAGACTAAAATAATCAAGGCTACTGGGCTTGATGAGGGCAAGAGTGTCCTAGTCAAGATGACCGAATTCTTAGTGGATTTCCTATTTGTTGAAGTAGAAGAGTGGAGTAGGAATTGTTCAGTCTCCGAACCACTTTAAACTCTCATGTGTCATTTACTTTACGTCTTTTACATTCTGTCATTTACTTAATATATTCAATCCATAAGATGAATGATTAACTTCAATATAAACTAAGCTTCAGAACTGAGATCTTAATATATCTTTAATGAGAGTTTTCAAATCAATATTTCGCTGTGCAAAATCAATCTTGATTAAAGGATTTATTTGGTAATACTTCTTAATAAGCTGAAAAAGTTTTAAAGATCTATTCAACCCCCCCCCCCCTTTTAGATCTATATTGTGCCTCTAGGAAATAACATAATGCTCTGCTCCAAGATGTTATCTAATGTTGACTTTTAGAATAGGTAGTCAAATTGCTTTTGGCCCTAACAAGTCCCATCAGACTACAGTTTCACCTACCACTTGAGTGGTGTCACATCTCCAATCTAGTGTTTTAGACACACCACTATCTGATCTTTTATTTGAATTTGAGATGATAAGAAACTATCTTGAAATCTTTACTCTGAAATGCTCTTCCATTGTCAGTCCTATGACAGTTTTGACATGTTCTACGAACTTGACAGATCGTAGAGTTTGGTGAGAAATGTAGAGCCTTGGATTAAGTTACTCAGCGTTCTGAACTCTATGAGTAGTCGTTCTACGAATAGAGAAGCACTCTACGAAGAGCTCTCTACGATCTGCTCTACGAATGGCTCTCTACGATGATCACTCTACGAATGCTTGAGCAGACTCTTCGAACTTCTCTTCACTCTGCGATCTCAGCTTTCACTTTACGATTCAAGAGACAGTTCTACGATCTGACTGTAGACTCTACGATCATCCAACGGATGCTCTACGAGCAACTAAACTACTCTGTGAACTCCATTTATTACACTATGAACACACAGAGTAATTATACGATCATTTAACAAAACTATACGATCGATTTGATCCTATCAATTATACATTAAATCAAATCAAAGGATCAACCTAACAAGTTTGATCATTATATTCTAAGTCCTTGTACAATTATATCTCATTTATGGGCTTTACAAAAACTATTGATACATTACTATAATCACATCATCAAATTTAAACATGCATATTCAAACAGAGAATATAGAAAAGAGAGAAAATACATGTGCAAAATAATAGTTTTCTTATCTGTAAACTTACTTCATATATGCATATATATTATGTATATATATCTACTTATACATATACACATATGTACAAATATATTTGTAAGTTACATAATATACTATTAAATTCTTAACTACACTTGTTAGTACTAAATATGTAAGTTACATACTAGTATTGATTTAGTGGTTAATTAGAATTTAAATAGTTCTCAATATTTTCTTTTTATTTCAAAATAAAATAAACTACACCTTTTGTACGTATAAAGTAACTAGTAGTCTTTTTCTATTAAATGGAACTAAGGAAAATTAGTTTTTATCAAACAATTTTGCACCTTATTAAATGTCTCACTATAGACACAAATCAAATGAAGTTGTCTCTTATTCTACACAATTAGGGAAACAAATTATACCTTTATATTTACTTAAATTATGTCCACTAATGGGTTTTATTCAAGCCAAAACTTGACAATAATTAAGTTTTCAAAATATAGAATAAGGTGCAATTTCTAACAATCGCAATAGAATATTAAAAGTTTGGTAAAAAAAAATTTAATTTGATTCTTGTCTTTTTTTATATAGATATTCAAACAAGAATTTAAAGGATAAATAACCCGCTAGATACTTAGCTTTGATATTAAATGATAGACTCCACGACACGCTTGCGTGAGGTAGTCGTCGCTCACATCGTTTCTAGCAAGGTTGTACTGGTGAAACACTAACGGCACTACAACCCTTCGCTTATATTGAAGCGAGAACCTTGGTACAATTAATAACATAAGGATTTCTGCGTTGAATGAAACCTCAACCCTTTGTCTATAACGAGACAAGAACCTTGGTATAGGTAGAAGATGCAATACACAAATATAATTTGTTGTATGATAAGTCAGATTAAACCTCACAACAAACCATGAACAGTTTAGGAATTCTTAAAGAACCAAAAGAAAACAATCTCACAAGTAAATTTTATTAATTGAATGAAGTGGATCAATTACATTAGTTTTGTCCTCTATTTATACTATTAATTGAATAAAATGTATCAATTACATCAAGTTTATCCCCTGTTTATACTACTCAAAGTAATCTTAATCCTAAAAATAAAAGAAATAAATTACATAACAATCAAATTTAAAATTAAAATTAAAATCTTAAGTAAATAAAATCCTAATTACAACAATACTAACTAAAACTAATTTTAGAATCAGATTGTATAAACTTCTAAATGCGTGAATCAGACTTAACAATCCTTGTCGCGTTCGGAAGCCGCCTTTGTCGTGTCGCGTGAGACTAAACTGAAATTCCAAGCCGCGTGAGACGAAACTGAAATTCCAAGCCGCGTGTAAGGCTAGATTGCTACATAAAGTAGGCCCACATGAATAGCTTGCTGAATATGTTAGGAATATGTTAGAAGGCCCACATGATTTGCATGGTTGCCGCATGAAACAAACCCACAAACATTGGAATTAAATCATCCGTAAGCTGCTAGGAAGTAGATCAGCTTTGCGAATCCGTGCCAATTGGAATTAAGAATCAAGTCATCTTTTCTTTATGTATATTATTCCGAATTTGCAACTATTTTAATTTCTCTCATTGTTTACCCATACCTTTTTAGTGCCTAATTGAATGTGTAAATATTGCTGTTCTATAAATGTGTCATTTCAAATTTTTACTTTAAATGTTCCCATTATCTTATCTTAGAAGTCTAGGTACCATGCTCATGCTAATTAGGAATGTCATTAGTTGTGTTTGTTTATACAAAAAACAAAAGAAGTCTCATTTATAAACTTTACAAACTCTAAGAATATTCTTTTATTTCATATTAACCCTAAAATTATAAAGATAACTAAACTAAAACACTGTATTCCCTCCGTCCCAAATTAATTGTATTTCTAGGACTTTTTAAAGTCAAATTGACTATTTTTAAAACTAATATTTTTACTATTTTTGCTAACATATAGGTGAAGATATTATAACCAAAAGAAAGTATATACAATTTATTACTAATTTCAATTTTTATAATTTTAAAAATATATTTATATATGCTTAATTATTAATTTTAAAAATAGTCAATTTGACTTAAAAAAGTCCTAGAAAAGCAATTAATTTGGGACGGAGGGAGTATCATTTTATACTACATTCACAAAAAGATTATTATTTTTGTAGAACAAAAAAATTTAACGAATGAAATTCTTTTTATGAAAAAAATGAGAATATAAAGTATTATAGTTTCTTGAAAGATCCTTTTACAGAACAATGTAGTGGGCCAAACATATTTTATTTAAATAACTTTGTGTTTAAGAGTATTGTTTGGAACATAACAAAAGTATGTTTAGCTGTAGAGTTTTTTTTTTTTACTAGAAAGTACATTCAAAAGAAGTTAAAATATCATGTTTTTGGAACTACTTTTGTATAATAACTTAAACATATATCAAGATATCTCTATAAATTATTTACCAAATACTCTCTCCGTTTTAAAATTAGAGATACAGTTTAATTTTTGAAGTCAAACGACGATATATTAAACTTCAAATTAATGTGAATTTATTTAATTTTAGTTGATATAATTATTATAATTATATAGTATATAACAAAAACTATTAATCATAAAATTTATTTAATTCTAAACTTTTACGAGTCATACTAATATTTTTAAAATTTAATATGTCATTGTTTAACTTTCAAAAATCAAATTGTATCTCTAATTTTGGAACAGAATAAGTATTACTTGAGTTTTTCTTTGTCAGGATATGTAATTCACTTGTGGCCATTTTCCAGACCTTTTGGAACTACCACAATTATATTATTGCTTGTTGTTAACGAAAATTTTCTACTTTTTCCTATAAAAGAAAGATACAATTTGACTTAACTTATATCAATAGAACTTTTTCCTACGGTTCTACTTTTCCTCATTAATTGATATACTCTTTAAGTCGACCATAACATTCATGTCTACCTCCTCTTAGTCCTCCATACACAAAAAATCAAATATAAGGACAATAAAAGAAAGTAGGAACTGTCCACACACATTTTCTAATAATTAAAAAAATAAAATTATTATAGCTATATGAGCACTTTGAGTCGTTGAGGAAATATATTATTCCTGTTCAACCAGAACCTCTACTTACTCCAATGAAGACAAGGAGCAAGAACCCAAAAACCATTATAGTTCTAATATTATTTAGCTTTCTAACACATTTATCTGCCCAATATGATCCATCTGATCATGATAGTGTCATCGGAAAAAATGAGATTAAGGTTGGAGTGATTCTTGATATGGGATCGTGGCTTGGGAAAACAATTCATAGCTGCATTAACATGGCAATTTCTGATTTTTATGCGCTAAATATTGACCACAAAACCAAAATAGTTCTTCACACAAGGGATTCCAAGGGAGAACCCCTGCTCGCTTTATCAGCTGGTGAGTCTTAGTTATCTTATTAGGTTGCCTATTATATTTTTGTACATATAAAAGCTTAGATACTTATATATATATATATATATATATATATATATATATATATATATATATATATATATATATATATATATATATATATCCTTGTCCAATATAATATAATATATGAAATTCAAACTCACAATAAAAATGATATTTACAACTATATTCATTATCTTATATATACCAACAACTGTGTACACAATAACGGTTATCCATCTCCTATCAAGCTCTTCCACACACACACACACACACACACACATATATATGAAAGTGATCCACAACCAAAATTAGACGGGAGCCCTATCCAGATCCCACCATTCATTTTTCATTTTTGTGATTCAAAAACTGTAATTATTCTCATCCGCATAACAGTTATGCGGATGGTAGACCTTATCCGCATAATAATTATGCGGATGAGATATACCATCCGCACAACTATTGTGAGGATGGATGGGGTATAATTTTTGGGTTCCCATCCGCCTCACAATAGTTGTGCGGATGGTATATCCCAACCGTACAACTATTGTGCGGATGAGGTAAATATTAGGCCATTTGATCTTTTTTTAAACGGTCAGATTTGAGTTAAATAATAAGAACTCCTATTCAACTTTATATATATATATATATATATATATATGGAAAATTTTCAAAAGCGAACTCTTAAAAAGCGAATTAAAGACGAACCGTCATCTTTGGTGTATATGGCGACGATTCGACCCGTCGCCAAAGATTGCATGGCTACGGCGACGGGTCGAATCGTCGCCATAGACACCAATGACGGTTCGTCTTTGGTTCACTCGTTAAGGTTCGTTTTAGAAAGCTTCCCTATATATATATATATATATATATATATATATATATATATATATATATATATATATATATATATATATATATTTGTGCACAGGCGAGGGCATATTGAACGCAAACTTAATGATATTAAATGTTATAATAACTAATTCATATAATGATTGTAACTCATGATATAATTTTTTAATTCTTTTCTAACTCATTCGTGTATATATATGTGTGTGTGTGTGTGTGTTTGTGTGTACGTACATATATATGTACGTATCTACGTATGTGGTACATATCCTGCTCGACCAACTGCAATTATCAAAGAATATAAAATTTTAACATGGTAAAACTGATACATAAAACTAAATTAGGCAGTGATAGTTTTCCCTTGATTAAGCTTTGCTCCATAATTAGGATAAGCAACAAGATCTTCATGTAATTTGAATTTTTTTGTAAACTGGACCCTATGTATAGCTTGAGCAACAATAAACCTAAGCACAACAATATAGAAAATTCATTCAACATTTTCATCAATTATTGGTTTTATTTTACGTTTCCTAATATTGCAGCTCTTGATCTTCTGGAGAACATCAAGGTACAAGTAATCATTGGCCCAGAAATATCACATGCTGCAAAACTCTTGGCCATATTGGGAGACAAAGCTAAAGTTCCAATCCTTTCTTTTGCTGCAAGCGCTTCAATGTATGTCGACCATCCTTTCTTCCTTCAAATTTCACATGATCAAACTACTCAATTCAAAGCCATGGCCGCAATCTTAGAATATTATAAATGGAGGGATACCATATTAATTTATGAGGACACTGATTATGGGAGAGAAACAATATCATATATGGTTGATTCCTTTCAAGAGAAAGGTATCCATATTGCTTTCAAGTGTGCCATTTCTCCAATGGCCACTGATGATCAAATCCTTGAACAACTCCATAAGATCATAACTATGCGCACGACGATATTTGTTGTGCATATTTCACCTTCACTAGCGTCGCGCTTTTTCTCAGAAGCAAAGAGATTAGGAATGATGAGTGAAGGTCATTCTTGGATTATCACTGATAAGACCATGAACTTCTTCGATTCCTTGGATCCTGAAGCCATTAAGTCCCTGAAAGGCGCAGTAGGTTTGAAGCCGTATATTCCAGCCTCTAAAGAGCTCCGAAATTTCACTTTAAGATGGAGAAAAGAATATCAAACCAAGGATGCAACATTATTGGAAGTGGGGGTGTTAAATGTTTTCGGTATATGGGCATATGATGCAACTTGGGCTCTAGCAATGGCTGTTGAGAGAGTAGGGTTTGAAATTTCAAGAGCACGGGAAAAAGGTATTAGAGAACTTCTAGATCAGATATTAGAAATTAAATTTAAAGGTTTAAGTGGTGATTTCCAACTTAAGAATGGGAAAATATTTTCTAAGGCATTTGAAATAGTGAATGTAATAGGTAAAGGTGATAGAACAATTGGTTTTTGGACAATGACAAATGGATTGACTAAAGAAATTCATTTATCAGCTAAAGCAATGTATGGTCTTGAAGCCGTTATCTGGCCTGGTGGATCTACAACCATCCCGAAAGGAAGGAAGACAAAGATAGGTAATAAAAAGCTAAGAATCGGAGCACCAGTGAAGTCCGCGTTTCATGAATTGATAAAATTTGAGTCTCAGCTTGGAGGAAATTTCACAGGGTATTGCATAGACGTATTTAAAGCTTCGATTGAATCCTTAACATATGAAGTTTCTTATGACTTTATTCCGTATAATGGAACCTACACTAATCTTGTGGATCAGGTCTACTTTCAGGTATGTAATATGTTTGTTTTCCCAGTTATAGAGAACTAACCAAAATAGAAGTGTATAGCCAATTAATATTACCAAAAGTAAAATAATTTTAATACTTTCCACATTAACACTTAATATGAATTCTATATGCACATATATACTTGGAAGAAAATTTTATTCATTTGGTGTATGTTTGCATTATGGTGCATGGACTAGGATTTTGATGCTGCTGTGGGAGACATCACAATCACGTCGAATAGATCTTTGTATGTGGATTTCACTATACCTTTCACTGATATAGGTGTTGGAACAATAGCAAAAACCGCCGATAGAAATAAATGGTTCTTCTTGGAGCCACTTGATGCAGATCTATGGCTAACTATTGCTGGTTTATTCGTTGGAATGGCTTTTGTCATTGGGGTAATTGAATGTCATGAAAATAATGAGAAAATCCAAAATAAGGAAATTGGAACAATTCTCTGGTTCTCCTTGTCAGTCCTTGTTTTTGCTCAAAGTAAGCTCTCTTTCACTTAAAGCTCTATCTTTAAAATTAAAGCCATTTAGGTCTATAGTGAAATAGCTTCACAAAAGTAAATAAATGTGTAAAGTTCATACTAAACATCTTGAGCATGACTAAATATTGGAAAAATGAATTGTGTTGCAGGTAATGAGTTGAAAAGTTATTTGTCAAGATTTTTGGCCATTTGCTGGGTGATAGTAATACTTATACTGATTTCAAGTTACACCGCAATTTTGAGTTCAGTTTTGACGGTTCAACAGATTGAGATAGCCTCAAAGGATTCAATAGGGTACCAAAGTAATGAGATTGTACGAGGAGCTATCATTAGAAACTTAAATTTTACTGATGGCAGATTTAAAAGATATGGTTCACCTAAGGAGTATGCCAAGGCTTTATCACTAGGAAGTAAGCATGGTGGTGTTGCTGCTATTATTGATGAAATCCCTTACCTCAAGATCTTCCTTGGACAGTATTCAACAGGCTATTCTATGATTGGATCTGAACCAACAACTAATGGTTTTGGCTTTGTGAGTATCCTTGTTTCACCAATTTACTTATTTTTGTTATGCATCCATACATAGTATTGGTTAAAATACAAAATTGTCTCCTAAATTTATCCATTTTCGTTTATGAGGTCAGATATTAGTTAAATTTCCCTTAATATAAAATTAGTAGTTTAAAATTATCCCATTTGAGTCTGTTTTACATTCTAATTATTTTTAAAAGAGACAGTTTTGCACTGATAATTATTTTTTAAGAAAAGAGTTGGCTAAACTCAAGGATGAAAACATCACATTGTCATAAACATAGGGAACAACTTTGCATTTTAGTCTAGTATATATATATATATATATATATACACACACACACACACACACTCTCATGAACTTCTTGTGGATTAGTGAAGTTCCAACTTTGCACCCCAGAATGATTAAATAAATCATACTATCTATAAGAACTTCCTGCGGAATGTTTCCTTCCCCCATATAAATACTTGCAGATGAACATTTGGGAGAGAACATTACAAACCTTACCCGCGCAAAGAGAACTGAAAGTGAAAATTTTGAAAATCTTCTTTCTCCATTCATCAACAATTCTTGGTAAGATTTTTACCATGACTGATAATATGTTTAATTTAACTTCTAATACTTCTTCATCATCTAATATGCAAATTCTAGATGAAAGTATTCGTGTTCAAAAGATTCATTCAATAGTAATGAGATAACTCCTTAGTTTGGTCAAAGTTTTTCCATACTTGAAGATGTTGAAGATTTTTATAGAGCTTATGCCAAACAAAATGGTTTTGAAATTAAAATTAAGACAACTACAAAACATGTGAAGTCGAATGATAAAGTTCTAGGTTATAAAAATGTCGTAAAGCTGGAAAACCAGAAACTAAAATCCATCGAGCTAATGATGATGAATGTGGTGATAGTAAGGAAAGAGGTAAAGAGAATATATAGGTCATACTTTGTGCCAGCATAAAATGTTTGTTGTCCATCAAAAAAAAGAAAATAATTAGGTTATTTCGATCATAATCATGAATTAGTTAGTCCGAGTAAGGTAAATCTCATCCAGACACATAAATATAACCCCTGTTACAAGACAATTAATTGAAACATTGAATAAATCTGGGGCTGGTGCAAATATGATGATGTCTTTTAGTGAAATTAGTAGAGGGAGGGGCAATGTAGGTTTTACTGACAAGGATATTCGAAATATTGTTTGAAATATAAGATGTGACACAACGGAGGAGCATGATGCATAGGCTGCAGTAGATTATTATACGGAGATAGAACGTTAAAGTCCTAGCAAGTTTTTTTTATCGTGTTAAGCCTGATCGTGATGATAATAATCGTATTAGGAGTATGATGTGGGTAGATTATCGATCTATTATTGCATATCAAAATTTTGTAGTTATATTTGACACTACATATCGCACAAACAAGTATTCAATGTCGTTTGTCCCTGGTGTGAAGCATCATTATCATTCTATATTGCTTAGGTTTACACTGTTGAAAGATGAGACAGAAGGCACTTTTGTATGGGTATTCTTCTGAACTCCAATTTTCTCAATCCCATCAGTGTTCGTGCAACCACTGAATCTTCTCAAATTTTAATGACTTAAAAAACGAACCCTTATTGGCCGACCGCGACATTTTTGCTACCCTGCTTGAACTTGCATCACCCTTTTTGCATTTAATTGGGAGTTTATGCCTCACTATCATCTTTGGTTCTGGATCATCAATTTTTTGAGTAACTGGGGGTTGGGAACCTTAAAGGGTAAGAACAACTGGGCCAGATGTTGGAAGTTCTGGGTCGTTAATCCTCATTCCTCTAAACTCAACTATAAATTTTCTATGATTCATACATGGTCTGAAATTCTAGGGACTGACCAACACAGTTTTTTTGAAATATGGAATCAGCACTCTCAAGCTTCATAGAAAAAAACAGATTTAATTAGTTGTTTCATATTATCAATATAAATCATTAAACTAAATTAAAATTCAACTTCAACTAAAAAACAACAAAAAACTTACAAGATTAACATCGATGATTTGATTGTAGTATGCTCGGGTTTCATATTGTTCAACACGTTGTATTTGAGGTCTATGAATACGCCTACGTGTTATCTTCTTGTACCATTCCATATAGTATTCAATAGAAATCACTTCTGGTGCCTCAGTAACACAAGCTTGCAAATCTTGTTGGTTTGAATTCCAGATAGCAATATATCGCGCCCTCAAACTTTTATAATCTAAAATATCATATTTGTGTTTCTTCTCGGCTCTTAAAGCCATCATATTCTTAGTAGGTTCCGGTATTGCTTGTAGTTGTCCAAACTACCGCATAACCCTATTCGGCATTTGGTATTCTACTATGTCAAAATGTATCAACAGTACTCTAGCTGATCTAGCTAATCTTGCTTCCAAAAAATCTCAACCCAACCGCCTATCAAATTTGTCATAAGGTCTCCAATTGACCTCGCCTTCTAACATTCCTTCGATTTTCCCATGGTAAAAAAACTATATGGTAATGAGGATTCTCTCGTCGAAACTATATGGTGATGAGGATTCTCTCGTCACTCCTCATATCTCTCGTCCACAGAATAAGTCCATGCACGAGCCTTAGGAACAAGATTCCTTGATCTCGGTCTCATTATTACTGGACGACCGGGCCTAATTATCTCGTAAGCCCATACTTACAAAAATGTTAGGCATCTGTATAATATTGACTTACTCTTGTTCTTAGATGCCTTGTGCAATACTCTATACAAATAAGCTAACACGCATGCCCCCCTCCCCCTGGCGCATACAATTGGATATCTTCTATCCGTTCTAATAACATTAAATATTTAGGATGAACTGCGTTTTTATTTGAAGTGAGAAACAACACTGCACCACACAAGTATAAAACATATGCTTTTGTATGTAACATAAGTTGTTCGTAGGTATAATCCTCAGGTAGTTGTCCAAATCTCTCTCTCAACCATGTCAAACTTATTCCTCCACATGGGTAGGCTTCCTTATCATTGCTGCCATGTTCGCCAAAGTGCTTAAGAAATAAAGATTTTGGATATCTTACAAGTCCACATGTATAAGGGCAAATACCAAACATGCATCAATTTTAGCACACAATAGAAGAATTTGAGAAAACATGAAAACGAAGATGCTCTAATATTTCTATTTGCTCCTCATTTAAATTTCATTCAACCAATTTATTGTCACTTTCATGAGTAGATAACACATTCATTTCCTACAATCATAAAATAAAAACAAAACAAATACAAAAGAATATCACAATTTGATTTATCATCAAAATTATTTAATCACTCAATTTTAAAATTTATATCCTAATAATTTCAAAAAAAATAACAAAAATAAATCATAAATTAAATTCTTACCTAATAATTCCAAATGTCTTCTGAAACATGAATTTGTTGATCATATAGGACACTAGGATCGAATGGGTCAAGATTAAAATCCATATTCACCTACATTTAAAACAACAATTATAAAAAAATTGAAAAAAAATACATAACTAAGTTATACAATGAATTTTTTTGAAGAATATTGCAAAACTAACCAGTTAGATGTGTTTTTCAACTTCCAAACTTGCTAAAATTGCGTCGAATAGCTAAATTCTTCAAGGGTTGGTTGTTAGACTCTCCAAATCGCTCAAGTATTGTAGCAAGCGAGGCTAAGGTTTATGTGTGCAAACAGTTTTGCCTACATGTATTTAATTATATGGAGGAAGGAAACATTCCCGGGAACTTCTTGCGGATAGTTAGCTTGAAAAGTTTTCGCTAACTATCTACAGAAAGTTCTTGCGAATAATATAGTATTTTTTTATAAAATAAAAAAAAATCGTTCTGAGGGGCAAAATGGTAACTTCACTAATAATAAGGATCCGCAGAAAATTCTTGCAGATACTAATTAGTATCTACAAAAAGTTCTTGCGGATACTTATTATCAACTTTTAATCTTGATCGTTCGTAATTGGGATGAACGGTTATAGATTAGTTAGTTGAGAAATGATCCATAATCAGCGGTGACTATGGATCACTCTCATATATATATATATATATATATATATATATATATATATATATACACATATATATAATTATATATATATACACACACACTGCACGTCAAGCCTATAAAAATGAAAGAGTTTTAAGAATTGCAATAAGAAAGAGTTTCAATTCTTGTTATACAAAATGCAACTCATTTATATATGCTTTAAAAATGGTCTTGTATGCCAATTTCATGGAATTTGAATGCGATGGCACCATTCCTATTATAGTTACATTTTTTTTAATATTTTTATAGGTTTTCCAAAAAGGTTCACCATTGGTCCCTGAGATGTCAACTGCAATTGAAAGACTAAGAGAAAGTGGAACACTACTAATGTTAGAGAACAAATGGTTTAAGAAGAGTTCATTGATGGACAAGGACTCTGAAGAGTGTGAGACGTCCAATCCGAAAACTCTGAGCTTTGAGATCTGAGCTTTGAGAACTTTCGGGGTTTATTTCTTTTTATTGGAGTGTGTGTGGCTTTAGTCCTGCTCATATTCTTGACTCGCTTGGATTATGAGAAATTATTGGATCTGAAAATTTTCATCAACCCTGGGAATGGCAATGTGATTGAAGAGAGTGATTGAAGACAATCCATGTAAACGTATTGTTTGTTATCTCTATTAATAAAGCGGCTCTCCTGAGCCGCTGATGACAGTGTAGTTGAGTCACAACAATTTTTTTCTCTTTTGTCCTTACAATTTAGTTATATTACTATTTTATCCTTTTTAATTTAAAATATATATCTTTTTATTAGTCCTTCAAATTTTAATAAAATTCTATTTTATCCTCACACTATTTACACTTCAAATTTATAAAATTTCTATTTTATCCTCACACTATTTACACACGCAACGCTTGTGACATCGGGTGCTAGTTTAATCGAAACACATTAGTGCATAATTTACTTTTTCTCAATTACACATTTACAATTCTCCTCATTTTAACCAACCGATAGCACCCCACCAAACAGGTAATGCCCCCACGAAACCGGTAATTGTTAATTATCTGCCACTAACTTATTGAATAACCCACAACTAACATTAGTGGTGTTAGTGGATGTTAATAGATAAGTATTAAGAGATAAAAATCAAGTATCGTATGTTGAAAACTATAAAAGAACTGCTGAAATTTAATGCAAATAACAATCAAGTAAGACATGAGAAATGTATCAAATAATTTGGAAATGTCTTATTCTGCCGCTTTGCTCTCTTTTTGTGCACCTAAAACAAGCTAGAGAAAAGAAGGTCATCAAAGAAGTTACAAGCAAGACATATATAATAGTACAGAAAAGGTCATCAAAGAAGTTACAAGTCTGCAGTACTTGGTTTGAGATGGGACAGAAAGGAAATAAGTAGTCATGGTAAATGTTCTATACACACAAGACAACAAGAATGCATTTCCAATACCAATATTGAAAATGCATCCTCAGTTGACTGATCTTTCTACATCATGTTACAAAAAGTAGTGTACAGAACAACAATTAAATAAAAATTAGCATATAGTATACATATAACAGGAACCACATATAGAGTTTAAGGATCACACCTATTTGTAATGATCAGAGCAGTTTTTGAGCTTCTATCACCTTTTGCAAGTGAATCTAGTGAGACTGAAGATCCTGGGAAGCAACATCACTAATAATCAGGTACTAGAGGCCAAAACTGAGTGCGAGACCAAATCATTTCTAAGGTTTGGCCTAACCACAAATAAGTTAGCAACTAACATCAATACAACTAAGCAATTAGATCAGAGAAGATTCTACATTTTACAATAAATATAGGTCCTAAGAACTGCTGCACAATCTATCGATCAGTCAAGTTTTTTTCATTAAAAAAAATTCATTTTTCCTTTAGCTTCAAACAAATTAACTAATTTGAACAAATATATTCTCCCAAATTAACTATATGCCTTCCAAATGCTTCAGAGGTAGGCCAATTTTGGCTTTTGTTGAGCCATTAGCAGGTAGAAATAAAAGAAATCAAGTTTAAAATGCATGAAAAAGATCATCTGGAATATCAAATTCAGTTTGTTTTCTGAAATTTTCTGCTCAACTAGACCCACACATATTTTGTATTTTGTTCGTCCAAAATACATGGTGCCAAGAAGGGCTTACAAATCCTGTCGTAGTATAAACATTTTGTATCAAACTCTAAAACCAACACCAATTAGTTGACCATGACTACTAAAATAAAAATACTATTCCAATAGATTTAAAATGAACTAAAATGATATTATCTTAAGCTTATTATAATAATCTAACGGTGCAAGTCCTAAAAAATGACTTACCTTAATATATGAAATCCAGACATCTTTAGAGGCTTCGAGTACATGATTTTCAGCATCCCAACCAAATCCACTACTGTCTTTTCCATGCAACATATCATATACAACTGCCCATTCAGCTTTCAATGTTTTCAACCTTGACTCAATATGCGGCTTTGCCTTTATTCCTACTTGGCTGCTTCAAGCAATTTCTCAGCCAATGCTTTCTCAATGGCCAAGTAAAACCCGGGCTTAAAACCATTATCAGCCCTATACAAAGTTCCAGGAGTATTTAATATGTCTAGCATACATTCCACAAGTTTGTCATCCTCATTTTCAACCCATTTGTGCTTACTCTTGCCTGCCCCCTTTGCTTCATCATTTACTTGAAAATCCATCATAAGTTGAAGTTTGACCAAATATAAAATTAGTTGCATTTCATTCCAAAATTAGATAAAACTTAATTTCTATTAGAGAATTTTTTTTCTTTGGTTAAAAAATAATATTTTTACAAGTTCCTCTTATAATTAAACGTAAACACTATAAAAATATGAGGAATATTACACATACAAAAGGCTCTTACAAAAATAACTTATAAAATAAGGTGTTAAATTATAATTAATTAATAAATTAATAATCCTTTTGTATAGTGCAGTTCCAAATTTGTCTCTTTAATAGATATCCTTTTGCAAGTGCAGTTCCGAATTTGTCTCTTTAATTCCGCATTAGGGGGAAGCTAAGACTTTTCTGAACATCTATGGAAATAGAACCAAACTCCCCAAATTGATTTACTGAAATCTTAACATCAAAAGCTAGAATACTGAATATCACACAAGAAAGCACTTATATAAGGCTAATTGTTAAAATATAGCTCAAGTGCTAAATTGGTTACAAATTACTCATGTAATCCACTCCCATAGCAGAACAGTCGGGTCATCTTGATAAACAGATTCACATATTGACAAAGGAAAGCCTGAATTCAAGGTTATAGTTTCAGGTGATAGATGTTACCACCATCCAAATTGATTTTCAGGAAGGAAACACAAATATATTAGGCTTTTAGCTTCATAATGTCCACAAACAGTCGAACACTTGAAAAAAAACAGATGAATTTCAAGGTTAAAATCTTAACAGTAGTACCTTCCAAGCTAGAGAGAAGCCCAAATAGTTTGCAAGAGAACTGCCGAATACCCACCAGCCAAAACAGAGCAAAGCAGTCAAAGAACTTGCTTTCTTATCAAGACAAAGAAAACGAAATTCCTTCCAGATCTGATAGAGACTATGGCCCTGTTCCGCAACTTATAAGTTGGTCAGTTGCTACTGAGGTGTTTGGTAAGGACTTATTTTTGAAATTATAAGTAGACTTATAAGTCAAAATAAATAAGTAATAATTTTTAACTTATTTAAAAATAATTTATAAGTTATTTTTAATAAGTTGGTTTGACCAAATGTAATATTCATTTTACCCCTCTTCTATTTTGTTAAATTATATTTTTATCCTTCCAACCTAATATTTATTTTTTTTCCAACGTAAACAAGCATGTAATAAAAAATATTAAGATAAAAATATCGTCACTCATATATATATATATAATATAACATTAAATACATAATATTATAACATATAATATATACATATATAATATTATATAATATAATATACTAGCTGGCACCCGTGCCTTCGGCACTGCGCCGCAACTGTCCCAATGATCTAGAGAAGCGCCGCCAGAGAGAGGTCGTCGGAGAGGAGAGATGACAGAGGGGTGTCGCCTCCGGAGGGAGGAGGTGAGGAGGAGATGAAGGTCAGAGGAGGTGAAGGAAGAGATGAGCGCCGCTGCTACTGGCAATGCAATATATGATATAATGAAGGGTCAGATTTATTCCAAACTTTGGACGGTCCAGATGATTTTTTATTAGGGTGAACGGAAAATTCAAAATCATTTGTATTTTGTTATATAGATTATTAATATGTATTATATTATATTATATTATATTTATAATACAATATAATATTTTTATTTGTTTAGTGTTTTATTTAATGAAAAAATGGTGAATCTTATGATATGATATTGAATAGGACGCTCTTCGATCATAAAGGTTATATCCCTAACTCCAGCCTCCACTTCCCCACCCTCTGTCACCACCCCCTATTGCAACCCTGTTTGGGGAATCAGAGGGCGTCCCCGGCGACGAATCCTCACTTTTCACTTTTCCTTCTTCGGGGATGACAGACCCAACCTTAGACCTACTATCATAGTCGTCATTCTAGCCATTTTCGGCGACTACCAAAACCTAATTTTAACAGGTTACACCCACAAATTTTTAAGGCAGAATAAAAGGAAAAGTAAACATACACGATCAACTAGGACGTAAGCTCGAAGAACTTACTTGGAGCAAACCGATCGGACTAAAATCAAAGTTAAGGGGCAGATCGAGACGACAATGGCAGTTTCGGCGATCTTAACTAGATAAATAACTAGCGAAAGACTAAAAAGAAGTCAGCTTCTTCCCCCCCTCCGTGTATATATATATATATATACACACACACACTCTTTGGGCGGTGGAAACCTAGCCATTAAATTCAAATCATGTGGCTAGGATTAAAAGGGATTGTTTTCCCACGTTGGAAAGGGGGTAAAAATCGATGACACATTTACTATCGCAACACGCACATTCCCCAAAGAACGACGTCCCACATGCTTGTCATAATGATACGTTTTATTCTCCACAGAACAACTGCCCCCATTTGCTCGACCCATTCGGTTTCTTGCCCCGATACACTTTATACTCCCCCACCCTACTAAAGTAGCATAAGGGAGCAGGGAGGCAATGATAGGGAATGTGGGGCAATGATAGGGTGTGGCCCAACTTCAGCTGGACCCGAAGGTCTGAAAGTTTGGTCTAAACATTACAACCTATGAAAGTGACGACCCAGAAATTAATAATAGGGAGTTGGGGTCTATGGTCTTTTAGGCCCAATAACATAAGGATCTGGGGTCTATGGCCTTTCAGGCCCAATAACGTTGGTCCAACACTGTAGACCCAGGCTATAAGCGCCTAGCCTCATAATTAAAAAGACTTGGGGGGCAGGTCAGGGTGGGGTTAGCAATGGGAGGTATGGTCGCCCCTATCACATGGGCTTGCTCCCCCACTTTCCATGACACGATTTAATGGGTTGAAGGGACGCTTCCCACACATATATAATTTACTGTTGATACTCTATCTTCCTTCTGGACACTAACATCATACACCAAAGGCGTTCCACGGCGGAACCACCCCATATCTAGGCGTGAGAACGTGTCTTGCAGGGTTGGAGCTTAGTGTGGAGCCCAAGGGACCTATTAGAGGACTAGAGCATTATCATCTATGTTTGAACTAGATCCGGCCAAACCAAATCCCACAAGAAGTCATACCTACCTCCCTGTGTCTCCAAAAATCCGCCCCCATCAATTTTTCCTCTGCCATTAGAGGCCCAAATCGCATCACTATTGAATTAATAGTACCCGTTGTTGTTATTAAAGCTACTGCCAACACCATTTACAAGCCTTACCTTGTTGGATTTTTGTATTTCTCAGCTAGCCACATCGAATTGGGTACGTAACCAATGACATAACATATATAACATCTTGGTTGATTTTGGGTTTTGTAAATTATGTGGAAATTTTTTGATAAGTACCTCTTAGTTAAATGTAAGTTTTGCTTGAGCATTTCACGTCCTGTTAATTTTCACAGTATCCCTCGAATTTATTACGTCTTGTAACATAGCCCTCGAGTCTCATAAACTCACTATTGAACCTCTACATTGATATTGTGTGACAGAACTGACCCCAAAATTTCTATTCTTTACAACTCAAATTTTTGCATCTTGATATTTCAAATGTATAAGGCTAAAAAGTCAAAGACTTCACAAGTCAGAATAAAATTTGTTATCTTAAAGATAAATATGAGTTGTTGAACTACAAAATCTAATTTCGTCATCACAAAAACTTGTTACGGTACCCTAATATGATAATCTATTGGAGGAATTTGAGAAAACACAATATAGACTTGACAGGTTGAAACGTTGGTATCAAACTGAGAAAATAAGAGCTAGAGCAACACGGTTTCAAAGGATTTTTCTTTTACACTACACAAAATTCAAAAATGTTGAAAAAAAGTCCTAGAAACTTGTCTTTCTTTCAATTTATTTCTCAAAATTCATAGGAAGAAGTCAACAGAAGGGTTATTGTTGCGAAATCGGGTACACAAACACACATTGAGATTATACACCACAATACTGTATGAGATAAAAAAAAATGACACGAATTTTTACGTGAAAAACTCAAATAAGAAAAATCACAGGAAGAAATTTCAAAAATTTACTATGAAAATATTGAATAATACAAGCTTTTTTGTCTGAGAAAATAAGCACACTGATTATTTTCTCTAAGTTTCTCTCTCTACCTTACTTTGTCTCTCTCTGAAGCTCAACTGAGCTTTCCTCTCACCTCACTTGTTGCTCTCGACTTATGGGTAATCAAATGAGAAGTCTTAATTCCCTTTTTAAAGGACAAAAGGACGAGACAAGTCCCCTTAAATTAAGGAGACCAAAATTAAAAACCAAATAGTGAGCCATCTAATTGCTTTTAAAACCAAAATCTGTCAAGAATCAAATAAAGGACATATAGTCCGTTTTCTCTTATTTTCTGCCGATAAGGTTGTACTTTCATCACATGAAAAATATACATATGTACTATCCATATATATATATATACACACACGCACATAGCGGTTCTCCAATGGACCGGTCCGTTAACGGACCGGCTATAGCGACGGTTTTTTCCGTCGCTATAAGCCTATAGCGACGACCCACATATGTGAACCGTCGCCATAGACCTATAGCGACGGAAAAAACCGTCGCTATAGCCGGTCCGTTGGAGAACCGACCTCTCTCTCTCTCTTTTTCTCTCTCTCTCTCTCTCTATATATATATATATATATATATATTCTCGTGCCACATAGGTAAGTTACCAACCAAAGGACAAGAAAATCTTCTTTTCATTTCCCAAGCTATTATCGAAACAAAGATGGTGAGTAAGCAACTTGCAAAGGTTTGCAAGACATCCAAAATTGTGATGATTTGTCATCACTAAATATAGAGTTTTTATTAAGGGGTCTAAGTCTTCCAACTAAGAAAAGGACTTCCCTATACATTTTCGACACGTGTACAACCCCATTAAATGATTAAAAAACAACAAAACCAAACAAACGCCCACGAGATCAGTCAGTCTCTCTCAACTTCTCTCTCCTCTCATCTTCATCAACAAGGGTTTCATTTTCCATGAGAATTTCTTATCAATTGAATCAATGGACAGTTCCTGTAAATTCCTCAAAGCTCAAACTTCTCTAGATGATAATACCTTCCCCCACCGAATTTCGCCATGGCCGTTCCAAAGCTCAAATTTCTCTCACCAAAATTCTACTCACAATTTCTTCTTTCCCACCAACTGAAATCTCAAACCAAAATCAGTGTAGTTGAGAAGACTGATTCGCTGGAGGCGAGAGAGAAGAACTGTTCGGAAGGAGAAGAGTCAGGAATAGCTGAGGAGAGAAAATTTGTGCCGAGCTCGGGAATCGATAGCAATGGAGATTCGGAAGAAACTGTAGAGGCAGAACAAAGCAAAAGTGAGAAACAAGAAGAAGTCAATGACGAGGGAGGTTTAGATTTGCTGATCGAAGCTGCGAAATTGATTTCCGACAACTTCAAAAACGGCGAATCTGAGCCGGATAAGCCGAACCGAAGTGATGAGTTGTTGGACTACTAGAATAAATGTAGAGGAATGCCTTATTTTCTCTTTTTCGTTTATGGATTGTGATGATGGAATTTAGTTGCCTATTTTTTCGAAAAACCTACATTTGGCAAAATTCTTTTTCGTTTATGGATTGTGATGATGGAATTTAGTTGACTATTTTTTCGAAAAACCTTCATTTGGCAAAATTCTCATATTCCATTGCTTAGTAGTATTAATTATATGAAAAAATGGAGGGGACGATGAAAGAAACAAAGCAATTGATTAGTAGATTAGATATATCCGTTGTGGGTTTGGATTCCTTTTCTTGTTTTGTAGGAAATTGTGATCAGATCATATCAGAACAAGAGTTGCAATGTGTATGTTTGTACAACAATGATCAATGGGTATATGTACTAAAAGGAGCACTAGTTCTTTTTCGTAAAATGCAGGTGAGACATGTAATTGAACCCAATGACGTATCACTTGTTAGTGTCCTTCCTGTTGTAATCTCTGGTTTTGCATTACATGAAGGATGAGACATAAGTATATTGTATTTCAACGCATACTACTACCCTCACAGTTCATATATATGGTTCGGAATGCAACAGAAGTATAGAGACAATCTTTCTTTATCGAACAAACTTGTGTCAATTTTTTCTCCGAAGCCGAAACGAATGACAGTTTGCTTCACTGAAACATTTCAAAAGTAAAAGCAATGTCTAAAAATTGATGAGATTGTTGTTACAAATCCTTAAAATTGAGAAACATTAAGTATGCTTGAAAATCTAACTAAACTATACGACCTCCGGTTTTCTTCAATGCTCCTCATTTGATGAACTATGAAATTGACCTTGTGAAAATGAATCCTGCAAAAATACATAGTTATGGTTATACTAAAAATGATTTGTGTAAGAAAGAAATTAGTTACATGCTACGATAACTTACTTGACTTAAATTTTTGAAAGGCTCAATGCCTTGTAGTGTGGTAGAATACGACAAATTATCCAAATGTTGGATCGGCTCAGTATGTTGCATCATTGTAGTATATGTCATGCTTGAAGCTCTAACATTCCAATACTATTTAAGACCCAATGTTAGTGAAGAAAAAGACACTTTAAAAACTACACTTTTTTGGCATAAACTTACTGAAAATGGTGGACCATGTTGATTTGGCATATTCACGTGTGATGACGCTTGATATGGAATTTGTGTCAAACTTGAAAGTTGATAATGAGGATTATACATATGGAACGGGGCTATATTAGTCGACAATAACATCTGCAATTCAACATATACATAATAATTATTATTAGTAAACTTGAAAGTTGTAATATGATGCTAACATAATATACGTGCGCTATTTTTATCATTCATATTTGAACTTCCAGAAATATTGCCTTCAGATGTTTTAGCCTTATTCTTTCCTGAATCCATAAGAGATTTTAAAAAAAAGGTTACTCCATAATAATTCTAGTAACTGCAAAAAAAATTATATGAAAAAAAACTTTCTATTTTACCTAAAATGAAAGAATAATTATTGAAATACATACCACTCTTTTTAGGCCTCATTGCTACCTTAGCTTTTGTCGGTCGTTTTTCAAAATGTCCTTTCAATCTAGCATGGGAGACACCTTTGGGTTTCATTCGAGGAGGATTCAATATGGGATCAACATCAAGTATATCTTTCTCATTACCTTGCTCCTCTGTAACTGCATAATCTAATGCTTCACCATCCGTTGTCACATCCAATTTAGCTAATTCAACTTCAATATCTCTTTGAATCTTTTGCAATCCATCTCTCACAATATTTCTAGTAACTTCATTTTTTTGACTCTTTACAATAGTATCATAAGCATATCGAATCATGCTATTGCGATAAACAATTTCAGTCATCACTGCAAATCCTACGGATATCCCTTTCTGACCACCTTTTACTCGCATCTTTGCACCACCTACTCAATATATGTTTCTCAAGAATGACATCAAAATTCTTAACAATCATCAAGGTATGTCAACAAAGTAAACTACAAGATTCAAACTTTTTACAAGAACATCTTATCTCCATATCAGAAATATTCAATTCTAAATGATGAGCTCTTTCATTCTTTCCTCCTTTTATCTCAAAAGTAAGCACATCATTATGACAAGATAATTCTGTCTATACCACTCCAATAGCATAATTGAATTCATCTTCAAACAATTTAAAGAGTTTGTGAGTATAAACTTTTGCAACATGATTTAAAATCCCACTATTTTTAATGGTTAATGTAGGTTTGCTATACTTACTGTAACATCCATGTCCCACATCGAAAGATAAGGAAAAAGTTTGTCTGTATATAAGGAATTGAGTTACTATCAATAGTACCTTCAGTCATGACCTTTTGGGTGAGCCTGTGGTGGGCTAAGATGACCCAAGAAGATACTATTGGGCCAGTAATTTAAGGCCTTTGTTTGGATGGATTTGATTCGATCCAGACTTGGGATTTGACCCAAGATTTATTCCGGACTCGGGATTTGACCCGGGTTGTTACATATGGTATCAGAGCCGACTCTCGAAAGCTCGGGTCGGGTCATCCGATCGGGTTGCCGGAGGTGGGGACACGAAGGCTGGTGGTATTATCCCACAATGGAGAGAAAGAGGTCCGGAGGTGGGGACACGAAGCCAGCCGATATTATCCCACAATAGCTAGAGAGGCAAAGATCTGTGGACCGTGTGTGTGATCGGTTCTGACGGGAACGTCAAAAATTTAAGTGGGGGAGATTGTAACACCTCTGTCCCATATCGAAAGATAAGGAAAAAGTTTGTTTGTATATAAGGAATTGAGTTACTATCAATAGTACCTTCAGTCATGACCTTTTGGGTGAGCCTGTGGTGGGCTAAGATGACCCAAGAAGATACTATTGGGCCAGTAATTTAAGGCCTTTGTTTGGATGGATTTGATTCAATTCGGACTTGGGATTTGACCTAAGATTTGTTCCGGACTCGAGATTTGACAGACAAACAAATTTTTTTCTTATCTTTCGATGTGGGATAGGGGTGTTAGGTTTATATATAATGCAAACATGCAATCGAATTACATAAATAGAGCGGAAACGTGATAAAACAGATTTTAAAATTTTTCATACAAACCATCACCATGATCTTTCCTTGTGTTCAATTATCAATTAACGAAAGAGATAGAGATAGAGAATTATACCCTCGTGAATCAAAGCTTCCTCGGGTGCAAGTTCACCTCCAATTCCTTCGCGTTCTCCTTGAATTCCACCGACTAAATGTAACAACATGGGTCAAATCCCGAGTCTGGAACAAATCTTAGGTCAAATCCCAAGTCCGAATCGAATCAAATCCATCCAAACAAAGGCCTTAAATTACTGGCCCAATAGTATCTTCTTGGGTCATCTTAGCTGTAATGTCCGGAAAATTTTAAACATTGTATCAAATTTATTTTTATAAATAAATTCATTTTATATAATTTTATAAATTTAATTTGGATCCATGTAAGTAGTATTATTCAAATTTATAAATTAATCCTATCATTTAAGTACAAGAAAATTGTAAAGAAAATTAATAAATAATTTTATTCTACCATTATCGGATTCGAAAGAGAAATTTTTGAAACAAATGTTCAAATAATTAATTTATTGAAGTAGTTATTCAAGTTAAATATTAGAATATAACATTATTAATTTATATTTGGATCACCTTCATTTGTATTGGGCCAACTTTCTTTCTTGATTGGATTAAGCGAGTGGGCTGGTCAAGATAAGTAAATTGGGTCATGGTCTTTTATTTGGTTCAAACCGGCCCAACTCCAATTGGGTGAGCCCAATCTAATTACCAGCCGGGTCAACCCATTTCCCTGAGCTGGTTGGATCCATCTCAATTGGGCAACCCACCGGCAATTAAATTGGGGAAAAACCCAACTGGCGAAACAAACGATGATAACCGGCTATTTGGTTTCAATCAACGTTAACCAAGGAAGCCTTTCAACCGATTTGGGGGAAAATCCAATCAGAGGCTCAATTGAGTATTTCAACCGAACAAGAACCCAAACCCCAAATCAAATCCCCAAACCCCCTGTCAAACGGAACCGGTGAAGGAAAAAGGGGGAAATTCGAAGCTCTCAACCAATCAGCGACTCAATCGGACGGGACGGGGCGAAGGGAGGTCGACCGTTGGACTGACGGAGAAAGTCGTCGACCAATCGGCCATCAAACGGACCAACGGGTTAGGGCGTGCGGCGACGTGACTGGTGGGGGGTTCACCGCTCGAGGGTTTGCCGGCAAATCGCGGCTTGGGTTGATGGGTTGATGGGTTGATATGTGCAATTGACAGCCTACACTTTCTACCGTTGGTTATTGCTCGAGCAGGTGAGGTAATACCCAGCAAATGGGGTAACCAATTCCCTATAAATTGAAGGCCCTAGCTGCCGAAATTCCCCTGTTTTGTGAGTCCCCAATTAGAAGTTAGGGTTCCAAGTTAGAAATAGAGAGTTTAATTAGAGAGGGGGAAACAGGGGTAACCAATTTGGGGATTTCGATTTCAGCTCGCTGTGGATGTCCAACTTGATTTCGTATTTCGGTAGGAGGAGAAGAGTCGCAACGCGATCGAGTTCAAGGTATAAAATGGGTTATTCAATCACTGTGATAATTTTGTTTAAGTTTGTGTATGAAATTTTTCCCTTCTCCAGACTCGAATTGGGTTGTGGACTGTATGTATGGTATTGAATATGTCTTTGTATTGGGATTTGGTTTTGGGTATTGCTTTGGTTTGAAAACCCAGAACATTGTATTAAAATTTTTGGATTTAAAATCTGGTAATAAATTGTTAATAACCTTGTTGGTTTTGATTCGGAGAAAACTGGTATTATGTTGTTCTTGTTTAGGTCAACAAGTATGTTAATGTACTGAGTTGGGTTATTTGATTTAGGAATCTGGGTTGCTGTTTCGTTTTCTCCTCTGTATTGTAGTATCTGTTTCGCCGAATTGGGCAGTTTGTTTCTTGTGTTGGGATAAATTGATTTAGGCTTGTGTGGGTTCTAGCAGCCGAGTGAAATTAGTGTTTATATGCGTTACTGGAATTGACAAGTATGATATTGTAACACACTGATGGATTTGTAAGTTCCCTTCTGTGTTGTTATAATATATAAGGTGTTATGAATGTTTTCATTGGGGTGGGTTGCAAATAATTTGCAGGAAACATGGTACATCACTAGTGGCTGGTTAATACAACAATTAACTAACTGTACTATCACCGACCCAAATATAGGTTACTAATTTGAAGTTAATAGTGCATTGCAAACTAATTAGTATTATGTTAATAAATAAAATTAACAAAAATAATTATTTATTATCACTAATAAAGATAATAAATATCCTAATTATTATTTAATTAATGTTAAATAATAAAGTTAATTAAATAATTATTTATTATCCATAAATAATAAATAAAGATAATAAATATTTAATTATTATTTAATAATAATAATAATTAAATATGAATAAAGTTAATAAAATAATTATTTATTATTTATTAATAAATAATAAATAAAGATAATAAATATTTAATTATTATTTAATAATAATAATAATTAAATATGAATAAAGTTAATAAAATAATTATTTATTATTTATTAATAAATAATAAATAAAGATAATAAATATTTAATTATTATTTAATAATAATAATAATTAAATATGAATAAAGTTAATAAAATAATTATTTATTATTTATTAATAAATAATAAATAAAGATAATAAATATTTAATTATTATTTAATAATAATAATAATTAAATATGAATAAAGTTAATAAAATAATTATTTATTATTTATTAATAAATAATAAATGAAGATAATAAATATTTAATTATTATTTAATAATAATAATAATTAAATATGAATAAAGTTAATAAAATAATTATTTATTATTTATTAATAAATAATAAATAAAGATAATAAATATTTAATTATTATTTAATAATAATAATAATTAAATATGAATAAAGTTAATAAAATAATTATTTATTATTTATTAATAAATAGTAAATAAAGGTACTAAGTATTTAATTATTATAATAATAATTATGTATGAGTAAAGTTATGGAATAATAAGGATGAGAATTACTTAATCGTTGCTGAAATAATGATTAAGCATAAGAGGGATTAATAAGCTGATTTTTATTTTGGTCCTTACTAAATAATGAGGATAAACACTTAAAGATTATTTTATTGTAATTAAATTAGTAACCAACTATTAGTTAGTTGTCATTAAACCATGATGAATTTATTATTCTAATAGTAAATAAAGATTATTGACCCGTATTTAGGGGCAATAAGGGTAATAATCTGAACCTTCGAGAATAGTAATCATGATTAGCTAACAATTATTTTTTTATATAGCTAAAGATCATCAATAAATTTCTGTTTAGCTAATGTTAATTAGTAATTAAATATAGATGATGAATTTTACCTGTTGAGTAAAAGGTATAGTAAGAGGTGCCAATATACAACTGTTAATTGATAAATCGACTTTACCCGATGATAGGTCACTCGAGATCTATTAATTAAAGCTAAGATTTAAATTGTAGCTGAGCAAACAGGCAAGTTCCTAACCCTAAACTTCTTTCATTTTTGCAAGTTCTTCTCACTCAATTTTTGGCATTGAGCAAGCTTTTAAACCTTATGCATTGTTTTAATTCGTGCAAAAAGGTATATATTGTTGCAAGTTATTCTTTAAGCTTGAATCTTATTTCCGAGCACGCTTTAAGTGGTCTAATTACTTTTAAAATTATTCCACATCTGTATATCTATTGACATTCGCACTCGTGCATTTGAAATTCGTATATTTAAATTCAGGAATTTATAAACCATTCATGGTTAAGTCTGAACCCTTGTTCGGTCAGACAATTATGTAAGAATTTATAAAAGCTATCCGAACCAATCAATGGTAAGGATTCTTAGACTGTATGAACACCCCTTTATTTATAGGGGAGTACCCCACGTACCGTATATAAGGTACAAATAGCAGAATTAAGTGTTATGCATATACATAGGGTACGCGAGGCTGATCCCCTCAAGTACGTTATTCTGTAGCCAGTAACCAGAGGGTCAACCAGCTATTGACTCCCCTGGAAGTTATCGTTCAAAGTCTATCTGACTATCAATTGTTCTAAAAGCATTTAATGTCCTTGCTTTTGATTATTCTATTGTTGAAATCCCTTTAATATCCCTTCATCATGATATATCTTTATTGTTGCACTTTAAACTTGCTGGGCAAACTCGTTGCTCATTCTTGCTATATCATGACTTCATTGCAGCTAAACCCGAGACGTCAGGGAAGAACAAAGGAAAAGAAAAGATGAAATGATAGACTTCTCATAGCAGACTTTAGATTCATGTGTTAGTTAATTACTGTTAATGTAATTTAAACCCTGATAGCTGTTTAGGGTATGGATTGTGTAATTGTTTAAGGTTAATCGTATTCTGGGACTAGTAACACCTTGTAATGAACAACGTATGTTTATTTTATTCCGCATTTTAGATACCATATGTTGTTATAGGTGGATGTTTATGTTGGATCGTGATGACCGAATCCGGGTATTTGGAGACCCGAATTTGGGGGCGTCACAGGTTGGTATCAGAGCTGTAGGTTATAAACTTTAGGATCGCGAAACCTAGGTTATAACCTTCATAGTAAACTCGTATTGAGTGTTAGGAGATAAATCGAGGAGATTTAATTATGTGGTTTTGATGAATTGGGGAATTCATCGAGTCAAGTAGTACCCAATGAAATATAACTTCATTTCTTCAATGAATATATTTTATTGCTGTACTAATGTTAATTTTCGGTGTGATTGTAGGATGGCTGACAGGGCAGGGACTAGTGGAACCCGTGAGTAGGAGATATTTACAGACATACCAGTAGTTGCGGAGCAGCTGGTGGGCTATGCTCCTACTGCCCCAGGATTTTTACAGGAGGAGTCCGAGCCGGAGGAGGACTACCTTAGGGAGCTACCAGAGCCGGTAGTAGGAGGGGTTATGAGGTCGGGCAGTCAGGATCCAGAGGCTGAGGAGGAGGACCCCGAGACCGAGGGGGAGGAGCCACCTGCTGATGTTGATGGCATGGGGTCCACTGCCGATGATATTATCGAGGGGTTGACTGACAGAAATGAGGAGCTGGAGGCTCGGATTGCTCATTTGGAGGAGCAAAACCAAACCCATCAGTTTATGGAGGACCAGTACAGAGACTTAGCCTACCAGCTCGAGCATGACTTAGGGGTGGCTAAGGTACAGCTGCAGGGCTACGAGTCCTCAGCACAGCAGGTCGGACCACTGCTACATCAGCTAGTGGCCCGAAACGCTGAGCTGAGAGAGAGGCTGGAGCAGAAAGATCTGCAGATTTCCCATCTGAAGGCCAAACAGGAGGCCATGAGGTTTGAGAGTTGGTTAGAGGTGTCTGAGAGGAGGCGTGTCAGAGAGGCCTGGGTCAGGGAAGCTAGGAGGGCTGATCAGCTAGAGGACCAGCTAGAGGCCAGGGCAGTGAGGATAGAGACCCTGGGGCATGCCTTGGATGCAGCCTACCGTAGGCCCCGGGCTGAGGTGGGGGAATCCAGCCGCTCGGTTCGCCGTAGGATCGGGGACGGAGCATTCTCTTCTGGCCAGCAGGCTCGGATCCGTCATGATGTATAGTGATGGGATAGGATGGTTGTTTAGTTGCTAGTACAGTCAGTCCCACCTTTTGTTATATTAGGGACGTATTCATATTTGTATTGTGAAACATTATATTTGTTTTCTTGTTGGGGTAGTAGTCAAACCTTAATTTTTGTTGCCTTAGGGGATGGGCAGTATCATTCCCCACTTTTTGTTTTAGGGGATGTTTGGTAGGGCATAGTGGCACGTTTATAGAAGTATGCCACAAGTTTGTAACAAACAGTGGTATATCAATATAAATGCAAATGTTTCACTTAAATCAAATGTGTTGATAGATATTTTGCCCTTGATTGCTTATTTTAATAACATGTCATGTAAAATATAAAACTATTGGTAAAAGTCAGCGGATTTTCCTTATCCAAACATGCCACCAAGAGGACGACCACGAAACCGACAGGTTGAAGAATCAGAAAGTGAGGTTGGGAACCAATCCAACCCAATGAGGATGTTCGCGGAGATGCTGGTAGAAGCCATGCAATCAAGGCCGCCACCTGGAGGGACCCAAGCAGCGGCCGGGCCAGTGCATCATCTGGCAAATTTCAAGGATTTCAAATTGGTCGGACCACCTGAGTTCAAGGGAACTCTTAACCCAATTGAAGCGCAGACCTGGATAGAAGAGATAGAGAAGGTCTTTGAGGTAGCACGGGTGGCAGAGGAACAGAAAACAAGTTTTGCTACCTTCATGTTAAAAGGCGAGGCAAACTACTGGTGGAAGGCCAACAGAGGCCGAGTGGAAGAAGGCACTGTCGCTTGGGATCGTTTTAAGGAAATGTTCTTGGAAAATTATTTTCCAGAGAGCATGAAGCAAGAGATGGAGATCAAGTTCCTGGAACTAAAACAAGGGAACATGTCTGTGGCGGAGTACGCAGCTAAGTTTAATGAGTTGGCACGGTTTGCAACTCATCAGGTCAGCACCGAGGAAAGGAAAGCTCGTAGGTTTGAGCAAGGGTTGAAACCATGGTTATACCGTTCTGTCGCGGTATTGAGAATCAGAACATTTGCAGAATTGATGGAGAGGGCAATCATTGCAGAGGGTGGCAGTGAGGCCCTGACCAAATACAACCAAGAGAAGAAGAAAGGACATGAGGGCCCGAAGGCATGGAGCAGCGGGGGCAGCAACCCCAATAAGCGCAAATGGAGTGAGAGCCAATCTTTCGGGAGCAATAAACCCGGAGGAAACCAGTCTGGGGGGAGGCAAAGAAACCAGGCAGGTGCAATAATTGCGGCAAGAATCACACCGGGGAATGTATGAAGGGAAGGAGTGTGTGTTACCGTTGCGGACAGCCGGGGCACATGGCTCCCCAATGTCAGAATAAGCCAAAGGGGGGATGTTTTTCATGTGGAGCACCCGACCACCAGATAAGGGATTGTCCGAAGAAGAAGGGTGACGCCGGGAGTGGCAACAGGAACAACAACAGCGGGAACAATAACCGGCTGAGCTATGGGACACCAGCCAGTCAAGCTAACAGGCCGACAGCCCGCACGTTCAACATGACTGTGCAGGATGCCATGGAATCCAAAGACGTGGTGTCAGGTATCATCCCAATCAATGATATAAATGCATATGTGATATTTGATTCGGGTGCTACTCGCTCTTTTGTTTCCGAAGAATTTGCTAGTCAATTAAATGTACCTTGTGAAAAGTTAGAACACCCTATGAACGTAGAAGTAGCAAACAAGGAAATTATCCCCGTAGAAGGCATTCATAGGAATTGTTGTGCTGAATTGCGAGGATTTAAGCTCAGTGTGGATTTGATACCAATTCGACTGGGAGAGTTTGACGTAATCCTGGGAATGGATTGGCTATCAATCCACGGAGCAGTCATTGATTGTAAGGAAAAGTGTGTACACCTGAAGACTCCTAATAAGTCAAAGGTAGTATTTTACGGCAGTAAGTCACCAAGACAATCTTGTTGTCTTACTATGATGCAGACGAGAAGATTACTTAAGAAAGGTTGCGTGTGTTATTTGGCCTATGTTGTCGATACTCGTCAGGTCGGGGATGAGATGAGTCAAATACCAGTCGTGAGAGATTTCACCGATGTCTTTCCCGAGGAACTTCCGGGACTGCCGCCGGATAGGGAAACCGAGTTCGTTATCGATTTGGCACCGGGAACCGCACCAATATCGAAGCCGTCGTATCGAATGGCACCGGTAGAAATGAAAGAGTTGATGGTGCAACTGCAGGAACTGTTAGATAAGGGTTACATCAGACCAAGCGTGTCCCCATGGGGAGCGCCAGTTCTGTTTGTAAAGAAGAAAGATGGGTCGATGAGACTGTGCATCGACTACCGGGAGTTGAACAAAGTTACGATTAAGAATAGGTATCCGCTTCCTAGGATTGACGATCTGTTTGATCAACTTAAGGGAGCGAAGTACTTTTCAAAGATCGACTTAAGAACAGGCTATCATCAGCTGAAGGTGAGGCAAGAAGATATCCTGAAGACTGCATTCAGAACTCGTTACGGGCACTTCGAGTTTCTGGTAATGTCTTTTGGATTGACGAATGCACCAGCAGCATTCATGGATATGATGAACAGAGTGTTCAAGCAGTACTTGGACAAGTTCGTAGTTGTATTCATCGATGACATTCTGGTGTATTCAAGGACGGAGGAGGAGCATGCTGAACATTTGAAGGTTGTATTAGAAGCTCTCAGGAAGGAGAAGTTGTATGCAAAGTTTTCTAAGTGTGAGTTTTGGTTGAAGAGAGTACAATTTCTGGGTCATGTCATAGACAAGAATGGTGTTTCGGTGGATCCAGTAAAGGTAGAAGCCGTTATCAACTGGGAACAGCCGAAGACGCCGACGGAGATCCGGAGTTTCTTGGGATTAGCGGGATACTATCGGAGATTCATCCAGGATTTTTCAAAGATAGCATCGCCATTAACCAATCTCACCAGGAAAACAGTCAAGTTTGTTTGGTCGGAGAAGTGTGAGGAGAGTTTCATGGAGTTGAAGAAGAGACTCAGCCAAGCACCAGTATTTACCTTACCGGACAACACTGGGGGTTTCGTAGTGTATAGCGATACATCACACAAGGGTCTTGGCTGTGTACTGATGCAACACGGCAAGGTCGTGGCGTACGCATCACGTCAGCTGAAGGATTATGAGAAGGGTTATCCGACTCATGACTTGGAGTTAGCAGCGGTAGTTTTCGCCTTGAAGATTTGGAGGCACTACCTATACGGGGAGAAGTGTGAGATATATACAGATCACAAAAGTCTGAAATATATCTTCACTCAAAAGGAGCTGAACATGAGGCAACGCCGATGGTTAGAATTGATCAAGGACTATGACTGTGAAATTCTGTACCATCCGGGCAAAGCAAATGTAGTGGCTGATGCCTTGAGTAGGAAAGGCAAGGTGAAATTGATGCAGCTGACAGTCCAAGAGGAGTTGATACGGGACTTTGAACGTCTGGAGCTGGAAGTTAGGTATCCAATGGAGGTGGACGAAAAGGTGTTCGCCGTGACGGTAGGTCCAACTCTACTGGATAAGATACAGGAGGCTCAAGAATTTGACGAGGAATGCATTGACATTAAGAAACAGTTATCGGAGGGAAAAGCCTCGAAGTATAAGATTGACAGCACAGGATTGCTGAGATTCGAGGGGAGGGTCTGGATACCCTACGTACCAGACTTAAGGGAAGAGATTTTGCAGGAGGCCCATAATACAAGGTTTTCGGTACATCCAGGAAGCACCAAGATGTATCAAGATCTTCGTCAACATTATTGGTGGCCGCATTTGAAAGGGGAAGTTGCAGAGTTCGTTAGCCGGTGTTTGACCTGTCAACGGATCAAGGCTGAGCACCAACGGCCGAGCGGATTGTTGCAACCCTTGGAGATTCCAGAATGGAAGTGGGAGCACATTACTATGGATTTTGTGGTAGGACTCCCGACAACTCAAAAGGGTCTAGACGCCATCTGGGTGATCGTAGATCGGTTGACCAAGTCTGCCCATTTTCTACCGATCAAGATCAGGTACAAATTGGAACAGCTGGCGAAACTTTACGTAAAGGAAATAGTATCACGTCATGGAGTGCCAGTATCTATCGTGTCTGACAGAGATCCGCGCTTCACGTCAAATTTTTGGAGAAGTCTGCAGGAGAGACTGGGAACACAGTTAAGAATGAGTACGGCATATCATCCCCAGACTGATGGTCAGAGTGAGCGAACAATTCAGACTCTAGAGGATATGCTCCGAGCAGTGGTGATGGACTTAAGTGGAAGCTGGGACGATCATTTACCACTGGTAGAGTTCGCCTACAACAATAGTTACCATGCTAGCATTGGTATGCCACCGTACGAAGCATTATACGGAAGAAAGTGTCGAACACCGTTGTGTTGGGATGAAGTTGGTGAACGGAGGTTGTTGGGACCAGAATTGGTACAACAAACCGTGGAAATCATTAAAGTAATAAGACAACGGTTAGTAGCAGCACAGGACCGCCAGAAGAAGTATGCCGACTTACATCGCCAGAAACGAGACTTTGAAGTTGGAAGTTTTGTGTTTCTGAAGGTATCTCCCTGGAAAGGAAAGATCCGTTTTGGGAAAAAGGGTAAATTGAGCCCTAGGTTCATAGGACCTTTTGAAATATTGAGGAAGATAGGCGAGGTGGCGTATGAGGTAGCATTACCTCCTGAACTTGAGCACATTCACAACGTGTTTCACGTATCAGTGTTGCGCCCGTATAAGCCAGATTACAAACATGTCATCTCCTATGAACCAATTCAAGTTGAAAGGGATTTATCGTACGAGGAGGTTCCTGTTCAAATACTGGATAGGAAAGAGCAGAAGCTAAGGAATAAAATTATTCATTCTGTTAAAGTTCTCTGGAGAAATCACGCGGTGGAAGAAGCCACGTGGGAACTCGAAGAGAAAATGAGAGCGAATTACCCCCAGCTATTCGAGTAACCTTAGATTGAAATTCCGAGGACGGAATTTTTATAAGGGGGAGAGGATGTAATGTCCGGAAAATTTTAAACATTGTATCAAATTTATTTTTATAAATAAATTCATTTTATATAATTTTATAAATTTAATTTGGATCCATGTAAGTAGTATTATTCAAATTTATAAATTAATCCTATCATTTAAGTACAAGAAAATTGTAAAGAAAATTAATAAATAATTTTATTCTACCATTATCGGATTCGAAAGAGAAATTTTTGAAACAATGTTCAAATAATTAATTTATTGAAGTAGTTATTCAAGTTAAATATTAGAATATAACATTATTAATTTATATTTGGATCACCTTCATTTGTATTGGGCCAACTTTCTTTCCTGATTGGATTAAGCGAGTGGGCTGGTCAAGATAAGTAAATTGGGTCATGGTCTTTTATTTGGTTCAAACCGGCCCAACTCCAATTGGGTGAGCCCAATCTAATTACCAGCCGGGTCAACCCATTTCCCTGAGCTGGTTGGATCCATCTCAATTGGGCAACCCACCGGCAATTAAATTGGGGAAAAACCCAACTGGCGAAACAAACGATGATAACCGGCTATTTGGTTTCAATCAACGTTAACCAAGGAAGCCTTTCAACCGATTTGGGGGAAAATCCAATCAGAGGCTCAATTGAGTATTTCAACCGAACAAGAACCCAAACCCCAAATCAAATCCCCAAACCCCCTGTCAAACGGAACCGGTGAAGGAAAAAGGGGGAAATTCGAAGCTCTCAACCCGTCAGCGACTCAATCGGACGGGACGGGGCGAAGGGAGGTCGACCGTTGGACTGACGGAGAAAGCCGTCGACCAATCGGCCATCAAACGGACCAACGGGTTAGGGCGTGCGGCGACGTGACTGGTGGGGGGTTCACCGCTCGAGGGTTTGCCGGCAAATCGCGGCTTGGGTTGATGGGTTGATGGGTTGATATGTGCAATTGACAGCCTACACTTTCTACCGTTGGTTATTGCTCGAGCAGGTGAGGTAATACCCAGCAAATGGGGTAACCAATTCCCTATAAATTGAAGGCCCTAGCTGCCGAAATTCCCCTGTTTTGTGAGTCCCCAATTAGAAGTTAGGGTTCCAAGTTAGAAATAGAGAGTTTAATCAGAGAGGGGGAAACATGGGTAACCAATTTGGGGATTTCGATTTCAGCTCGCTGTGGATGTCCAACTTGATTTCGTATTTCGGTAGGAGGAGAAGAGTCGCAACGCGATCGAGTTCAAGGTATAAAATGGGTTATTCAATCACTGTGATAATTTTGTTTAAGTTTGTGTATGAAATTTTTCCCTTCTCCAGACTCGAATTGGGTTGTGGACTGTATGTATGGTATTGAATATGTCTTTGTATTGGGATTTGGTTTTGGGTATTGCTTTGGTTTGAAAACCCAGAACATTGTATTAAAATTTTTGGATTTAAAATCTGGTAATAAATTGTTAATAACCTTGTTGGTTTTGATTCGGAGAAAACTGGTATTATGTTGTTCTTGTTTAGGTCAACAAGTATGTTAATGTACTGAGTTGGGTTATTTGATTTAGGAAATCTGGGTTGCTGTTTCGTTTTCTCCTCTGTATTGTAGTATCTGTTTCGCCGAATTGGGCAGTTTGTTTCTTGTGTTGGGATAAATTGATTTAGGCTTGTGTGGGTTCTAGCAGCCGAGTGAAATTAGTGTTTATATGCGTTACTGGAATTGACAAGTATGATATTGTAACACACTGATGGATTTGTAAGTTCCCTTCTGTGTTGTTATAATATATAAGGTGTTATGATGTTTTCATTGGGTTGGGTTACAAATAATTTGCAGGAAAACATGGTACATCACTAGTGGCTGGTTAATACAACAATTAACTAACTGTACTATCACCGACCCAAATATAGGTTACTAATTTGAAGTTAATAGTGCATTGCAAACTAATTAGTATTATGTTAATAAATAAAATTAACAAAAATAATTATTTATTATCACTAATAAAGATAATAAATATCCTAATTATTATTTAATTAATGTTAAATAATAAAGTTAATTAAATAATTATTTATTATCCATAAATAATAAATAAAGATAATAAATATTTAATTATTATTTAATAATAATAATAATTAAATATGAATAAAGTTAATAAAAATAATTATTTATTATTTATTAATAAATAATAAATAAAGATAATAAATATTTAATTATTATTTAATAGTAATAATAATTAAATATGAATAAAGTTAATAAAATAATTATTTATTATTTATTAATAAATAATAAATAAAGATAATAAATATTTAATTATTATTTAATAATAATAATAATTAAATATGAATAAAGTTAATAAAATAATTATTTATTATTTATTAATAAATAATAAATGAAGATAATAAATATTTAATTATTATTTAATAATAATAATAATTAAATATGAATAAAAGTTTAAATAAAATAATTATTTATTATTTATTAATAAATAATAAATAAAGATAATAAATATTTAATTATTATTTAATAATAATAATAATTAAATATGAATAAAGTTAATAAAATAATTATTTATTATTTATTAATAAATAGTAAATAAAGGTACTAAGTATTTAATTATTATAATAATAATTATGTATGAGTAAAGTTATGGAATAATAAGGATGAGAATTACTTAATCGTTGCTGAAATAATGATTAAGCATAAGAGGGATTAATAAGCTGATTTTTATTTTGGTCCTTACTAAATAATGAGGATAAACACTTAAAGATTATTTTATTGTAATTAAATAAGTAACCAACTATTAGTTAGTTGTCATTAAACCATGATGAATTTATTATTCTAATAGTAAATAAAGATTATTGACCCGTATTTAGGGGCAATAAGGGTAATAATCTGAACTTTCGAGAATAGTAATCATGATTAGCTAACAATTATTTTTTTATATAGCTAAAGATCATTAATAAATTTCTGTTTAGCTAATGTTAATTAGTAATTAAATATAGATGATGAATTTTACCTGTTGAGTAAAAGGTATAGTAAGAGGTGCCAATATACAACTGTTAATTGATAAATCGACTTTACCCGATGATAGGTCACTCGAGATCTATTAATTAAAGCTAAGATTTAAATTGTAGCTGAGCAAACAGGCAAGTTCCTAACCCTAAACTTCTTTCATTTTTGCAAGTTCTTCTCACTCAATTTTTGGCATTGAGCAAGCTTTTAAACCTTATGCATTGTTTTAATTCGTGCAAAAAAAGGTATATATTGTTGCAAGTTATTCTTTAAGCTTGAATCTTATTTCCGAGCACGCTTTAAGTGGTCTAATTACTTTTAAAATTATTCCACATCTGTATATTTATTGACATTCGCACTCGTGCATTTGAAATTCGTATATTTAAATTCAGGAATTTATAAACCATTCATGGTTAAGTCTGAACCCTTGTTCGGTCAGACAATTATGTAAGAATTTATAAAAGCTATCCGAACCAATCAATGGTAAGGATTCTTAGACTGTATGAACACCCCTTTATTTATAGGGGAGTACCCCACGTACCGTATATAAGGTACAAATAGCAGAATTAAGTGTTATGCATATACATAGGGTACGCGAGGCTGATCCCCTCAAGTACGTTATTCTGTAGCCAGTAACCAGAGGGTCAACCAGCTATTGACTCCCCTGGAAGTTATCGTTCAAAGTCTATCTGACTATCAATTGTTCTAAAAGCATTTAATGTCCTTGCTTTTGATTATTCTATTGTTGAAATCCCTTTAATATCCCTTCATCATGATATATCTTTATTGTTGCACTTTAAACTTGCTGGGCAAACTCGTTGCTCATTCTTGCTATATCATGACTTCATTGCAGCTAAACCCGAGACGTCAGGGAAGAACAAAGGAAAAGAAAAGATGAAATGATAGACTTCTCGTAGCAGACTTTAGATTCATGTGTTAGTTAATTACTGTTAATGTAATTTAAACCCTGATAGCTGTTTAGGGTATGGATTGTGTAATTGTTTAAGGTTAATCGTATTCTGGGACTAGTAACACCTTGTAATGAACAACGTATGTTTATTTTATTCCGCATTTTAGATACCATATGTTGTTATAGGTGGATGTTTATGTTGGATCGTGATGACCGGATCCGGGTATTTGGAGACCCGAATTTGGGGGCGTCACATTAGCCCACCACAGGCTCACCTAAAAGGTCATGACTGAAGGTACTATTGATAGTAACTCAATTCCTTATATACAGACAAACTTTTTCCTTATCTTTCGATGTAGGACAAGGGTGGTACACTTACACTTAAAATCTTCTACAGTCTTAGTAGAACGCCAACCTGCAACAACTTTCTCAAAGGCAATAAAAAATTTTGTGAGTGAAGTAGTTTTGTTTGCGATCCCCCCCAAAACATGATTGGTACTTTCACTCCTCTGGGTTGATAAAATGCCACCAGAAAATACATCATTAGAGAAAGCAATACTCCACTTGCTACGTAAACCATACAACTGTTGCAACCACTTATGCTCTCGAAGATTGAATTCATCCAACATTTTGTCCCATGCAAGCTTAAACTCACTTGCTGATTCACAACCATACAAACATTTTTTGAACAATTTCTGAAACTCAGGATTTGTATTCAAACAACCCAAATGAGATGGAAAATGCTTTGAAATGTGCCACATACATAAACGATGGCGAGTGTTGGGAAAAACAATTCCTATCGCATTAGACATTGCTTGATCTTGATCAGTAAATATGGTTTTTGGTGTCTTTCCTCCCATAGAATCCAAAAATGACTTGAAAAGCCAAACAAAAGAATTTGCAGTTTCATCCAATAAAAATGCACATCCAAACATAACATTCTGTCGATGATGATTCACACCAATAAATGGAGCACACACTAAGTTGTATTTGTTTGTTCTATATGTTGTGTCAAAAATAACAACATCTCCAAAAAAATTATAATCAACAGATGATTTTTCGTCTCTCCAAAAAAAATTTGTCAATCTGTTCTCTTGATCAACTTGAACATCATAAGTAAACATTGAATCTTCCATTTCTTGTTTCTTAAAATAATTAATTAAGCTTTTTTGCATCACCTGCTTCAATCATCATCATCTTTTCCTTATTTACAAAATTGTAGCAATCTCTCTTAATAAATCCAATATTTTCATTGCCCCCTGCTTCTCCCGACATATAAGAAAAAACATCTCTGGTCTTTATACCGGCATTGACCATTGAACGAATAACACTAGCTTTCGGTGAAGTTATCGCTCTATTAGACCTTAATAGGTAGGCCTTAGAAGGTGAAGCAAGTTCATGATTATGCTCTAAAAAGAAGTGTGTCACAACCCATAAACCATCTTTAACTGTAAATTTAATCATCGCTTTACAATCACTTTTTGTTTCAAATCTCTTATGAAAAACTTCTGTTGATGAAGGATCCATTTCGTTTTTGAAACCCGCCTTAGAACATCGAAATTCCTTTTGACGAAGTTCTTGGGTCTTTGACTTTCCACCGACCTATCTAGCTTTTGAGCGTCTAATACTAAAACCAATTTTGATAGCATAATCATTGTACAATTTATATGTTTCTTCTTCAGAATTAGCTACTCTTCCCATTAAATTTTCACTGTCAGACTGAAATCGACTTATAAAATTCTCTTCTGTAATTTTTTCAGTGGCATCATTGTCTTCTAAACAATCAGCTAGAACAAACAAATATTAAAAATTAATTGTTTGCTTAAATTAGCCAATCAAACTAAAGAATAAAATATATATAAAAAAATCATGTATGTGTACCTTGAATATTTGGACCGTTCATAGCCTCCATTTTGTTTTCTCTTTTCTAATTAGTCTTCAATTTTACCTGTGAAGCAAATGAATAGCAACAACAAAGATCAAACAAGAATTATCAAAGCGAAAAAGAGGAAGACGTTGGATTTCCAACATATGTAAGACGTTGGATTTCCCAAAAATTCTCATATGGAGAATGAAAGCCAAAACGAAAAAGAGGAAGAAAAAAAATTATAACCTGTTAAATGATTCCAGCATATGCATGTATTAATGGGTTTTGGAATGATCCAGGTTAAAAACGAGAAGAACCAAAGGACGCACAGTGCAACAATTCTTCTTGGAAATTTTAATTAGGTTTTTAATCATTTAATGGTTTGTTTGGTTTTGAGAGAGACCGACTGGCGTTTGTTTTGTTTTGTTGTTTTTTAATCATTTAATGAGGTTGTACACGTGTCGAAAATGTATAGGGAAGTCGTCATTGCTAAATATAAGCCAACTTCAACAGTTATAGTTGTAGAACGATGGTCATATATTGCAATTGGAAAGATTCATGTTTCAAAGGAAAAACATGATGAACTAGAATCTATCACGATTAGAGAATATCAAGTTATTTGATGAGTCGATCCAAGAGAGAATTGTAAATTTAGCACAACTCACAAATATAAATATTACATAATTCGTTGTTGAATTTTCTTCAATAAAGTAGGGATGGATGATGCATGAAAAAAATATCATTGAAGATATATTTAGTTTAATTTATATTTGTGGGATGTATGAAAAAATAATCTAGTATTAATTATTTTTTGGGTCATTTATGTTTTGGTCTTAATTTTTGAGTTTATTGAATTTTATTTATTTTTAGGGTTTAGAGGTAATATATTGGATTTTATTTATTTTTAGGGTTTAGAGGTAATTTATTGGATTTTATTTATTTTTGAACAAAGTTAAAGTTTAATTTTGTCAACAAATTTTTATAATATCTAATTGGACATTGTATTAAATAGTCCCCCTTCCAAGTTATTTTATTATTCCGGGATTAATAGTTTCAAGTCTATTTTTAAAAACAAACAAGAGATTTAAGATTAATAGTTCAATTTCAAGTATATTCCTTGCAAACAAACATAGCCTAACGGTTTTATAATTGAGGAGCTCTTTTTATTATTCAAACTTTATCAATATATTGTGGTTGTCTCGTTAGTATTTATCCTACTTTGTGAATTCTTGTGATTGCAAGATTATAAACATTCAATTACTGTGAGTTTATGATTGTTATAACCTATCACTATCACACACATTATATTTTTTCACATGTTTATATTCAATTTTTAGTACTAAAGTACTATTGTATATCCTAGCATCATATTTTCTCAATTAAAAATAACTAAAATTATCAAACATTAAAATAAATAAAAAATTTAGTAATCTTACAAGGAAAAAATATTTCCGCACAAAAAAAGAAATTTATTTTTTTAAACAAAAATATACTATTATAAAAATTTAAATTAACAAAACACGAGAATAATATTATAAAATATATGAAAAGAAGTAAACTATTAACTAAAACATATGGATCAGTGAATGGAACAGAAGTGTTGGTAGGCGTTCTGGTTAGGCGTTCTGGTTAGCGTTTGCTTGGGACTGAATGTGCCTCTGAATCATCGTTTACGGTCGGAATGTCGTCGTGTCCTGCGAGGATGACTCCCGGAGAGGTTCTTCAAGCGGCCATTCCTCCGCCGTCTCCCGCGAAGCACATCAAAGCTGGAGCCATGGAGCCTGATCAGTTGCAACTTCGGCGAAGACCCGAACGACAAGAGAGTTCGGAGATTTCCGAAACCCTAACCCGATTCCGCCGAACGAAGAGACCCAATTTGAATGGTATGGTGACTTTTCCCCATTTTTTGATAGCGCATGAACCCCTAATTTGGTATTCAATTAAAACTTATATATTCTCAATTCATATCTTATTTTCGTTGATATTTCCGTGATTGTGTGATTGTTGATGGTGTTTAATGTTGACACCCGAACGACAAGATCCAATTTGATTGTTGATGGTGGGGGAAGATGGTGATGAACAAGTGGGTGGGTAGGGGAACATGTGCCCAACACATGATTAGGGTTTATTTGTTAATATAGATTTTATAAAATTTATTTTCCAAGGTGTTATTTGCAAAAATTAATGTTAAAAAATCCTTTTTATCCACCTCATAGGACACATGTATGCCAGCTCAATATTGGTTAACCATGGTTGACCTCTGCTTGGTTTAAAGGAAATTTTTTGTCCAATTATTAGAGTTATTAAAAGGTTTTTGTTGGAAAAAAAAAACTCGGGTTAAACTGAAAAAAATATAAAGTTGAGGAGTTTTTTAGGTCAGCAAGTCTAACTCATTCTACCCTTACACAGTAATACACTTCCTCCACTCTGAAATGTAAGATTAACTTACATTTTTTTAGTCAATATGAGAAAATTTTAAATTCAAAGTTGACTATTCTGTCAAATCTACGGTCAGTTTGCACTTACATGCAGGCTACATCGCTTATTGCAAGGTCATTTCTAGATGTTTTTGCCAAGAATAAGAATCCCAACATAAAAGTTAGAAAGCTATTATGACTTACGAGCCTTGTTGACCAAAGAAGATCCTTCTCCTTCCCTTTTTTCGGAAGAAAAAAAGGATCCGAACAAAATCGCGATAGAATAACATCAGCTATACTGTTTACTGGTAAACTTTGAATATTAGATTGACTTTGAATAGCAGATCTTATATATGTCATGTAATTAAATTAATGCAACCATTCAAGTCATCTTTTCTTTATGCATATTATTCTGAATTTGCAACTATTTTAATTCCTCTCATTGTTTACCCATACCTTTTTTAGTGCCTAATTGAATGTGTAAATATTGCTGTTCTATAATTGTTTCATGTCAAATTTTTACTTTAAATGTTCCCATTATCTCATCTCAGAAGTCTAGGTACCATACTCTTGCTAATTAGGAATGTCATTAGTTGTGTTTGTTTATTAATGTTTAATACTCTATCCGTTTCACAAAAAAACAAAAGAAGTCTCATTTATAAACTTTGCAAACTTTAAGAATATCATTTTATTCCATATTAACCCTAAAATTATAAAGGTAACTAAACTAGGACATTGTGTCATTTTATACTACATTCACAAAAAGATTACTATTTTGTAGAACAACAAAATTTGATGAATTAAACTCTTTTTTTGAAACAATGAGAATATAAAGTATTATAGTTTATTGGTTTATTGAAAGATCCTTTTACAGAACAATGTAGTGGGCCAAACATATTTTATTTAAATAACTTTGTGCTTAAGTGTATTGTTTGGAACATAACAAAACTATGTTTAGCTGTAGAGTTTTTTTTTATACTAGAAAGCTCATTCAAAAGAAGTTAAAGTATCATGTTTTTGGAACTACTTTTGTATAAAAACTTAAACATATATCAAAATATCTCTATAAATTATTTACCAAATATTCCCTCTGTTTTAAAATTAGAGATACAATTTGACTAATGTTATAATGTTATAATAACTAAATCATATAATGATTGTAACTCATGATATAATTTCTTTATTCTTTTCTAACTCATATATATATATATATATATATATATATAAGCCTTGTGCCTTGCAACTGCTTGATATGCTTTAAAGTTAAAATATATCTTGCTTGATAGACTGAAAGAACATGAAAATTTATATGCTACCAGAGTGAGGGGGAGAGCAGAGAAGCCAATATATAGTAACTATCACCGGGGTGTGGAGGCGTGTGATGTCTCCACTCTCGGTGGTGTTTCATTCACATTCATTATCTCTCCTATTTGTTCTACCCCAAACACCCCAAAACACCCCCAAACACCTAAATAACCATTTTCTTTTACAACTATGATCTCCATCTCAGGCCCAATTTTCTCTCACAAACCTTAAATCTGAACCCACAAATCCTTCAATTACCGTCAAATCTCAGCCTCAATCTTTTTATCTATCACCAAAAAAAATGCTTCCAAGTGTTCTAGAGATCCTGGTGACGCTCATATTTTGTCTCATAAATACCATCCTTTTCAGATCCGGATTTTTAGATTGCATTTTGTCTATTGAGTTTTAGACCGATTTTGATCGAGTCTTGGGAGAAGCAGTATCAAGTATTCAGGGGTGACCCATTAATTTTTTCCCTCAAGGGACGATGAGCTTGGAATCAAAATGGGGGCTCCATTAAATTTGTGTTCCTTCTCAAATAAAGCACCACCAGGCTTCCCACTTCCCATTTACAAGATGACTGGTGGAGGATTAGTTGAAATGAAGGAAATTTGGATGGAAAGGATGAAGTAGAGGCATTTAGAAAAAGTATAAATCAAGGTAAGCAAACAATTTTTGTGGGAAATTTATCTTGGAATACAATTGTTTAAATTTTGAAAAATTGGTTTATAAGATTTGGGAATATTATTGGAATCAAAATGTACAAAAGTAAAAAGAATTTTTTTTTCATAAGATACGCTTTCCTTAATTTTGATACGGAGGAGGATGCGGAGGAGCAAGAAAGAGGATGAATATTTGTTGGATTATGAACAAAAGAGTAAGGGTATGTTAGGGAATCACGCAAAAGCACACAACCAAAGTTTCCTTATGTTATTAGACCTCTAGTTAGATCAGTGTCCAAGAGATAAGAAGTTTAGATAACCATGACTTAGATTAGTATTATCCTTTTGTATTTATCTACTCTACTATCATCAGCTATATATACCATGTAATGCTCATGTATCGATGGCTTGGGTAATAATAAAATTCTTGTGTTTCATTATGGTATCAGAGCCTTCACGGCTTAACGACCAATAATTTTTTTTTCCTACTCCTTCCTTGTTCAGTGTTCCATCAATAAATCCTTCTGCTGCATATTTAGTCTTCTATTTTTATTTTGATCCTTAAATTTTATCTTCGGATTACTCCATGGCAAAAAATCAATTCTTTCCATACTCAGATTTTGATTCCTCTCCATATGATCTAGAATTATGGCTAAATCCTAGAGATGCTTCTATTGAAACCTTCTCAAAAGTTTCTTCTTATTCTGATTATCCTAGCGACCTTATATATGATGATGACAAGTCCTTTTCCAATCTTGAAATATCAAACTGGTACGTCAATGATCTCATTGATCAACTTCAATCTCTTCGCAAACTTCCAAATCAGTCGATTAAAAGTTACTTTGCTGAAGCCAAGTCCCTTCTTCACGCTCTTCAAAAGCTGGGCGTTCAATACCCGAGTCAGAATTTACAGATTGCCTTGTTGATGGCCTTGATGATGCCTTTCATAGTGCCATTCAATATTATCTGTTGATGAATCTTTCTCTCGACTCCTTAGTTAATCTTCTTATTGGGCATGAAACCATGCCGAAAAAATTCGATCCCTTTTATGGCTCTAATTCCATCAATCCATATGGTATTTCTTCCTCTAAAATCTTAAGTTCTACTGGGCTAAATACCCCTTCTTCAGTAGGTGGTTCTACATAATTTGTTCGAGTTATTGATGATTTTGGTTATAATACAAAGGAGTGCTTATTAGATTCTGACATATTTGGAGATGTATCTGATTATGCAAGCTCCATCAGTGAGAAAAGCAATGATGAAGTATATTACAGTATTAACGATCATTCAAGCCGGTTGCCACCAAATGAAGTTCGTGAACAAAATTTAGTTTTTCATGGTGAACGTACTACTCAGAATGGGTTCAACAATAAACTTGCACCTTACATCATTGAAGAAGCAACTTTACCTAAGGATTCATATTCAACTGAGGTGCCTACTCCGCAACAAGTTTTCCTTGTTAACGACTCTCTGAAGTTTCATTTTTCTTCTCTGGATCTCTTAAATTTCCAACTTGGGCCTCAAGGACACTCTAATGATAATTCTTTTCTCGTGGTACCATCAAATTGCCAACTTTCCAAATCTGAAATATTAACCTCATTCTTCACTCACATTCATGGCTGCACTCATCCACTTCTGGATGTCTTCCAAAATTCATATTTGGTTTATTCAGAATATGCAAAACTGTCAAAAGGTGGGACAACTATTTCTAAGCATTTTTTGGATATAGTCACCAATTTACATTGGTTTGGCTTGGGTGTTCAAGATATGGAAAGCCAATTAATTGAAATGTTTCAAAAGCAACTTCTTGGTGGAGATTTAAGGGTAATTCATTTTGGGACAGCCACATTGAAGGATGCTACATCAGAAGTCATACAAGACTGGGAGAACAATATGGGATCAACCCACTACATATTGGGATTTCCTGCTGGGTCACATCATCTTTATGTCATGATAGTCAGGGAGTGTCATACTATACTTAGCAAGATAACATGGAATGCTATTATGCCTTATGCTCAACGACTGTTATTATCATATCCTCATTACATGATTAAATCAAGATGGTCGTGTGTCTTTATTTTTGATCGAGGAAAATTTAGTTTTCAAACTAAAGTGTTTCCCAAAACTCCTTTAGTTTGCGGGGGAATGTTAGGGAATCATGCAAAAGCACACAACCAAAGTTTCCTTATGTTATGACCTCTAGTTAGATCACTCTCCAAGAGATAAGAAGTTTAGATAACCATGACTTAGGGGGTGTTTGATAAAAACTGAATGAATCTGAATCTGAATGAAAAAAGTTGTTTGATAATTGACTTGTCTGAAACATCTGAATGACAGAATTTTATTATTTTACCCCTCTAACAAAATTTAAAATTGTTGTAAAATTATTTAATATTACTTAATATAATAGTTAATATTTTTTTTAAAAAAATTAATTTTTAAATTTTTTTTTTTACTCATTCAGCTGCTCATTCAGCCATTCAGCCAAAAAAATCTGACTTAGCCATTCAGTTCAACCATCTGACCGATTCAGCCATTCAGACCAAAACAAACGCACTTACCGATTCAGCCATTCAACTCCATTCAGCTCTAAACAAACACCCCCTTAGATTATTATTATCCTTTTGTATTTATCTATTCTACTATCATCAGCTATATATACCATGTAATGCTCATGCTATTATGCCTTATGCTCAACGACTGTTATTATCATATCCTCATTACATGATTAAATCAAGATGGTCGTGTGTCTTTATTTTTGATCGAGGAAAATTTAGTTTTCAAACTAAAGTGTTTCCCAAAACACCTTTCGTTTGCGGGGGAATGTTAGGGAATCATGCAAAAGCACACAACCAAAGTTTCCTTATGTTATGACCTCTAGCTAGATCAGTCTCCAAGAGATAAGAAGTTTAGATAACCATGACTTAAATTATTATTATCCTTTTGTATTTATCTACTCTACTATCATCAGCTATATATACCATGTAATGCTCATGTATCAATAGCTTGGATAATAATAAAATTCTCGTGTTTCATTAGGGTAGAACCTGCTAGAAGAGAGTTGTGGTTAGAGGAAGAGATGGTAATCAAAAATTCAGGGTCTTTGATAAAGGTTGGAGGGATATCAAAAAATCGATAAGGTTAAGAACGACCATAGATAATAAGTGTTTTGAATGAGGAGGCTGCCAAAGGATCAGACAGAAATTGGATATTGTTATAAAAAATACAGAAATCTAGAAGGAAATCAAAAGGAAGATGGAATATAGAGAATTAAAAATTACAAAGATGATCAGATGGTACTTTCAAGGGGTAATTGTAGTTTGTGCAAATGATCGATGAAGAGTCACAAAAGATGAATAAGAGAAAAGGGAGCATTTTCAGATGATTTTGTGAAGATACTGAATATGGGAAGGAAGAAGTAGATGAGTACAGAAAATTTTGGTACAAAAAAAATATTAAAAAATAATTAAAACCGGTTCACTGGGTCAACTTAACCGGTTTTACCGGTTGAACCACCGGTTTGAACATCGACCGGTGGTCAACTGGTTCTACCGGGTTTTGACCAAAGCTGGTTAATTGGTTCAATCCGGACCGGAGTGCCGATCGGTTCCGGTTTTAACCGGTTCAACCGTCGGTCCGGTCCGGGTTTAACAACCTTGCTTTAGATAAATTCTGTAAGGTCAATCTTAGATACCTTTTACTATCTCTCTATATATATATATGTATATGTATGCGTGTGTGTACCAATGAGGAATAAGCACTATGTGGTGTGTGTGTATTGAGTCTCAAGTCTTTACTTGTCCAATGTGGAACATTTATATCTTTTACATGAACACAATATCTAGAATCCAAATTTCGTTAAGTTGGCATCAACTTACCACTTTTCAAGCCTATAGAATTGAAGTGCATTTTGTATATCAAGAAAGTTGCACTAACTACAACAAGAAAGAGTTACAATTCTTGCAACTCTGTTGTTATACAAAATGCAACTCATTTCTATAGACTTCAAAAATAGTCTTGGCATGCCAACTTCATGGAATTTGAATGCATGTGCTCTACTCGAACTATAGTAAGATATATGATATGTGTCTCGAATTCTTGTTTGGGAGCAGGCTTTTGACTCGACTTGAAACTTTTTATGCGGTGACCAGAAGGGAAAGAAATATGAGATTTAGTGGTGGTAGTGAAGAACTGAGGTCGAGGTATAGACCTATATATTTGTTAAGATTTTTAAGCCAGTTATGTTTTTAGCCCGACTATATATTTATTATTATAGCCAAGGTTTTCAGAATTCTTTTATTTTTCAGTTTTAACCTTTTTTAATAGAGATTCACAACTTGTATTTCATACTTTGATATAGTGATATCTTCTTTTTCTTGGCCGTTTTTTCTGATTTGGGGTTTTCATGTAAATCTTGTATTATTATCTATTTTTCGTTGTTGCTTTTCTGTGTTTACCATAATTTGTTCTAACAATATTTAAAATAAAAATAAAATAATAATGCTGTTATAGGTTTTTTAGAAAGGTTCGCCATTGGTCCTTGAGATTTCAATCGCAATTGAAAGACTAAGGGGGTGTTTGATAAAAACTGAATGAATCTGAATCTGAATGAAAAAAGCTGTTTGATAATTGATATGTCTGAAACATCTGAATGACAGAATTTTATTATTTTACCCCTCTGAAAAAATTCAAAATTATTATAAATTTATTTAATATTACTTAATATAATAGTTAATATTTATTTTTAAATTTTTATTTTTTTTAAAAAATTTTTTACTCATTCAGCTGTTCATTCAGCCATTCAGCTAAAAAAATCTGACTTAGGGGGTGTTTGATAAAAATTGAATGAATCTGAATCTGAATCTGAATGAGCTGAATCTGAATCTGAATCTGAATGAGCTGAATCTGAATGAAAAAAGCTGTTTGATAATTGACATATCTTAAAGATCTGAATGACATATTTTTAATATTTTACCCCTCTGAAAAAATTCAAAGTTGTTGTAAATTTATTTAATATTACATAATATAATAGTTAATATTTTATTTTTATTTTTTTAGTTTTTTTTTTATTTTTTTACTTCATTCAGCCAACCATTCAGCCATTCAGACCAAAAATAAAAACTTAACCATTCAGCCAAAGCATCTGACCGATTCAGCCATTCAGACGATTTTTTTCCAAAACAAACGCACTTAATGATTCAGCCACTTACCGATTCAGCCATTCAGACCCATTAAGTTCTAATCAAACAGGCCCTTAGCTATTCGGCTCAATCATCTGACCGATTCAGCCATTCAGACCAAAACAAACGCACTGACCGATTCAGCCATTCAGCCATTCAGCCATTCGGCTCCATTCAGCTCTAAACAAACACCCCTTAAGAGAAGATGGAACGCTACTTACATTGGAGAAAAAATGGTTTAAGAAGAGTTCGTTGATGGACCAGGACTCTGCAGGGTCTGGGACGTCCACACCGAAAACTCTGAGCGAGCTTTCGTGGTCTATTTCTTGTTATTGGGTCGCTGTGGCATTAGCCCTACTCATATTCTTGGTTCACTTGGTTTATGTGAAATTATTGCTTGTGAACAATTTCATCTTCACAAAATTAGCTGGAGGAAAATTGGTTATGATAATGAGGTACATCTATCCTAGGAATGTCAATGTGGTTGAAGAGATTAATCCACGTAAAAGTTTTGTTTGTTATTTAATTGAAATTTGAGACAGCCAAGTAATATTACTAAAGTTATTGGAATTATAGAAATGATGTACAAGAATAGATAATTATATGTTCATTAGTGCAGAATTCACTTTCTCTCAGTTACATGTTTACAGGTCTCATTTTCTCCTCAGTTTCATGTATCAAAATGTTAAGATGGATATTATAAAATACTTTGTCAGATCTTTGGTGGAGTGTGTGATAACCCTGATTTTTTTTTTAGAAAAATATTTTAATAGAATTAAATTAAGAATTTAATAAATAAAATTCTCATTATGAGATGTGTCGGGTTTTTTATGTATATATATATATATGTTATATATATTTATGTGATTTATGAGATGAATTTAATATATAATAATTAATTTAACTATTAAAGTTAATGGTTTAAATTAACTATGAAATGAAATAAGGAAGCTAAGAAGATTAATTAATTTATATAATTGATGATAAGATAAAATTATATTATAAGTTAATATAATTTGAACAATATGCCTTGTGTGGCAAACGGTTAAATTATGACGAATTAAATTTTATATACGAGTTAATTAATTTTGTTATTTAAAATTAGTGAATTAATGTATGCAAGTATTTTATGAGAGTTAATTAAACTCATTTTAAATATATAGCGCATATAAATGTCATATATTGATTATGCTGGCTTAATATATCATATCAAATTGATATTATTAAATATCAACTGATGTTCAAATAATATATAATTGCATAAAATCGTTGTATATATAAATACAACCTTTGATAAAGACAAAACTCTATAATTTGGACATATTTTCTCTCCTCATTTCCGTAATATCAGGGGAGTCTGCACCACAAAGGTCATAATTTTTGTCCATAATTGAAGCAAACAGGAAGCACATGTTGCAACATGTGAGTTAACAATTGAAAGTAGCTTGGTGGACAACCCCACTTGGAATAAGAAATTAAGCACCCCTACTCTATATAAAAATCTCATGCAATATTAATTAACTCAATATCTTTATAGTGGCGGGCATATGAAGCAAATGTTAGGCAAATGAGTTTTAAGTGGGAAACAAATTAAAGGAATAAAAAAAGCCCCACTTGAACAAAAAGAAAACACCCGTGCATAAACAGGGTTCACCTCACTAGCCTCCAAAGTGGGAATTAATTAAATTTATTATATTACATATAAATGTAATATATTTACAAAATGGCTTAATATATTATGCCAATGAATATAAGATAAAAATGGAATGAGATAAATAGTTCATTATTTGAAAATTAGTGAACTAATATATTTGTTAATTGAATAAAGAAAGTTTTGTTCTTTTAATTAATTGATAATGGGAATTATGTTACTAAATGTAACATATAGTGTCATAATATTATACCAAATGAAAGTGAATTAAAACTACAAGATAAATGACCAATATATATGAATATTAGTGATAAATTGGTAAATTAAAGTAATATTTAATTTAAGATGGACTTTATAGGTTAAATAAATTGTTTTGAAACAATTTATGGAAGGAAGAAAGAAAATTTAGTACATTGTGCAATCTTGATGAGTTACTAATGGAATAAATATTAGTTATTCCAATTAATTGATTCGTTACATAAAAAGTGTTAAATTAATTATGGATTAATTCCATAATTAGTGAAATGATTTTTTTACATAATTATAATTGTATAAATTATCAAATGATAATTTATTGAAATTACATATAAAATGTAAGATAAAATAATGTAATATAATGCATGTAAATATTTTATGTATGGTAGGAAAAGGAATTAAAACATAAGTGCTGACTGCTGAGCATGGAAGGTGATATAATGTAATATAGTATACATGATGTAAAGATTAAGGTCATATATATATATATATATATATATATATGGTTCGGATCTTAAACTCACCCTTATCCGGCTCACCCCAAGCTCATCCCCCTTTAGCGACGGACTCGGCGACGGTCTCGGCGACGGTTTGGTTATACAACCGTCGTCTATACTTTTAGCGACGGACAACATATAGCGTCGCTAAAAGTATAGACGACGGTTGTATGACCGTCGCCGGGTCCGTCGCTAAAGGGGGTGAGTTTGGGATGAACCGGATAAGGGTGAGCTTAAGAAATGTATAATATATATATATATATATATATATATATATGGGTACCAATCTACAGCAAACGGTTGCTGTGGCAACCAATTTTGTCCTTGGCGCTACAGGCTGTAGCGACAGTAGTGTTTGCTTTGTTGGCTTATCTGCCGCTACAGGCTGTAGCAGGGAAGGATTTTTTTTTTTTTTTTTTTTTACAGCAAAGGTAAATTGGCTTACAATAGGTATCAGTTTTTTGGTCTCCTAATCTTTATGTACTTCTATACCCAACCCAACTGTCATTTATTATCATAAAGTATATTATAAAAATATACAAAATTTTAATTTCCTCCAATATATTAAAAACTTATAGATATATTTTATTTTTAAGTTAATTTATGAAATACTAAAATATAAAATATTAAAAGTAACAAATATAATAATAAATAGTATATATTAATATTATACTATTTTATATTTTAGTATTTCATAAATTAACTCAAAAAAAATATATCTATAAGTTTTTAATATATTGGAGGAAATTAAAATTTTGTATATTTTTATAAAAAACTTTATGATAATAAATAACAGTTGAGTTGAGTATGAAAGTACATAAAGATTAGGAGACTAAAAAACTGATACCTATTGTAAGCCAATTTACCTTTGCCGTAAAAAAAAAAAAAAAATTCTCCCTGCCGCTACAGCCTGTAGTGGCAGATAAGCCAACAAAAGCCAAACACTGCTGCCGCTACAGCCTGTAGCGGCAAGGACAAAATTGATTACCGCACTAACCGTTTGCTGTGGATTGGTACCCTATATATATATATATATCATGTGGTCATACTGTTTTTTTTAATGTGCTGAGTCACCTTGGCATAGCAGGAGGTGTTTAAAAGTGCACTAAAATGTTCAAATATATTTAACTGCAACATCTGGATTGAAAATGATATTTTTCTGAATCCATGTGCTGTTATAGGGTCCTGTATTATGCTCTACTTCAATTTACTTAAAATAAATTTTCTCTTATTGCGTAAATTTTTATATATATAAGGTTGGCTTTTTGCATTTTTTTTTACCATAATAACCTCCGACAAATAAAAGAATTCCTTTTATGGTGTACATGTGAAACACATTTTCTTAATTGTAATGAAAGAGGAATTTTTTTTTGTTTTTAGTATAAAAGTGAAATGTCAGTCCTTATGGTCCCCAAAACAGGGATTTATTGAATTACGGACGATGTGTTTCCATTCTCACCATATATAATTAAAATAATGATGACTAATGTTGTGTTTGGTTGGTGGGAATGAAATGAAATGATTATTTCTTTTGGAATGACTAAAAACATGTTTGGTTAGTCAGTTGGAATGAGCATTCCATTCCTTTAGTTATTCTATCCCTATATGAAATATTATTTTTCATTCCTTCCTAAATAGGTGGGTTTATTTCATTCTCTCCCGCTTCGTTCATTTTTCACCCGACTTTGGGCCTGTTCGGGAATGACTTATTTTAAAATGACTTATAAGTTAAAATATAAGTTGACTTATTATTCAAACAGTTTATTGGTAAACAACTTATTTAAACAACTTATTATTGGTAAATAACTTATTTAAAAAGCTTATTATTGGTAAAATATAGTATTTTATACCTTTAGAACGTAAATTTTCCTTGGCAAACCCCAAAAGTGCATGTAGTAGTTAAAAAATATAAATATATCTCATACAATTTCTATTTTCTTAGTTCATATATAATGTTTGTGTTTGTCGTTTAAAGAATAACTCGAAGAGGTTAATATGTTTTATTTAAAAATGAATTTCCTAGAAGTGAATATTAATCATGTAAATTGTTGAGACATTTATTTTTGTTTTTCATTTTCATTTTGTAATTATGAATTCGGAATTTTGAAATTTTGGAGGAAATTAAAGTTGACGAGTGTCAAGTCACCCGATGCGATAATGAAAACAAGGTAGTTTTTTTGTCTAATGCACCCCAACTAAGAAAGGGGATAAAATGAGGGGAACGAGATAAATTTAGAAGGATGATAGAGGATTTTCTAAGTCGAAAAAAATGAATCTCATATAGTATTTTACGGCAAACCCCCAAAGGAACATGTAATGGTTAAAAGATATGAATATATCTCATACAATTTCTATTTTGTTAGTTCATATACAATGTTTGTGCTTGTTGTTTATAAGAATAACTCGGAGCAAGGTTAATAGGTTTTATTTAAAAATGAATTTCCTAGAAGTGAATATTAGTCATGCAAATTGTTGAAACATTTACTTTTCTTTTTCATTTTCATTTTGTAATTATGAATTCGAAAATTTAAAATTTTGGAGGAAATTAAAGTTAATGAGTGTTAAGTCACCCAATTTATTATTGGATGTAATAATGAAAACAAGGTAGAACGAGATAAATTTACAAGGATGATGAAGGATTTTTTGAGTTGAAAAAAATGAATCTCATACTGTATTTTATACTTTTAGAACGTAATTTTTTTTGGCTAATCCCCAAAAGTGCATGTAGTGGTTAAAAGATAGAGAATTGATATTTTTGTAAATAAAAATGTTAGTTTCATACTCTCTTACATAAAAGTGAATTTTATTTACTATTTATGTGAAGAAAAATTTGTAAAATTATCCAATTTATTTGTAAGAATATCAAGTTTCAAAAAAGATTGTACCTTAGAGCATCAAGTATTAGGTTGGCTTTTTGCATTTTTTTTTTACCATAATAACCTCCGACAAATAAAAGAATTCCTTTTATTGTGAACATGTGAAACACATTTTCTTAATTGTAATGAAAAAGGAATTTTTTTTTTGTTTTTAGTATAAAAGTGAAATGTCTGCCTTATGGTCCCCAAAACAGGGATTTATTGAATTACGGACAATGTGTGTCCATTCTCACCATATATAATTAAAATAATGATGACTAAATGTTCAAATATATTTAACTGCAACATCTGGATTGAAAATGATATTTTTCTGAATCCATGTGCTGTTATAGGGTCCTGTATTATGCTCTACTTCAATTTACTTAAAATAAATTTTCTCTTATTGCATAAATTTTTATATATATAAGGTTGGCTTTTTGCATTTTTTTTTACCATAATAACCTCCGACAAATAAAAGAATTCCTTTTATGGTGTACATGTGAAACACATTTTCTTAATTGTAATGAAAGAGGAATTTTTTTTTGTTTTTAGTATAAAAGTGAAATGTAAGTCCTTATGGTCCCCAAAACAGGGATTTATTGAATTACGGACGATGTGTTTCCATTCTCACCATATATAATTAAAATAATGATGACTAAATGTTCAAATATATTTAACCTCTTTTGGTGCAACATCTGGATTGAAAATGATATTTTTCTGAATCCATGTGCTGTTATAGGGTCCTGTATTATGCTTTACTTCAATTTACTTAAAATAAATTTTCTCTTATTGTATAAATTTTTATATATATCGTAATTAATCTACACATAATTGACAATATATATATATATATGTGTATATATATATATATATATATATGAGTACCGTTCCACAACACACCTTAGTTAAGATTACTATTTTAGCTAATAAATCTTACCGTTAAATGAGAGATTCAATGGCCTAAAGAGGAACTGACCGCAACTCTTACCTGCAGGCAGATAAATTTTTTTTTATTGGCCTCAGGTAAGAAGTGAAGTTAGGAAAAATGTCTAAAATACTCCCACTTTAAATAGTATTTTGTTGGCCGCAACTCTTACATGTGGCCAGTGAAATTTTTTTTTCTGGCCTCAAGTAAGAAGTGAGGCCAGAAGAAATGTCTAAAATATCTCAACCTTAGTTACATTTAAATAGTTTCAATATATAAAATATTTATATAAATAATTTCTTAAGCAATAAAAATTAACATTTTCAACTATATATAATGTATTTATTTTTATAAATAATTTTTAAGAAATAAAATTTAAAATTGTTATTTATATTCAATATATTTATTTGTATGAATAATTTTTTAAGTAATAATAAAATTTAACATTGTCAACTGTGTTTAATATATTTATTTGTATAAATAATTTCTTATGTAAGATAATTTAACATTATCAACTATATATAATGTATTTATTACATAAGAAATATAATTTAATAATTTCTTATGTAATAAATATATTATATATAGTTAACAATGTGAATTTTTATTACTTAAGAAATTATTTATACAAATATTTTATACATTGAAACTATTTAAATATAATTAAGATGAGGATATTTTAGACATTTCTCCTGACCTCACCTCTTACTTGATGTCAGCAAAAAATAAATTTCTTTGGTCGTAGGTAAGAGTTGCAGTCAGCAAAAAACTATTTAAAGTGGGGGTATTTATATATTTCTTCTGGCTTCACCTCTTACCTGAGGTCAGCAAAAAAAAAATTTCTAGCCGCAGGTAAGAGTTGCGGCCAGGTCTTCTTTGGGCAATGAATCTCTGATTTAACGGTGTAAGATTTATTAGTCATAATATGAACCTAGTTATATATATATTAGAGAGAGATTCTCAATTAAGAAACTAATAACACAGTTTAGAGTTTTGAGTACCATAAATCCGACAACCTCTACCCCTTACTTTCCTCTCCAACAGAAGTTCAAAAAACAAACATACCTAAAAATGGATTCCCTAGAAATCTATGCCCTCCCCTTCCTCTCCCCCGGCCATATGATCCCCCTCTACGAAATCGTCCGCCTCTTCGCCGCACGCGGCGAGCACGTGACCATCATCACCACCCCCTCCAATGCCGCCCTCATCCCGGACAAAGACCAAAATGCCCCTATCCGTATTCACACTATCCCATTCCCTGCCAAGGAAGTTGGTTTACCGGAGGGGCTTGAAAACTTTTTTTATGTTAAGGATATTGACATCGCCGGTAAATTGTTCACCGGAATGCAACTCCTCCGGAACTCTATTGAAGAATATGTAACTGAGCACCGGCCGGATTGTCTTGTGTCGGATATGTTCTTCCCGTGGACGGCCGACCTCGCCATCCGGCTCGATATTCCTCGGTTGGTTTTTAATGGGACTTGCATGTTCGCTCAGGTCAGTGACATGCCACCAAAAGTGTTGAACGATAGTTAAAAATGTTCAAAATTTAACTATATTAATTATATAAGCACGTTAACAAACACATCAGTTCAAAGTTTTGACATTTTTGAAAATAATTGTTTGAAAATTGTTGTTAAAATAAGGGGATTAATATTGTCATAATAAAAAATATGTTTCCAGAATGCCTAGAACAGTAAGTGTCAATTTCAATCGTTAAGTGTTTTTAGAACAATCATAAAAATATAAGTTAAAATATTAAGTGTTGCTTGAATAATTACAAAAGTATCATTAAATGTATACTTGTTCTGCATAATTTTTTTCTAAAAATATTAATAATGTAAAATAAAAATAATTTGTATATTTTTCTAATAGCTTAACTAGAGTTAAATGATTTTCTTACGTATTAAGTGTAATAGTAATATTATACTCTCTCCCTCTATCATTAAAAAGTCATATTTATAGAAAAAAAATTGTTTCATAATAAAAAAAATTCTTTTTATTGATGATACTATAAAATAATATAATTATATATATTTTTCATTGGATATATTTCTAATATTTCCTATAAATTTTATAAATTATAATACTTTTTTGTGAAAAATAAAAAGAATATATTACACCTTATTTAACCTCATATTAAAAATCTTATAAATTCAAGTGACAAATTTACAAAATCTTACCCATACATATATAAAATAAAATAAAAAATTCCATACCTCCTAACCTTTTTTCTTTTTTCTTTTTTCCTATCTCAGTTATTGAAAGACGTTGTCCGCCACCCCGACTCGCCTCACCTGACCGTCAAATCCGACTACGACCCTTTTGTCATTACCGGGCTCCCACACCCCATCACCATGACCCGAGCCGAGCTCCCGGACTACATCCGAACCCCCAGCGGATACACTAAGATGACGGAAGAGTGGAAAGAGGCCGAGTTGAAAAGCTACGGCGTACTCGTAAACAGTTTCTACGAGTTCGACTCTGCCTACACTGATTTTTACCAAAAAATGGTCACCCCAACTCAAAAAATCATTAATGTGGGCCCGGCGGCGTTGATTCACAAGAGCGGCAACGAGAAGGTGGAGAGAGGGCATAAGACGGTGGTGGGTGAGCATGAGTGCCTGAGTTGGCTCAACTCAAAGGAGCCTAACTCGGTGCTTTATGTTTGCTTTGGGAGCTCGTGTATATTTCCTGATGCGCAGCTCATGGAGATAGCGTGTGGGCTCATGGCCTCGGGGCATGATTTCATGTGGGTGGTGCTTGGGAAGGATGATGAGAAGAAGGAAGATGAGGTGAATTGGTTGCCGTTGGATTTTGATGAGAAGATGATCAAGACCAATAAGGGAACGATAGTCAAGGGGTGGGCCCCACAGGTACTGATTTTATTTATTATTTTTTTGAAGTCTCATTTTGGGACAACGGTATGACTATGCTTATAATATTAATATTCAATCAAATCTTACATTTAAAAAAAGAAACATTATATATAAAAATAAAAAATAAAAATATATGCACACAATTGTGAATCAAACCTGAGCCTAAAGACAATGCCCTAATCTTTAATTAGGCTTTGCAATGGGACTGTTATAGTTTGAGAACCCTCTTCCATACTCCTCTCGCGACCTAATGTGTTGTTTTTTATCATCTATAACTTGTCTTTAAATTAACATATATCTCGTACTCGTCATGCCCTTAACTTGAACCCATAATTCTCCCCCACCTTAAAATTAACTTTCTTAAAATAAAATATTTTGCTTTTATACAACTATATCATTATATCCCAAAGACACTAAGAGATCTAGAAGAGGAGTTGAATAGAATTTTTTAATTTTTTTTAAAGAAATTATTACCAATTTATAATTTAAATAGGTTATTTAATAACTTTGCATAGCGGAATGATACTTTCAAAAAACCCCTTCAGCAGTCTTAATTTTTAGCACACAAGTGGAATTAAGTCATAATTAAAAATAAAAGACTATACAAAAAAGTAAGTGCAAAATGTAAAGGAGACACGAAATTTTTTAAGTGGTTTAGAGTACAAAGATCTCCTAGTCCACTCTTCAACTATTTTACTATGCATAATCCACTAAGAATGGATGATCACAAAGATCTGTTCACACAGAACAATTACACTCAACGAATCACTAAAAGATTCCTTCAAGTCAATATAATAGATCACTACGATCTCTTCAAGTCACTAAGACTTGGATACAATAGGTCATTAAGACCTATACAATCGCTAAGAGAGAATGTGATTTGGAGGTGTTGTTAGGTGGCTTTAAGTTCAACAAATAAAAAACTTATCAGTATAATAAGATGTTCAAGATCGTAGAGTAGATACCTCATTTGCATAATTGTTTACTTTTTTTCCCTTGTTTTTTCTCAAAGGTGTTGATCTTGGACCATCCATCGGTGGGTGGGTTTCTAAGTCACTGCGGGTGGAACTCGGTGATCGAGGCGGTGAGTGCAGGCGTCCCAATGGCCACATGGCCATTGTATGCAGAACATTTCTACAATGAGAAGTTTTTGACTCAGGTGCTGGGCATTGGGGTGGAGGTGGGCGCAGAGGAGTGGAACCTTTGGGTGGATGCTGGCAAAAAGGTGATCAAGAGAGAGAAAATCGAAAGGGCTGTTAAAAAAATAATGGACGATGGTGATGAATCGAAGGAGATGAGGAGAAAGGCGAAAGAGATGGGAGAGAGAGCCAAGAAAGCTGTGGGAGAAGGTGGGTCCTCCCAAAGGAATGTAACGGTCCTGATTGAAGATCTAAGGAAACTCAGAGAGAAGAGGGAGAAAGCATAAAAAGAAAACTATGGTCTGGTTATAGAAAAATGTTGTATTTGTATAATACATAAAAATTGCATACGATAAATTTTATTTTTTTATCGATGTAATTTGTTTTTATACTGATATAATATTATTGTGACGCCCCCAAATTCTCTACACTCCCTGTAGCAGATTTGGTGTTCACGTGGAACTATACAACTATAAATATTCAATAATATATGACTTCTATCTATCCAAGGTTCACAGTATCCCATAATAGGTACTAGTTCTTGCCAGAACGTTAACTGTGCTTGGATACCCTCACTTGGATGTATAGATTCATATCTCATGAATACCTCTTTCATATTGATATTCCCTATTTATCTGATATTCACAGTATTAACAATAAGATTGTCCATAGAACTGAGGGGCGCATTCCGATAAAAGTGGCACCTTACCGGCACTCATTAAGTGTAACCTCAAAACTTATAGAACTCTCAATATCATTCAAATACCTTTATTCAGATGTATAGTTCATATAAATACTATATTTACTTAGTACAACTATGCTAAACAATTTAAAGATTAGAGTATAATGCATTTGATATAATAAAGGATGATAATATATTTTATATCATTAAGTTCGGTTACATCGTTCTCAGTACTAAGTTATTACAACAAAGCCTATAAAAGATTTGAATTTATTCAAAATAGTAATTAAAACTAATTAACATGACATTTTCCTTTGTCTATCCTAGAAGTGTCAGGATTATCATTTAAAACTGCAAAAAAAGATATATGCAAGAATGAGCTACAAATACTCAGCAAATTAATTTGAAAATGTAAACACAATGTGTTTGATTTGAAAGATCAATACCAAAAATCTTGGCATCTGAGACGGACAAAATCCGTCTCAAATACAGCAGAATCCGTCTCAAAATCGATTTTAAGACGAATTTTAAGACGGATTTTAAGACGGATTCTGTCCGTGTCAGTTAGTCACGTCTATTCGTCTCAAAATCCGTCTCAAAACAAAATCTTAGATACGAAAAATGTATGTCTCAAATCCGTCTCAGAATAGTAGATACGGAAAAATCTGTTTCAAATCCGTCTCAAAACTGACCCATGGGGAGATGAATTTTGAAACCAATTTTGTCGGTTTCAAATTTGGCGGGCAAGATTGGCGCCCTATTTTAGTACACGTAATTTGAGACAGAAAAAGCTGTCTCAAAATTGGCAAAAACTATTTTTCCTGCGCATATTTTGAGACGAGCACCATCCGTCTCAATTATGTTTCAACTTTGGCGCCAATATTTTGAGACGAGCACTATCCGTCTCAATTATGTTTCAACTTTGGCGCCAATATCTTTCCGGCGTGCATATTTCGTGTCAACTTTGGCACCAATATCGCACATTCTTTGAGACAGAAAAAACCGTCTCAAAATCCGTCTCAATACATTTATTAACAAATTACAAATATTTTCATAATTTAATTTTGAAATCTAAATGAAAGAAGGTGCTGTCATAAATATAAAATTGTATTTAACAATCTTGATAATGAAAATAACAACAAAGCAATCCCTTTCTTGAATTCAAATAACTTTTCAACATCAAAATTGTAATAATAAAACTCTTACTAAATGAAGCCTAATACAAACACAAGGTTCACACTACCTGATCAAAGAAAGACAAGGCATATTTAGGAATCAACAATGGTAACCTCGACCTCAACACCAAGTTCAATGGTAATGGAAGTAATCTACTCAACATCAGGAGAGCTGAAGAGGTCAATCACACGTTTGTGGACGCGAAGCTCAAATCTATCACATGTGTTGGTTCCTAGACATTGAAAGGGAAAGGTTTCAAGCCAGAGTAATTTCAGTTATTGAAGCCAAATAAGCAAGCCCTACTATTAGGGAGAATTATACTACTTTTACACATTAAGACGAACATTTAGCACAGAAAATTTCAAAGCATCAAAACGTAGCGACAATAGAATTGCAACAATCACTGTACTCCTCAAAGCGACGGGATATGAGAATGCTCATTTCTTTAACTTAAGAATCCAATAATCGAGCTGCATGTATTTTCTTTAACTAATAAAACAAAATATCACAATCTAAATGTTGTAAATTTGGCATGTCCTATATTAGTATTTTGATGGATTGTTATTTTTATTTTTTGTGATCTTATGCCTCCAAAGAGTTTGAGTTATGTATTGGTTTCTGAGAGCCCCATACAACAAAATTCTAAATAGCTGGTTGATTAAAACTACTTTGGAGTATGATCTGATAACAATTTTCAATGACCAATTTGCTAAGCCAATGAATCAAATTAAGAAAAAACAATCATAAGTAAATGGCTTGAATATTCATTGAAAATGTAAATCTTGGGTTTCTAAAACATTAGTGTAAATACTTCAGCTTATATGATGTATTGCTAAAATTTCGTTAGTTTGTAAAGAAGCATTATTATTATTAGTACTAGTATTTTGACAACTCAGATGCATTATTAATCGCTACAAACATAAAATAAGAATGATAAGATTAATAAATTAGACATGCATAAAACAAGGGCCATTCATATAGACATTATATACCTCGGCTCGAGTTTTTTCCATATTCTCCAATGCCTTCTGCTTTTCTCGTTTCAGGTAATAAGGTTTGAAAATGAATGTCTGCAAATATACATAATATACACAAAATTACAAGAGCATCGGAATTGTCTAGTTGAAGATACTGATCAAGTTAGTAATCTTTACACTTCATTCTCAAATTATTTTAGTTCAAAACATACAAATTAATATTTGTTGGACAAATCTCAGAGAAGCAATCTACAGGAAATTAGTAGGAGCAATAACTGAGTATTATCACTCCGTCCCAAATTAATTGCTCAATTTTGACCTTTTAAAGTCAAATTGACTATTTTTAGAATTAATAATTAAGCATATATAAATATATTTCTAAAATTATAAAAATTGGAGTTAGTAATAAATTGTATATACTTTCTTTTGGTTATAAACTCTTCACTTATATTTTAGCAAAAATAGTAAAAAGATTAGTTCTAAAAATAGTCAATTTGACTTAAAATTGTCAAAATTGAGCAATTAATTTGGGACGGATGGAGTACTAGCCTTCAACTTCAGCGCTTTAACAAGTGTTACAGGATTAGCTCAAGCATCTCAGCCAAGGGATGAAACAAACTCTTTTACTTATCTTTAATGGCAATGTACAACTTACATGGACATATAGGAGGGCAAAAGCCCAAACAACGTATGGAATTAAAGAGGGGAGGGGGCTCATTCAAGATCTATTTCACTGTATAGCTAATATAACTAGATATCCTTCATTACACATTATATGAAAACTTTCGAAATAAAGAAGTATTAGCTATTTTGGCTTCTTATAAGAACAAGAGAGAAAAAAGTGAATGGTAAAAACGAAAACAAAAAATCAGCCCATAACATATTGGGTGGATGTACAGTGCCTCTCAAGGAAAACATAGTCAGAGAAAAATATGTCTCCATTAAAGCTTTTCTGCCTTATAGGATATAGATTGAATCTTTTATGGGTTTTCCAAATTCCAGAGAATTTATCTGCTTAAATAATAGTTCCAGTTTCTGGTGTAAGTCACCATATCGTATTCAACTGAATTTTACATGCAGAAGACTCAAATTTCTTAACCAAAAAAAAAAACATCCATCAGAATTCTTAAAGTGACTACACTACTAAGATAATCGAGGTATTGGTTCAAAAGTACAACAGATTGCAGGCGTGGCTCTTTCGAGTTTGCCAAAATAAACAAGGACCTCTAATAAGAGCAAATAAACAGAGAGAAATAACCAAATCAATGGTAGAAACAATTCATCATCTATAAAGTACCTGAATTCTTATTGAGTATAACATGTGGACAGTGCTAAAGTTAGAAATTTTCCTTCCGCCCCTACTTCAATTTTAAGAGCATCGCTGATAAAATAAACGTCAGGAAATAGTTGTTATTAATAAATGCACGACATCATAAGCATGGAAATCAGCATTGAGCACAGACATATGGTGACTAAATTGAAACACATTGAATTGTCCAGCTACATGTGTTTTAACCCCTTCTTAAGATAACATGAGCATTATCTTAATTTCTTAATGGAATAAGGGAATATTAGAGAATTTCCCATGAGGAATTTCTTTCGAGATTTTTATTTATAAATCATTAACCAAGTTAGACTAAAATTACAAAATACATCAAGCATCAACTTGATGAGACATCATCTAATAAAGCATTAAAGCTAAATCAAGCTGTAATAATTCAGCATTAAAGAATGTAGCTAAAATTTCATGGGTACAAATTACAATGATATGTTTACAAGGCTAAAAATAGGACAAATACTAATAAAGTCAGCGAAAGTACCTTCCTACTTTTCCAGCAATGCAGCCATGAGACTTTGAGGAAAAGCTGCAAGTATAATGAGCTGCTGCACCAAAGGAGCTTGTGGATTGATGATCTAATTAAAAAAAATTTACCCCCTTTCTGTTTCAGATTTTGTTGAAAAAATGCAGACAAGTGGAGACCTTAATCTGATTGGGTAGTTTGGTGACGGGCTTTACTAGGTATATCTTGTCGTGGACTATGTAGAAGTCATTAGCAATTTCAGAGGACACATGAAGTCATCATTTGGGCAGTTTGGGCCAAATGATATTTGGTATATAAAAAAGAACTTCTAAACTACACAAATTGAAAAGAAAATCCAAACAAAGACCAACAACTGAAACTTGATAGTCAGTAATGCCGTTAACATACTCCAACACACTTGGTATTAAGGTAAATAACCAACTAACCCTAATAGTATAGTCTATCAGATAGTACAATGCAGAAGGACAAAGACAGAATCAAATTTGGCATTAGCTATAGTTAGAAAAATGATAACTTGAATGCATGGACCAAGTGAATAATAATCAGCAGCATTGTTGCTTTTAAATGGATACAAAATAGTATCATAAAAGACAGAAGGCTAAAGTGGAAAGAACAAATGAAATAATCCTTACAGAAATAATACTTAAGACAACAATATGCAACAAAGAGCTGTGACACCACCAAGTAGCCAAAGCAAATAAGCAACCATATAAAATTTCACACAAGTTAGCAATGAGTCCTACAATAGGGCAACAAGTATATCAGTATGAAATGCATGTAAATGAACTCCTTCATCTTTGCTTATGTACAAACCTTTTTATGGAATGAACCACACACATTGTTTCCAAATATCACAACAATCCCTAGCAGCTACAGAAACATCGAAATAAATTAATTATAATATGATAAGTAGCATCAACAAAAAAAAACAAGAAGATCATAAATTTGGCTTCTAGAATTGACAGCAGACTACTTGTATTGGAAACTTAATGGAAGATTCTCAGATTAAAAAAAAGTACACACCATTTTAAGCATTAACATAAAAGTAGAAAGACCAGTTGCAATTAGTGTCAACATTTATGGGAAAAGGGCAGCAAATGACATCAACTAATTAAAATAAAATTATTGTGTCCAGCAGGGAAACTGGAAGGCAGAAACTTTATTATAATTGCACACTTAAGCACCATATTTATATTACGTATTCATTCTCAGTAGTTCCCAAGAACTTGCTTTCTTATCAAGACAAAGAAAACGAAATTCCTTCCAGATCTGATAGAGACTATGGCCCTGTTCCGCAACTTATAAGTTGGTCAGTTGCTGCTGAGGTGTTTGGTAAGGACTTATTTTTGAAATTATAAGTTGACTTATAAGTCAAAATAAATAAGTAACAATTTTTAACTTATTTAAAAATAACTTATAAGTTATTCCTAATAAGTTGGTTTGACCAAATGTAATATCCATTTCTTTTCCAACGTAAACAAGCATGTAATAAAAAATATTAAGATAAAAAATCCTCACTCATATATATATATATATATATATATATATATATATATAACATTAAATACATAATATTATAACATATAATATATACATATATAATATTATATAATATAATATATGCATATATAATATTATATAATATAATATACTAGTTGGCACCCGTGCCTCCGGCACTACGCCGCAACTGTCCTAATGATCTAGAGAAGCGCCGCCAGAGAGAGGTCGTTGGAGAGGAGAGATGACAGAGGGTGTCACATATGTAGCGAGGAGGTGAAGAGGAGATGAAGGTTGGAGGAGGTGAAGGAAGAGATGAGCGTCGCTGTTACTGGCAATGCAATATAGAGAGGATATAATGAAGGGTCAGATTTATTCCAAACTTTGGACGGTCTAGATGATTTTTTATTAGGGTGAACGGGAAATTCAAAATTATTTGTATTTTGTTATATAGATTATTAATATGTATTATATTTATATTATATTATATTTATAATACAATATAATATATTTATTTGTTTAGTGTTTTATTTAATGAAAAAATGGTGAATCTTATGATATGATATTGAATAGGACACTCTTCGGTCATAAAGGTTATATCCCTAACTCCAGCCTCCACTTCCCCACCCTCTGTCACCACCCCCTATTGCAACCCTGTTTGGGGAATCAGAGGGCGTCCCCGCCGACGAATCCTCACTTTTCACTTTTCCTTCTTCGGGGATGACAGACCCAACCCTAGACCTACTATCATAGTCGTCATTCTAGCCATTTTCAGCGACTACCAAAACCTAATTTTAACAGGTTACACCCACAAATTATTAATGCAGAATAAAAGGAAAAGTAAACATACACGATCAACTAGGACGTAAGCTCGAAGAACTTACTTGGAGCAAACCGATCGGACTAAAATCAAAGTTAAGGGGCAGATCGAGACGACAATGGCAGTTCCGGCGATCTTAACTAGATAAATAACTAGCGAAAGACTAAAAAGAAGTCAGCTGCTTCCCCCCTCCGTGCGTGTGTGTGTGTGTATATATATATATACTTTCCGGGCGGTGGAAACCTAGCCATTAAATTCAAATCATGTGGCTAGGATTAAAAGGGATTGTTTTCCCACGTTGGAAAGGGGGTAAAAATCGATAACACATTTACTATCGTAACACGCACATTCCCCAAAGAACGACGTCCCACATACTTGTCATAATGATACGTTTTATTCTCCACAGAACAACTGCCCCCATTTGCTCGACCCATTCGGTTTCTTGCCCCGATACACTTTATACCCCCACCCTACTAAAGTAGCATAAGGGAGCAGGGAGGCAATGCTAGGGAGTGTGGGGCAATGATAGGGTGTGGCCCAACTTCAGCTGGACTCGAAGGTCTGAAAGTATGGTCCAAACATTACAACCTATGAAAGTGACGACCAAGAAATTAATAATAGGGAGTTGGGGTCTATGGTCTTTTAGGCCCAATAACATAAGGATCTGGGTCTATGGCCTTTCAGGCCCAATAACGTTGGTCCAACACTGTAGACCCATGCTATAAGCGCCTAGCCTTATAATTAAAAAGACTTGGGGGGCAGGTCAGGGTTAGCAATGGGAGGTATGGTCGCCCCTATCACATGGGCTTGCTCCCCCACTTTCCATGACACGATTTAATGGGTTGAAGGGACGCTTCCCACACATATATAATTTACTGTTGATACTCTATCTTCCTTCTGGACACTAACATCATACACCAAAGGCGTTCCACAGTGGAACCACCCCATATCTAGGCGTGAGAACGTGTCTTGCAGGGTTGGAGCTTAGTGTGGAGCCCAGGGGACCTATTGGAGGACTAGAGCATCATCATCTATGTTTGAACTAGATCCGGCCAAAACCAAATCCCACAAGAAGTCATACCTACCTCCCTATGTCTCCAAAAATCCACCCCCATCAATTTTGCCTCTGCCATTAGAGGCCCAAATCGCATCAATATTGAATTAATAGTACCCGTTGTTGTTATTAAAGCTACTACCAACACCATTTACAAGCCTTACCTTGTTGAATTTTTGTATTTCTCAGCTAGCCACATCGAATTGGGTACGTAACCAATGACATAACATATATAACATCTTAGTTGATTTTGGGTTTTGTAAATTATGTGGAATTTTTTTGATAAGTACCTCTTAGTTAAATGTAAGTTTTGCTTGAGCATTTCACGTCCTGTTAATTTTCACAGTATCCCTCGAGTTTATTACGTCTTGTAACATAGCCCTCGAGTCTCATAAACTCACCATTGAACCTCTACATTGATATTGTGTGACAGAACTGACCCCAAAATTTCTATTCTTTACAACTCAAATTTTTGCATCTTGATATTTCAAATGTATAAGGCTAAAAAGTCAAAGACTTCACAAGTCAGAATAAAATTTGTTATCTTAAAGATAAATATGAGTTGTTGAACTACAAAATCTAATTTCGTCATCACAAAAACTTGTTACGGTACCCTAATATGATAATCTATTGGAGGAATTTGAGAAAACACAATATAGACTTGACAGGTTGAAGCGTTGGTATCAAACTGAGAAAATAACAGCTAGAGCAACAAGAGCTAGAGCAACACGGTTTCAAAGGATTTTTCTTTTACACTACACAAAATTCAAAAATGTTGAAAAAAAGTCCTAGAAACTTGTCTTTCTTTCAATTTATTTCTCAAAATTCATAGGAAGAAGTCAACAGAAGGGTTATTGTTCCGAAATCGGGTACACAAACACACATTGAGATTATACACCACAATACTGTATGAGATAAAAAAAATAAATGACACACGAATTTTTACGTGAAAAACCCAAATAAGAAAAATCACAGGAAGAAATTTCAAAAATTTACTATGAAAATATTGAATAATACAAGCTTTTTTGTCTGAGAAAATAAGCACACTGATTATTTTCTCTAAGTTTCTCTCTCTACCTTACTTTGTCTCTCTCTGAAGCTCAACTGAGCTTTTCTCTCACCTCACTTGTTGCTCTCGACTTATGGGTAATCAAATGAGAAGTCTTAATTCCCTTTTTAAAGGACAAAAGGACGAGACAAGTCCCCTTAAATTAAGGAGACCAAAATTAAAAACCAAATAGTGAGCTATCTAATTGCTTTCAAAACCAAAATCTGTCAAGAATCAAACAAAGGACATATAGTCCGTTTTCTCTTATTTTCTGCCGATAAGGTTGCCCTTTCATCACATGAAAAATATACATATGTACTATATATATACACACACACACACACACATAGCGGTTCTCCAAAGGACCGACTATAGCGACGGTTTTTTCCGTCGCTATAAGCCTATAGCGACGACCCACATATGTGAACCGTTGCCATAGACCTATAGCGACGGAAAAAACCGTCGCTATAGCCGGTCCATTAACGGACCGGTCCGTTGGAGAACCGATCTCTCTCTCTCTCTCTATATATATATATATTCTCGTGCCACATAGGTAAGTTACCAACCAAAGGACAAGAAAATCTTCTTTTCATTTCCCAAGCTATTATCGAAACAAAGATGGTGAGTAAGCAACTTGCAAAGGTTTGCAAGACATCCAAAATTGTGATGATTTGTCATCACTAAATATAGAGTTTTTATTAAGGGGTCCAAGTCTTCTAACTAAGAAAAGGATTTCCTTATACATTTTCGACACGTGTACAACCCCATTAAATGATTAAAAAACAACAAAACCAAACAAACGCCCACAAGATCAGACAGTCTCTCTCAACTTTTCTCTCCTCTCATCTTCATCAACAAGGGTTTCATTTTCCATGAGAATTTCTTATTAATTGAATCAATGGACAATTCCTGTAAATTCCTCAAAGCTCAAACTTCTCTATATGATAATACCTTCCCCACCGAATTTTGCCATGGCCGTTCCAAAGCTCAAATTTCTCTCACCAAAATTCTACTCACAATTTATTCTTTCCCACCAACTGAAATCTCAAACCAAAATCAGTGTAGTTGAGAAGACTGATTCGCTGGAGGCGAGAGAGAAGAACTGCTCGGAAGGAGAAAAGTCGAGAATAGCTGAGGAGAGAGAATTTGTGCCGAGCTCAGGAATCGATAGCAATGGAGATTCGGAAGAAACTGTAGAGGCAGAACAAAGCAAAAGTGAGAAACAAGAAGAAGTCAATGATGAGGGAGGTTTAGATTTGCTGATCGAAGCTGCGGAATTGATTTCCGGCAACTTCAAAAACGGCGAATCTGAGCCGGATAAGCCGAACCGAAGTGATGAGTTGCTGGACTACTAGAATAAATGCAGAGGAATGCCTTATTTTCTCTTTTTCGTTTATGGATTGTGATGACGGAATTTAGTTGCCTATTTTTTCGAAAAACCTTCATTTGGCAAAATTCTTTTTCGTTTATGGATTGTGATGATGGAATTTAGTTGACTATTTTTTCGAAAAACCTTCATTTGGCAAAATACTCATATTCCATTGCTTAGTAGTATTAATTATATGAAAAAATGGAGGGGACGATGAAAGAAACAAAGCAATTGATTAGTAGATTAGATATATCCGTTGTGGGTTTGGATTCCTTTTCTTGTTTTTGTAGGAAATTGTGATCAGATCATATCAGAACAAGAGTTGCAATGTGTATGTTTGTACAGCAATGATCAATGGGTATATGTGCTAAAAGGAGCACTAGTTCTTTTTCGTAAAATGCAGGTGAGACATGTAATTGAACCCAATGAGGCATCCCTTGTTAGTGTCCTTCCTGTTGTAATCTCTGGTTTTGCATTACATGAAGGATGAGACATAAGTATATTGTATTTCAACGAATACTACTACCCTCACAGTTCATATATATGGTTCGGAATGCAACAGAAGTATAGAGACAATCTTTCTTTATCGAACAAACTTGTGTCAATTTTTTCTCCGAAGCCGAAACGCATGACAATTTGCTTCACTGAAACATTTCAAAAGTAAAAGCAATGTCTAAAAATTGATGAGATTGTTGTTACAAATCCTTAAAATTGAGAAACATTAAGTATGCTTGAAAATCTAACTAAACTTTACGACCTCCGGTTTTCTTCAATGCTCCTCATTTGATGAACTATGAAATTGACCTTGTGAAAATGAATCCTGCAAAAATACATAGTTATGGTTATACTAAAAATGATTTGTGTAAGAAAGAAATTAGTTACATGCTACGATAACTTACTTGACTTAAATTTTTGAAAGGCTCAATGCCTTGTAGTGTGGTAGAATACGACAAATTATCCAAATGTTGGATAGGCTCAGTATGTTGCATCATTGTAGTATGTGGCATGCTTGAAGCTCTAACATTCCAATACTATTTAAGACCCAATGTTAGTGAAGAAAAAGACTAACTTTAAAAACTACACTTTTTTGGCATAAACTTACTGAAAATGGTGGACCATGTTGATTTGGCATATTCACGTGTGATGACGCTTGATATGGAATTTGTGTCAAACTTGAAAGTTGATAATGAGGATTATACATATGGAACGGGGCTATATTAGTAGACAATAACATCTGCAATTCAACATATACATAATAATTATTATTAGTAAACTTGAAAGTTGTAAAATGATGCTAACATAATATACTTGCGCTATTTTTATCATTCATATTTCAACTTCCAGAAATATTGCCTTCAGATGTTTTAGCCTTATTCTTTCCAGAATCCATAAGAGATTTAAAAAAAGGTTACTCCATAATAATTCTAGTAACTGCAAAAAAAAATTATAGGAAAAAAAAACTTTCTATTTTACCTCAAATGAAAGAATAATTATTGAAATACATACCACTCTTTTTAGGCCTCATTGCTACCTTAGCTTTTTTATCGGTCGTTTATCAAAATGTCCTTTCAATCTAGCACTGGAGACACCTTTGGGTTTCACTCGAGGAGGATTCAATATGGGATCAACATCAAGTATATCTTTCTCATTACCTTGCTCCTTTGTAACTGCATAATCTAATGCTTCACCATCCGTTGTCACATCCAGTTTAGCTAATTCAACTTCAATATCTCTTTGAATCTTTTGCAATACATCTCTCACAATATTTCTAGTAACTTCATTTTTTTGACTCTTTACAATAGTATCATAAGCATATCGAATCATGCTATTGCGATAAACAATTTCAGTCATCACTGCAAATCCTACGGATATCCCTTTCTGACCACCTTTTACTCGCATCTTTGCACCACCTACTCAATATATGTTTCTTAGGAATGACATCAAAATTCTTAACAATCATCAAGGCATGGCAACAAAGTAAACCACAAGATTCAAACTTTTTACAAGAACATCTTATCTCCATATCAGAAATATTCAATTCTAAATGATGAGCTCTCTCATTCTTTCCTCCTTTTACCTCAAAAGTAAGCACATCATTATGACAAGATAATTCTGTCCATACCACTCCAATAGCATAATTGAATTCATCTTCAAACAATTTGAAGAGTTTGTGAGTATAAACTTTCACAGCATGATTTAAAATCCCACTATTTTTAATGGTTAATGTAGGTTTGCTATACTTACACTTAAAATCTTCTGCAGTCTCAGTAGAACGCCAACCTGCAACAACTTTCTCAAAGGCAATAACAAATTTTGTGAGTGAAGTAGTTTTGTTTGCGATCCCCCCCCAAAACATGATTGGTACTTTCACTCCTCTGGGTTGATAAAATGCCACAAGAAAAACATCATTAGAGAAAGCAATACTCCACTTGCTACGTAGACCATACAACTGTTGCAACCACTTATGCTCTCAAAGATTGAATTCATCCAACATTTTGTCCCACGCAAGCTCAAATTCACTTGCTGATTCACAACCATACAAACATTTTTTGAACAATTTCTGAAACTCAGGATTTGTATTCAAACAACCCAAATGAGATGGAAAATGCTTTGAAATGTGCCACATACATAAACAATGGCGAGTGTTGGGAAAAACAATTCCTATCGCATTAGACATTGCTTGATCTTGATCAGTAAATATGATTTTTGGTGTCTTTCCTCCCATAGAATCCAAAAATGACTTGAAAAGCCAAACAAAAGAATTTGCAGTTTCATCCAATAAAAATGCACATCCAAACATAACATTCTGTCGGTGATGATTCACACCAATAAATGGAGCACACACTAAGTTGTATTTGTTTGTTCTATATGTTGTGTCAAAAATAACAACTTCTCCAAAAAAATTATAATCAACAGATGATTTTCCATCTCTCCAAAAAAAATTTGTCAATCTGTTCTCTTGATCAACTTGAACATCATAAGTAAACATTGAATCTTCCACTTCTTGTTTCTTAAAATAATTAATTAAGCTTTGTGCATCACCAGCTTCAATCATCATCATCTTTTCCTTATTTACAAATTTGTAACAATCTCTCTTAATAAATCCAACATTTTCATTGCCCCCTACTTCTCTCGACATATAAGAAAAAACATCTCTGGTCTTTATGCCGGCATTGACCATTGAACGAATAACACTAGCTTTCGGTGAAGTTATCGCTCTATTAGACCTTAATAGGTAGGCCTTAGAAGGTGAAGCAAGTTCATGATTATGCTCTGAAAAGAAGTGTGTCACAACCCATAAACCATCTTTAACTGTAAATCTAATCATCGCTTTACAATCACTTTTTGTTTCAAATCTCTTATGAAAAACTTCTGTTGATGAAGGATCCATTTCGTTTTTGAAACCCGCCTTAGAACATCGAAATTCCTTTTGACGAAGTTCTTGGGTCTTTGACTTTCCGCCAACCTATCTAGCTTTTGAGCGTCTAATACTAAAACCAATTTTGATAGCATAATCATTGTACAATTTATATGTTTCTTCTTCAGAATTAGCTACTCTTCCCATTAAATTTTCACTATCAGACTGAAATCGATTTATAAAACTCTCTTCTGTAATTTTTTCAGTGGCATTATTGTCTTCTAAACAATCAGCTAGAACAAACAAATATTTAAAATTAATTGTTTGCTTAAATTAGCCAATCAAACTAAAGAATAAAATATATATAAAAAAATCATGTATGTGTACCTTGAATATTTGGACCGTTCATAGCCTCCATTTTGTTTCCTCTTTTCTAATTAGTCTTCAATTTTACCTGTGAAGCAAATGAATAGTAACAACAAAGATCAAACAAGAATTGTCAAAACGAAAAAGAGGAAGACGTTGGATTTCCAACATATGTAAGGCGTTGGATTTCCCAAAAATTCTCTTATGGAGAATGAAAACCAAAACGAAAAAGAGGAAGAAAAAAAAAATTATAACCTGTTAAATGATTCTAGCATATGCATGTATTAATGGGTTTTGGAATGATCCAGGTTAAAAGCGAGAAGAACCAAATGACGCACAGTGCAACAATTCTTCTTGAAAATTTTAATTAGGTTTTTAATCATTTAATGGTTTGTTTGGTTTTGAGAGAGACCGACTGACGTTTGTTTTGTTTTGTTGTTTTTAGTCATTTAATGGGTTGTACACGTGTCAAAAATGTATAATAGGTCCTTTCTCTAGTTGAAAGACCTAAACTTCCCTAATAAAAACTCCTAAATATAAGCCATGATTTGTCATTACTAAATATAAGCCAACTTCAACGGTTATAGTTGTAGAATGATGGCCATATATTGCAATTGGAAAGATTCATGTTTCAAAGGAAAAACATGATGAACTAGAATCTATCACCGTCAGAGAATATCAAGTTATTTGATGAGTCGATCCAAGAGAGAATTGTAAATTTAGCACAACTCACAAATATAAATATTACACAATTCGTGGTTGAATTTTCTTCAATAAAGGAGGGATGGATGACGCATGAAAAAAAATATCATTGAAGATATATTTAGTTTAATTTATATTTGTGGGATGTATGAAAAAATAATCTAGGTTTAATTATTTTTTGGGTCATTTATGTTTTGGTCTTAATTTTTGAGTTTATTGGATTTTATTTATTTTTAGGGTTTAGAGGTAATATATTGGATTTTATTTATTTTTAGGGTTTAGAGGTAATTTATTGGATTTTATTTATTTTTGAACAAAGTTAAAGTTTAATTTTGTCAACAAATTTTTATAATATCTAGTTGGACATTGTATTAAATAGTCTCCCTTCCAAGTCATTTTATTATCCTGGGACTACTAGTTTCAAGTCTATTTTTAAAAACAAACAAGAGATTTAAGATTAATAGTTCAATTTCAAGTATATTCCATGCAAACAAACAAAGCCTAATGGTTTTATAATTGAGGAGCTCTTTTTATTATTCAAACTTTATCAATATATTGGGGTTGTCTTGTTAGTATTTATCCTACTTTGTAAATTCTTGTGATTGCAAGATTTTAAACATTCAATTAGTGTGAGTTTGTGATTGTTATAACCGATCACTATCGCACACATTCTATTTTTTCACATGTTTATATTCAATTTTTAGTACTAAAGTACTATTGTATATCCTAGCATCATATTTTCTCAATTAAAAATAACTAAAATTATCAAACATTAAAATAAATAAAAAATTTAGTAATCTTACAAGGAAAAAATATTTCCGCACAAAAAAAGAAATTTAATTTTTTAAACAAAAATATGCTATTATAAAAATTTAAATTAGCAAAACACGAAATTTAATAATATTATAAAATATATGAAAAGAAGTAAACTATTAACTAAAACAAAAACAAAACCAAAAACAAATGAATATGGATTAGTGAATGGAATAGAAGTGTTGGTAGGCGTTCTGGTTAGCGTTTGCTTGGGACTGAATGTGCCTCTGAATCATCGTTTACGGTCGGAATGTCGTCGTGTCCTGCGAGGATGACTCCCGGAGAGGTTCTTCAAGCGGCCATTCCTCCGCCGTTTCCCGCGAAGCACATCAAAGCTGGAGCCATGGAGCCTGATCAGTTGCAACTTCGGCGAAGACCCGAACGGCAAGAGAGTTCGGAGATTTCCGAAACCCTAACCCGATTCCGCCGAACGAAGAGACCCAATTTGAATGGTATGGTGACTTTTCCCCATTTTTTGATAGAGCATGAACCCCTAATTTGGTATTCAATTAAAACTTACATATTCTCAATTCATATCTTATTTTCGTTGATATTTCCGTGATTGTGTGATTGTTGATGGTGTTTAATGTTGACACCTGAACGACAAGACCCAATTTGATTGTTGATGGTGGGGGAAGATGGTGATGAACAAGTGGGTGGGTAGGGGAACATGTGCCCAACACATGATTAGGGTTTATTTGTTAATATAGATTTTATAAAATTTATTTTCCAAGGTGTTATTTGCAAAAATTAATGTTAAAAAATCCTTTTTATCCACCTCATAGGACACATGTATGCCAGCTCAATATTGGTTAACCATGGTTGACCTCTGCTTGGTTTAAAGGAAATTTTTTGTCCAATTATTAGAGTTATTAAAAGGTTTTTGTTGGAAAAAAAAACTCGGGTTAAACTGAAAAAAATATAAAGTTGAAGAGTTTTTTAGGTCATCAAGTCTAACTCATTCTACCCTTACACAGTAATACACTTCCTCCACTCTGAAATGTATTAATTTACATTTTTTGGAGTCAATATGAGAAAATTTTAAATTCAAAGTTGACTATTCTGTCAAATCTACTACATCGCTTATTGCAAGGTCATTTCTAGATGTTTTTGCCAAGAATAAGAATCCCAACATAAAAGTTAGAAAGCTATTATGACTTACGAGCCTTGTTGACCAAAGAAGATCCTTCTCCTTCCCTTTTTTCGGAAGAAAAAGAGGATCCGAACAAAATCGCGATAGAATAACATCAGCTATACCGTTTACTGGTAAACTTTGAATATTAGATTGACTTTGAATAGCAGATCTTATATATGTCATGTAATTAAATTAATGCAACCATTCAAGTCATCTTTTCTTTATGCATATTATTCTGAATTTGCAACTATTTTAATTCCTCTCATTGTTTACCCATACCTTTTTTAGTGCCTAATTGAATGTGTAAATATTGCTGTTCTATAATTGTTTCATGTCAAATTTTTACTTTAAATGTTCCCATTATCTCATCTCAGAAGTCTAGGTACCATACTCTTGCTAATTAGGAATGTCATTAGTTGTGTTTGTTTATTAATGTTTAATACTCTATCCGTTTCACAAAAAAACAAAAGAAGTCTCATTTATAAACTTTGCAAACTTTAAGAATATCCTTTTATTCCATATTAACCCTAAAATTATAAAGGTAACTAAACTAGGACATTGTGTCATTTTATACTACATTCACAAAAAGATTACTATTTTTGTAGAACAACAAAACTTGACAAATTAAACTCTTTTTTTGAAACAATGAGAATATAAAGTATTATAGTTTATTGGTTTATTGAAAGCTCCTTTTACAGAACAATGTAGTGGGCCAAACATATTTTATTTAAATAACTTTGTGTTTAAGTGTATTGTTTGGAACATAACAAAACTATGTTTAGCTTGTAGAGTTTTTTTTATACTAGAAAGCTCATTCAAAAGAAGTTAAAATCTCATGTTTTTGGAACTACTTTTGTATAAAAACTTGAACATATATCAAAATATCTTTATAAATTATTTACCAAATATTCCCTATATTTTAAAATTAGAGATACAATTTGACTTTTGAGGTCAAACGACGACATATTAAATTTCAAATTAATGTGAATTTATTTAATTTTAGTTGATACAATTATTATAATTATATAGTATATAACAAAAACTATTAATCATAAAATTTATTTCATTCTAAACTTTTATGAGTGATACTAATTTTAAAGTTTAATATGCCGTCGTTTGATCTCAAAAGTCAAATTATATCTCTAATTTTGGAACAGAGGGAGTATTATTTGAGTTTTTCTTTGTCAGGATATGTAATTCACTTGTGGCCATTTTCCAGACCTTTTGGAACTACCACAATTATATTATTGCTTGTTAATGAAAATTTTCTACTTTTTCCTATAAAAGAAAGAGACAATTTGACTTAATTTATATCAATAGCACTTTTTCCTACAGTTCTTCTTTTCTTCATTAATTGATATACTCTTTAAGTCAACCATAACATTCATGTCTACCTCCTCTTAGTCCTCTATACACAAAAAATAAAATATAAAGACAATAAAAGAAGAAAGTAGGAACTGTCCACACACGTTTTCTAATAATTTAAAAAATAAATTATTATTGCTGTATCTATGAGCACTGAGTCTTTGAGGAAATATATTATTCCTGCTAAACAAGAACCCCCACTTACTCCAATGAAGACAAGGAGCAAGAACCCAAAAACCATTATAGTTCTAATATTATTTAGCTTTCTAACACATTTATATGCCCAATATGATCCATCTGATCATGATAGTGTCACCGGAAAAAATGAGATTAAGGTTGGAGTGATTCTTGATATGGGATCATGGCTTGGGAAAACAATTCATAGCTGCATTATTATGGCAATTTCTGATTTTTATGCACTAGATATTCACTACAAAACCAAGATACTTCTTTACACTAGGGATTCCAAGGGAGAACCCCTGCAAGCTTTATTGAGTCTTAGTTATCTTATTAGGTTGCCTATTATTTTTTACATATAAAAGGTTAGATACTTATATATATATATATATATGTATGTATATATATATATCCTTGTCCAATATAATATAGTATATGAAATTCAAACTCACAATAAAAATGATATTTACAACTATATTCGTTATCTTATACCAACAACTATGTATACAATAACGGTTATCCATCTCCTATCAAGCTCTTCCACACACACACACACACACACACACACACACATATATATATATATATATATATATATATATATATATATATATAAGGGAGTGATCTATAGTTAAAGTTGGATGAGAGTCCCATCCATCCAACGCAGATCCCACCATTTATTTTTGTGATCCAAAAGCAGTAATTATTCCCATCTGCATAACTATTATGCGGATGGTGGACCCTATCCGCACAATAGTTCTGCGGATGAGTTATGCTATCCGCATAACTATTGTCAGGATGTGATATAATTTTTGGGTTCCCATCCGCATAATAGTTGTGTGGATGGTATATCCTAACTGCACAACTATTGTGCGGACGAGGTAAATCTTAGGTCATTCGATCTTTTTTTAAACGGTCAGAGATGAGTTGGATAATAAGGGCTCCTATCCAACTTTGGATATGGATCATTATGCATATATATATATATGTATATGTGTATATATGTATATATATGTATCTCCGTGCGCGCGCGAGGGCATATTGAATGCAAACTTAATGATATTAAATGTTATAATAAATAAATCATATAATGATTGTAACTCATGATATAATTTCTTTATTCTTTTCTAACTCTCTATATATATAAAAGCCTTGTACCTTGCAACTGCTTGATATGCTTTAAAGTTAAAATATATCTTGCTTGATAGACTAAAAGAACCTGAAAATTTATATGCTACCAGAGTGCGGGGGAGAGCAGAGAAGCCAATATGTTAGTAACTATCACCGAGGTGTGGAGGCGGGTGATGTCTCCACTCTCGGTGGTGTTTCATTCACATTCATTATCTCTCCTATTTGTTCTACCCCAAACATCCCCAAACACCCCCAAACACCTGAATAACCATTTTCTTTTACAGCTATGACCTCCATCTCAGGCCCAATTTTCTCTCACAAACCTTAAATCTGAACCCAAAAATCCTTCAACTACCGTCAAATCTCAGCCTCAATCTTTTTATCTATCACCAAAAAAATGCTTCCAAGTGTTCTAGAGATCTTGGTGACGCTCATATTTTGTCTCATAAATACCATCCTTTTCATATCCGGATTTTTAGATTGCATTTTGTCTATTGATTTTTAGACCGATTTTGATCGAGTCTTGGGAGAAGCAGCATCAATTATTCAGGTGTGACCCATTAATTTTTTCCCTCAAGGGATGATGAGCTTGGAATCAAAATGGGGGCTCCCTTAAATTTGTGTTCCTTCTCAAATAAAGCACCAACAGGCTTCTCACTTCCCATTTACAAGATGACTGATGGAGGATTAGTTGAAATGAAGGAAATTTGGATGGAAAGGATGAAGTAGAGGCATTTAGAAAAAGTATAAATCAAGGTAAGCAAACAATTTTTGTGGGAAATTTATCTTGGAATACAATTGTTTAAATTTTGAAAAATTGGTTTGTAAGATTTGGGAATATTATTGGAATCAAAATGCACAAAAGTAAAAAGAATTTTTTTCATAAGATACGCTTTCCTTAATTTTGATACGGAGGAGGATGCGGAGGAGCAAGAAAGAGGATGAATATTTGTTGGATTATGAACAAAAGAGTAAGGGTATGTTAGGGAATCACGCAAAAGCACACAACCAAAGTTTCCTTATGTTATTAGACCTCTAGGCTCTAGTTAGATCAGTCTCCAAGAGATAAGAAGTTTAGATAACCATGACTTAGATTAGTATTATCCTTTTTTATTTATCCACTCTACTATCATCAACTATATATACCATGTAATGCTCATGTATCGATAGCTTGGATAATAATAAAGTTCTTGTGTTTCATTATGGTATCAGAGCCTTCACGGCTTAACGACCAATAATTTTTTTTTCCTACTCCTTCCTTGTTCAGTGTAACATTAATAAATCCTTCTGCTGCATATTTAGTCTTCTATTTTTAATTTGATCCTTAAATTTTATCTTCGGATTACTCCATGGCAGAAAATCAATTCTTTCCATACTTAGATTTTGATTCCTCTCCATATGATCTAGAATTATGGCTAAATCCTAGAGCTGCTTCTATTGAAACCTTCTCTTAGTCCTCTATACACAAAAAATAAAATATAAAGACAATAAAAGAAGAAAGAAGGAACTGTCCACACACGTTTTCTAATAATTTAAAAAATAAATTATTATTGCTGTATATATGAGCACTATGAGTCTTTGAGGAAATATATTATTCCTGCTAAACAAGAACCCCCACTTACTCCAATGAAGACAAGGAGCAAGAACCCAAAAACCATTATAGTTCTAATATTATTTAGCTTTCTAACACATTTATATGCCCAATATGATCCATCTGATCATGATAGTGTCACCGGAAAAAATGAGATTAATGTTGGAGTGATTCTTGATATGGGATCATGGCTTGGGAAAACAATTCATAGCTGCATTATTATGGCAATTTCTGATTTTTATGCACTAGATATTCACTACAAAACCAAGATACTTCTTCACACTAGGGATTCCAAGGGAGAACCCCTGCACGCTTTATCAGCGGGTGAGTCTTAGTTATCTTATTAGGTTGCCTATTATTTTTGTACATATAAAAGGTTAGATACTTGTATATATATATATATATGTATATATATATATATCCTTGTCCAATATAATATAATATATGAAATTCAAACTCACAATAAAAATGATATTTACAACTATATGTATATATATATATATGTATATATATATATATGTATATATATATAGCCCAAGGATCCAGTCCGGGATCACGGACGAAGCTAAATTAAGGACCTTTTTTTTTTTTTTTTTTTTTTTTTGCTTTTTTTTTTTGAAACAACTAAAAAAAAAATAATAATAATTATGGAACTGAAATTTTTACGTAATACAATGTTTTGGGCGTGATTTGGATACATATAACAAAACATGTATGTACAGTCTGCGCAGACTGTACATACATGTTTTGTTATATGTATCCAAATCACGCCCAAAACACTGTATTACGTAAAAATTTCAGTTCCATAATTATTATTTTTTTTTTTTTTAGTTGTTTCAAAAAAAAAAAAGCAAAAAAAAAAAAAAAAAAAAAGGTCCGCATTTTAAAAAAATGCGGACTCCCGGACCTGAACCGGACTCTATATATATATATATATAAGGGAGTGATCTATAGTTAAATTTGGATGAGAGTCCCATCCATCCAACGCAGATCCCACCATTTATTTTTGTGATCCAAAAGCAGTAATTATTCCCATCTGCATAACTATTATGCGAATGGTGGACCCTATCCGCACAATAGTTATGCGGATGAGATATGCTATCCGCATAACTATTGGCAGGATGTGTTATAATTTCTGGGTTCCCATCCGCATAATAGTTGTGTGGATGGTATATCCCAACTGCACAACTATTGTGCGGACGAGGTAAATCTTAGGTCATTCGATCTTTTTTTAAACGGTCAGAGATGAGTTGGATAATAAGGGCTCCTATCCAATTTTGGATATGGATCATTATCTATATATATATATGTATATATATGTATATATATGTATCTCTGTGCGCGCGCGAGGGCATATTGAATGCAAACTTAATGATATTAAATGTTATAATAACTAAATCATATAATGATTGTAACTCATGATATAATTTCTTTATTCTTTTCTAACTCATATATATATATATATATATAAAAGCCTTGTGCCTTGCAACTGCTTGATATGCTTTAAAGTTAAAATATATCTTACTTGATAGACTGAAAGAACATGAAAATTTATATGCTACCAGAGTGGGGGAAAGCAGAGAAGCCAATATGTTAGTAACTATCACCGGGGTGTGGAGGCGTGTGATGTCTCCACTCTCGGTGGTGTTTCATTCACATTCATTATCTCTCCTATTTGTTTTACCCCAAACACCCCCAAACACCTGAATAACCATTTTCTTTTACAGCTATGACCTCCATCTCAGGCCCAATTTTCTCTCGCAAACCTTAAATCTGAACCCAAAAATCCTTCAACTACCGTCAAATCTCAGCCTCAATCTTTTTATCTATCACCAAAAAAATGCTTCCAAGTGTTCTAGAGATCCTGGTGACGCTCATATTTTGTCTCATAAATACCATCCTTTTCAGATCCGGATTTTTAGATTGCATTTTGTCTATTGATTTTTTGACCGATTTTGATCGAGTCTTGGGAGAAGCTGCATCAATTATTCAGGGGTGACCCATTAATTTTTTCCCTCAAGGGACGATGAGCTTGGAATCAAAATGGGGGCTCCATTAAATTTGTGTTCCTTCTCAAATAAAGCACCAGCAGGCTTCCCACTTCCCATTTACAAGATGACTGATGGAGGATTAGTTGAAATGAAGGAAATTTGGATGGAAAGGATGAAGTAGAGGCATTTAGAAAAATATAAATCAAGGTAACAAACAATTTTTGTGGGAAATTTATCTTGGAATACAATTGTTTAAATTTTGAAAAATTGGTTTGTAAGATTTGGGAATATTATTGGAATCAAAATGCACAAAAGTAAAAAGAATTTTTTTCATAAGATACGCTTTCCTTAATTTTGATACGGAGGAGGATGCGGAGGAGCAAGAAAGAGGATGAATATTTGTTGGATTATGAACAAAAGAGTAAGGGTATGTTAGGAAATCACGCAAAAACACACAACCAAAGTTTCCTTATGTTATTAGACCTCTAGTTAGATCAGTCTCCAAGAGATAAGAAGTTTAGATAACCATGACTTAGATTAGTATTATCCTTTTATATTTATTTACTCGACTATCATCAGCTATATATACCATGTAATGCTCATGTATCGATAGCTTGGATAATAATAAAATTCTTGTGTTTCATTATGGTATCAGAGCCTTCACGGCTTAACGACCAATAATTTTTTTTCCTACTCCTTCCTTGTTCAGTGTTCCATCAATAAATCCTTCTGCTGCATATTTAGTCTTCTATTTTTAATTTGATCCTTAAATTTTATCTTCGAATTACTCCATGGCAGAAAATCAATTCTTTCCATACGCAGATTTTGATTCCACTCCATATGATCTAGAATTATGGCTAAATCCTAGAGCAGCTTCTATTGAAACCTTCTCAAAAGTTTCTTCTTATTCTGATTATCCGAGCGACCTTATATATGATGATGACAAGTCCTTTTCCAATCTTGAAATATCAAACTGGTACGTCAATGATCTCATTGATCAACTTCAATCTCTTCGCAAACTTCCAAATCAGTCGATTAAAAGTTACTTTGCTGAAGCCAAGTCCCTTCTTCACGCTCTTCAAAAGCTGGGCGTTCAATACCCGAGTCAGAATTTACAGATTGCCTTGTTGATGGCCTTGATGATGGCCTTGATGATGCCTTTCATAGTGCCATTCAATATTATCTGTTGATGAATCTTTCTCTCGACTCCTTAGTTAATCTTCTTATTGGGCATGAAACCATGCCGAAAAAATTCGATCCCTTTTATGGCTCTAATTCCATCAATCCATATGGTATTTCTTCCTCTAAAATCTTAAGTTCTACTGGGCTAAATACCCCTTCTTCAGTAGGTGGTTCTACATAATTTGTTCAAGTTATTGATGATTTTGGTTATAATACAAAGGAGTGCTTATTAGATTCCGACATATTTGGAGATGTATCTGATTATGCAAGCTCCATCAGTGAGAAAAGCAATGATGAAGCATATTACAGTTTAACGATCATTCAAGCCGGTTGCCACCAAATGAAGTTCGTGAACAAAATTTAGTTTTTCATGGTGAACGTACTGCTCAGAATGGGTTCAACAATAAACTTGCACCTTACATCATTGAAGAAGCAACTTTACCTAAGGATTCATATTCAACTGAGGTGCCTACTCCGCAACAAGTTTTCCTTGTTAACGACTCTCTAAAGTTTCATTTTTCTTCTCCGGATCTCTTAAATTTCCAACTTGGGTCTCAAGTACACTCTAATGATAATTCTTTTCTCGTGGTACCATCAAGTTGCCAACTTTCCAAATCTGAAATATTAACCTCATTCTTCACTCACATTCATGGCTGCACTCATCCACTTTTGGATGTCTTCCAAAATTCATATTTGGTTTATTCAGAATATGCAAAACTGTCAAAAGGTGGGACAACTATTTCTAAGCATTTTTTGGATATAGTCACCAATTTACATTGGTTTGGCTTGGGTGTTCAAGATATGGAAAGCCAATTAATTGAAATGTTTCAAAAGCAACTTCTTGGTGGAGATTTAAGGGTAATTCATTTTGGGACAGCCACATTGAAGGATGCTACATCAGAAGTCATACAAGACTGGGAGAACAATATGGGATCAACCCACTACATATTGGGATTTCTTGCTGGGTCACATCATCTTTATGTCATGATAGTCAGGGAGTGTCATACTATACTTAGCAAGATAACATGGAATGCTATTATGCCTTATGCTCAACGACTGTTATTATCATATCCTCATTACATGATTAAATCAAGATGGTCGTGTGTCTTTATTTTTGATCGAGGAAAATTTAGTTTTCAAACTAAAGTGTTTCCCAAAACTCCTTTAGTTTGCGGGGGAATGTTAGGGAATCATGCAAAAGCACACAACCAAAGTTTCCTTATGTTATGACCTCTAGTTAGATCACTCACCAAGAGATAAGAAGTTTAGATAACCATGACTTAGGGGGTGTTTGATAAAAACTGAATGAATCTGAATCTGAATGAAAAAAGTTGTTTGATAATTGACTTGTCTGAAACATCTGAATGACAGAATTTTATTATTTTACCCCTCTAACAAAATTTAAAATTGTTGTAAAATTATTTAATATTACTTAATATAATAGTTAATATTTTTTTTAAAAAAATTAATTTTTAAATTTTTTTTTTTACTCATTCAGCTGCTCATTCAGCCATTCAGCCAAAAAAATCTGACTTAGCCATTCAGTTCAACCATCTGACCGATTCAGCCATTCAGACCAAAACAAACGCACTTACCGATTCAGCCATTCAACTCCATTCAGCTCTAAACAAACACCCCCTTAGATTATTATTATCCTTTTGTATTTATCTATTCTACTATCATCAGCTATATATACCATGTAATGCTCATGTATCAATAACTTGGATAATAATAAAATTCTTGTGTTTCATTAGGGTAGAACCTGCTAGAAGAGAGTTGTGGTTAGAGGAAGAGATGGTAATCAAAAATTCAGGGTCTTTGATAAAGGTTGGAGGGATATCAAAAAATCGATAAGGTTAAGAACGACCATAGATAATAAGTGTTTTGAATGAGGAGGTGGCCAAAGGATCAGGCAGAAATTGGATATTGTTATAAAAAATACAGAAATCTAGAAGGAAATCAAAAGGAAGATGGAATATAGAGAATTAAAAATTACAAAGATGATCAGATGGTACTTTCAAGGGGTAATTGTAGTTTGTGCAAATGATCGATGAAGAGTCGCAAAAGATGAATAAGAGAAAAGGGAGCATTTTCAGATGATTTTGTGAAGATACTGAATATGGGAAGGAAGAAGTAGATGAGTACAGAAGATATGCTTGGATTGCATGCGTGGTATTCCAGTAAAGGTATGGTCGAGGACGACTATGGAAAAGATAGCCGCTTTATGGGGTAATCTCCTAACTCTAAAGGTGGATACAGAGCTACTGAAAGATATGGAGATTGCGTATTTGTTGATTCAAACAGGAAACATTAAAGAGATTCATGAGCTAATTGACTTCAATTTTGAATCGAAGTTATATAGTTTGAGAATTAAGGAGGTGGTTGTTGATGTTGATAGTCTAGAGGCGGAATGTCAGGTGAATAAGAATGAGGAAGATTTTCGAAAAAGTTGACCAATCACGCATTGGGAAAATTACAGGTTAATGATGGGACTTCAAAGTTTCAAGTTGGTGAAAGAAATTTGGCAAAAGTGACGAACAATCCAACAGTGTATAGAGAAAGGTGTTGGAGAGTAGCATTTTGCAAGGCATAGGCCAACTCAAGCTTGGCCAGAAGAAGTTGAGTATAATCTTTTTGAATCCAAGTTATCAAATAGTGAATTTGAGAATACTCGGTTGAATCATTAAGTGTGGAAGGAAAGAAATATAAAAAATGAAAAAAGAAAAGGGATAATAAGGTCAAAGAAAAAATCTCCAACCTTTATTGCAGGAATAAATTCAAATTAGAGAATTGGAAGAAAATAAAAAGGGCTGAAATCAAAGTTACATGATGTTTTCACTTTTTCTCGTTTACGTTTGGGCTGGACTTTCATCCTTGTTTTGGTAGTACATAGAGTATCTTTCACTGTTCGATTTTGTTACCTCCATGTTTTTTTTTGTTGCTAAATTTCATGTTTTTGACAAAGTAAGGTAGTTCTTGTTGATTAGTTTGTAAGTTGGACAAATATTTATGTTACATTCTTCTTATCTTGGAGTAGGAATTTGAATTTGAACTTTCAAGTCAAAATAGAACCGCACTTGAAGCCGCAGTTTGCAGACCTTTTGAACTGAGCTTGGGCAATAGTTCTTGCTCCAGTTCTACTACAGTGATATAGCATTAATTATTGATCTTATATGCAGGCATCACCATTCGGAGTAGTAAAAATGTAGGGGTGTTTAAACTCGTCTTATTTGGACTTTTCGATGGAAGTTGAAACGTTCTTGTTCTAAGTTGGGATTTGTTCTAAGATTTTGAGTTGTCATGGGTTTTCCGTTGATTTATATTGATTGTAATACAACTTTATTGTTCCCCATCCAAATCTTTTGGGTTTGCCACATTTGTATTACTTTGGGTTTTAATAAAATTTCTCTTTGCCGATAAAAAAATTAATAAAGAACACGAAAATTTTACATAGTAAAACTGATAGTGAAACTAAATTAGGCATTGATATATAGTTTTTGGTCTATCAAACTTTGCTACATAATTAGGATAGCATCAAGATCTTTACGTAATTTGAATATTTAACAGAGTAGACCCTATGTATAGCTTGAGCAACATTAAACCCGAGTACAACATAGAAATTTAGTCGGAATTTTTATTATTTATTGGTTTTGTTTTTGTTACATTGCCCAACGCAGCTCTTGATCTTCTGGAGAACAACAAGGTGCAAGCAATTATCGGCCCAGAAACATCACATGCTGCAAAATTGTTGGCCATATTGGGAGACAAAGCTAAAGTTCCAATCCTTTCTTTTGCTGCAAGTGCTTCAATGTATGTCGAATATCCATTCTTCCTTCAAATTAAACATGATCAAACTTCTCAATTCGAAGCCATGGCTACAGTCCTAGAATATTATAAATGGAGGGATATCATACTTATATATGAGGACACTGATTATGGGAGAGACAATATCATATATGGTTGATTCCTATGCGCACAACAATTTTTGTTGTGCATATTTCGCCTTCTTTAGCATCACGCTTTTTCTCAAAAGCAAAGAGACTAGAAATGATGAGTGAAGAACATTCTTGGTTTATCACTGATAAGACCGTGAACTTCTTCTGTTCCTTGGATCTTGAAACCATTAAGTCCCTGAAAGGCGCACTAGGTTTAAAGCCGTATATTCCAGCCTCTAAAGAGCTCCAGAATTTCACTTTAAGATGGAGAAAAGAGTATCACGCCAAGGATGCAACACTATTGGAACCGAGGGAGTTAATTGTTTTCAGTATATGGTCATATGATGCAACTTGGGCTCTAGTAAAGGCTGTTGAGAGAGTAGGGTTTGAAATTCCAAGAGCACGGGAAAAAGGTCCAAGATTGAACTTAACAGACCTGGCAAATATTGGGGAATCTCCAAGTGGCAGAGAACTTCTAGATCAGATATTAGAGATTAATTTAAAGGTTTAGATTAATTTAAAGGTTTAAGTGGTGACTTCCAACTTAAGAATGGGAAAATATGTTCCAAGGCATTTGAAATAGTGAATGTAATAGGTAAAGGTGATAGAACAATTGGTTTTTGGACAATGACAAATGGATTGACTAAAGAAATTCATTTATCAGGTAAAGCAATGTATGGTTTTGAACCCGTTATCTGGCCTGGTGGATCTACAACCATCCCGAAAGGAAGGAAGACAAAGATAAGTAATAAAAAGCTAAGAATCGGAGCACCAGTGAAGTCGGGGTTTCATGAATTGATAAAATTTGAGTCTCAGCTTGGAGAAAGTTTCTCAAGGTATTGCATAGATGTATTTAAAGCTTCGATTGAATCCTTAACATATGAAGTTTCTTGTGACTTCATTCCGTATATTGGAACCTACACAAATCTTTATCTTCTAGATCAGGTCTACATTCAGGTATGTAATATGTTTGTTTCCCCAGTTATAGAGAACTAACCAAAATAGAAGTGTATAGCCAATTAATATTACCAAAAGTATTATAATTTTCATACTTTCCACATTAACACATAAATATGAATTCTATATGCACATATATACTTGGAAGAAAATTATATTCATTTGGTGTATGTTTGCATAGTGGTGCATGGGTTAACTTAACAAAAGAACTATGGTGCATGGACTAGAATTTTGATGCTGCTGTGGGAGATATAACGATCACGTCGAATAGATCTTCTTATGTGGATTTCACTACGGCTTTCACCGATATAGGTCTTCGAACAATAGCAAAAACCGCCAATAGAAATAAATGGTTCTTCTTGGAGCCACTTGATGCAGATCTATGGCTAACTTATGCTGGTTTATTTATCGTAATGGCTATTATCATTGGGGTGATTGAATATCATGTAAATGAGGAAATCCAAGGTTTACCAGCTACGGAAGTTGGAACAATTCTCTGGTTCTCCTTGTCAGTCCTTGTTTTTGCTCGTAAGCTCAATCTTTAAAATTAAATCCATTTAGGTCTATAGTGAAATAGCTTCACAAAAGTAAATAAATATGTAAAGTTCATACTAAACATCTTGAGCATGACTAAATATTGGTTAAATGAATTGTGTTGCAGGTGATAAGTTGCAAAGTAATTTGTCAAGATTTGGCAATTGGTTGGGTGATAGTAATGCTTATACTGATTTCAAGTTACACCGCAATTTTGAGTTCAGTTTTGACGGTTCAACAGATTGAGATAGCCTCAAAGGATTCAATAGGGTACCAAAGTAATGAGATTGTACGAGGAGTCGTTAGAAACTTAAATTTTACTGATGGCAGATTTAGAAGATGTGATTCACCTAAGGAGTATGCCAAGGCTTTATCACTAGGAAGTAAGCATGGTGGTGTTGCTGCTATTATTGATGAAATCCCTTACCCTTGACAGTATTCAATAGGCTACTCTATGATTGGATCTGAACCAACAACTAATGGTTTTGGCTTCGTGAGTATACTTGTTTCACCAACTTATGTTGTTGTTATGCATCCATACATAGTATTATTGACTAAAATATAAAATTGTCACTTCACTTTATTCATTTATGACGTTTTCGTCTATGGGTTCGGGCAGTAGCTAAAACCGTCCCTTAATGTATCAAGTATTAGTTTAAAAAAGCATACATGTTTGAGTATTTTGCACTACTAATTATTTAAAAGAGACAGTTTTACACTCATGATTATATCTCGAGGGAGGTCAATCTTAAATCAAATAAAAATTTAGTATTTTCATATTCTTGCATGCTCTTTGCATCCGTAAGGTTAGATTTATTGAATGATATTCAAAATCACATTATATTTGAAGTGACTTTAGATCAAGGTTTTCAGACCCGGACTGGTCATCGAACCGGAAAAGTTACCGGGTGGATGGATCGTTGGTTGAACCATTATTGACCTGACGTCATCAACATATTAAAATATATATTATTAGTAATTAATAAAATTTTAAAAAATCGTTTTTTATGAACTAAAACATAATAAAGTTGAGTTACAATATTATTAAAAGTGGTTAATTTTAATATTAAAAAAATTTTGGTACAAAAAAAATATTAAAAAATAATTAAAACTGGTTCACTGGGTCAACTTAACCGGTTTTACCGGTTGAACCACCGGTTTGAACACCGACCGGTGGTCAACCGGTTCTATCGGGTTTTGACCAAAACTGGTTAATTGGTTCAATCCGGACCGAAGTGCCGATCGGTTCCGGTTTTAACCGGTTCAACCGCCGGTTCGGTCCGAGTTTAACAACCTTGCTTTAGATAAATTCTGTAAGGTCAATCTTAGATACCTTTTACTCTCTCTCTCTATATATATGTATATGTATGCGTGTGTGTACCAATGAGGAAGCACTATGTGGTGTGTGTGTATTGAGTCTCAAGTCTTTACTTGTCCAATGTGGAACATTTATATCCTTTACATGAACACAATATCTAGAATCCAAATTTCGTTAAGTTGGCATCAACTTACCACTTTTCAAGCCTATAGAATTGAAGTGCATTTTGTATATCAAGAAAGTTGCACTAACTACAACAAGAAAGAGTTGCAATTCTTGCAACTCTGTTGTTATACAAAATGCAACTCATTTCTATAGACTTCAAAAATAGTCTTGGCATGCCAACTTCATGGAATTTGAATGCATGTGCTCTACTCGAACTATAGTAAGATTTATGATATGTGTCTCGAATTCTTGTTCTGGAGCAGGCTTTTGACTCGACTTGAAATTTTTTATGCGGTGACCCGAAGGGAAAGAAAGATGAGATTTAGTGGTGGTAGCGAAGAACTGAGGTCGAGGTATAGACCTATATATTTGTTAAGATTTTTAAGCCAGTTATGTTTTTAGCCCGACTATATATTTGTTATTATAGCTAAGGTTTTCAGAATTCTTTTATTTCTCAGTTTTAACCTTTTTTAATAGAGATTTACAACTTGTATTTCATACTTTAATATAGTGATATTTTCTTCCTCTTGGCTGTTGTTTTTTCTGATTTGGGGTTTTCATGTAAATCTTGTATTATTATCTATTTTTCGTTGTTGATTTTTTGTGTTTACCATAGTTTGTTCTAACAATATTTTAAAAAAATAAAATAATAATGCTGTTATAGGTTTTTCAGAAAGGTTCGCCATTGGTCCTTGAGATTTCAATCGCAATTGAAAGACTAAGAGAAGATGGAACGCTACTTACATTGGAGAAAAAATGGTTTAAGAAGAGTTCATTGATGGACCAGGACTCTGCAGGGTCTGGGACGTCCACACCGAAAACTCTGAGCTTTGCGAGCTTTCGTGGTCTATTTCTTGTTATTGGGTCGCTGTGGCTTTAGCCCTACTCATATTCTTGGTTCACTTGGTTTATGAGAAATTATTGCTTGTGAACAATTTCATCTTCAGAAAATTAGCTGGAGGAAAATTGGTTATGATAATGAGGTACATCTATCCTAGGAATGTCAATGTGGTTGAATAGATTAATCGGAGATAATCCACGTAAAAGTTTTGTTTGTTATTTAATTGAAATTTGAGACAGCCAAGTAATATTACTAAATTTAATGGAATTATAGAAATGATGTACAAGAATAGATAATTATATGCTCATTAGTGCAGAATTCACTTCCTCTCAGTTACATGTTTACAGGTCTCCTCATTTTCTCCTCAGTTTCATGTATCGAAATGTTAAGATGGATATTACTTTGGTGGAGTGTCCCCGACTTAGAGTTGCCGTATACTTTTATTGACTTAGAAATTGTGTATTGGTGCTTGTGTTTCCAAAACATGTTACTTTTATGCACGAACACGCTAAATTTAGCAATTCAAAGTATTTATGTCTAATTGCACAAATGTTTATATTCTAATTTAGTATTAGATGTAAAAACATCAAATATGTACAAAATTATTTATACAACAATCAATTTATTGATTCAACTATTATTATTATATTTTTTTTATAAAATTTATTTCATTGCATTTAGATTTTGAAAGAATTCTCAATTATAAGCACTCACACAAAGTTACCTTAGAACAACTTCTTAAAAGGTTAAACATATAAACTAGTTAATATCAATTTGTTGATGATTTTAAGCTTGATAAGTGCGTGTATCCTTTTTACCAAAGGAAGGAGGGAAGATATGGAGGCCTCACTTTCTTGGTAAGCAAGCAGTGAGGATAACCATTTGGGGAACAAGTTCTATACTTGTCGTCACTAGCATCAATATCGTCACTAGCATTAATATCGTCATTATCATCAATAAGAAAACCTTTAGGCTTGTTATCCAGGAACTTGTTCAGAAATACCGTAATGAAAGGAACATAGGAGTTTGTCGCTAGGTATTTGACCAAATAGGATCGTCCAGTTCGTATATAACCTATCACTAAAATTGAGTACCCGGTTCTCCAATAGATTGACCTGTATTTTCATAAGAAATGTTCGAAATCACTGATGAGATTTTTGAAATAACTAAAGCGAGTAGAGTATTTGGAACAATAACTGGTATCTTTATTACATTAGCTAAAACTTATTTGTTCTTATTCATTCCTATCACAACAAGATGGACTTTACCAAGGCTAAGAATGGACCAACTATTAAATCTTGGATGGAAATTTCTTTTACCTATTTCTCTCGGGAAAAAGATTAAGAGCATTCCTAGTTTTATCATATGGTACTAAAATCAATATAACTATATATAAGGCATTAGGACCATGTTTGTTTGCAATGATAATACTTGAGATTAAACAAAACAAACATAATATGAGATTATTTTAAATTATCTCATGAATAATCTCATACTAAACAAACATATGACTATGATTATTTAATTCTAAGATTAGTAGTATTGGAATTATAATCCATAAAAATATAGTCCCGGGATTAATTATAATCCTTGCAAGAAAAATATGGCGTAAGAGATCTTGTCACAATAATTTTATAATTTCACCGAGTCATTTTGATTAGTCACGAGTCAATCATTCAAAACTCCTCATTTTTTAGATAATATGTATAAAACTCTTTGTATCCCGTAAAATATATACAATGATTGGATATATATATATATATATATATATATATATATATATATATATATATACACACACACACACATACACACACACATACATGCATGCATGCATGTATGACATAATTTGAGAATTATTTGTGGGAACTAATGGACCTATTAAATGTTATCTACTATTTTAAAGTTTTTCTATGCATATATAAATATTTCCATATAACATATAAATTTAAAAAATACAAATTTTATAAAAAAAACTTGTGCCTTGCACGGATTACCAATCTAGTGATAATACCATGGTTATGATATAATTTTTTTCGGATATAAAGTCAATTCAAATGATTCTGACCCTATACAAAGAACAACATATACAAATTCCTCGAATATTTACAATATCCTTTATTCATCATGTAAAGCTTCTTATTATGTGTAATACCCTAAAATTGAGGATATTTCAAAATTGACAATATAAGATTAAACTCCATCAGTCATACATGTTCTCGTGTTTGTATTTGTACAAGGCAAAGGGGGTCTGCAAATTAAATAAAAGCAGCACCTTAATCAGCTTCGAGTTCAGCTCCAAATTAGTTTCCTTGTAGGACAAAGTGATGTGTAAATTATTAATTGGTAAAATGCAATTTATCCTATGTGATTTTAGCGTAAATCTACTTCTAAATATTGACTTGTGGCCTAAGACAATGCCTTTTGTATGTATCCATTGTCGTAGTCAAGCCACTTTGTCAATGGCTTACAGTGCTACCTGTAATTGATAAATCTAAATATATTACCCTTAGACATTAATACATGAGACAATTGATTAATCAAGACATATATATTAGTATTACCTATGAATATGCGAGACAATTGATACGAGATGATATCATAAGAGTTGTCTTTGTAAAAACAAAAATTAATTTGGTGAATCCATTTATAAAGACACTCCTTAGAGACTTATGAAACTAATTTTTGGAATGACTCTGTCACTTTGTCAATGACTTTGATTTAATAGTCTGTTTGGTTACAACATTGGAATTGGAATGAGAATAGAAATGGGAATGAAAATAAGAAGGGAATGGAATGGAATGAACATTTTTATTCCTATGTTTGGTCAGAATGAGAAGTTGACCGATTTTGATTGATTGAGGTTTTTTTAAAGTTTATCGATTAGAATAGAATGATCAATCTTTACTCATCCTGATAGAATAAGCATTCATTTAAATATATAATTAGGCATTCCATTGGAAAGCTCATTTCCTCTCCTTTTAAGTAATCAAACATAAAAATGAGTATTCTTTTTGGAATGCTCATTCCATTCCCCCCAAACCAAACAAACCATGAAGGTTAATGAAATCAGGAGCAAGCGCATGGTCTTTATACGTAGTTAAGAATATTGTGCGTGTACTAATTCTGGTTAGGTCACGTAAAAATATTGGTTCAAATGAATAAGACAACATTCATTTCAACTTAACTTTTAGGAACTTAACACCAAGGGAACTAATGGTGGATGTTGGAAATGCTTTTTTAATTAATTATTATTTTTGATCAACTTTTGGACTAATTTAACGTTAATTAAAGAGAATTTAATTAATATTAATAAGGTGTTAATTGAAGTACTCAAATAGGAGTATTAAATAGTATTATACTTGGTTAAAAATAGAATCATTTATAAGAATATTTAGAGTCTCAAAATTGGGGATTCAAAAAGTTTTAAGGAAAACATTGTTGTTCAATAATTATTTTTCATATATTGGAATTAAAGGCTAAAGAATACATAGATTTATAATCATTCATGTGAGTAGTCATCTTACTTGTGGAACAAAAAGAAATACTTTGACTGGACCCCATGAGTGTACCGCACCACTCGCATCCGCGCCTGAGCCCAAGCTTAATTGCGGCCGTGATTGCGATCATGTAGTAAAGTCGAATTGACGCTTAATAAGCACTTTGTACTTCAAATGTACACATCGTCGTTAGGCGGTTCTTATCTTTATTAATTAAAAGTATGTGATCTAAGCCTTTCTTTGAATAAGTGCAATCATGATCGTCTGGTTATGCATGAATTTGAACAGATATAATCGTTATTTAAACAGGTATAGTATAGATCGTTCAAATAACACAACTATGGTAAAACGCTCCTTATTAATTCCAAAATGTAATAAACAAATTGTGAAATTCGTATAATACCTACTGCTTCAAAATCTTCCATACTTTCTTTTCCTTTTTTTCTCTCCTCTCTTTTCTTAAATAATGCGTCTATTTACTGATTAAAAGAAGAATTTTTGTATATTATCTAATTTGCTGCTGCTTGTTAATTATCATCTCGATCACTAGACTTATTGCATCATGTGAGGTATTTTGTCTGCAGCCATTACAACTTTGTAAATATATAGAGAAATAAAACTTTAAAATGGTGTAATTAATACATTTCTCGTGTCTTACTTGATTGTTATTTGCATTAAATTTCAGCATTTCTTTTATAATTTTCAACATATAACTCTCATCTATTAACGTCCACTAATACCACTAACGTTTGTTGTGGGTTATTCAATAAGTTAGTGGCAGATACTTAACAATTACCGGTTTGGTGGAGGTATTACCGATACCCCCGATTTGGTGGGGGCGCTACCGGTTGGTTAAAATGAGGAGAATTGTAAATGTGTAATTGAGAAAAGTGAATTATGCACCAATGTGTTTCAATTAAACTAGCACCTGATGTCACACGTGTAAATAGTGTGATGATAAAATAGAAATTTTATAAAATTAGAAAGACTAATAAAAAGATATATATTTTAAATTAAAAAGAATAAAATAGTAATATAACTAAATTGTAAGGACAAAATAAAAAAAAATTGTTGTGATTCAATTACACCAATGACATCAGTGACTCAGAAGAGCCGCTTTATTAATAGAGATAATAAACAAAACTTTTACATGGATTATCTTCGACTGATCTGTTCAATGACATTGCCCTTCCTAGGGTAGATGTACCTTAACATGATAGCCAATTTTCCTCCAAGTAATATTGCGTTGATGAAATTTTTCACACCCAATAATTTCTCATAAACCAAGTGAGTCAAGAATATCAGTAGGACTAAAGCCACACACACCCCAATAAAAAGAAATAGACCACGAAAGTTCTCAAAGCTCAGAGTTTTCGGATTGGACGTCCCAGACCCTTCAGAGTCCTGGTCCATCAATGAACTCTTCTTAAACCATTTGTTCTCTAACATTAGTAGTGTTCCATTTTCTCTTAGTCTTTTAATTGCAATTGACATCTCAGGGACCAATGGTGAACCTTTTTGGAAAACCTATAAAAATATTTAAAAAAATAAATTAAAAAATCTAAATATAGTACGAATGGTGCGTCAGCATTCAAATTTCATGAAATTGGAATACAATACCCTTTTTAAAGCATATATAAATGAGTTGAATTTTGTATAACAAGAATTGCAACTCTTTCTTATTGCGATTCTTAAAATTCTTTCATTTTTATAGGCTTGACATGCAGTGTGTGTATATGATAGTGATTCATAGTCACAGCTGGTTATGGATCATTTCCCAGCTAGCTAATCTATAACCATTCATTCCAATTACGGACGACCAGAATTAAAAGGTGATAATAAGTATCCCCAAGAACTTTTTGTAGATACTAATTAGTATCCGCAAGAATTTTCCATGGATACTTATTATTAGTAAAGTTCCAATTTTGCCCCTTAGAATGATTTTTTTTTAATAAAAAAACACTATATTATCCGCAAGAACTTCTTGAAGATAGCAAAAACTTTTCAAGCTAACTAACTGCAAGAAGTTCCTGGGAATGTTTCCTTCCCCCATATAAATACTTGTAGGTAAAACTGTTTGCACATTGCATAAACCATGGCCGCACTTGCTACAATGCTTGAGCGATTTGGAGAGTCTAACAGCTAACCCTTGAAGAATCTAGCTATTTGAAGCAATTTTAGCAAGTTTGGAAGTTGGAAAACACATCTAACCGGTTAATTTTGCAATATTCTTCAAATGTTTTTCATTGTATAGCTTAGTTATATATTTTTTTCTTCAATTTTTTTTTATAGTTTTTGTTTTAAATATAGGTGAATATGGATTTAAATCCTGACCCATTCGATCCTAGTGTCCTATATGATCAACAAATTCATGTTTTAGAAGACATTTGGAATTATCGGGTAAGAATTTAATTTATAATTTATTTTTGTTATTTTTTTTTGAAATTAAAATGAAGTGATTAAATAATTTTGATGATAAATCTAATTGTGATATTCTTTTGTATTTGTTTTGTTTTTATTTTATAATTTTAGGAAATGAATGTGTTATCTACTCATGAAAGTGAGAGTAAATTGGTTGAATGAAATTTAAATGAGGAGCAAATAGAAATATTAGAGCAACTTCGTTTTCATATTTTCTCAAATTCTTCTGTTGTGCTAAAAATGATGCATGTTTGGTATCTGCCCTTATACATGTGGACTTGTAAGATATCCAAAAATCCTTATTTCTAAAGTACTTTGGCGAACATGGCAGCAATGATAAGGAAGCCTACCCTTGTGGAGGAATAAGTTTGACATGATTGAGAGAGAGAGATTTGGACAACTACCTGAGGATTATATCTACGATCAACTTATGTTACATACAAAAGCGTATTTATACTTGTGTGATGCAGTGTTTTTTTCCACTTCAAATAAGAACACATTCCATCCTAATTAAATATTTAATGTTATAAGATAACGGATAGAAGATATCCAATTGTATGCATGGAAGGGCGGGGGGTTAGCTTATTTGTATACAGTATTACATAAGGCATCTAAGAACAAGAGAAAGTCAATATACAGATGCTTAACACTTTTGCAAGTATGGGCTTACGAGATAATTAGGCACGGTCGTCCAGTAATATCGAGACAAAGATTAGGGAATCTTGTTCTTAGGCTCGTGCATGGACTTATTCTATGGACGAGAGATATGAGGAGCGACGAAAGGATCCTTATCACCATATAGTTTCGATGAGATTATCCTCATCACCATATAGTTTTTTATCGTGGGAAAATCGAAGGAATGTTAGAAGGCGAGGTCAATTAGAGACCTTATGACAAATTTGATAGGCGGTTCGATTGAGATTTTTTTGAACCAAGATCACTACAAGAAAATCAGCTAATTCCGATGGAATACGGCATCAAAATTCATTCCCTCGAAAATACACATAAGTCCGACGGAATTCCGTTGTAAATGTAAGCAGTCTTTTGGCGCCAATGCTCTCGCCAACGCCAAACATATTTTCGAGAATAACATAATTTCGAGGGATGTAATTTCGACGGAAATTCCGTTGAAAATAGCCTTTAAAACGTAAAAACATATTAGTTCCCCTAACCGTCGCTTTTGTTTTCTCTCCACTTTCTCTCTCTCATCTCTCTGCCCTCTATGTCAATCCATTGCCTCATTCCACCATCGTCTTGCCTCCCCACCTCCGATGCCTCACCACCTCTGGTGCCTAGCTCCCCACATCTGCTGTTGTCTCCTGGCGACATCTCCTCTGATCCTTCTGCTCCTTTAGGTACTTTGTTACCTAGAATTGAAGGTTAGTGCTTAATTAATTTCAGTTCGTATGATTAATTTTTTGCCCTTAAAATTCGATTTAATTTGAATATGGGATTACTTTGTGAATATATTGTTGATGAAATTGGGAAAATTTAATATTTACTTGTTGTTGTTGTTAGAATTGGGATTAAGTTTTTGAGTTATTGCTATTAGTAAAATATTTTGAAGCATTACATACAATTCTACTATGAATTAAATTGGAAATGCACATTTTATTTTGTTGCTGGGATTAAATTTTGCTGAAATTGAGATTAATATTTGTGTATTGACACTTCATATCATTTAATTTGGGGCTTCATATTATTTGGAGCTTTGGAACTTTCTGTCACCGTACATTGAATCAGATAATTGTTTCAATTTTTGTTCCTTTTTGCGTATTGTATAAATTTATAGATTAATTTATATGTTGTTTATAGTGGTTAGATTCGGATAAAAATGTGGTATATGCTATTTTCGACGGAATTCCCGATAGAATTTCTATCAGAATTCTTTAGTTGCAATATTTGTGGGCCGTACTTTATTTTATTTATGTATGTACTTAGTTTTCCAATATTAAAATAAACTAAGTAGTATTTACTTAGTTTTCTACTAAAAAAATAAAATAAAATGAACTAAGTAGTATTTACTTAGTTTTGTACTACTAAATAAAATAAAATAATATAATGACATAAACTAAATATAAATATTTTAATATAGGTTAAAATAATATAAAATAGTGCCAAACAAATACCATAATTAAGATAAGATACGATAAGATAAGATAAGATAAAATAAAATAGTGCAAAATAAAATAAAATAAGATTACATAAAAAATAAAAAATTTAAAATTACATAAAATAAAATAAAATAAATTTAATTTAAGTAAATTAAATTAAATAATATAATATAATACAAAATAAATTAAATTAAAATTAAATAAAATAAATAATATAATATAATATAATAACAGATAAACAATTGTTCTCATAAAAAATAATATAATAACATATATTTGCTTAGTTCCACTACTACATAAAATAAAGTAAAAATACTATAATATATTCAAATAATAGTTGTCATAAACTAAGTAGCATTTACTTAGTTTTCTATTGGTCAAACAAACTAAGTAGCATTTACTTAATTCTACTGCTACATAAAATGAAGTCCAAATATTATACTATATTCAAATAATAGTTCTTATAAACTATGTACGTAACATTTACTGAGTTTTCCATTGGTAAAATAAACTAAGTAGCATATACTTAGCTTGCCACAATTAAAATAAACTGAATATATAAATGTGCATGTAGTATACTTTGGAACTTAGAATCCGTTTGAGTGAATGTCGAATAGTCCCAGTCTGGGACTGTTACTAGATGTTAAGTCTCTCACTTAGGCCGGTGCCAATGGCTTGAGTACGTTTTGTTTTTGTTTTGAGCATTTTTCGCGTGCTATCTCTACATGTTCTTCTAGTGCATATTTAGATTAAGTTATCTTATTCTATTTCGTGTACTTGAAGACCACGGGGAGGTGCTGTCAAAATTTTCTTGAAACAGAAGAAACGTGCTCAAGGTGTTCACACTAGTGAGGAGACGCACCCAAGAATGCGATAAAAGCCTAACCCCTATAGAGTGGAGATATTGGTATATAGAATTCATGCATAGATCACATATATGAATATCTCTGTTCTGATTGTGCCTTTTGTTTAATTAAAGATGTCAGCCGACTAGAGTTGGATGTACCATAGGATACCGTTTGAAGGGAGGGGATTAGTTGATGCTTACCGTGATGAGGTGTGCAATTTTTTGAATATAACAATAGAACATGCTGATGATTCGAACGAAAATATGAGATGTCCGTGTGTCAAATGTAAAAACCATATTTGGAAGAAAGCTGACGACATAAGTTTGACTTGTTTTCATGTGGGTTTGTGGATGGGTATTCCGTATGGATTCATTACGGGGAATCAACTGAGTTCAGGGAAATGACGGACAGTGTAGACCAACCAGTTCACAGGGATCCACACGGCGATAACTATTATGTCGTGGAGATGTTGGTCGATGCTTATGGCCCTAACAAAATTGATTGGGGTACAAACGAGCATTCGTCAAGTAGTGCTTAGCAAAAGCCAAATTACACAACAACTGCCTTTTACAAGATGCTATCTGAATTCGTGGTCCCATTATACGATGGAAATGATAAGCACACCATGCTATCTGCAGTGACTAAACTCTTACACTTCAAGAATCAGTATGATTGCAGTGAGAGAGGTTTTAATGACTTGTTTGCTCTTATCAGCGAGTTCTCACCAAAGGATCATAGTCCTCCCTCGAATTATTACAAAGTGAAGAAGATGGTAAGGGGTTGAATCTGGGGTATGAGAAGATTGATGTTTGCGAGCAGGATTGCATGTTATCCTATGGGGATGGCATAAATAAAGTGTGTTGTGATATCTGCAACTTGCCTCGGTACAAGACGGCAAATCGTGGGGGAAAGGAGAAACATGTGCCTAAGAAGATCTTATGATACTTTTCTCTTGCGCCGAGGCTTTAACGGCTATTCATGTCGTCCAATATTATTGAGCATATGAGTTGACATAGAACAATGGATGTCGTGTCTGGTCAGTTGACTCACCTTGCAGATGGAGATGAATGGAAGAAATTTGATGAAATTTTTTCACTATTTGTTGAGAAAGTTAGGAGTGTCAGGCTTGACATGACTATAAATGACTTTTGCCCATGTAATAATTTTAGTCAGCCCTATTTTGTTTGGCCAGTGATCATGGTAGCTTACAATTTTCTACCGTCAATGTGCATGAAAGATTCGTATTTGTTCTTGACTTTACTCATACCAGGAGATGAGAGTCCTATATACAAAGGATATAAACGTGTACCTCAGGTTGTTAGTCGATGAACTTAAGATGTTGTAGGAGATGGGGGTCCAGACTTATGATAAATTGATCAAGTAGAATTTTGTGATGAAGGCAGCCTTATTGTGGACTATCACTGACTTTTCGACACTTCAGATGCACTACAAGAAAACAGACTAATTTCGATGGAATTATTTTTGACTGAATTTATTCCCTCAGAATTAGACAAAATTCGACGGACTATTCAGTCGAACCTAATTCCGTCAGAATTAGTATTAAATCGACGGAATTCCGTCAGAGATATGTTCCAGTCCTAGCGCCAAATTTTCCCGCTAGCGCTATTACTATGATCGACGAAATTCAGATAATGCCGACGGAATTTTCGTCGAAAATAGCTTAATATCGAGGGATATATCTCCGACGGAATATTCCGTCGGAATTAATAAAAACCTAAAATCATATCAGCAAAAGGCCGCCGCTGTCATTTTATTTCCCATCTCTCACGCTCCCGATCTCAGGCCCTTAAACACCTCTCCGTCCTCCTCCTCCGTCACCATCCTCTTCCTCCCCCCTGTTCAGGCGATTTTGGTCGTGGCTCGAGTGGTGTAGCTCCTCCTCCTCCCCCGATCCTCAGGTAGCAGCTACTATCAAATATTCTCGCCTAATTAGAGGTTAGTTAATGATTGATCAGTGCCCTAGCTAATTTAGTAAATCAAAATTTTAATTTCTACCCTAATTTAGTAATTTTTATGTGGAATAGTGTTAATTGATTTTGGGACTCAATTGGGACTGAATATCAGAATATTAATTGATTTTGTCACTGATTTTTGGACTGCATTATCAAATTTGCCACTGATTTTAGGACTGTTTATGTTCATCAGTGTTTTGGCTTTGATTAGTTAGTTAAATTGCAGCATGCATATTCTGTATCAATTTGGGTTATATGTTTTACTTTGTATGAACTTACTAAATGTATCAATTTGGCTTATATTTAGGTATAGGTATATTTGCTATTTCTGACGGAATTCCCGACGAAATTCTGTCAGAATTATTCAACTGCAAAATTTGTGGGCCCTACTTCATAATAATTATGTGTTTTAATTAGTTTCCAATATTGAATTGAACTAAATAGCATTTACTTAGTTTTGCATTACTAAATAAAATAATATAATATAAACTAAGTTTAAATAATATAATATAAGATAATATAATATAAAATAATAAAATCAAATAACATAAAATAAAATAAAATAATTTAATTTCATTGACTTGTAATTATATTTAATCAAATAATATGATATAATATAATATAATACAAAATAAAATAATTTAAAATTTAATATTAAATTAAATAAAATTTAAAATTTAAAATTAATTAATATAATATAATATAATATAATTACTATGGAAGATTAAAGGAAGTGGTTGTGCTCAATTATCCAGGGGCTAAAAAGGTCGTTACATTTAAGTGTCGCTGGTTTGATACTGTAAAGGGTGTTAAAGTTGATCGTAACAGAATCGTCACAGTAGATATAAAATCGAATTTACAGTCTGATGATGTATTTGTGTTAGCCAGCCAAGCAACTCAAGTGTACTACGCCCCTAATATCGTTGACACTAGAACCTCCTAGTATATAGTTGTGACAACGAAGACTCGATCATTTGATGGTACTAATTTTTCTGGAACGGATGACCCGTTGCAAGAACAAGTTAGCAATCCCAGTCACGTTATGCTAGATGGCGATGTGTTGGGTGATGATGTCGTTGACGTACTCGATGTTGACGAAGTGGATGAAGATGTGGTTGTTAGTCCGTTTGTGATGGTAGAAGATGATATTGAGGAAGAAATTGATACAGAAGAGGAGGAGACAGAATCAGAGGATGAAAATGATTTTGATTCTGACGGGTTTGACGACATAATACTTCTTCACTAATTGGTGTTTTGTAAATACTATACAACTAAAATCAATCATTATATATAATAAAAGACTTGAAATTTAATTAATTTCATCGTATCTATGTCTGTTATTTCAGTAGTACAACTACATATGCCTCAACATAGCGGTGGAGGTGGCCGTGGTGGCGGCCGCTCCGGATTGGGTGACGGCTCCCAAGGAGGGTCGTCTTCAGATGCTAGTGAGTTGGTTAATGTTTTGGCTCAGTAACAATATTTTGATAACTATATTATACATTCATGTACTATTTTTTGAGAATGTCATAACTATATTAAACATACAGATGCTAGACGTCGACGTTCGCGAGGGCCTAACCTCGATCGATTAGGTCGACCACCGACAGTGCCTGGCATAGTTTCGGTTGATATCGGCTCGTCTGTGTAGGTTTTAACTATAATATATCACTTATGTTCAATTAGAATGATATTATCATGTGATTAATAAATTAAAATGTTCTTAATAAATTTCGTATTCTAGTATTATGGATCCTGTCGTTAAGGCGACCGTACACGCCATCTGCCTGGCGCATCTCCCTGCTGGCTGCATGCAATTTAGTCAGTACGCGCACTACGATGCCGACTTCATGGTGACAGTGTTGCGGGAGTTTCATGTACGTCGAATTATATATATTAAATCAAGGTCATTCATGTTATTTACATACTGTTCCAATAATAAATTATATGTATGTTATGTCTGTTTGATAGAGATACTACAGATACGAGGCCTACATCACTGAGGCGGATGGTGATGCCGTTATCATTGCCCACATCTCGAAGAATTATGCCGGCTGGTTGTACGAGATGCGACAGAGGGCAGTCCGGGCGATAGAAGAATCGTCCGGGACTACTTTGCGAGATCATCAGCCGCCGACAGTATTAGATGCAACATGGACTGCGATGTGTGCGTACTGGGATGATGCTGCGTTCAAGACCAAGTCGGAGCAGATGAAGAAGAATCGCGACAAGCTACCAGTTGTACATACTTCTGGCTCGCAGTCGTTTCAGGAGGTTAAGGCGGTATGTATTTCTCTTTAGATGAGTTTAATATTATACTGCAACTATAGTAAATTAAGGTGATATTATTTAATGTATATGATTTAGGCCATGCGGAGTAGCTTGGGCCGACCTCCTACTATGATCGAGTTCTAGGATAGAGTCCATATGCCGAAGGGCTCTACTTCAGGGTCGACGATATCTCTAGCAGCACTAGCTATACGGGTAATACATTTACTATAATAAATATGATTTAGGATAATATTTTGTAATTTATATGATGATACCAAGATAACTCACTTGTATATCAAATTACATGATCGGTTTGAGAAGCTCCGCAGCCAGCGTATAGCAGAGTTGGAGGATGCTAGAGGCGATGCTGAGACGTTAGATTCCACCATTCCTCTGCCCGAGATTAGTTTATCTCAGGATGAGGAGACGGCTCTTTGGGTCGCGTCTCAGGATACTCCCACTAGTACTACCGGCCGGTATCGAGTGCTGGGATTACCGAGGATACCAGCCTATACACTGCCAGGAGGTATAATATTTGTGTTTATTTCGTGTTTATGAATAAAGTAAACTTGTAATATTATTCATCTTATATTTATTTTTGTAGGCTCTAGCCAGTGTCTGCGTCCGAGAGCCCCCGTGGGACCATCACATACGGGCGCTGGCTTAGATGATGCTTTGTTCCCGCGTGTTGTGGCTGCGGTGTCGGAGAGGTTTGAGACAGATCCGTTGTTCCATCGTTAGGACTTGCCCCGGCCATTCTTGCCTCCATCAGCTTGCGCAGGACGTTGCAGCTGGTGCCACTGCCGAGAGTACAGGTATCCCTTCGGAGCAGTGGACCGCGATACGCGATGAGATTGTTTGGATGGTGGTTACCTTAGTCGAGGACGCGTTTGGGTCGATGTTGAGTCAGCGCTCGGCTGCTCAGGTATACTTTGTTTTAAATACAAATATATATTCTGCATGTTATTTAATTTTCATTTAGTTATCTTTAACTGAATCATATATATGGACTAATGTGTTACATTATATTGTATCAACAGGGTGACGAGCAGGATGATGATGAGGGCGATTTTCATACTCCAGAGCAGCGTCGACGCTCGCTCGATGATTCTCCTCACACCGGGGGCTCTACTAGCTTGACTTAGTTTACATTCTTTTGTAGTTTAAATTCTTTTGTAGTTTACATAATTTTTGTTGTACATATTGTAGTTTAAACCTTATCATTACTTTGGTTTTGTTGCGGTTTGTAACAGAGTTTAATTTAGCTTAATGGGATGGGGATGTTTGTTATAGTTTAGTTTAGATTAATGAGATGTTTTTGACTTTTTTACTTCTCATTTAATTAGTTGGTTTTTGATATATTGTTGGATGAGGTGATTGTAATTGTAAAATGTTAGCTTGTGTATGTGATGTTGGGAAAACAGGTACAAGTACAAGATGTGGGTTAAATCCTTGGACATTACAAAAACATATAAAACATTTAAAAAAAAAAATTTATCCTCGACGGAATGGCATTATTATCGACGGAATTCCGTCGATTATAAGATATTTTTCCCATTATCATCTGTTTTCCCATTTTTACCAGACTGTCACGTGGCACACTAATCACCTACCGAATATCCTCGACGGACAGTGTTCAGTCGGGGATATCTTAACTCCGACGGAATATTCGGTCGGTCATAATTCCGTCGGTCTAAAATATTTTTGACGAAAAAATTGGCGGACTTAATTTCGACGTGCTTATATACGACTGAATGCCCGACGAAATATTCCGTCTAGAATAAGGTCATCCTCGACGGAAAAGTCTTATTGTCGACGGAACATTCCGTCGGAGTTAAGCTTTTTTGTTGTAGTGATGATAAGTGGTTGGTCGGCTCACGGGAAGCTATCATGTCCAGTCTGTATGGGGGATGTGCAAGGCACACAACCAAAGCATGGGAATAAGACTATTTTCTTTAGAACTGCTCGTAGATTCTTGCATGTTAATCACAATTATAGAAAGATGTCTGCACAGTTCAACAGAAAGACAGAGAAAAAGGGGGTTGTTGGTCGATTGTCGGGCAGCGAGTTATTGGGCTGGCTGAACGATTTGACATTTCCATTTCTAGGGAAGGAGCATAATAAGTTGAGAGCATTAGGTAACGGAAGACTCATAATTGAACACACTCACCCATGTGGTTTGAGTTCTCATACTAGGTCACGCTTTCAATCCGTCATTGTATAGATGTCATGCATACAGAAAAGAAAATATTCGAGAACTTGTTTTATATTGTGCTAGATTCAAGTGGCAAAATAAAAGACAATGACAATGCACAAAAAGATTTGGAGGCACTGAACATAAGGCAGGAATTGTGGCACCGACCTAACAATTCAAAACCTAAAGCTCCATTTTATTTTATTATGTAACAAATTGAAGATATTTACAAGTGGGTAAGTGCGTTGAAGCTCCCCGATGGATATGCTGCTAACATATCTCGTTGCAGTAAGGTTGAGTAATTGAAAATTAATAGGTTTAAAATTCACGATTGTAATGTATTTATGTAGAAGTTGATGCCAATTGCATTTTGTGAGATGTTACCTGGAAAAGTTGTAGATGTCTTGATCGAACTTTCAAATTTCTTTCGGGATTTATGTTCGACGGTTATAAGGTACAATGATGTGGAGCAGATGGAGAAAAATATACTGCTTACAATTTGCAAGCTCAAAATGATCTTCCCTCCAAGGTTCTTTGACTCGATGGAACATTTGCTTATTCATCTTGCATATGAACTTAAACTCGGAGGACCAGTGCAATATCGGTGGATGTATCCTTTTGAGAGGTAATATCATCTACCTATTTATTTTGATGACATTTATAACTCATATTCTTAATTAATTGCGTTCAATCAACGTATTTCAAGTATATGCGTCGATTAAAGCAGAAAGTAAAAAACAAAGCTCGTATAGAGGGTTTTATTGTTGAACGTTATACGGAGGAAGAGCTTGTCAACTTATGCTCCTTATACTTTGACGGTGTTGTCTCAACGAAGCACATCCAATTAAGCGGGAAAGATTTGACGATTGTATCTACATACGTGCTTCTAAATATACCCGAAGTATCGTCATACATCAAGTATGTAATATTATTTATCGAATCTTTAATCTTTAATATTTAAAAGCATAACCAACAATTAAACCGTGTTATTATTATTTCAGTTCATTTGAAGAGGAAGCATATCCTTCTAACCCGGGGTTAAATGCAGCACAGTTGGAAGCATTCACTATTGCTAATTTTTAACAGTAGTTTAAGAGAAGGGTTGAAGATACCGTTTCTGAGCATTTTATAGATGTTATCCAAGGTCCATACAAACTTATTAGTTCATTTCCCGGATGCTTCGTGAATGGGTACAAATTCAAGGTGGATGAGTTGAATGAACTCACATCTGTCAATTTTGGCGTTGTCGTGTTGGGAAGTTGTTATCAAGATTCCTAGTCCAATTACTATGAACATTTAGAGGATGTGATTGTGCTCAATTATCCTGGTGGTAAAAAGGTAGTTACATTTAAGTGTCGTTGGTTTGATACTGAAAAGGGTGTTAAAGTTGATCGTAATAGAATCGTAACTGTGGATATAAAATCAAAGCTACAGTTTGATGACGTATTCGTGTTACCAAGTCAAGCGACTCAAGTGTACTACATGCCTAATATCATCAATTGTAGAAGCCCTTGGTATACAATTGTCACAATGAAAACCCGGGCATTTGATGGTGCTAATATATATGGGATGGATGACCTGTGCAAGAAAATATTAGCAATCCCATTCAGGTAGTGCTAAATGATGACGATGTGATGATAAATGACGTCGTTAACGTACTCAATGATGAGGAAGTCGAGGAAGACATGGTCGTGAATAAGTATGTCGTCGTTGAAGATGATAACGACGAAGAAACTATAATGAAGAGGAAGAGACAAAATCCGAGGATGATAATGATGTTGATTCTATAATAACCCAAGGATTTTGATATAATTTTAATAAGAACTTTTACGTATAATTTTTTTTATATATATAATAAAATTATTTTTATTATATATTAAAGCAAGTATGAGAATGCGTACAAGGAAAGGAATATATGATAAATGTGTGCTTTAAGAATGATTATTAATATTATTATTATTACTTGGATTATTTCTTTATAATATGAATTTATAAGATTAGTCAATTTATTTTAAATTGACTAAGTATTGTAAATGTGGTAAAGTGATATTACGGATCAAAACCCTAATTTGATCTATGGTCATGTATTTTAATTTTAAATATAATTATTGTGGTAATTATATTTAAAAGGATTTATGTTTATATAATGGATATATGAATTAATAATAAGAATTTATTTTCGTATGTAAATTCGAATACTAAATATACTATTGATTATATTTATATGTTAATGTGTGAATGTATATTATGGATATTAGTTTTTATATAATTAATGATATAATTATATTTACAATAAAGGAATATGTATTTTACATATTAAGGATTTATTTTATTTAATTAATTTAAATATTAAATATAATAATTAATTATATTTATATTTAAATGATTATGTGGATAATATGTGATTAAGAAAAGTGATTAGGAAACCTAATGTAATTATGAAACCCTAATATTATTTTAAAACCCTAATTTTTTTAATTAGTATATTCTAATTAAATTTTTATATAAAATCCTAAGCTTAATTTTGCAAACCCTAGAAATCTTTGGCAAGCCCTAAGGGTTAAAACCTAAGGGTTCAACCCTAGCAAGTATGCAAGATTTCAACTATGCCATTAAAATTAAAAGCCAAATAACTTAATTGCCCTTTTGCCTCTTTAATTAAAGGATAAGGCCAAATCTTGCCAAATCTAGTAACTCACTACTTCAAGATCTCACATGTGCTCTAAATCTCTCCAAAACATCATATTTTTGACACTTATGCCAGCCAAGTGCATTGAATCAAAATATTGTAATCAAAGAAAGAAAAGAAAAAGAAAAACCTCACTTATTGTTTAAAAAATAAAAGAACCAAACTCTTACTCTCTCTCTAAGCTACGAAATTCTCTCTCTAACTTAGTCCCAATATCAGCCTAGGACATCCCACAAACATCTAAGGATTAGATCACAGAGATTGAAAGCAAAAATTTTGTAGAAAGGTATAAAACCAAAACTCTCTTGCTAGATCTTGTATGCTTAGATAGATTTTATGTTTTTGTGTTTAAATATGTTGTATGTTATGTTATTTAGTGATCTGGGTTGTTATATTATGGATCCATAACATTTAGATGCACAAAATTGAAGATTTAGGAAAACTGTCAAGAACACTAAAATTATGTGTGACAACCCAAAGTTGGGGCCTATAAATCTCACTATGTTAATGATTTATTGTATTTAAAGCTTGATATGTGTAGTATGTTATGTGGTTAGTACACTACAGAGGAATCACGATCATAGCATGTTTAGATCGAAAGTTATTCATGGTCAAACGTCATTGAGCGACCATGAAAACTATTTCTAGAAAACTCATAAAATTTTCGAAGTTAAAAACATGGCATGACAGTCAAATGTCAGAGGCCATAGATCTTGATCTGTAAATGTTTTGATGTATTTAAAGCTTTGTAGTTGTAGTATGCCAGTAGGTTAACAATCTAGAAGTGGAATCACGATCATAGCATGTTTAGATTCCAAGTTATTAATGGTCAAAATAGCCTCCTCGGCATTGACTAGGCTGTTCTTAGTGTTATTCATGAACTGAAGAATACCTATAGCGACACTTTTCATCGTTAAAAGCCTTTAGCGACGGTTTTTAATAAAATTTATTATATTAATTAAATAAATAGAAATAAATAGAAAATAAATATTAAAAATTCATAAAATGGTTTTAAAAATTATTTTAAGTTATAAAAATTAACTATTAATATTTTGACATAATTTTCATTAATAATTTAATTTATTTAATTATTAATGATAATTAATTTATTTAATAATTATATTAAATAAATTAGTTAAAAATAATTTTAATGTTCTAAAAAGTATTTTAAGTTATATTAAATAACTTTTAATATTTTAATAGAAATTTCATTAATATTTAATGTTAATGATAATTAATTTATTTAATATTTATATTAAATAAATTATCAAAAAAGGTTTTTAATGTTTTAACAAAATCATTTAGAGGACATAAAAAGATTTTAAAAATATTTTTAAGTTATATATAATAACTTTAAATATTTGACATGAATTACATTAATATTTTAATATTACTGGTAATTATTTAAAAATGATTTTAATACTTTAAAAATTATTTAAAAGCGATAATAATGTTTTAAAAATGTTTTTAAGTTATAATAACTAACTTTTAATGTGTTGACATGTAGTTCATTAGTATTTTAAATTATTTGAATATTAATGATAATGAAATTATTTATTATTTAAATCATTATAAATGATATTAATGATTGAAAAATCATTATAAATGATTTTAATGTGTGGAAAAATATTATAATTGATAATTACATTATCAAATAAAATATTTAAGTTCTTGAACAAAGTTTCATTAAAAAGAAACTCGTTGATTATCTGATAATGCAACCGGGACACCGAAATAGTGCCGAACTCAAACCAAATGGACACAGTTTAACTTGATACATGTTCTTATATATTTTAATAACTGATATGAATATGTGACAACGTGTTTAAGCTGTATAATGACTGCAAATAAGCAGTGTTATGTGTTAAGTTGTATTATTATAATTAAAAGAATAATTTTATTAATGATAAGACTTCGTATTAAAGATAAAAGCTTAAGCTATATTGTGTAGCAGTAAACCGCGATCAAGGCAGATATCTAAACCTTATGCACTACTTTTATTTTGTGCAAACATGTATATGTTATGCTATTTCCTAACTCAATATGAGTTATCAATTTCAAAGCATGCTCGTGAATAATTATTGTTAATTATTCATATCCGTAATGATATCCATAATATGGTTGTGCAATTATTCTTATACTATGAAATTTTATTCAATTCGATTATTGTTTATTAATATCTCATTATTGTCTTTTATTATACAAGTGTCTCCATTTGTATAAACTACTGTATTTACACAAGAACTCTTGACTTTAGAATTGTTTGATATGACAAATCCTGTTACATATTATTAAACTTCAGTACGTATTTATGGTTTAAATACTATCTAAGTTATTTGACTCTGCTAGACATAGTTTGAAATGTATTGTTGAATAATGTTGGTTATGATAAAGTCATCCAACTGAATTGTTTAGTTAGGACTCCAGACTGAGTATGAATAACCCGTAATGGGGAATATATTTTTGTGCCCAAGGCGAACAAAGTGAACGCAATTAGCGTTCAAACCGATAGTATTGATCAATACAGGACATAACGGGGCTGATCACCCTACATATCCGTAAGACCAGAGCGGTTTGCAGATGAATTTCTGTTTAAACCTTTTCAAAAATGAAAAATGACAGTTCATGGTCTTTTGACCACTCAGTATTCAAAAGTCAGTGTGTTGTGGCAAAAATCCTAAAATGATTTGATATGTTGTTAAGAATGGTTTCAAATGACTTCACCACTATTGATTTGTGGTAGAAATAGTACTCAAAGAAAACATTTAATTCTTCAGCGCATTATCATAATTGTTATTACTTGTTGAGCAATTGAATGCTCATTTTTGCTTTAAATTAAATGTTTCAGCTAAGTGTGATCGACCAGAAGGCTTTGGCAAGGACAAGGGAAACGAAAAGCTAAAGGATTAAGTATAAAATGTTATTTGTAATAGTTAGACTTTATTAAGATGATAATATCTATTATCTATCATGTAATGAACATGCTTAAAGGTTGTTGTACTTGGGATTAGACAACTCTGATATAATTTTAAGTTTGTAATATATTAAACAGCTCAAAGAAATGATATCGTGATGCACCAAATACGGGTTTCAAGTACCTGAATTTGGGGCATCACAGATTCTGACGGGTTTGATGACGTACTAAGTCTAAACTTGTTTATGTTTTCTAGATTATCAACTATTACTACCGCATATTTAATTAACTTAATTGAAAATTCATATACGTTATTTTCATTATTTTTGTAGTACATTTATGGCTAGACATAGTGGTGTTCGTAGCGGTGGTGGCCAATCAGGGTCAGTCGACGGCAGCCTGGGTGACTCGTCTTCAACAGCTAGTAAGTTACCGTCGTCATGATGTCAATTTTTCTCAATTCATTTTTTTTTATTTTTTGAAAATGTCATATTAACAAAACTCAATTATTTTAATTATTAAAGATACTGGTCGTCGATGGCACCGAGGGACTAACCTTGGTATCTTTGGTTGTCCGTCGAGGGATTAAGTCCGTCGTAAATAGTTCGTCAGAAATATCATATTTTTGACGGACTGTTGGTCGGCCATAATTTCGTCGACAATACTTATTTCCAATTAAATTTCCAATGGACTTATCCCCGACCAACTTTATTACAACTGAATTTTAGACGCAATTTGTCGACGAAAATAAGCTTATTTCGACTGAATAAGCCTATTGTCGACGAAAAATTCCATCTGAATTAAGGTTTTTCCTTGTAGTGGATTAACTAGATTAACTAGAGCACTGTTGAATACATTCTGACATAGTAGAATACCAAATCCTGAATAGGGTTATGTGAGAGTTTGGATAATTACAGGCAATACTGGAACCTGATGAGAATATGGTGGCTTTAAGAGTCGAGAAGCAATACAAATATGATATTTTAGATTATGAGAGTTTGAGGGCGCCATATATTGCTATCTGGGATTCAAACCAATAAGATTTGCAAGCTTGTGTTACTGAGGCACTAGAAGTGATTTCTATTGAATACTGCATGGAGTGGTACAAGAAGATAATACGTAGACATATTCATAGACTTCAAATACAACGTGTTGAACAATATGAACCCCGAGCATGCTACAATCAAATCACTTTGTTAATCTTGTAAGTTTTTGGTTGTTTTTAGGTGAATTTAATGTAATTTAATGATTTATATTAATAATATGAAATAACTAATTAGATCTTTTTTTTTCAATGAAGCTTAAGAATATCGATTCTGTATTTCAAAAATAATTCATTGTTAGGCAGCCCCCAAAATTTTAGACCATGTATGAATCATAGAAAACTGAAAAATATAGTTTTATAGTTAACTTTAGAGGAATGAGGATTAACGACCTAGAACTCCCAACATCTGGCCTAGTTGTTCTTACCCTTCAAGGTTCCTAACCCCCAGTTACTCAAGAATTTAATGATACAAAACCAAATATGACAGTGAGACATAAACTCCCAATTAAATGCAGTTTGGGGATTAAAATCCTGGGTCCATTACCGAAGGCGAAGGGTTAGTTGGCATTCGTGGTTGTTGCTATTGATTATATGACCAAATGGGTGGAGGCCAAACCCCTTCAGACGATTACCGAACATAATTGTATGTAATTTTTTAAAGAGTTGGTGTGTTTTGTTTTGGGATTCCCGTGGCTATGGTATCAAACAATGGGCGTTAGTTCGTGGGGGCCAAGTTTGAGCAATTTTTAAAGTATTTGAACATCCAATATCGTACGGCTTCGGTAGCCCGATCTAAGTCGAATGGTTAAGTGGAAGTCACGAATCAGACTTTACTGAATGGAATCAAGAGGAGATTAGATGAGGCTAAGGGAAGATGGCCGAAGGAGTTGCTTAGTGTCTTTTGGTTCTATCGAACTACTCCTCGGACCACTACGGGAGATTCTCATTTTCGGTTGACATATGTTACCGATGCCCTTATACCAGTGGAAATTGGATCCCCTTTTCTTTGGGTTAGTTAATACAAAGAGTTATATAATGATGAGGGTCTTCGACTCAACCTGGATTTATTAGACAAAGTTTGGGTTTCGATGATGATAAGGTCGACTATCTATTAGTGGCGAACTGTTCGACATTACAATCAGAGTGTTAAATAAAAGAGGTTCGAGGTTGGCGATTTTGTGTTTCGGGAAGCTGAGGCTTCAACCCCTCAGAGCACGGGAAATCTTATGCGTAACTGGAACGGACCGTATGAAGTTGGCGGTGTGTCGAAATCAGGGTTTTATCGGCTTCGGACTATGGATGGTGTGGATATTGAGAACATTTAGCATGCTGGGAAACTTTGGAAATATTACCAATAAGATATGTTTTATGCTTACAAGTGTAATATTTTCATTTAAACTTTGAAATTTTGGTGGGAATGAACAATCGGCTTGTAGACTTATTACATTTTTAATGAAGTCAGTCTTCTGTTATATGATCTATACTTGCAAAAGTTATCATTTTATTGATTCTTTATACATAAGAAGTTCATTCATTACAGTCTTCACATATATATATATATACATGTATAATTATTTTCTTCTTCAGCCTCAGATCCTTCATCTTCATTACCGAAGAAGTTGAGGAGTAGGGGGTCGAGGCCGGCTGCCTTTTTTTACCTTGGCGAACTAGTAGCCTTTGTCGAAGCTTCGGCCAATTCGGGGGACGCCTTGTATTCTTTAATGACTTTCTGCCGATTGGCTTCGGATATTTGTTGGCTCTGGGCACGAAGATCATTGAGATCTTTTTCCAGCTTGGAAGCGCCTTTAACCAGGTTCTTCATCCGGATATGCATGTCCTGAATCTGGCTTTCGCAGCCTTTCATGACCGTCCTCAGTCCTTCATTTTTTTTCTTTCAGTCCGACCTATCTTCCAAAAGTTTCTGCCTTTGTTTGGGAAGTTCAGAACATTGTTATTGAAGCGTTTTTAACTAGCATAATAACGTTTGGGACTTGAGCGTAGTTTCTGCGTGGTGACCTCACTTTTTTTTCCAGGTCAGACCTCATGACTTGGACTTCTTTCTGGAGGCGTTTGGTTTCGGCTTCCAGTCCCTTTTTCTTGGCCGTTATTACGGTGAGCTGGTGCAATACTCAGTCGCGGGCATCCAAAGCCTGGAAGATAAAACACTTTACTCAGAATTATCGAAGTGGTAAACATTTGAAGAGAGGGTTATGTATGTTATATTTACCCAACCCTGGTGGACCGCGTTTACACAAATAAGTTATTGGTGGTTTAGTTCTGCGAACCTTTTGTTGTCTCCCAAGAGGACGAAGGTATAGAAGAGTTCGAAAAGGTAGTCCTTGAGAGGGTCTTTGGGTCACAGGGTGGTTAGAGGAGGGGTCTCTTGCCTTGGTGTAGAGGTAAAAGGGGAGTCAGTTAGTTGTGTGGGCGGTGTTTGTTTTTGGTTTTCGGTAGGAGTTGGACAAGTTTCTGTACATGGTTTCTTGGCAGGTGGTTCGACGGTTGGTTCCTCGGGTTCCTATCTTTTGCCGAGGATGGGCTCGTTTAGTGTTGATTGTTGGGGTTCAGTTATGGTTAAGGGATGGAGCGGTTCAGAGGTTATCTTCTGGGAAGGTTCGACGGAGGGAGTTGGTGGTGTAGAGGAGATTTTTGTTGCGGCCTTCACCCGTTTTCGCTTCTTCTTTTTTGCCAGAGCCATTTTTTCCTCGTTGTTAAGTTCGAAGGCATTTTTCTGGGTAGGAATTGGGTTGGGCATTAGGACAACATAAAGTAGTGTCACCGCGATGGGTTTTTCTTATTGAGGGGTGTCTTTTGGGGCTTTGAGTGTTGGTTCAGGGACATGTTCGGTTGGGGCAGCGTCGGATGATGATTTTGATCCGATTGGTTATGGTTTGAAGATAGTTACTGTAGACAAATACAGATCAATGAGAATCGAAGTTTAATATTTTCTACATTTGTTATATCATGCTTAAGTAAGGACTTACATTTGTGGTTGAATAGCTAAGATGGATCGGATAGTAGGTCTAGAGACCAACCCATCTTTTGCATCTTGGCGTAGAAGGATTTGAACTCTTCTTCCCGATCTGGGGGGGGGTAGAGTCGAACCTGAAGATGCTCTTTGAAGGTTCGGCGCAGTTCGGGAGCAGGTGGGTATCTGGGCCCTTGATGTAGACCCAGTATGAATGCCAACCTTTGTTACTCGAAGGGGTGTTCATCCGAGTGCTTTGGCCTGGTTGTTTGTTCAGTTAGCGGTACCCTAGTTCCTTTGACCGATCCAGGGTAAACATGGCGAGAAAGAAGTTCAGGGAGGGTTCGACCCCGCACTCGTGGCAGAATGTAATGAAGCAGATAAGCTGGATGTAGGAGTTCGGCACCAGTTATGCAACTCGATCCCAACGAAACACAAAAATGAAGAAATAAACTCGTGAAGGGGGAATTGCACTCCGTACCTTAGGGTATAAATGGGGACTGTAACCCATTCACCTTTCAGGCGCCAGTACATTCTCTCCGATAGGTTGGGGGCTCAGAGTTCATACTGGTCGGGTATCTGATATTGGGTTCGGAGCTGGGGAAAGATACGTTTTGAGACGGAAGATCTCGTGTTAATATAGGAATATGCTTTTTTGATTGATACTACTTTCGAATCTTCATCTTTGTGATTTTAGCCTCGCCCATCTTAGGGGAGGAGGATTTTACGGTTATGGGTGATGGGGAAGTTGGAAGGGTGGAATCGGCAGTAATAATGGTGGTTTCTTCAGTGCGATGGTCGTGTTGTTCTTGTGGATGGATAGCCGGTAGCCGATATGGGTTGAGCAATGGAGGCAATGGTAGAGGTGGTTAATTGTGATAAGGGTTTGATTGTCGGAGATGAGGGGTTTGTTAGGATGTTCCCTAGACATGATTGGGAAAATACGATCGGTGAATGTTAAGATTTGATAGAAGAAAATAGGTTGGAGATGATTATAGATCGATGCAAGGGAATGGGTAGATCTTTGAGCTTTCTGGAAAAGTTTGAATATGTAGGTAAGAAGCGACGACTCGAATGCTTAGGGGAAGTCTTAAGGGATAAACCGTACTTAACATGTTTCCCTATTACGACGTAATGATGAAGGTGGTGGGCCCCTGTCAGTCATGTGGCTTACTGGGGTGACGACTTGACTTTTGTAATAACTGATATATTATTTTTGTTGGCTTATTTTTTGTACTATCTTATTTTAAGTTTCTTATAATAAGAGAGTGTGTAACAATGTTGGGGCATGATTTTATGGGTCCGGAAGATTCGGGAGACCCGTGCCATGTGGCATAACATCACAGTAGAAGATTTGATATTCTAAAGGGTCTACAGTCCAAGTAGACTTATGGCTCGTTTATTTGACTTGACTTCCTATTTCTGAGGAAGACAAGTTCTATTCAATCAGGGGGTTATGGATGTGAGGATTCTTTACACAGAACTCCTAGTCCAATTGGGTGACATGTATGTCAAACTATAAATATAGAGCCATAATTCAGGTTCCAGGTACATTAACATTACCTATTTTTGCGCACTAAAGCAATTACAAACCTCCATTGTTGACGTTTTCTAGCATGTTCTAATTCTCACATCAGAGCTATCCCCCGGCGGCCCCAGCCGTCAAACTTTTTGGTTTGATTGTTTGTTCACTGTGCAAGTTAAATTCACCGTTTGGTGATTCGGTGAGCGAACAGATTTTGGCGTTAACACTTACTATCGCCACATTCATCATCATTAACTCGATGGATTTTAGTTTTTAGTTTTCCAGCTTTACGACATTGATATAACCTAGAACTTTTATCATTTGACTTCACATGTTTTGTAGTTGTCATAATTTTAATTTCAAAACCATTTTGTTTGGCATAAGCTCTATAAAAATCTTCAGCATCTTCAAGTATGAAAAAACTTTGACCAACCTATGGAATTATCTCATTACTATTGAATGAATCTTGAACATGAATACTTTCATCTAGAATTTGCAAGCTAGATGATGATGAAGTATCAGAAATTAAATTAAACATATTATCAGTCATGATAAAAATCTTACCAAGAATTGTTCATGAATGGATAAAGGAGATTTTCAAAATTTTCACTTTCAGCTCTCTTTGCGCGACTAAGGTTTGTAATGTTCTCACCCAAATGTTCATCTACATGTATTTGTATGGGGGAAGGAAACATTCCGTAGGAAGTTCTTGCAGATAATATGATTTATTTAATCATTCTGGGTTGCAAAGTTGGAACTTCACTGATCCACAAGAAGTTCACGAGTATACTTATTATCACCTTTTAGTACTGGCCGTCCGTAATTGGGAGGAATTAATGATTATAGATCAGCTAGCTGGGAAATGATCCATAGCCAGAGGTGGCTATAAATCACTCCCTGTATATATACACACACACATGCACAATATATGTTTAATACTAGACTAAAATGCAAAGTTGTTTCCTATGTTTATGACATGTGACGTTTTCATCCTTGAGGTTAGCTAACTCCTTTCTCAAAAAATAATTCTCAGCGCAAAACTGTCCCTTTTAAAAAATAATTAGAATGTAAAACAGACTCAAATGGGATAATTTTAAACTAGTAATTTTATATTAAGGGAAATTTAACTAATATCTGACCTCATAAACGAAAATGTCACACCGGATAAATTGAGGAGACAATTTTGTATTTTAACCAATACTATGTATGGATGCATAACAAAAATAGGTAAGTTGGTGAAACGAGTATACTTACGAAGCCAAAACCATTAGTTGTTGGTTCAGATCCAATCATAGAGTAGCCTGTTGAATACTGTCCAAGGAAGACCTTGAGGTAAGGGATTTCATCAATAATAGCAGCAACACCACCATGCTTACTTCCTAGTGATAAAGCCTTGGCATACTCCTTAGGTGAGTCATAGATTCTATATCTGCCATCAGTAAAATTTAAATTTCTAACAGCTTGTACAATCTCATTATTTTGGTGCCCTATTGAATCCTTTGAGGCTATCTCAATCTGTTGAACCGTCAAAACTGAACTCAAAATTGCGGTGTAACTTGAAATCAGTATAAGCATTACTATCACCCAACCAATTGCCAAAAATTTTGACAAATTACTTTGCAACTTATCACCTGCAACACAATTCATTTAACCAATATTTAGTCATGCTCAAGATGTTTAGTATGAACTTTACATATTTATTTACTTTTCTGAAGCTATTTCACTATAGACCTAATTGGCTTTAATTTTAAAGATTGAGCTGTAAGTGAAAGAGAGCTTACTACGAGCAAAAACAAGGACTGACAAGGAGAACCAGAGAATTGTTCCAACTTCCGTAGCTGGTAAACCTTGGATTTCCTCATTTACATGATATTCAATCATCCCAATGATAATAGCCATTACGATAAATAAACCAGCAATAGATAGCCATAGATCTGCATCAAGTGGCTCCAAGAAGAACCATTTATTTCTATTGGCGTTTTTTGCTATTGTTCCAATACCTATATCAGTGAAAGCTGTAGTGAAATCCACATACAAAGATCTATTCGACGTGATTGTGATATCTCCCACAGCAGCATCAAAATCCTAGTCCATGCACCATAATTCTTTTGTTACTTAGCCCATGCACCATAATGCAAACATACACCAAATGAATAAAATTTTCTTCCAAGTATATATGTGCATATAGAATTCATATTTATGTGTTAATGTGGAAAGTATTAAAATTATAATACTTTTGGTAATATTAATTGGCTATACACTTCTATTTTGGTTAGTTTTCTGTAACTGGGAAAACAAACATATTACAAACCTGGATGTAGACCTGATCTAGAAGATTAGTGTAGGTTCCATTATACGGAATAAAGTCATAAGAAACTTCATATGTTAAGGATTCAATCGAAGATTTAAATACGTCTATGCAATACCCTGAGAAACTTGCTCCAAGTTGTGACTCAAATTTTATCAATTCATGAAACCCCGAATTCACTGGTGCTCCGATTCTTAGCTTTTTATTACCTATCTTTGTCTTCCTTCCTTTCGGGATGGTTGTAGATCCACCAGGCCAGATAACGGCTTCAAGACCATACATTGCTTTAGCTGATAAATGAATTTCTTTAGTCAATCCATTTGTCATTGTCCAAAATCCAATTGTTCCATCACCTTTACCTATTACATTCACTATTTCAAATGCCTTAGAAAATAATTGTCCATTCTTAAGTTGGAAGTCACCACTTAAACCTTTAAATTTAATCTTTACTATCTGATCTAGAAGTTCTCTGCCACTTTGAGATTCCCCAATGTTTGCGAAGTCTGTTAAGTTCAATTTTGGACCTTTTTCCCGTGATTTTAGAATTTCAACCCCTACTCTCTCAACAGCCTTTGCTAGTGCCCAAGCTGCATCATATGCCCATATACCGAAAACATTTAACACCCCCACTTCCAATAATGTTGCATCCTTGGTTTGATATTCTTTTCTCCATCTTAAAGTGAAATTTCGGAGCTCTTTAGAGGCTGGAATATACGGTTTCAAACCTAGTGCGCCTTTCAGGGACTTAATGGCTTCAAAATCCAAGGAATCGAAGAAGTTCATGGTCTTATCAGTGATAATCCAAGAATGACCTTCACTCATCATTCCTAATCTCTTTGCTTTTGAGTAAAAGCGCGATGCTAGTGAAGGTGAAATATGCACAACAAAAATTGTCGTGCGCATAGTTATGAACTCATGGAGTTGTTCAAGGATTTGATCATCAGTGGCCATTGGAGAAATGGCACACTTGAAAGCAATACGGATACCTTTCTCTTGAAAGGAATCAACCATATATGATATTGTTTCTCTCCCATTATCAGTGTCCTCATAAATTAGTATGGTATCCCTCCATTTATAATATTCTAAGATTGCGGCCATGGCTTTGAATTGAGTAGCTTGATCATGTGAAATTTGAAGGAAGAAAGGATTGTCGACATACATTGAAGCGCTTGTAGCAAAAGAAAGGATTGGAACTTTAGCTTTGTCTCCCATTATGGCCAAGAGTTTTGCAGCATGTGATATTTCTGGGCAAATGATTGCTTGTACCTTGATGTTCTCCAGAAGATCAAGAGCTGCAATAATGGGAAACGTAAAATAAAACCAATAATTGATGAAAATGTTGAATGAATTTTCTATATTGTTGTGCGTAGGTTTATTGTTGCTCAAGCTATACATAGGGTCCAGTTTACAAAATATTCAAATTACATGAAGATCTTTTTGCTTATCCTAATTATGGAGCAAAGCTTAATAAAGGGAAAACTATCACTGCCTAATTTAGTTTTATGTATCAGTTTTGCCATGTTAAAATTTTATAATCTTTGATTATTGCTGTTTGTCAAGCAGGATATATATCAGACATTTTCTATCAACGAAAAGAAACACATAATTATGATAACTATGAGTCATCAGTTTTAACTTTATATAGGCTAAAATATAAAATTGTACCTCAGTTTATCACTTTGTAGAGATACGGTACTTGACTTTATAATATAGTAAACAAGTATCTTGTGTACAATTAGTTGTGCAAAACCATACCTTTTATGTTAGTTTTGCAATACTAATTATACCATAGCTGCGTTTGTGAGTTTGGAGGGATGAGATGAGAAAGAAAAGTATCAGAGGGGAAGGAATGGAAAGGGAGATTAAGGGATTATAATTTTCTTTTGTCATGTGTGTGAGTTTTAGAAAGGAAGTAAAATGATGAGATTTTAATTATATTTTCTCTTGTTTACGAATTTAGAAGTAGGAAGGGAAGGAAAATGATTTTTATTTTTAAAATACACTATTACTATATTACTTTTACATATAAATGTAATAAATGATATGATTTATTTTGAAAGGTTATTTTTGGTAATATTAAATATCTAACTTTCTTATCCCTCTAAATCCTCTCATTTTTGGGGGAGAAATTTTGAGCAAAAAATAAAATCAATTTACCTCTAAATCCCTTCCCTGTCTCTCTAAAAAAAACTCACAAATATGAGATTTTGAAATTTTTTTAACTATTTTCCCTTCCCTTCCCCTAAGAAAAAAAAACATACAATAATTAAAAGGCACGATTTTTTAGAAGAATAATTATACTTAAGGGACGAATTTCCTAGTTAGTCAAATTAAATACGAAATCATCACACAAGCACAAACACAGGAGATAACATATGTACAACGAACACTGATCTTTAAACAGAAAACAACCATCTAGAAAAATATATCATATGTACCAAAATATAAAAGATGCTCTGTCCATCTGATACTATAAACAAGACTCACCAGCTGATAAAGCGAGCAGGGGTTCTCCCTTGGAATCCCTTTTGTGAAGAACTATTTTGGTTTTGTAGTGAACATTTAGCGCATAAAAATCAGAAATTGCCATGTCAATGCAGCTATGAACTGTTTTCCCAAGCCATGATCCCATATCAAGAATCACTCCAACCTTAATCTCATCTTTGAAGGCAATTTTAGCATGATCAGATGGATCATATTGCGCATATAAATGTGTTAGAAAGCTAAAGAATAGTAGAATTATGATGGGTTTTGGTTTTTTCCTCCTTGCCTCCATTGGTTTAAGTGGGGTTCTTGTTTAGCATAATAATAGAATACCAATTAGTAAGGAGGGGTTCAATGAGACAGAACACTTGGTTGGAAAAAGTCTTATTGACTTAAATTACGTTAAATAATCGGGTCCCGAACACCCAATTTCATAATGGCTCTCGAGGTCTCGAAGTTAGTTGGACATCAATGTCCACAACTAGACAAACACTTGTGCGCTATGTTTAGATTGAGGGAATGAAATGAAAAAAAAAGAATGTAAATAATGTATTTAATTATTATTTTGGAGGATAAACTATTTTAATGGAATAAAAATTCATTCTATCTCGTTGATTTTTATTCCACGTGGGAAGTTGTAGAATAAAATCAATTCCAATGGAATGAATGTCATAATTTTGCCATCATAGTACACCACCCATCACCACCACGAACAACTAAACATATACTTGAAATACATTAAAATCTATCAATTCCTTCTTCCATTCCAAACACAGCATTGAAATGGATGTCATAATTTTCAATATGTATCATTTTTCTTGGTGTATAAAAGAGGTATACTTGCCACCACTAAAAAGAAGGAAAGAAAAGAAAAGAAAAAAAAGGAGGCATACATTAATGTAATGGTTGACTAAAACAGAATACCAATTACTGGACTGAGGAGGGGTTCGATGAGACAGAACACTAGGTTGGAAAAAGTCCTGATATAAATTAAGTCAAATTGTCCAAGGATCATGAACCCTACACCCATGAGATTGAACCAAATAAAATTGGTGGCATATTAGCTTACATGTGTTGACACACATGTGATCATTACCCATGTAATTGAGCCCCAAGTTAGTTACTTGGTAATTCGAGTGAGTTCTTGACAGTTGACATGGAATATGTTTGACCGTGTTGATCACGGCAAATAATGAATATCCTAAGTCATTAAGGTCATATTTATTTGTAATGATTATAATTTTGGAACTATATTTTTATAAATTATAATTTTAAGATTATTAATTTTAGAATTACATAATTTCACACATGTTTGTTTTAAACGGAATTATTCATGAAATAATTTAAAATAATCTCATATTATATTTGTTTTGTCTAAAAAATTATTTAAAAGGTTGGATAAAAATTTATTGGTTGGACTATTATATCCTTACCACTAAAGAAATCATATTCTCAGTGGTTTAAGTATAGATGGATAGAATATGATACATCAAAAATTTTAAATAAAGATAAAGTTAATTTTGTCCACAAATTTTTAATCCCAAATAGTAGGGATTATAATACCTGGTTGGAAATGGGATTAAATATCCCTTTCAAGTCATTTTACTATCCCAGACTAATAGTCTCAACTCTAATTTTTAAAACAAATGAGAGACTTAAGATTAATAGTCCAATCTCAAAATCTTATCCTCACATTAAACAAACATGGCCTAGGTTCGTGATAGATTGTTATTAATGTAAATATAGAGAATGATATTTTTATTAGTAAAATTTGATATTTTTCATAATATTATACTCACGTTAATAGGAGATTATTTTATTATTTATGTGAAAGAGATCTTGTGGAACAGTAACTTTTGCTAGTATAATTTCACTTATCTAAATATAACTGGTTAATTAGGGCCAAGGGGCGAATCTACAAGGGGGCAAGGGTGGTCAAGTGACCATCCTTAAATTCGTAAAAACTTCAATTAGTAAGGATACTATAGTAAAGTGTGACTACTCTTAAAAAAAATAAAAGTACTTACAATTTTTACAAAATTGGAATCTCAAGTTACATCACTTACAACTTGTACAAATTTCAATTCAAACAATTAGGTATATCTTCAATTTCAATTAAAATTGTATATTATAATTATGTTGATCCTTCTTTTCTATGATATTCAATTTTTCTCAAATTCTCTGATCTATTTCTATAAAAATTTAATTTCCTCTAAATCTTTGGGTTTTCTCCTCTTCTAATATGTCATGCATATTGTCTTAAATTAATTTTATTTGCTGATTTATATATAAAATATGTTATGAATAATTGATATGGAATTGAGTATATTTATCCTAAATTATTTTTTATGTATATTATATATATGTATTATATGTGGAGTATATTTTAAGAGTAGGGCTCTATTTTTTTCCTAATCGTATTTTCTTGTATATTTACGGTTTTTTAGTAGGATGCAAAAAAATATTCGTAGTTATTTTATAAATCACAGTCCTAATTAATGTCCTCAATTCTATTCTACTCAATAGTTAATAAATGGTGGTTTACATTGAAAAAGATGTATTTGATATCACTAAAAATGAGACGATTGTAAAAAAAAGAAGAAACTGGACCTCAAAAACTAATTTTATAATGATTTTAATATATTTTTAATGAACTCTAAACTATTAATTGTTATTATTTTTACCTATCATTTTTTTTTAATTATAAAGGTGATTACCCTTGATAAAAATCTTGGATACGCCACTGTTAGGGCCGGACAGCTAGTCATGGAGAGTAGCATGGGTGGAAATATCAATTTATTTATTTATTTTAGCTTTTTCTTTTGTAATACTTTTACCCTTCAAGTCAAAAAATTTCCCATTTCAAGAAAAATGTTTTAAGCTTCCAACCATGCATGTAAAATTCAAAAAAAACATTTGGACATGTAAGCTTCGTAGTTTTAGTCATATGCGTCCTTCTTAACCCCCAACCCAATCTTCTAGTCTATAATATATTGCATGCACTGATATAGATTAAGAGCATTCCTAATTTTATCTTACAAGCTTGATAACCCGTGATTGCAACCAATATAAAGTACGGGTAAGTTTAGAAATAATTTATCAAGTATATTTATTTATGTAAATCATTATATGTAATTTTATCATTTATACTAATTCGTGGTTCTAATTGTATGTATAAGATAAGATACGAGTATTTTGCTATATATATTGTTGGGGCTCTCTTAAGAATCATAGATCAATTTAAAAGGAAAAGTACTGTGGCCTATAATTTTTTTTACTGTATATGTTATTATAAGATATTAGAAGTTTGGTATGTTTTTTTTGGGTTCTTTAACGAATTAAAAGTCACAGTACATGTATTTTTATACATAAATAAAAATGTGAGAGGTTTGTAAAATAGGAACTAAACTAAATGCACTATAATAAGAATAAAAAAAAGATACAATGCATTTGGTTTATGAATTTGTTAGGATGTATCATCTAAATCACTACCCTGAGAGTCATTTTCACTATCACTTTCCTTCTCAAAATTTTTGTTCCTCTATTTCATTCCCCTTAATTTGTCCTTGAATTTCATTCCCTACATTTTTAATTTCTTCATTTTCAGTTTCATCATCTCCTTCATCTCTCCCATTTTCAGTCTCATCCTCTTCATCTCCATCATTCCCTTCATCTCCCTGAGTTCCTTCTTCCTCTAAAATATCATCATTTAAAACATCTTCTTCCTCTGCAGTCTTTTTTATCTCCCTCTTATATTGCCTACATTTCCTCCTAGCTTCTATTAATTCTTTATCACTGCAGTCAGAATCACTATCACCATCAGAGATATCATCTACCTCATAACTCTCCTCATTGCCCTCTGCTTACCGCTTTTGGACCTCCTTTTACCACCCATTTTTACATTCTCAGAATTGTTAGTTCTCCTTCTAATAGTCACATTCTCACCAGCCACATTTGCACAAGCCACATTGTCAGTCACATTGTCATCCACATTGTCCACATTATCACCCACAATATCACCAACATCCCTCTGTTTGTCAACCCTTGATTCTAAACTATTATGCTCATCTAATATGAAAGTTTGATCAATATTATATGCTAAGGCATGGTCTACATAGAGATCAATCATACCATTTGGCAAGCAAATTTTAACCATGTCTCTTATATATACTAGCATCGTCATAAACAAGTGACCTAGCCAATGGAGGCCTTTTGAACGGTTAGTCTTGTTTTGGATGTAACTTTTGATCCGTTTGGAGTTACAGGGCCCATAATATATCAAATAGAATCTCTCAATGCGATATACAAGACCCATCGCTTCCGGCCATGATCTATGCTGTTTCGGGCCCAAAAACACATAGGAAAAGGTGATTTGGGTCTTCCGAAGTTTTTTTGATTTGGTTAAATGACACTTCTCTCCTTCCAAATTGCCACCTACTTTTAAAGTCGTCTTTAAATTTCACTTTTAGCCAATTAGGTCCTTAAAGTGATACTTTTTGGCATTTCCGTTTCTTTTACCCGATTTGACCCCAGCCCGACCCATTTTGACCAAATTTTGACCTAACTCGACCTAGTTTGACCCGACCCCAATTTAACCAATTAATTTTTTTTAAAAAAAACTAATGAGTTTTGAAATTATTTTCAAAATAATTATTATTTTAAATATTTTTAAAAATAATTATTATTTTCAGAAAAAATATTAGAAACTTTTATTTTTTTCATAAAATGAGTAAAGTTTCATAAAATATAAATTCAAAAAAATTAAATAAGAAAATAGAACTTTATTTTCAAAAAAAAGGTAGATTTTTTTCATTTTTTATGTAAAACTTTATTTTCAAACTTTTTTTTATGTCTTTACCATTATTATATGTATTCCTAATATTAGAATTTTTAAAAACAAAAACTAAAAATAGAAATTAAAATACAAAAAATAGTAAAAGATAAATAAAAAAAATTGATTCAATTTTTAAAAAAAAATAGAAATTAAAAAGTTTTTAAAATAATTATTATTTTCAGGAAAAAAATTAGAAAAATTTTCATTTTTTAAAAAATGAGTAAAGTTTTATTTTTTTGACAAATGAGTAAAGTTTCATGAAATATAGATTCAAAAAAAGTAAATCAAAAAACTTTGTTTTCATAAAAAAATTAGAAATTTTTTATTTTTTAAAAGTTGTGTAAATTTTCATAAAAATAATTAAGAATTAAAAATTTTAAACTTTAATTTTTTTCGATTATAAAATATATGAAACTTTACTCATTTTTGAAAAAAATTAAAGTTTCTAATATTTTTTCTTGAAAATAATAATTATTTTTAATCTTTTTAAAAATAATATTTTATTTTAAAATATAAAAAATAATTATTATTGTAAAAATATATTTTATTTTAAAATATTAAAATTTTAATTGGTGAAATTGAGGTCGGGTCAAACTAGGTCGGGTTGGGTCAAAATTTGGTCAAAATGGTTCGGGATGAGGTCAAATCGGATAAAAGGAACGAAAACGCCAAAAAATGGCACTTTAAGGACCTAATTGGTGAAAAATAAACTTTTGGGACGACTTTAAAAGTGGGTGGCAACTTCGAGGGACAGAAGTGTCATTCAGCCTTTTGATTTTATGAACTTTGGGGTTTTTATGTAATTTCATTGCTTATTGTCCTAGTAGTGTTTTTGGCTTATTTTCATACTATTTTAAGATTGTTAGGGTTATGTTTCAGTTACTTTGACCATTATTTGCTTAATATACTTTGGCTATTCAACAGCCTTTATTATGCATTTGTTGCTGTTTGTATTCTTGTGATCCTTGCAGTGTTATCGCGCCTTTTCGTTGTGTTAACAAATCTAACACCATTTCTAATATCTATTCTATCACTTTTAAAATACACTCTTGACTTACAATGCCAATTAAGTTCATTAGCTAACTCATCTATTGCACCCATACACATATAATCAACATCTAATTGTGACAACTAATGAATCTTACCTCTCGCATAGTCACAAATTAGAGCATTAATGAACTTCCCACATAGTCTACATTTAACTACACAATATTATCCATCAATACACAAATAATTCTTCTTTTTTTAACAAAAAAACACAACGTAAATAGTAAGCTTCCATCTTGACATAAACAGGGCATACATGCGAGATATATATATATATATATATATATATATATATATATATATATATATATCGATCAAATAAGAAAAGGGGACAAAAGTGGACATACTTGTTAACATAATCAGCTAGTTACTCTCGTGCTATCAGTTGATGGATCGATTTACTTAGGGTTCGTGTCTCTCCTCCGAATCACACGACCAAAATGGAACAAGTGAGAGTTGATTTGGTTTCCAACAAACTTAGGAGGGTCATAAGGCATGTAGGGTCTATCCAGGGTATTTGGGAGGGACTTTTTCCCTCCAAATCCACATAAAGAAGATCCAATATCAGAAGACAAATAAAATTATTTTACACATCTGTTGCTTATGTGTCTATTTCCATTTAAAGTCAAAAGGACTTAACGATTTTTATAATGATTTGTAAAAAAATAAAGTTGAATTAGTTAACTGTAAGGAAAAAAAGTATAGTTAGTAATTTGTAAAGGGCTAAAATACACTTCGCACCCTAAATTTCATTTCGTCTAAACAAAACACACACTTTTTGGACTTAACCGGTTAAAAGTGACCGGTTAAGCCTGTAACGCTTAATATAAAAGGGTAATTTAGGTAGATGACTTTGAAGTTGAAGTTAAAGGAGTTATTTAACTAATCTTCACTCGTGTGACCTTATCAGATAAAATCCCCAAATTAGTTGACATAGGGATTGCGATTTGAAGCACAGAATTGGCCTTATCAAAATCCTCAAATTAGTTGACATAGGGCTCGCTATTTGATGCGCAGAACTGGTGCGAAAATGAGTGACAACAACAAATTCTTGAGGGATTCGGCTGAGAACTATGTTTATGGAGTGAATGGTATCCTAGAATATCGTAAGTACTTCTAAGATACCTTTTGGTTGTATTATAGCTTTTAAATTTCTTGAAAAATGGGTCATTTTGTAGTTTAATGTGTTGTTTTTAATTTGTCGCAAAGTGGCAAGGTGGTATCCATTATGAGGATAGGTAAAGAAATGACTCAGTTGATATATTATAAGCCAAAGACTACACATGGAAGGGAAAACAATGTACAACACTAAGATCACTATTGTGACGCCACCAAATCCGGGTACCTCAAACCCGAATCCGGTGCTACACGGTACATCCCATTCCATACAACATAATAGACATGAATGTAATTACTATATTATTACAACACGTCTTACTCTAAATCCCAGGTTCTATTACCATAACATCATTCCAAATACATAATAAGTCTTAGTATTACAACACACACATACAAATAAACTACGACGCCATCTAGACGTTCATCTTGCCCTTTCCCTTGTCCTTACCGGAACCTTCGACCCGCTCGGATTTAGCTGCAATATTTAATATAAAGCAAGAATGAGCATTCAATTGCCCAGCAAGTATAACAGTTGAATAACAACAATATCATCAATCACACCATCTCTCTTCGATAACTGAACAATAGTTGTGAAATATTTTGAATAAACAGGAATAATACTTTGCTTTCGTTTTAAAAAAATATATTTTCAAAACGACATTGAGTGGTCATAAGACCATGAACTTTCTTTTGCTTTCTTGAAAAGGTACACAACAATATAACTGCAAACCGTCTTACTTACAAGCACTTCTAGGTGATCAGCCTATTGTACTCTATGTTGATCAACACTCTAGCTGGAAACGACTATATGCGTTTGTTTAGGCGCTCGATGCCTTGTCAGAATAACTGACTAAAAACTGCCCCTAATATTAGGGTTGTTCATCTCATTGATGCCTCGGAATCCTAACCAAAGCAATTCAGTTGGATAGCTCTCCTTAATCATCAATAACATTTCAAGGATTTATTATCAAATCAATAAAATATTTCAATATCTGTCTAGCTGAAACAAATGGCATCGACGTTCTCTATAACAGTTCATATATATGTGAACTTGAAAGCTTCAACAATTTATGTCATACCATAGCTCGAATACTTGTGCAAATACTGAAAAATTTACATAAGTAAGGAATTCACGCAACCAATATGTATTGCGTAAATCGAAACTTCAAACATCGCATGAGAGTCATGAGAATATAATCAAATGAATCAAATAAACTTGCCCAACACAAGGGTTAGACAAGCGTTAGAAAACTTGCACAATATACGTCTTTTGTATAAGATACGAAACTTGCATTCAATACTGAAAATGAATGAAGCTAGAGAACTTGCCCAACACAAGGGTTAGACAAGGGTTTAGGAAACTTGTCTTAAGCGCTTGCTACTACTTGACGTTAATCGCCCTTCAAATATGTCTTACGCATTTAGACACATATTCATATACCAATAAGTCTCACAATAGACACCAAACATTGACTTACATTAATCAGCACATTACAATCATTACGAACATTGGTTGCCACTACGACTACCCAAACGAAAAATGCAACTATTCTATTCATTTCATTTAAGCAAATCTCACGTGACTTAGTCATTTCATGCTTGGAGTCATTCAACTATTACACTAACATATCATACATATGCTTTGGGGTATTTATAACATGTTAGGCTTATGTAAACATGCATCAAATCAACAACACGAAACAACCTTGCATTTCAGTTCTGTAGACCAGCGCAGCTGCGCAGGTCTTATACTTGGGACTGGTGCAGCTGTGCCACTCTGCATCCAGGGACTTTCAGCTCTGCAAACCAGCGCAGCTGCGCAGGTGCTATGCTTAGGAGTGGCACAACTGCGCCACTCTGCATCCAGGGACTTTCAGGTTCTGCTACTGCAGAACCCAAAAACCCAAACTCTTGATTCCGTCCCATTTGCTCCTTAGCCATTATACAACAAGTCTATATGACTTAAAACATGTTTTTACAACTGAGCTATGCATCATAACATCATTAAATCAATTAATCACTCCTAATTCTCATGTTTCTTAGAGAAATCATTCTCTTGGACATTAAACCAAATAGTTGGTGGGCATGGCTTTAGAGTTCATAACTCATAGCCTATCTTTACATGGTTACCCCTGACTTCACATATGAAATCAATTTCCATAGCTCTTGGACATATGCAACCAGTACACAACAATTGCACCTAACCAAACCAAGATGATTACAACTTTATTATTAACAAAACATGAATGACAGTCCACTAATGTCCATTTCAGTCCATTTCTTGATTCCTTATGCATAGGTTCAATTCTCATTCATTGTTCCACTTTCACATACCATTAACAAGGTTTTAATAGAGCTAATTAACATCCATACATGTTCATGAATTAATTAGCAAAATCAGTCACATAACTTCAACAAAGCAACCAACACAAAACTAAGAACTTGGAAAGAATGTGGAAATGAGCTAAGCTCTATATTGCATACCTCTTGAGCTTGTTCTAAGGTTGCTAATGGACTCAAATACCAGCTGCTACAATACTCCTTCTCCTTCCTCAATCACCCGGGAACACTCTCTTCACTATTTTCTCTCAAGTTTCAGTTTCTAACTTAGCAAAATGAAAGGAATGGAGGCTAAACAATGTGGGAGTATATATAGAGGGATGAACTGAGTTCTTGGATGAGTGAGAAGGGAATGTGCTGCGCATTCTTGAGATGATCAGCTCCCTATGTATGGGAAGCTGAAGTTTGCTCCTCCAAGGTTTGGTCAGCCATTGGGCTCTCCCCCTCCCTTCTCTCGAGTTGTTCTTCCTCTACCAAATGCAAGAATGCTTCTCCCCATGCTCTTCCACCTCCTTGATTCTTCTCCCTCTCATTCTCTCCTTCTCCCGTACTCTTATCCTTCTCCAATTCAGCTGATTGCTATAACCCATTTCCCTCATGGGTTGCGGGTTATGGAGTGCGGGTTTGGGTCATGAACTTGACTCATGGGTTTTGGGCTTCAACTTGGGCCACTCTTGGACTTCTAATTTAATTCTCATTAGGCTTCTAATAAATATCCAATTGGGCTCAAATAAAATCCCACACTTAGATTATTAACCCCTCTCATTAACGCTTTGGCGAAATTATGAAAAGTCATAAAATCGAAAAAGGCGTCTTGGCGTAAATAACGCTTTAATGCTATTTCTCTAATGATTTAATCAACTCCAATAAAAATAGTAATAATAAAAAATTATCACCTACACATCATATGTAGTAATAAAATATTCAAACACATAACACGGAATAATATTAATAAAAGTTTAATTTATTCAATAAAATTCATAGGCTCGTGTTACAAAGCTACCCACGATCCGCAATCGTTACAACTATAAGCTGCAGCAAGATGCAAAAGAGAGAAGCTCTAGTTTAGGAAACCAACAAGTGGAGGGCCTACTGTAGATAAATAGTGTTGGGAACTTAGTTTAGGGAGTTTTTTGACCTTTTTTGGGTAGAAAATTGTAGATAAATAGATAAATAGATTTGGTTATGGCAAGGTGTTTATTGCCTAGTACTATGAATTGGCTGGGATTGATAATGTTTGATAATAGATATGATAATGTTTGTGTTTTGAATTGTCATTGAGATTGATCTTTTGTACTGTTAATTAATTACATTACCTTTGTTGAATGGAAACTTTTACTTCTTTACTCTACGATAGTAGAGTGGCTTCAGCCTTTACTCAACAAATTTACATCATCTTTATTCATAAAAATTGCCCAGAACTCTAATCACAAAAACTGCCCAGAAATCTAATTTCTACCATTACATAGATAACCTTAAATAAATAGCCTAGGAAATTATAATCAAGAGGAATTTCATCATTTGTTGAGATAAACATGTAATTAAAAATAAAAATCCAAGTTGCAATCAGGTTACCAGGTTCAATTCATCTTTCAGACATTTGATTTCAGCATCCACATTCTCTAACTTCTAATTAATCCAGGTATTAATTACTACCTTTGAACGCTCACACATTGGAGGATCAATCTAAGCAAAGAAATTATAACCACCGTGCCCATCTTCACACCAATCTCAACAACCAAGAAATCTTCTTCCGACATTATTTGAGCTTTTTCAAGCCGTCTTCATCACTGAAATTCTTCATACACAAGAAATTTTGATCCATGAGCCCTAATTTTCTCTATTTTTCTTGAGCGAATTTAGTGGATTTAGATCCCAATCGAGCTGCATCGATGCTATTGATGAAATTAGGGCTTTAATGAGTTGTTCCAGATGCGGGAAGGAGAAGAAGAGATAGAAAAGACAAAAAGACCCCTATCAAATCCACACATGTGCGAGTCCCATACACTTTTGACCGATTAAGTCAAAAAATGTGTGTTTTGTTTAGACGAAATGAAGTTTGGGGTGCAAACCTCAACAATGGTGTAGGTTTAGGGCTCAAAATTAGTAACATATTTAATTTAATTAGTTAGTTCATTGTCTTATCAAGATCCTACTATATATATATATATAGGGTATCAATCCACAACAACCGGTTGTTGCGGTAACCAATTTCTTCCTTGCTGCTATAGGTTGTAGCGGTAGTGTTTGGCTTAGCTGCCGACTGTAGCGGCAGGAAATATTTTTTTTTTTGGCGACAAAGGTAAGTTGGCTTACAATACGTAATTAAACATATTTTTGGGCTCCTTATGTACTTCCATACCCAACTGTCATTTATTATCATAAAGTATATTATAAAAACATACAAAATTTTAGTTTCCTCCAATATATTAAAAACTTATAGATATATTTTATTTTTAAGTTAATTTATGAAATACTAAAATATAAAATATTAAAATTTTAAAAGTAACAAATAAAATATTAAATATGATACTATTTATTATTATATAAAATATTAAAAGTAACAAATATAATAATAAATATGATACTAAAATTCCAAGTGTTAAGTTGCAAAATAATATTGGTAAAGCAATTACTCAAATTGAATATGCACGATACAAAATTAGATATTGATTATTCAGCATGTAAACTTACAATATTGGAAAGCCATTGAAAAAATAATAAGATACCTGAAGAAAATTATTGATTTTGGTTTATTCTATAATAGAAATTCATGGATATTTGAAGGATACATTGGATTTCTAATGTTAAAGACAACTAATTCACTTTCGGATTAATCTTCTGTTTTGGTGGGGTGAAATCTTTTGGGCGAGTAAGAAACAATTGTTATCGCACATTCAACTATGAAGTTAAAATATATTGTTCTAGGAGAATCGGGAAGGAGATAAAATGGATTCAAAATCTACTTCTAAATTTTGAACCGTGGCCTAAGACAATGCCTCTTATATTTATCGATGGTCATAGTCTAGCGACTTTGTCAATGGTTACACTGCTACCTGTAATTGATAAATCTAGGCATATTAGTCTTAGACATTAAGATCTGAGATACTTGATTAATCAAGACATATTAGTCTTACACATGAATATGTGAGACAATTGACCCGAGATGATATCAAAAAAGTAGTCTTCGTAAAAACAAGTAAGAACTTGGTGAATTCAATTATAAAACCACTCCTTAGAGACTTGTGAAACTAATTTTTAAACAACAACACTGACCCCTAGCTACAAGAAAAAGGCTTATCTGCTATCGCCTATCAACGACCGAACTCGGTCGCAAATAAGTATCTGTGACCAACTACGGTCGCTGATAGTGGTCGTACATAATCTGGTCGTTGTGTGGGCATCAATAAACTGGGAAATATAAGAGACAGATGGAGAGTTTTGATAACATAATTATCTCAGACTATTATCAGCATAAATAGCATAATTTAGCTTTAAACTACCTCTAAAGTCACATCATGATCCATCAGGCGTGGTCTTCGCACAATGTAGGCCATGGGGGGTACAGTTCGACGTGGGATGAGATTATCATCCCAACTTGTGAAATTGAGCTAGCTCTATATGACTTAGCTCAATTTCATAAGTTGGGATGATAATCTCATCCCACGTTGAACTGTACCCCCTATGGACTACACTGGGCGAAGACTACACCTGATCGATCATGATATGACCTTAGACGTAGTTTAAAGCTAAATTTTGCCATTTATGTTGATAATAGTCTGAGATAGTTATGTTGTCAAAACTCTCCCTTTGTCCCTCATATTTCCCAGTCAAAGTGATTTTGTAGGAAATTCAAAAGTTCTTTATTGATTATCTAATCAATAATACCTTGGGTACAATCTCTACTGCACATTTGCTACTTGCAGACCTTGAGTTAGATAAAGCTATGAGTAAAAAATGTCTTCAGTTGGCAACCTTTCACTTTATGGCAGTTGATTTTGCAAAAACAGGAGTACCAACTGAAATGCCTAGAGCTTTTCAGCCGAGGGTGTTTCCCAATTTCATGGAGAGGTGAGACAAACCATCTTAATTACACTTCTCAAGAAGTACTGGGGGAAACTTTATCGTGCCAGTGTTGAATCTACAATGCATGAGAAGCTGCACTCTGTTTGTTCAAAGAATATAATATCATCCAAGACGTTTATATAAAATACTCAAAGATATGTTTATATAATCATTATATTTATAAGTTTTATTTGCATTTCTTTTCTTTTATAAAGTCTCAAACAACACCAAAGAAAACTTATAAGTTTTTTATTCTTTTATTTTCCAATCTATTAAAGTTTTCCTTTCTTATCCTTTTTGTCTAAAACTCACAAACATAGTGTTTGTTAGCAACCACCATAGTAATTAAGTATCAAACTCAACATGCAAGATATTAAGTTAAATTCTCAACATATCTTTCTTATCTCAAAAATATTCTTTCAACCTTACAATTTAACCAAATATTAGAACAATATAATCTCCCTGAAAAATTTTAAAATCAGCCAAAAATATTTAAAGTAGATTCAACATGCTATCTGATAGTTCTATAGATCTAGTTATGATGAAACATGAAATATGTATCCATGTTAAAAGCAACAACATTCTAATAAATCATTATTATTCTCTCTCCCAGTGATCATTAACTTGCTAAATGGTAGCTGATGATTCTAAAATCTAGTTATGAGGCAACAATGAAATAGGCACTATGTCAAAAGCAACAATAATTCAGATAAATAGTTCTCACTCTCTCTCTCTCTTATGATCATTCTCGGTTTCTTAAAATCAAAACACAAAATAGGACTACTTACGAACTATCTAATGGTAATGGTAATGGCATAATTAATGTATGGTAAATTCGCTCAAATATTGACTCCAAAAATAATCATTATAAAAATTATAATGGCGTAGACAAAAAAGTAAGCAATAGCTCCATTGCCCCATCTTTTGCCAACATAGAACAATACCTACATTAATTTGGCTATATGTTGAACTACTAACTGTCCATTTACTGTACTGATAGTCCATCATTCTGAATTGTTAATTCCATCGAAAAATACATAATTAAATTGTTAGGCAATGCAATTGGATTAACACTGTATTAACAAACAAATTTAAGTTACCCTATTTCCATAAATATTTTATTTTTTATTATATGTTAATAATATTGTTCATCTTTTAAAAAATATTTAGCAACCTTTTATTTAAGTTTAAGTAAATATGTTTTTCATTCTTCTATGCATGCATTAAATCTACTAAACGTCAGTGAAATTATGTAATACACCTACATTAATCTTCTATTTCTCCAAGCATTCTTCTAGACAACAACTGTAACAGTAATTGACAAATGAATTTTGTTATTATCATCTATATAAATTTCAATACAAAAATTTAGAAACTTTTACATAAACTCTTTGTTGCACGGTCCAAAGCTACTTAGCACGAAAAAACATAAACTTAACATTCCAAACTAGATACAAGAAAACATCACTAGCAAACATAAATTCTGGTCTCCAAACATTTCAAACTAGCTACAAGAAAACATCTTTAGGTCGCCAAGGTTAAGGATGGCTTGTTAACAGAAGCATATAAAAGTGTCGTGCCAAAGATTATGTACCGAACAAAAGAAACATTGGTGGTAAAAGTCTACCAAAAAGAAATATTGATGGGCAAAAGTCTACCGAAAATCCACCAAAAAATTGCAACTATTGAGCATAAATTATACCAAAAAAAATAAAATAATTACCATGAAAATACCAACATAGGATCGGAGGACCATGAAAATGCTTAAACTCAAGCTTGATATATGACACAAAGTACATAGATACCAACAATTTGCAATCTCACAATGGACTTGTTTTCAACTTCAACCATATGGGGAAATAATCTTCACAACTATCTATGTTGTCACCATTATTCAATTTCTGCAATGAACTAAAGACTACTAATGACAACAATCTATATCATCCATTCAGCTTCAGAAAACCCAAATCTTTTAAACAATTCAAACTTCTAGTTAATGTATCATTTTTACCACAAGCAATACTACTTCTCTACTATCACACAAATAAATGAGGGTTTTTAAATTTATAGACAAAAGGAAAAAAAATTAGAATAGAGAGATCAAACAAAGGAGACAAAGGAGGAGGTAGAGAATCACCGGCGTATGCAGACAAGCGGCGTGGGGTGGTTGTAATCACAGACGTCGCTCCTTTTTCTCCCTCTTCTTCTTCTTTTCTTTTTCTTTCTTCGTCTTCTACCCGACTGTCTGGTGCTGATGGAGTTAAAAAGGATCAGCGGCCGCTTTCTGCGATCGTATGCGGTCGCTGTTTTTTATTGACGTGGATGCATTAGCGACCGATATGTGATTGCTGTTACGGATTGGTCACAATAAGTCTCCCCCGTCGACATTTGCACTAAATTTATGGCGGCAAAATTATAATAGCGATCGCTCAGCGACCAGAATACGGTCGCTAACTGAAATAGCGACTACTTATAAGTGCGGTCGCTAATAGTGGTCGTTATTACTCCAAGTAGCGACCGGATATAATGCGGTCTCAGATACTCTTGGTCGCTAATAGGCCATTTTCTTGTAGTGTAGAGTATAGGTTTCGAATGGGTACGTAACAACAAATTACTGTATTTGATTGTTAGTACTATCATTAGTGGCTTCAATAAATTCAAATAGTATTGTTCGTTGCAAATTGAAGATTGAGTTTAGAATTCGTAATGAAGTTATTTGATTTGTTCTAGTAACGAAAACGCAAGATACTTCACATATATGAATATAGAAGTGTTGTTGTTTCTATGAATTTTTTTTTTGATTTATACTCTAAAGGTTTATAAATCAGGATCAAACGAATGGCCATAATGCTTCAAATATTATGAGTTCTGTAGGTAAGAAAATTACACCTTGCTAGGGTTAGGGTTTCGTGTTGGCTGGAGAGGAGAGAAATCCACGAAGAGTACGGAACTGATTGATTGATTGAAGAGGGGAGAAGAACAGGTGGGCAATTACTCCAATGACACGTGGCAGAACTCCTAGAATCCGGAAACCGGGTTAGGGTAGCAGGGATTCCAAGAGCCTTCTTGAGTCTTCGAGTTGAGAGAGAGAGTTTCAAGTATTCAGAGCTTCTAAGAGTCTAAGTGTAATGTCTTGAAAAGCGATCCCCTTTTCGTAGAATAGAGGGGCTATTTATAGAGTTTTCCTGGAAAATAGTCACATGCCAGGCACATGTTTTAAGGGAAATTCCCGAAATACCCTTTAATTATGTTTTAAAGGAGAAATTCCAGGAATGCCCTTTAATCATCAAAGTAATGCCCAAATTGCCCTGTTCTTCTAGCCACCAATCCAATCCCTCAATCAATTCCCAAAATGGGTCACATCCACGAGTCTTCTGCCTTGGAACACGTGGAGACTTCCCCGGGTCTAGTACATTTAATTAGGTCACATGAACCCTAATTTGCACAATTAATTAGGTTTTTGTAAACTCTAATTTGTACATTTAATCTAATTAGGTCATGTGAACCCTAATATGCACTTGGGCCCACATTTGCCCCCTGCGCGAGAGTCACGATTCCTGAGAGACGCTCGTGCAAAATACTCCAGGCTTGTGAATGAGTTTGTGTGACTCCACTTGTCCAAGTACTGCTTGGTAGATCATCTGAAAGCTTCCTCATTTTGCTCCACATTTATTTCCTTATTTTCTGATAATTAAAACAAGGAAGATCATCAGCTCCAATAATCAAATCTTATTTTATATTTTAGAAACAAAAATCTTCCTTTATTAAAATTTTATAAAGTAAGATCCTTTCCTTAAGAAAATCAAATATTTAATATATATATATATATATATATATATATATATATAATTTCGAAATTTTCCTTTTGTTAGGAATAAAATATCAGATATTAAATATATATTTTTTTCGAAATTCCATTAAATCACCAAAGCTAGACAAATTTCGAAAAATATATATGTTTACTTAAAAATAAGCTCAAATAAACTTATCTTTATATCTCGAAATCCTCCTTAAGAGGAAAATAAAGGTGGTTTCCTTTGCTATTGCGCGTGCAGTTTGAATATATACATCTTTCAAGGTACTTAGGCTGTTCTTTTCATCGTGCAATCTTTTCTTGGCATTATCTCTCCTCCTTCAAGTCTGAAGATCACCAAGAGGTCGTCAAGCAAACGTTCCTCATCTTGGGAAAAAGGTAAGAAAACAATTCCACCCTTATAGGGCCAAAGCCTAAGGGTTGAACCCTATAGGATCATCCTTTTCCAATTGATTGGAGTACTTTCTTCAGAACCTCTTCTTGACTTGCTTCTCCGACTTTTCTTTTCAGGTTATTGTAACTTTTCTTTTGTCTTCCGAGCCCCGTTACTTGGATCATATCTCGGTAGGGTTCCCTCGGATAATAAAGAAAAATACAATATTTATTGTGACAAAGAAGCATTCGTTCCGAAAAAATTTATTTGTGGAGCCTCAGAATTGCCAAGGTAAACGACAGATTTTTTTTTTTTTTTTTATTTTTTTTTGCCAAACCCTAGGGGCGCCGAACCCTAGGGGGCCGAACCCTAGGTGGCCGAACCCTAGAGGGCCGAACCCTAGGGGACTTTTTTTTTTTTTTTTGCAGGAGGAGGAGGCCGAACCCTAGGGAGCCGAACCTTGGGGGGCCAAAACCTTATGGAGCGAACCTTAGGAGAAAATGTATCAAAATTTGAATATTGGGAAGCGTGATCACTGTTTTGACCAGAACTTTTGTTCCGTTTGGAGTCTCGGGGCCCATAATATATCAAAATGACTGTATCGACGAGCACTTCAAAAGTCATCGCCAACGGCTATGATACATGTCAAAATAATCCAAAAAATGGCTCCGAAGGATGTCTTTTGGTTGTCCGAAGTTTTTTGAAAATTTTTCAAATCTTGATTTTCTTCCATAATTGTGATTTTGATCCTTCCCTGACTTCATTTCTTCTTATTTTTAGGTATTTTCAAGTGAAAAGCTCCAATTCTCCCCTTGTCATGGTAAGCCTACTCAGGTTCATATGCCTTACTTGACATCCTTAGTATCCTCATGTGGAGTCTTCCTTACTTGTAGGCCTTATCTACCGGATGCTCTTGAAGACTTCCAGGGTAACTCCCTTCGTCAATGATTGGGGCAAGTCCGGACTTATGATCGCACAACTATTCCTTCACTAGAGAAAGAAGGCTTGTTTCTTTATGTCGCGGCTTGCGGAAGGTTGGGACGACTTCCCCTATTCCGGTCGCATTCCCCGCATGTGCATAGAGAAAGAAGGCTTTTTTTTTCTTTATGCCCCTTTCGCTTCCTGTTTGACTCAGCTATGTAGGGCATTCAGCTGTGTAGGGCATTCAGCTATGTAGGGCATTCAGCTGTGTAGGGCATTCAGCTATGTAGGGCATCTACGTATCATGACGCCCATACTGTGTTAATTTCCCGCAGGTACTGTTTTTCATGCACATTCATTACTGTTTGGGGGAATTTACCCATACTCTGGAGTATGTCTGCTTCCTTTTTTTTTTCAAATTATGTTCTTATTCTAGATTATATATATCCTGCAATCTTCCTGTTGTTTGCTATCGGCTTCTTGTAGTCCATCTAGACTGTCTCCTACGGATACCAAGTGTGTTGCATACTTGATAGAGGCTTTCAGGCAGGCAGGCAGGCTGACAATTATACTTCATGATTTTATGGTGACATAATCCTTTCAGACTTCGTCTCGGGTACCTCCTCGAGTTCCTCCCCCAGGATTCTCTGCTGTCGGGGAGATGAGAGTTACTTGCTCTAGAGTAAAGCCGAGGATCCTTGGTTTTAGATTGCCGAGAATGATGATGATGTTCCCATTGGATTGATGATGGGTACGGCAGGTGGCGACCTCCACTACTTGTGAGCCTCCCTGACATAACATGATTGTTGTCGAGTCCGCCTCACCGCATGATGATCGTGTCAGCCTGAATGTTGACAATTCCATGTCTGATGTAGGCTTAGGACCTGCTGTGGTTAGTACAGTTCCATCTTCACGCCCACATATAACGTCTTCTCATGATAGCTTGGAGGGTACCGGTGACACCCATGTTGATGCTGAGACTAGTATGGCAATTAATCCTCCTCCCCCGAGGGGGAATCCTTTGAAACCTGTTGTTGATTTCCATCCTCCCCAGAAGGATTCTCCCGAGGCTTCACCTGAAAGGGAGGGTACAGTTGCTAGCTCTTTGGGTGGGGGCATCGATGTTTTACTTTCTTTGCCCGTTGAGGAGCTCGCCTTATTTGACTTTGTTCATCTTGATTCTGCCACCTCGCCTTTTAGTAACCTCGGCTATCAACAACAAAGATGTCGTGGAGCTATAGACATTCTCTAAGCTCGTGGTTTGTGCAGCCCCTCTCCCGATGAATATCTTTTCGTACCTGGCTGGATCTCCTTACTTCTAGGTATGACTTTTTGTTATTTCCTGTATCAAAGAACTCATTTATGTCATTTATCATAATAGAGTTTCTTTAGCATTATTGATTGCCTTTAACTTGAATTTTTCCTTAAGACTCAATGTTTAGCATGGAATCATAAGTTATTCAAATTAATACTCCAAGACAACAATATTCATAGCATGCAATTTTTTTTTTTTTTTTAAATTAACATGTTTTTTTTTTCGATTTCTCGCAAACTAACACTTTAATCCATACTTTTAAAACCGAAGAATATTCAAGTAGAAGTGAAAGTTTGACATTTTTATTAACAATCATATATATTGCTTTTAACGAAAAGCACAACGTTTCAAAAATTTTCATAAAGATAATAATAATAGATTTTGCTTTTGTCGAATAAAGCATACCGTTCGCCACTTTTAGAGATAAAGTGTAACTTTTTCGGGTTTGAGGGCTTATAGTCAGGTGCCTCGCTTACTTTTAGAGTTAAAAGTATAACTTTGAGGACTTATAATCAGGTGCCTCGATTACTTTTAAAGTTGAAAGTATAACTTTGAGGACTTATAATCAGGTGCCTCGATTACTTTTAAAGTTGAAAGTATAACTTTTCAGTTCCGAAGGCTGTAAAGTCAGGTTCCTCGGTTACTTTTGAAGTTTGAAAGTATAACTTGTGCCTTATCCCTTGGTACGTCGTGCCAATTGTTTGGCCTATAGGGTTTCATAAGGGCTTAAGTTGCATGCCTCGTCACTTGGTCATCCAATTTCTTGGCAAGTGCAATCCACGAGGACTTGGCCACTATTTAGAGTGGACCACCATCTTGGGTGGATTTTTAATTCGTCAATTCTTGTGTCTCCTCCCTTGGTCATCCAATTGCTTGGCAAGGGATACTCTTGAGTACTTCAACCACCATTTTCTAATGGACCACCATATTGGGTGGATTTTTGATATTCTCATCTTTACAGTTCTGAGATCTTTCGATGGTGAACCTTTGAGTTGTTCCTTTTTTTTTCGACTTCTTGGGCGACACCATGGGTAATAATGTTGCATGCTTCTTTTTCTTTGTGATTTGAAAGTGGCTTTTCACACACGGTGCTTTTCTTTTCACAGTTCGATTTCTCCGGCTGCCAGCTTCTCATGGTATATCCTCCGCAGACTGTAACAGTCCATAGTGGAATGTCCCGCGTACTGGTGGTACACACAGAAGTCTGGTCTTTTTTTCATCTCTTCCGTCACCACAAATCTAGGCCTTGGAGGTTTCACCACTCCGTGCTCGACCCATTATTCGTACAGGCCCCTGAATGCCTTCTCACTGCATGTGATAGCCTCTGGAACTGACATCCTGGTATACTTGCCCCCAAGTTTTCCTTTGCTTTGTTCAAAATTTCGCTCATTCTTCTCCCTCTTGCCCCCTTGTCGGTTTGACTGAGAATCAGCCAAAGCCACAGTTGCTGTTCTCTTACCTTTCCATGTAACCATCGCATGGTTGATGGGCACTGTCACGATTCCTCCCAAATCTTGTGCGAAGGATGAGAGAGTCGCAAATGAATCACAGGCCTTTGTAATGAGATGGGGCTTGAAGGAGTCTAGAGCACCATTGTTGCATATGCTAACCAAGTTCTTTTCCTCAATTGGCTCGACACACTTCTGTGCTTGAGCCCTGAATCTGTCCACATAATCTGACATCTCCTCATTCGGCTTTTGCTTGAATCGCATCAGCTCTACAATAGTTACCTGTTTCTGCACATAGAAAAATTTCTTAAAAAATTGCAATTTTAGATCATCCCAATCATGGACTGATCCCTTTTCCAAGTTGTAGTACCAACTGAAAGCACTATCCGTCAAGGTCTTGTTGAATTCTCTCATCAATAGATTGTGGTTATTCACCTCATCATAACCCAACCATGGAGACATCGACTCCACGAACCTGACAATATGCTCCCTGGCATTCCCTTTCTCCCCGTTATACTTTTGGAACTGCGGGGGGTGCTCAATATACCCTGTCGGGTAAGGTTGTCTCCGTACATGTGCCGGGTATGGTGGAGTAAAATCCAACTCTGAAGGTCGGGATGTCTGCTGGCGAAGTTGATTGATCGCATCGATGATATCATCCTTCGTCACATACTGACTCGTGGTATGGACTTTTTGAGGGGCTGTGATGTATTGATGCACAAACGGTGCGTATGGTAAGGAAATTGGCTGGTGCACACTTCCATCTTGCACAATTTGCATCGGTGGTGCTTGTTGGCTTGGGATGGTTGGCATCTGCACTTGTGAAAATGCTGGGAAAGTGGTCGGGATGATGTTGGGCTGAGGCTGACTTGCTTCTAATATGAGTTGTGGCACATCACCGCTATTTTGGGGCTCCAAGTTGATGATTTGAATCGGCTGACTCTCTGTTGTTGGAAGCACAATCGGATTCTCTTTGTTGTTACTGTTGTCCTCCACTTCTGCTCGTTCCCCTTGCGAACTTCCTGGGAACATAGCCCTGAAAGTGGGGATTTGCATCAACTGCTGGCGGAAATTCCCCATCTCTTCTTGCTTCCTTTGCATTTCCAGCATCATGGTCATCATCATCCCTTGGCCTTCTCGTGCCTCATGTAATGCTTTGAGCATCTCCATCTGCACAACATTCGCAGTTGTCTGCGCTCTAGTGACTTCATCACCTTGCCTTCCTGCGTTTGGCTGTCTAGCACTGGTTTGTTGTTGATCAGCCATTTGAGGTGATGTTGAACTTCCTTCTGAAACGTCTTCTAAGAGGGGTTGATCAAAATCCAATTTCGCGCTTTGGAGCACTAGATTCACTTGCCTTGAAATCGGATCCAGTGAAGTGATGCTTATTGTCGGTGAAACTCTTCCTGTAATTCTCCCACTTCGAGTTGTGGGCATACTCTTCACGAATTCTCCACCTCCCCAGCAGAGTCGCCAAATAAATGTAGGTAAGAAAATTACACCTTGCTAGGGTTAGGGTTTCGTGTTGGCTGGAGAGGAGAGAAATCCACGAAGAGTACGGAACTGATTGATTGATTGAAGAGGGGAGAAGAACAGGTGGGCAATTACTCCAATGACACGTGGCAGAACTCCTAGAATCCGGAAACCGGGTTAGGGTAGCAGGGATTCCAAGAGCCTTCTTGAGTCTTCGAGTTGAGAGAGAGAGTTTCAAGTATTCAGAGCTTCCAAGAGTCTAAGTGTAATGTCTTGAAAAGCGATCCCCTTTTCGTAGAATAGAGGGGCTATTTATAGAGTTTTCCTGGAAAATAGTCACATGCCAGGCACATGTTTTAAGGGAAATTCCCGAAATACCCTTTAATTATGTTTTAAAGGAGAAATTCCAGGAATGCCCTTTAATCATCAAAGTAATGCCCAAATTGCCCTGTTCTTCTAGCCACCAATCCAATCCCTCAATCAATTCCCAAAATGGGTCACATCCACGAGTCTTCTGCCTTGGAACACGTGGAGACTTCCCCGGGTCTAGTACATTTAATTAGGTCACATGAACCCTAATTTGCACAATTAATTAGGTTTTTGTAAACTCTAATTTGTACATTTAATCTAATTAGGTCATGTGAACCCTAATATGCACTTGGGCCCACATTTGCCCCCTGCGCGAGAGTCACGATTCCTGAGAGACGCTCGTGCAAAATACTCCAGGCTTGTGAATGAGTTTGTGTGACTCCACTTGTCCAAGTACTGCTTGGTAGATCATCTGAAAGCTTCCTCATTTTGCTCCACATTTATTTCCTTATTTTCTGATAATTAAAACAAGGAAGATCATCAGCTCCAATAATCAAATCTTATTTTATATTTTAGAAAACAAAATCTTCCTTTATTAAAATTTTATAAAGTAAGATCCTTTCCTTAATAAAATCAAATATTTAATATATATATATATATATATATATATATATATATAATTTCGAAATTTTCCTTTTGTTAGGAATAAAATATCAGATATTAAATATATATTTTTTCGAAATTCCATTAAATCACCAAAGCTAGACAAATTTCGAAAAATATATATGTTTACTTAAAAATAAGCTCAAATAAACTTATCTTTATATCTCGAAATCCTCCTTAAGAGGAAAATAAAGGTGGTTTCCTTTGCTATTGCGCGTGCAGTTTGAATATATACATCTTTCAAGGTACTTAGGCTGTTCTTTTCATCGTGCAATCTTTTCTTGGCATTATCTGTCCTCCTTCAAGTCTGAAGATCACCAAGAGGTCGTCAAGCAAACGTTCCTCATCTTGGGAAAAAGGTAAGAAAACAATTCCACCCTTATAGGGCCAAAGCCTAAGGGTTGAACCCTATAGGATCATCCTTTTCCAATTGATTGGAGTACTTTCTTCAGAACCTCTTCTTGACTTGCTTCTCCGACTTTTCTTTTCAGGTTATTGTAACTTTTCTTTTGTCTTCCGAGCCCCGTTACTTGGATCATATCTCGGTAGGGTTCCCTCGGATAATAAAGAAAAATACAATATTTATTGTGACAAAGAAGCATTCGTTCCGAAAAAATTTATTTGTGGAGCCTCAGAATTGCCAAGGTAAACGACAGATTTTTTTTTTTTTTTTTATTTTTTTTTGCCAAACCCTAGGGGCGCCGAACCCTAGGGGGCCGAACCCTAGGTGGCCGAACCCTAGGGGGCCGAACCCTAGGGGACTTTTTTTTTTTTTGCAGGAGGAGGAGGCCGAACCCTAGGGAGCCGAACCTTGGGGGGCCAAAAGCTTATGGAGCGAACCTTAGGAGAAAATGTATCAAAATTTGAATATTGGGAAGCGTGATCACTGTTTTGACCAGAACTTTTGTTCCGTTTGGAGTCTCGGGGCCCATAATATATCAAAATGACCGTATCGACGAGCACTTCAAAAGTCATCGCCAACGGCTATGATACATGTCAAAATAATCCAAAAAATGGCTCCGAAGGATGTCTTTTGGTTGTCCGAAGTTTTTTGAAAATTTTTCAAATCTTGATTTTCTTCCATAATTGTGATTTTGATCCTTCCCTGACTTCATTTCTTCTTATTTTTAGGTATTTTCAAGTGAAAAGCTCCAATTCTCCCCTTGTCATGGTAAGCCTACTCAGGTTCATATGCCTTACTTGACATCCTTAGTATCCTCATGTGGAGTCTTCCTTACTTGTAGGCCTTATCTACCGGATGCTCTTGAAGACTTCCAGGGTAACTCCCTTCGTCAATGATTGGGGCAAGTCCGGACTTATGATCGCACAACTATTCCTTCACTAGAGAAAGAAGGCTTGTTTCTTTATGTCGCGGCTTGCGGAAGGTTGGGACGACTTCCCCTATTCCGGTCGCATTCCCCGCATGTGCATAGAGAAAGAAGGCTTTTTTTTTCTTTATGCCCCTTTCGCTTCCTGTTTGACTCAGCTATGTAGGGCATTCAGCTGTGTAGGGCATTCAGCTATGTAGGGCATTCAGCTGTGTAGGGCATTCAGCTATGTAGGGCATCTACGTATCATGACGCCCATACTGTGTTAATTTCCCGCAGGTACTGTTTTTCATGCACATTCATTACTGTTTGGGGGAATTTACCCATACTCTGGAGTATGTCTGCTTCCTTTTTTTTTTTCAAATTATGTTCTTATTCTAGATTATATATATCCTGCAATCTTCCTGTTGTTGCTTCGGCTTCTTGTAGTCCATCTAGACTGTCTCCTACGGATACCAAGTGTGTTGCATACTTGATAGAGGCTTTCAGGCAGGCAGGCAGGCTGACAATTATACTTCATGATTTTATGGTGACATAATCCTTTCAGACTTCGTCTCGGGTACCTCCTCGAGTTCCTCCCCCAGGATCCTCTGCTGTCGGGGAGATGAGAGTTACTTGCTCCAGAGTAAAGCCGAGGATCCTTGGTTTTAGATTGCCGAGAATGATGATGATGTTCCCATTGGATTGATGATGGGTACGGCAGGTGGCGACCTCCACTACTTGTGAGCCTCCCTGACATAACATGATTGTTGTCGAGTCCGCCTCACCGCATGATGATCGTGTCAGCCTGAATGTTGACAATTCCATGTCTGATGTAGGCTTAGGACCTGCTGTGGTTAGTACAGTTCCATCTTCACGCCCACATATAACGTCTTCTCATGATAGCTTGGAGGGTACCGGTGACACCCATGTTGATGCTGAGACTAGTATGGCAATTAATCCTCCTCCCCCGAGGGGGAATCCTTTGAAACCTGTTGTTGATTTCCATCCTCCCCAGAAGGATTCTCCCGAGGCTTCACCTGAAAGGGAGGGTACAGTTGCTAGCTCTTTGGGTGGGGGCATCGATGTTTTACTTTCTTTGCCCGTTGAGGAGCTCGCCTTATTTGACTTTGTTCATCTTGATTCTGCCACCTCGCCTTTTAGTAACCTCGGCTATCAACAACAAAGATGTCGTGGAGCTATAGACATTCTCTAAGCTCGTGGTTTGTGCAGCCCCTCTCCCGATGAATATCTTTTCGTACCTGGCTGGATCTCCTTACTTCTAGGTATGACTTTTTGTTATTTCCTGTATCAAAGAACTCATTTATATGTCATTTATCATAATAGAGTTTCTTTAGCATTATTGATTGCCTTTAACTTGAATTTTTCCTTAAGACTCAATGTTTAGCATGGAATCATAAGTTATTCAAATTAATACTCCAAGACAACAATATTCATAGCATGCAATTTTTTTTTTTTTTTTAAATTAACATGTTTTTTTTTTCGATTTCTCGCAAACTAACACTTTAATCCATACTTTTAAAACCGAAGAATATTCAAGTAGAAGTGAAAGTTTGACATTTTTATTAACAATCATATATATTGCTTTTAACGAAAAGCACAACGTTTCAAAAAATTTCATAAAGATAATAATAATAGATTTTGCTTTTGTCGAATAAAGCTTAACGTTCGCCACTTTTAGAGATAAAGTGTAACTTTTTCGGGTTTGAGGGCTTATAGTCAGGTGCCTCGCTTACTTTTAGAGTTAAAAGTATAACTTTGAGGACTTATAATCAGGTGCCTCGATTACTTTTAAAGTTGAAAGTATAACTTTGAAGACTTATAATCAGGTGCCTCGATTACTTTTAAAGTTGAAAGTATAACTTTTCAGTTCCGAAGGCTGTAAAGTCAGGTTCCTCGGTTACTTTTGAAGTTTGAAAGTATAACTTGTGCCTTATCCCTTGGTACGTCGTGCCAATTGTTTGGCCTATAGGGTTTCATAAGGGCTTAAGTTGCATGCCTCGTCACTTGGTCATCCAATTTCTTGGCAAGTGCAATCCACGAGGACTTGGCCACTATTTAGAGTGGACCACCATCTTGGGTGGATTTTTAATTCGTCAATTCTTGTGTCTCCTCCCTTGGTCATCCAATTGCTTGGCAAGGGATACTCTTGAGTACTTCAACCACCATTTTCTAATGGACCACCATATTGGGTGGATTTTTGATATTCTCATCTTTACAGTTCTGAGATCTTTCGATGGTGAACCTTTGAGTTGTTCCTTTTTTTTTTTTTTCGACTTCTTGGGCGACACCATGGGTAATAATGTTGCATGCTTCTTTTTCTTTGTGATTTGAAAGTGGCTTTTCACACACGGTGCTTTTCTTTTCACAGTTCGATTTCTCCGGCTGCCAGCTTCTCATGGTATATCCTCCGCAGACTGTAACAGTCCATAGTGGAATGTCCCGCGTACTGGTGGTACACACAGAAGTCTGGTCTTTTTTTCATCTCTTCCGTCACCACAAATCTAGGCCTTGGAGGTTTCACCACTCCGTGCTCGACCCATTGTTCGTACAGGCCCCTGAATGCCTTCTCACTGCATGTGATAGCCTCTGGAACTGACATCCTGGTATACTTGCCCCCAAGTTTTCCTTTGCTTTGTTCAAAATTTCGCTCATTCTTCTCCCTCTTGCCCCCTTGTGGGTTTGACTGAGAATCAGCCAAAGCCACAGTTGCTGTTCTCTTACCTTTCCATGTAACCATCGCATGGTTGATGGGCACTGTCACGATTCCTCCCAAATCTTGTGCGAAGGATGAGAGAGTCGCAAATGAATCACAGGCCTTTGTAATGAGATGGGGCTTGAAGGAGTCTAGAGCACCATTGTTGCATATGCTAACCAAGTTCTTTTCCTCAATTGGCTCGACACACTTCTGTGCTTGAGCCCTGAATCTGTCCACATAATCTGACATCTCCTCATTCGGCTTTTGCTTGAATCGCATCAGCTCTACAATAGTTACCTGTTTCTGCACATAGAAAAATTTCTTAAAAAATTGCAATTTTAGATCATCCCAATCATGGACTGATCCCTTTTCCAAGTTGTAGTACCAACTGAAAGCACTATCCGTCAAGGTCTTGTTGAATTCTCTCATCAATAGATTGTGGTTATTCACCTCATCATAACCCAACCATGGAGACATCGACTCCACGAAACCTGACAATATGCTCCCTGGCATTCCCTTTCTCCCCGTTATACTTTTGGAACTGCGGGGGGTGCTCAATATACCCTGTCGGGTAAGGTTGTCTCCGTACATGTGCCGGGTATGGTGGAGTAAAATCCAACTCTGAAGGTCGGGATGTCTGCTGGCGAAGTTGATTGATCGCATCGATGATATCATCCTTCGTCACATACTGACTCGTGGTATGGACTTTTTGAGGGGCTGTGATGTATTGATGCACAAGCGGTGCGTATGGTAAGGAAATTGGCTGGTGCACACTTCCATCTTGCACAATTTGCATCGGTGGTGCTTGTTGGCTTGGGATGGTTGGCATCTGCACTTGTGAAAATGCTGGGAAAGTGGTCGGGATGATGTTGGGCTGAGGCTGACTTGCTTCCAATATGAGTTGTGGCACATCACCGCTATTTTGGGGCTCCAAGTTGATGATTTGAATCGGCTGACTCTCTGTTGTTGGAAGCACAATCGGATTCTCTTTGTTGTTACTGTTGTCCTCCACTTCTGCTCGTTCCCCTTGCGAACTTCCTGGGAACATAGCCCTGAAAGTGGGGATTTGCATCAACTGCTGGCGGAAATTCCCCATCTCTTCTTGCTTCCTTTGCATTTCCAGCATCATGGTCATCATCATCCCTTGGCCTTCTCGTGCCTCCTGTAATGCTTTGAGCATCTCCATCTGCACAACATTCGCAGTTGTCTGCGCTCCAGTGACTTCATCACCTTGCCTTCCTGCGTTTGGCTGTCTAGCACTGGTTTGTTGTTGATCAGCCATTTGAGGTGATGTTGAACTTCCTTCTGAAACGCCTTCTAAGAGGGGTTGATCAAAATCCAATTTCGCGCTTTGGAGCACTAGATTCACTTGCCTTGAAATCGGATCCAGTGAAGTGATGCTTATTGTCGGTGAAACTCTTCCTGTAATTCTCCCACTTCGAGTTGTGGGCATACTCTTCACGAATTCTCCACCTCCCCAGCAGAGTCGCCAAATAAATGTAGGTAAGAAAATTACACCTTGCTAGGGTTAGGGTTTCGTGTTGGCTGGAGAGGAGAGAAATCCACGAAGAGTACGGAACTGATTGATTGATTGAAGAGGGGAGAAGAACAGGTGGGCAATTACTCCAATGACACGTGGCAGAACTCCTAGAATCCGGAAACCGGGTTAGGGTAGCAGGGATTCCAAGAGCCTTCTTGATAAGTGCATATTATTCATTTATTTTTATTCCTTTATATCTAGTTTATTGCATGTTTTATTGTGTATATGCACTTATTAGGTTATTTATTGATTTCAGGAGAATTCAGGGTCAAAGATGGAAAAAGATGGAAAATTGGGGCTTAAAATGGCATTTTTGTAATTACTGGGACATAACCTAGCGCCAGAAGCGCTAGGACCAGCGCTAGAAGCGCTCCACTTGCTGCACCCTAGCGCCATTAGCGCCCAAACCAGCGCCAGAAGCGCTTACATAGCGCCAGCAGCGCTACACCATGCCACAACAAACTGCAAGACAGCGCCAACAGCGCTCAAGACAGCGCTAGAAGCGCTAGGCTTTGATCAAGCGTACTGCATAGCAGCGCTAGAAGCGCTTGGGACAGCGCCAGTGGCGCTAGGTCACGAATTTTGATGCTAAAGGCTAGCTGAAGGAGGAAAAGGAAGCCAATTCTGAAAAGGATTCTAGTCTATATTGATCAGATAGTGAGAAGGAAACCCTAAGTATAAAAACTTAGAGACTTTTATGATTTATGATATTATTATTCTAGAGCTAGAGATCTTGGCAACTACAATTGTAACTCTAATAGGAGGAGATTGAAGGCATGTCAGGCTAAACCCTTACTTTCAGTTCTAAGGGATGTTGAATCTTTTTCATAATTAATGGTTTAATCAGGTTTTATTTATTTATTCCTTCTTGCATGAGGTTTATTCTGATAATCTGTTTTAATTGATTATATGTTATTCAATCTTTTGATTTGATCTGGCCAATTGAATTAATTTGATTGATACCATCTGCTAGATTAAGATATAGTATTAAGTAAACGATATTATGTCTGATCATAGGTAGCAATTGATAGTATCTGATTGTGGACAAGCTTTTGGATATTATTAAGATTATTAGAAGGCAAGTTAAATAATTCCTGATTGTGCAATTGTTGCTTGGAATAACCTAATTCTCTCATTCTTTATGCTGCTGTTATATTAAATCTAGACTGATAGTTCTAGGTTATATGATAGTTAGAGTCTCTTGAGGCGATTGTCACATTAGATTTACACATAAGGAGAATTGCGGATAATTAGCGATTGCGATTATCTAGGGTTATTAGTCTCATTGAAGGATAAATATTGTTAAACTTGATTTTCCCATAATTGTGATAAGGTGATACTGAACTGAAGAACTGAAGCTTTTTATTCATTGATCATTCTTAATTACTTTTGTTAGTTTAGTGAATCAAACTCAAAAACCCCTCATTAATAGAAATAATAGGAATGCTAGAATAAGTAAAAGATTAATTCACTTCTCTGTGGGATCGATCCTTGCTTGTCATTATACTAAGTTTTGTGCTAGTAGAGTGTTAGTAAGGTATTAATTTTGGAGTGTAAAACGACAGCTCCCAAATTTTGGCGCCGTTGCCGGGGAAGTGTTATTTATCTTTATTTATTCTTCATTTTATTTTATTTTATTTTTGTTCATTATTGTAGTTTATGACACGATCCTCTCAATCCGGTGATTTGAATTTTGATCCAGAAATTGAGAAAACTGCACGCAGGCTAAGGAAAAAAGCTCGTCAAGCTCGAGGCATCACTGCAAAGTCAGACGAAATTCCATCACCGGGACTCAACATAGCACTTGAGTTACTGTCAAATACATCATCCACCGATTCAGAGAAGGAAGAAGAAATGGCGGTGCCAAATAACAACAGAACACTCAAAGAATTAGCCACTCCCAATCTTAATCAACAACCCTTGTGCATTGAATATCCTACTTTAACTGCTGCTTTTGAACTTAAATCGGGACTAATTCATCTTTTGCCTACTTTTCGTGGTCTCACAGGTGAAGATCCATACAAGCACTTGAAGGAATTCCATGTGGTGTGTTCCACCATGAAGCCACATGGAATAACAGAGGATCAAATCAAGCTAAGGGCATTTCCATTCTCACTGGGAGATCTAGCGAAGGACTGGCTGTACTATCTTCCTTCAGGGTCAATACAGTCATGGAATGACATGAAAAGGCTATTCTTGGAGAAGTACTTTCCTGCTTCAAGAGTTGCCAACATCAGAAAGGAGATATGCGGCATTCGACAGTTCAACGGAGAGACACTGTATGAGTATTGGGAAAGATTTAAAAAATTGTGTTCCAGTTGTCCTCCCCATCAAATAGACGATCAACACCTGATTCAGTACTTTTATGAGGGACTATTACCAATGGATCGGAGTATGATCGATGCTGCAAGTGGAGGAGCACTAGTGGATAAGACACCGGAGGCTGCAAGGACTCTAATTGCAAATATGGCTGCTAATTCTCAGCAGTATGGGACAAGGAATAACCATGCACCTGCAAGAGTGAATGAGATGACCACGAGCAACCTTGAACAACAAATTTCTGATCTAACTGTGCTGGTTAAACAAATGGCTACAGGAAATACACCAGCAGCAAAAGTTTGTGGGATTTGCTTAATGACTGGTCATAGTACCGATTCTTGTCCAACATTGCAAGAGGAAGACATAAACACAGCAAGCTAATGCGATGGGGAACTATCAGGCACAACCACAGCGGAAGTATGACCCGTACTCCAATGCTTACAATCCAGGATGGAGGGATCATCCTAATTTGAGTTATGGAGGAAATAGGCCACCAGCGCAAGGTGTATATCCGGTTAGACAACAAGGGTTCCCACAAGGCTCTCAACCAACTCAACCTCAATATCAACCTAGACAGGCAGCTCCTGCAAATCCTGGAACATCTTTGGAAGACATGTTCAAGGCATTCATGACACAGACACAGCAGTTCCAGCAGGAAACAAAAAATTCTGTTCAAGACTTGAGAAATCAGATAGGTCAACTTGCCACCACAGTGGGGAGGTTGGATGCTCAGGGTTCTGGAAAGTTGCCCTCCAAAACAATTGTCAATCCAAGGGAGAATGCTAGTGCGATTACACTAAGGAGTGGAAAGGAGTTGGAAGTACCCAAAACAGTGACGGAAATTGAAAAAGAGGAGGCTAGTGATGAGATAGAGACACCGAGGGAAGTTGTTACCCCATCTACTCCAGTTAAGACTCCACCATTGCCGTTTCCACCTAGAACCCACAAGACTTCAAAGAAGGAGGAAAATGAAAGGGAAATTTTGGAAACCTTCAGGAAGGTAGAGGTAAATATTCCTCTATTGGATGCCATCAAACAAGTGCCCAGGTATGCAAAGTTTTTGAAAGAATTGTGTACTAACAAAAGAAAATTGAAAGATGATGAAAAAATCACTGTAGGAGAGAATGTGTCAGCAGTGCTTCAAAGGAAAATGCCTCCTAAATGTAAAGATCCAGGAATGTTTACAATCCCTTGCAGAATAGGTAATACCAGATTTGAGAAAGCCATGTTAGATTTAGGAGCGTCAATAAATGTCATGCCATTGTCTGTATTTGCCTCTTTAAATCTAGGACCTTTGAAACAAACTGGTGTTATCATTCAACTTGCTGATCGTACTAACACTTATCCGCAAGGGGTAATTGAAGATGTCTTAGTGCAGGTTAATCAGCTAATATTTCCTGCAGATTTTTACATTGTGGATATGGAAGATGATAGATCTCCAAATCCTTCACATATCTTGTTTAGGGCGACCATTCTTGAAAACAGCAAGGACAATGATCGATGTACACAATGGGACCTTGACCATGGAATTTGATGGAGAGAAAATTCAGTTCAATATATATGACGCCATGAGGTACCCTAGTGATGTTGATCATGTTTTTGCCATTGACATCATTGATTCTATAGTGCAGGGATCTTTTGAACAAGACCACAGGGAAAGCTTGGAGATGGCTATTGCTAACAACTTGGACATGGATAAAGAGGAAGAATTTGATCAGAATCAGGAATTGAAGGAAGTTGTGGCTGCATTGCACTCGTTGCCAAAATTCACAGATAAGTATGCAGTTCAATCAATTCAATTGCCTGTTTCTCATAAAAAACAGTTACCTTCTGTGGAGCAAGCTCCAATCTTAGAATTGAAACCCCTACCTGCTCACTTAAAATATGCATATTTAGGGACTAATGAAACGTTACCTGTGATTATTGCTAGCAATCTAACCAAAGTGCAGGAAGAGAAATTGTTGAGAGTCCTAAGGGACCATGTTACAGTGTTTGGCTGGACGATAGCAGATATCAAAGGTATAAGCCCCGCGATGTGCATGCATAGGATTCTTTTGGATGATGGAGCAAAGCCCACGAGAGAAGCACAGCGAAGATTAAATCCACCCATGATGGAGGTAGTCAAGAAAGAGGTGATTAAATTGCTTGATGCAGGCATAATCTACCCCATCTCCGACAGTCAGTGGGTGAGTCCGGTACAGGTAGTTCCGAAGAAGTCTGGAATAACTGTCATCACGAATGACAATAATGAGTTGGTGCCCACCACGGATACAAACAGGATGGAGAGTGTGTATTGACTACAGGAAACTAAATGCTGTAACCAGAAAAGATCACTTTCCTCTTCCTTTTATTGATCAAATGCTAGAACGATTAGCAGGGCATACTTATTATTGCTTTCTAGATGGTTTTTCAGGATATAATCAGATCGTGATTGCACCCGAAGACCAGGAAAAGACCACATTCACGTGTCCATTTGGTACTTTTGCATACCGGAGGATGTCGTTTGGACTTTGTAATGCACCAGGTACTTTCCAGCGATGCATGGTAAGCATTTTTTCTGATCTTTTAGAAAGTTGCATCGAGGTCTTTATGGATGATTTCACAGTACATGGTGATTCTTTGGATTTGTGCTTGGAAAATCTAACGCGTGTGCTAGATAGATGTTTGGAAACTAACCTTGTTCTTAATTGGGAAAAGTGTCACTTTATGGTAGAACAGGGTATAGTGCTTGGTCATGTTGTGTCAGCTAAAGGTTTAGAGGTTGATAAAGCTAAGATAGATATTGTGTCTGCTTTGCCTTACCCTGCTAGTGTGCGGGAGATTCGCTCTTTTCTTGGACATGCAGGTTTCTATCGGCGATTTATCAAAGACTTCTCCAAAATAGCTCTGCCATTATGTAAATTGCTGCAAAAAGATGTGGAATTCCAGTTCGATGAAACGTGCAAGAAGGCATTTGATATGTTGAAAAGCCTATTGACTTCCGCACCCGTGATTCAACCGCCAAATTGGAATATTCCCTTTGAAATAATGTGTGATGCAAGCAATTATGCAGTCGGAGCTGTTTTGGGCCAAAGAGTTGACAAAGTTGTCCATGCCATTTATTATGCCTCTAGAACATTGAATGCAGCTCAGATTAACTACTCGACAACAGAAAAAGAACTTTTATCTGTTGTTTTTGCTTTAGATAAATTTCGATCTTATTTACTTGGCACTAAAGTTGTAGTTTATTCTGACCATGCAACTCTTAGATATTTGTTGACCAAGAAGGACTCTAAACCCAGGATTATCAGATGGATTCTGCTGTTGCAGGAATTTGACTTGGAAATCAAGGATAAGAAGGGAGCAGATAACTTGGTAGCAGATCACTTGAGTCGATTGATGAGAGATGAGGAGGCACTACCTTTGCATGATTCCTTTCCAGATGAGCATCTCTTTTCTATTCAGGAGGAATTGCCTTGGTACGCGAATATTGTTAATTATTTGGCAAGTGCATTTATTCCCAATGAATTTTCTAAAAACCAGAAGGATAAGCTTAGGAGTGATGCTAGACATTATGTTTGGGATGATCCATATCTGTGGAAATTTTGTGCTGATCAAATAATCCGTAGGTGTGTGCCTAATACCGAAACATTGTCTATTCTAAATTTTTGCCATTCCTATGCTTGTGGAGGTCATTTTGGACCCAAACGGACTGCTCATAAAGTTTTAGAAAGTGGTTTTTATTGGCCAACAATTTTTAAAAGACTCATATCTATTTTGTAAATCATGTGAGAATTGTCAACGAACAGGTAACATATCACATAGAAATCAAATGCCACAAACTCCCATTTTAATTGTTGAGATTTTTGATGTTTGGGGTATTGATTTTATGGGACCTTTTCCTGTTTCTCATGGTAATGTTTACATTCTCTTGGCTGTTGACTATGTTTCTAAATGGGTGGAAGCTAAAGCCACCAGGACTGATGATTCTAAAGTTGTTACAGATTTTGTCAAAACTAATATATTTGTCAGATTTGGAACTCCTAGAGCTATCATCAGCGATAGAGGAACTCACTTTTGCAACAGGATGCTAGCAGCACTTTTCAGGAAATATAATGTTTTGCATAAGATTTCTACATCTTATCATCCGCAAAGCAATGGTCAAGCTGAAGTATCCAACCGTGAAGTGAAATCGATTTTGGAGAAGGTTGTCAAGCCAAGCAGAAAAGATTGGAGTCTGCGGTTAGAAGATGCATTGTGGGCGTATAGAACTGCATACAAAACCCCCATTGGTATGTCTCCGTACAGATTAGTTTTTGGGAAGCCATGTCATCTACCCGTGGAATTAGAACACAGAGCTTTTTGGGCGATCAAGCAATGTAATATGAGTTTGGATGAAGCGGGGATGCATAGGAAGTTTCAGTTGCAGGAATTAGAAGAGATGAGGAATGAAGCCTATGAGAGTTCTAGACTATACAAGAATAAAACAAAGGCCTTCCATGACAAGCAGATTTTTGAGGAAAGATTTCACCGTTGGCCAACAAGTTCTCCTATTCAATTCGCGGCTGAAGTTATTTCCAGGTAAGTTGCGCTCTCGGTGGGAGGGTCCATTTGTTATTACTAAAGTGTTCTCTCATGGTGCTATAGATATAAAGAATCCAAAGACAGGGAAAGTCTTCAAGGTCAATGGACATAGGCTGAAACCTTTCCGTGAAGGATTTTCAATGGAGAGTGTGGAGATGATAGACCTAGTGGATCCGAGCTATGAAATGATTGAGGAGCATTGATGTCGGGCTAACGACGTTAACCAAATGCGCTGCTTGGGAGGCAACCCAAGACATCAGATTTGCTTTTCTATCCCTTTTTATTTCTTTATTTGTTTTTTTTTATTATTTTGCTCGTCTTTTGCATGATTATCTTACATTGGGGACAATGTAAGGTTTGAGTGTGGGGGAGGGGTTTAGGTTTAGGTTTAGGTTTAGGTTTAGGTTTAGGTTTAGGTTTAGTTTAATATAGAATAGGTTTTGCTTTTGTTCTAAGTTTGGAAATCTGAGTTGACTTAAATTTTCCAAAAGTTTTTGTGTTTGGTCAAGTTTTCAAAGGTTTTTGGTTTTAGAATGAAAATTGATGCTAATTGATAGAATTTGTTTGATGCTGAATTAATTGATAAAAGATGATAATGAAGTTAGGACCCATAGTTGACTGATTTAGATTGAGTTGGTATTGCATGAGTACTTGAGTGTGAGATACATGTTTACTTGACTGGGTTAGTTGTGGAGTTGACTATGTGCACTGATTTCATGATTTAGAACTGTTTAACTGCTTATCTTGTTTCCAGGATCATGTGAAGACAAAATCAAGAATTGGAAATTTGAAAAATTGAGAGCAAGAAAAAAATTGAGAAAAAAAAAAAACATAAAAAAAAAAACATTTTGTCTCAAAAGGAAAACATGTGGTGGGTTGAGATGGAGCGTAAAACGCACTCACCCATAAACACATGCAACGAGATGGAGCGTAAAACGCACTCGTTGGTGAGAAGAAAAGTGAGATGGAGCATAAAATGCACTCACTTAAGAAAAGAATGAGGAAGGTGAAATGGAGCATAAAATGCATTCACCTGAATGAAGAAAAAATGAATGGCAGGAAAAAAACATGTTCTGGTTGTGAGTCAGTGTGCATGGTTGTTGTTCCATATAAACTGAGTTGAGTATCTGTGTTAATCATAGGAGCTGCTTATGTGGTTTCAATTTGATTTAGAGATGTTCAGTGGGGACTGATGAATTATTGTTATGAATTGATTGATGATGTATAGAACGAATTTCTGTTGATTGGTGTTGGTATTCTTGGATGCTAATTGAATTTGAACCTTTGGGAGCTTGGTTGAATAGAATTCAAATGATTTCATTATAATCTTTGTTTTAGTTTACACGAGGACGTGTAAAGACTAAGTGTGGGGGAATTTGATAAGTGCATATTATTCATTTATTTTTATTCCTTTATATCTAGTTTATTGCATGTTTTATTGTGTATATGCACTTATTAGGTTATTTATTGATTTCAGGAGAATTCAGGGTCAAAGATGGAAAAAGATGGAAAATTTGGGGCTTAAAATGGCATTTTTGTAATTACTGGGACATAACCTAGCGCCAGAAGCGCTAGGACCAGCGCTAGAAGCGCTCCACTTGCTGCACCCTAGCGCCATTAGCGCCCAAACCAGCGCCAGAAGCGCTTACATAGCGCCAGCAGCGCTACACCATGCCACAACAAACTGCAAGACAGCGCCAACAGCGCTCAAGACAGCGCTAGAAGCGCTAGGCTTTGATCAAGCATACTGCATAGCAGCGCTAGAAGCGCTTGGGACAGCGCCAGTGGCGCTAGGTCACGAATTTTGATGCTAAAGGCTAGCTGAAGGAGGAAAAGGAAGCCAATTCTGAAAAGGATTCTAGTCTATATTGATCAGATAGTGAGAAGGAAACCCTAAGTATAAAAACTTAGAGACTTTTATGATTTATGATATTATTATTCTAGAGCTAGAGATCTTGGCAACTACAATTGTAACTCTAATAGGAGGAGATTGAAGGCATGTCAGGCTAAACCCTTACTTTCAGTTCTAAGGGATGTTGAATCTTTTTCATAATTAATGGTTTAATCAGGTTTTATTTATTTATTCCTTCTTGCATGAGGTTTATTCTGATAATCTATTTTAATTGATTATATGTTATTCAATCTTTTGATTTGATCTGGCCAATTGAATTAATTTGATTGATACCATCTGCTAGATTAAGATATAGTATTAAGTAAACGATATTATGTCTGATCATAGGTAGCAATTGATAGTATCTGATTGTGGACAAGCTTTTGGATATTATTAAGATTATTAGAAGGCAAGTTAAATAATTCCTGATTGTGCAATTGTTGCTTGGAATAACCTAATTCTCTCATTCTTTATGCTGCTGTTATATTAAATCTAGACTGATAGTTCTAGGTTATATGATAGTTAGAGTCTCTTGAGGCGATTGTCACATTAGATTTACACATAAGGAGAATTGCGGATAATTAGCGATTGCGATTATCTAGGGTTATTAGTCTCATTGAAGGATAAATATTGTTAAACTTGATTTTCCCATAATTGTGATAAGGTGATACTGAACTGAAGAACTGAAGCTTTTTATTCATTGATCATTCTTAATTACTTTTGTTAGTTTAGTGAATCAAACTCAAAAACCCCTCATTAATAGAAATAATAGGAATGCTAGAATAAGTAAAAGATTAATTCACTTCTCTGTGGGATCGATCCTTGCTTGTCATTATACTAAGTTTTGTGCTAGTAGAGTGTTAGTAAGGTATTAATTTTGGAGTGTAAAACGACAGCTCCCACTTCTTGAGTCTTCGAGTTGAGAGAGAGAGTTTCAAGTATTCAGAGCTTCCAAGAGTCTAAGTGTAATGTCTTGAAAAGCGATCCCCTTTTCGTAGAATAGAGGGGCTATTTATAGAGTTTTCCTGGAAAATAGTCACATGCCAGGCACATGTTTTAAGGGAAATTCCCGAAATACCCTTTAATTATGTTTTAAAGGAGAAATTCCAGGAATGCCCTTTAATCATCAAAGTAATGCCCAAATTGCCCTGTTCTTCTAGCCACCAATCCAATCCCTCAATCAATTTCCAAAATGGGTCACATCCACGAGTCTTCTGCCTTGGAACACGTGGAGACTTCCCCGGGTCTAGTACATTTAATTAGGTCACATGAACCCTAATTTGCACAATTAATTAGGTTTTTGTAAACTCTAATTTGTACATTTAATCTAATTAGGTCATGTGAACCCTAATATGCACTTGGGCCCACATTTGCCCCCTGCGCGAGAGTCACGATTCCTGAGAGACGCTCGTGCAAAATACTCCAGGCTTGTGAATGAGTTTGTGTGACTCCACTTGTCCAAGTACTGCTTGGTAGATCATCTGAAAGCTTCCTCATTTTGCTCCACATTTATTTCCTTATTTTCTGATAATTAAAACAAGGAAGATCATCAGCTCCAATAATCAAATCTTATTTTATATTTTAGAAACAAAATCTTCCTTTATTAAAATTTTATAAAGTAAGATCCTTTCCTTAAGAAAATCAAATATTTAATATATATATATATATATATATATAATTTCGAAATTTTCCTTTTGTTAGGAATAAAATATCAGATATTAAATATATATTTTTTTCGAAATTCCATTAAATCACCAAAGCTAGACAAATTTCGAAAAATATATATGTTTACTTAAAAATAAGCTCAAATAAACTTATCTTTATATCTCGAAATCCTCCTTAAGAGGAAAATAAAGGTGGTTTCCTTTGCTATTGCGCGTGCAGTTTGAATATATACATCTTTCAAGGTACTTAGGCTGTTCTTTTCATCGTGCAATCTTTTCTTGGCATTATCTCTCCTCCTTCAAGTCTGAAGATCACCAAGAGGTCGTCAAGCAAACGTTCCTCATCTTGGGAAAAAGGTAAGAAAACAATTCCACCCTTATAGGGCCAAAGCCTAAGGGTTGAACCCTATAGGATCATCCTTTTCCAATTGATTGGAGTACTTTCTTCAGAACCTCTTCTTGACTTGCTTCTCCGACTTTTCTTTTCAGGTTATTGTAACTTTTCTTTTGTCTTCCGAGCCCCGTTACTTGGATCATATCTCGGTAGGGTTCCCTCGGATAATAAAGAAAAATACAATATTTATTGTGACAAAGAAGCATTCGTTCCGAAAAAATTTATTTGTGGAGCCTCAGAATTGCCAAGATACACGACAGATGTTTTTTTTTTTTTTTTTTGCCAAACCCTAGGGGCGCCAAACCCTAGGGGGCCGAACCCTAGGTGGCCGAACCCTAGGGGGCCGAACCCTAGGGGACTTTTTTTTTTTTTTTTTGCAGGAGGAGGAGGCCGAACCCTAGGGAGTCGAACCTTGGGGGGCCAAAACCTTATGGAGCGAACCTTAGGAGAAAATGTATCAAAATTTGAATATTGGGAAGCGTGATCACTGTTTTGACCAGAACTTTTGTTCCGTTTGGAGTCTCGGGGCCCATAATATATCAAAATGACCGTATCGACGAGCACTTCAAAAGTCATCGCCAACGGCTATGATACATGTCAAAATAATCCAAAAAATGGCTCCGAAGGATGTCTTTTGGTTGTCCGAAGTTTTTTGAAAATTTTTCAAATCTTGATTTTCTTCCATAATTGTGATTTTGATCCTTCCCTGACTTCATTTCTTCTTATTTTTAGGTATTTTCAAGTGAAAAGCTCCAATTCTCCCCTTGTCATGGTAAGCCTACTCAGGTTCATATGCCTTACTTGACATCCTTAGTATCCTCATGTGGAGTCTTCCTTACTTGTAGGCCTTATCTACCGGATGCTCTTGAAGACTTCCAGGGTAACTCCCTTCGTCAATGATTGGGGCAAGTCCGGACTTATGATCGCACAACTATTCCTGCACTAGAGAAAGAAGGCTTGTTTCTTTATGTCGCGGCTTGCGGAAGGTTGGGACGACTTCCCCTATTCCGGTCGCATTCCCCGCATGTGCATAGAGAAAGAAGGCTTTTTTTTCTTTATGCCCCTTTCGCTTCCTGTTTGACTCAGCTATGTAGGGCATTCAGCTATGTAGGGCATTCAGCTGTGTAGGGCATTCAGCTATGTAGGGCATCTACGTATCATGACGCCCATACTGTGTTAATTTCCCGCAGGTACTGTTTTTCATGCACATTCATTACTGTTTGGGGGAATTTACCCATACTCTGGAGTATGTCTGCTTCCTTTTTTTTTCAAATTATGTTCTTATTCTAGATTATATATATCCTGCAATCTTCCTGTTGTTGCTTCGGCTTCTTGTAGTCCATCTAGACTGTCTCCTACGGATACCAAGTGTGTTGCATACTTGATAGAGGCTTTCAGGCAGGCAGGCAGGCTGACAATTATACTTCATGATTTTATGGTGACATAATCCTTTCAGACTTCGTCTCGGGTACCTCCTCGAGTTCCTCCCCCAGGATCCTCTGCTGTCGGGGAGATGAGAGTTACTTGCTCCAGAGTAAAGCCGAGGATCCTTGGTTTTAGATTGCCGAGAATGATGATGATGTTCCCATTGGATTGATGATGGGTACGGCAGGTGGCGACCTCCACTACTTGTGAGCCTCCCTGACATAACATGATTGTTTTCGAGTCCGCCTCACCGCATGATGATCGTGTCAGCCTGAATGTTGACAATTCCATGTCTGATGTAGGCTTAGGACCTACTGTGGTTAGTACAGTTCCATCTTCACGCCCACATATAACGTCTTCTCATGATAGCTTGGAGGGTACCGGTGACACCCATGTTGATGCTGAGACTAGTATGGCAATTAATCCTCCTCCCCCGAGGGGGAATCCTTTGAAACCTGTTGTTGATTTCCATCCTCCCCAGAAGGATTCTCCCGAGGCTTCACCTGAAAGGGAGGGTACAGTTGCTAGCTCTTTGGGTGGGGGCATCGATGTTTTACTTTCTTTGCCCGTTGAGGAGCTCGCCTTATTTGACTTTGTTCATCTTGATTCTGCCACCTCGCCTTTTAGTAACCTCGGCTATCAACAACAAAGATGTCGTGGAGCTATAGACATTCTCTAAGCTCGTGGTTTGTGCAGCCCCTCTCCCGATGAATATCTTTTCGTACCTGGCTGGATCTCCTTACTTCTAGGTATGACTTTTTGTTATTTCCTGTATCAAAGAACTCATTTATATGTCATGTATCATAATAGAGTTTCTTTAGCATTATTGATTGCCTTTAACTTGAATTTTTCCTTAAGACTCAATGTTTAGCATGGAATCATAAGTTATTCAAATTAATACTCCAAGACAACAATATTCATAGCATGCAATTTTTTTTTTTTTTTTTAAATTAACATGTTTTTTTTTTCGATTTCTCGCAAACTAACACTTTAATCCATACTTTTAAAACCGAAGAATATTCAAGTAGAAGTGAAAGTTTGACATTTTTATTAACAATCATATATATTGCTTTTAATGAAAAGCACAACGTTTCAAAAATTTTCATAAAGATAATAATAATAGATTTTGCTTTTGTCGAATAAAGCATAACGTTCGCCACTTTTAGAGATAAAGTGTAACTTTTTCGGGTTTGAGGGCTTATAGTCAGGTGCCTCGCTTACTTTTAGAGTTAAAAGTATAACTTTGAGGACTTATAATCAGGTGCCTCGATTACTTTTAAAGTTGAAAGTATAACTTTGAGGACTTATAATCAGGTGCCTCGATTACTTTTAAAGTTGAAAGTATAACTTTTCAGTTCCGAAGGTTGTAAAGTCAGGTTCCTCGGTTACTTTTGAAGTTTGAAAGTATAACTTGTGCCTTATCCCTTGGTACGTCGTGCCAATTGTTTGGCCTATAGGGTTTCATAAGGGCTTAAGTTGCATGCCTCGTCACTTGGTCATCCAATTTCTTGGCAAGTGCAATCCACGAGGACTTGGCCACTATTTAGAGTGGACCACCATCTTGGGTGGATTTTTAATTCGTCAATTCTTGTGTCTCCTCCCTTGGTCATCCAATTGCTTGGCAAGGGATACTCTTGAGTACTTCAACCACCATTTTCTAATGGACCACCATATTGGGTGGATTTTTGATATTCTCATCTTTACAGTTCTGAGATCTTTCGATGGTGAACCTTTGAGTTGTTCCTTTTTTTTTCGACTTCTTGGGCGACACCCATGGGTAATAATGTTGCATGCTTCTTTTTCTTTGTGATTTGAAAGTGGCTTTTCACACACGGTGCTTTTCTTTTCACAGTTCGATTTCTCCGGCTGCCAGCTTCTCATGGTATATCCTCCGCAGACTGTAACAGTCCATAGTGGAATGTCCCGCGTACTGGTGGTACACACAGAAGTCTGGTCTTTTTTTCATCTCTTCCGTCACCACAAATCTAGGCCTTGGAGGTTTCACCACTCCGTGCTCGACCCATTGTTCGTACAGGCCCCTGAATGCCTTCTCACTGCATGTGATAGCCTCTGGAACTGACATCCTGGTATACTTGCCCCCAAGTTTTCCTTTACTTTTGTTCAAAATTTCGCTCATTCTTCTCCCTCTTGCCCCCTTGTGGGTTTGACTGAGAATCAGCCAAAGCCACAGTTGCTGTTCTCTTACCTTTCCATGTAACCATCGCATGGTTGATGGGCACTGTCACGATTCCTCCCAAATCTTGTGCGAAGGATGAGAGAGTCGCAAATGAATCACAGGCCTTTGTAATGAGATGGGGCTTGAAGGAGTCTAGAGCACCATTGTTGCATATGCTAACCAAGTTCTTTTCCTCAATTGGCTCGACACACTTTCTGTGCTTGAGCCCTGAATCTGTCCACATAATCTGACATCTCCTCATTCGGCTTTTGCTTGAATCGCATCAGCTCTACAATAGTTACCTGTTTCTGCACATAGAAAAATTTCTTAAAAAATTGCAATTTTAGATCATCCCAATCATGGGACTGATCCCTTTTCCAAGTTGTAGTACCAACTGAAAGCACTATCCGTCAAGGTCTTGTTGAATTCTCTCATCAATAGATTGTGGTTATTCACCTCATCATAACCCAACCATGGAGACATCGACTCCACGAACCTGGCAATATGCTCCCTGGCATTCCCTTTCTCCCCGTTATACTTTTGGAACTGCGGGGGGTGCTCAATATACCCTGTCGGGTAAGGTTGTCTCCGTACATGTGCCGGGTATGGTGGAGTAAAATCCAACTCTGAAGGTCGGGATGTCTGCTGGCGAAGTTGATTGATCGCATCGATGATATCATCCTTCGTCACATACTGACTCGTGGTATGGACTTTTTGAGGGGCTGTGATGTATTGATGCACAAGCGGTGCGTATGGTAAGGAAATTGGCTGGTGCACACTTCCATCTTGCACAATTTGCATCGGTGGTGCTTGTTGGCTTGGGATGGTTGGCATCTGCACTTGTGAAAATGCTGGGAAAGTGGTCGGGATGATGTTGGGCTGAGGCTGACTTGCTTCCAATATGAGTTGTGGCACATCACCGCTATTTTGGGGCTCCAAGTTGATGATTTGAATCGGCTGACTCCCTGTTGTTGGAAGCACAATCGGATTCTCTTTGTTGTTACTGTTGTCCTCCACTTCTGCTCGTTCCCCTTGCGAACTTCCTGGGAACATAGCCCTGAAAGTGGGGATTTGCATCAACTGCTGGCGGAAATTCCCCATCTCTTCTTGCTTCCTTTGCATTTCCAGCATCATGGTCATCATCATCCCTTGGCCTTCTCGTGCCTCCTGTAATGCTTTGAGCATCTCCATCTGCACAACATTCGCAGTTGTCTGCGCTCCAGTGACTTCATCACCCTTGCCTTCCTGCGTTTGGCTGTCTAGCACTGGTTTGTTGTTGATCAGCCATATGAGGTGATGTTGAACTTCCTTCTGAAACGCCTTCTAAGAGGGTTTGATCAAAATCAAATATCTCGCTATGGAGCACTAGATTCACTTGCCTTGAAATCGGATCCAGTGAAGTGATGCTTATTGTCGGTGAAACTCTTCCTGTAATTCTCCCACTTCGAGTTGTGGGCATACTCTTCACGAATTCTCCACCTCCCCAGCAGAGTCGCCAAATAAATGTAGGTAAGAAAATTACACCTTGCTAGGGTTAGGGTTTCGTGTTGGCTGGAGAGGAGAGAAATCCACGAAGAGTACGGAACTGATTGATTGATTGAAGAGGGGAGAAGAACAGGTGGGCAATTACTCCAATGACACGTGGCAGAACTCCTAGAATCCGGAAACCGGGTTAGGGTAGCAGGGATTCCAAGAGTCTTCTTGAGTCTTTGAGTTTGAGAGAGAGAGTTTCAAGTATTCAGAGCTTCCAAGAGTCTAAGTGTAATGTCTTGAAAAGCGATCCCCTTTTCGTAGAATAGAGGGGCTATTTATAGAGTTTTCCTGGAAAATAGTCACATGCCAGGCACATGTTTTAAGGGAAATTCCCGAAATACCCTTTAATTATGTTTTAAAGGAGAAATTCCAGGAATGCCCTTTAATCATCAAAGTAATGCCCAAATTGCCCTGTTCTTCTAGCCACCAATCCAATCCCTCAATCAATTCCCAAAATGGGTCACATCCACGAGTCTTCTGCCTTGGAACACGTGGAGACTTTCCCGGGTCTAGTACATTTAATTAGGTCACATGAACCCTAATTTGCACAATTAATTAGGTTTTTGTAAACTCTAATTTGTACATTTAATCTAATTAGGTCATGTGAACCCTAATATGCACTTGGGCCCACAAGTTCTTATGGAGGTTGGAATATTTTGTGCGTAGCAACTATGGTTAGGTCACATAGAAATATTGATTCAGTCGAATAATTAAGACAGCTTTCATTTCAAGTTAACTTTTAGGAACTAACACCCAGGGAAGGTTCAAATAATTAAACATACTTTCTCCTCTGCATATATTGGGGGATATTATTTTTGGATCAACTAATGGGGAATGTTGGAAATGCTTTTTTAATTGGTTATTATTTTTTTAATCAACTTTTGGACTAATTTAATACTAATTAAAGTGAATTTAATTAACATTAATAAGGTGTTAATTGAAATACTAAAGTAGGAGTATTAAATAGTATTAAACTTGTTCTAAGGTTGCTAATGGACTCAAATACCAGCTGCTACAATACTCCTTCTCCTTCCTCAATCACCCGGGAACACTCTCTTCACTATTTTCTCTCAAGTTTCAGTTTCTAACTTAGCAAAATGAAAGGAATGGAGGCTAAACAATGTGGGAGTATATATAGAGGGATGAACTGAGTTCTTGGATGAGTGAGAAGGGAATGTGCTGCGCATTCTTGAGATGATCAGCTCCCTATGTATGGGAAGCTGAAGTTTGCTCCTCCAAGGTTTGGTCAGCCATTGGGCTCTCCCCCTCCCTTCTCTCGAGTTGTTCTTCCTCTACCAAATGCAAGAATGCTTCTCCCCATGCTCTTCCACCTCCTTGATTCTTCTCCCTCTCATTCTCTCCTTCTCCCGTACTCTTATCCTTCTCCAATTCAGCTGATTGCTATAACCCATTTCCCTCATGGGTTGCGGGTTATGGAGTGCGGGTTTGGGTCATGAACTTGACTCATGGGTTTTGGGCTTCAACTTGGGCCACTCTTGGACTTCTAATTTAATTCTCATTAGGCTTCTAATAAATATCCAATTGGGCTCAAATAAAATCCCACACTTAGATTATTAACCCCTCTCATTAACGCTTTGGCGAAATTATGAAAAGTCATAAAAATCGAAAAAGGCGTCTTGGCGTAAATAACGCTTTAATGCTATTTCTCTAATGATTTAATCAACTCCAATAAAAATAGTAATAATAAAAAATTATCACCTACACATCATATGTAGTAATAAAATATTCAAACACATAACACGGAATAATATTAATAAAAGTTTAATTTATTCAATAAAATTCATAGGCTCGTGTTACAAAGCTACCCACGATCCGCAATCGTTACAACTATAAGCTGCAGCAAGATGCAAAAGAGAGAAGCTCTAGTTTAGGAAACCAACAAGTGGAGGGCCTACTGTAGATAAATAGTGTTGGGAACTTAGTTTAGGGAGTTTTTTGACCTTTTTTGGGTAGAAAATTGTAGATAAATAGATAAATAGATTTGGTTATGGCAAGGTGTTTATTGCCTAGTACTATGAATTGGCTGGGATTGATAATGTTTGATAATAGATATGATAATGTTTGTGTTTTGAATTGTCATTGAGATTGATCTTTTGTACTGTTAATTAATTACATTACCTTTGTTGAATGGAAACTTTTACTTCTTTACTCTACGATAGTAGAGTGGCTTCAGCCTTTACTCAACAAATTTACATCATCTTTATTCATAAAAATTGCCCAGAACTCTAATCACAAAAACTGCCCAGAAATCTAATTTCTACCATTACATAGATAACCTTAAATAGATAGCCTAGGAAATTATAATCAAGAGGAATTTCATCATTTGTTGAGATAAACATGTAATTAAAAATAAAAATCCAAGTTGCAATCAGGTTACCAGGTTCAATTCATCTTTCAGACATTTGATTTCAGCATCCACATTCTCTAACTTCTAATTAAATCCAGGTATTAATTACTACCTTTGAACGCTCACCACATTGGAGGATCAATCTAAGCAAAGAAATTATAACCACCGTTGCCCATCTTCACCACCAATCTCAACAACCAAGAAATCTTCTTCCGACATTATTTGAGCTTTTTCAAGCCGTCTTCATCACTGAAATTCTTCATACACAAGAAATTTTGATCCATGAGCCCTAATTTTCTCTATTTTTCTTGAGCGAATTTAGTGGATTTAGATCCCAATCGAGCTGCATCGATGCTATTGATGAAATTAGGGCTTTAATGAGTTGTTCCAGATGCGGGAAGGAGAAGAAGAGATAGGAAAGACAAAAAGACCCCTATCAAATCCACACATGTGCGAGTCCCAGACACTTTTGACCGATTAAGTCAAAAAATGTGTGTTTTGTTTAGACGAAATGAAGTTTGGGGTGCAAACCTCAACAATGGTGTAGGTTTAGGGCTCAAAATTAGTAACATATTTAATTTAATTAGTTAGTTCATTGTCTTATCAAGATCCTACTATATATATATATATATATATATATATATATATATATATATATATATATATATATATATAGGGTATCAATCCACAACAACCGGTTGTTGCGGCAACCAATTTCTTCCTTGCTGCTATAGGTTGTAGCGGTAGTGTTTGGCTTAGCTGCCGACTGTAGCGGCAGGAAATATTTTTTTTTTTGGCGACAAAGGTAAGTTGGCTTACAATACGTAATTAAACATATTTTTGGTCTCCTTATGTACTTCCATACCCAACTGTCATTTATTATCATAAAGTATATTATAAAAACATACAAAATTTTAGTTTCCTCCAATATATTAAAAACTTATAGATATATTTTATTTTTAAGTTAATTTATGAAATACTAAAATATAAAATATTAAAATTTTAAAAGTAACAAATAAAATATTAAATATGATACTATTTATTATTATATAAAATATTAAAAGTAACAAATATAATAATAAATATGATACTAAAATTCCAAGTGTTAAGTTGCAAAATAATATTGGTAAAGCAATTACTCAAATTGAATATGCCCGATACAAAATTAGATATTGATTATTCAGCATGTAAACTTACAATATTGGAAAGCCATTGAAAAAATAATAAGATACCTGAAGAAAATTATTGATTTTGGTTTATTCTATAATAGAAATTCATGGATATTTGAAGGATACATTGGATTTCTAATGTTAGAGACAACTAATTCACTTTCGGATTAATCTTCTGTTTTGGTGGGGTGAAATCTTTTGGGCGAGTAAGAAACAATTGTTATCGCACATTCAACTATGAAGTTAAAATATATTGTTCTAGGAGAATCGGGAAGGAGATAAAATGGATTCAAAATCTACTTCTAAATTTTGAACCGTGGCCTAAGACAATGCCTCTTATATTTATCGATGGTCATAGTCTAGCCACTTTGTCAATGGTTACACTGCTACCTGTAATTGATAAATCTAGGCATATTAGTCTTAGACATTAAGATCTGAGATACTTGATTAATCAAGACATATTAGTCTTACACATGAATATGTGAGACAATTGACCCGAGATGATATCAAAAAAGTAGTCTTCGTAAAAACAAGTAAGAACTTGGTGAATTCAATTATAAAACCACTCCTTAGAGACTTGTGAAACTAATTTTTAAACAACAACACTGACCCCTAGCTACAAGAAAAAGGCTTATCTGCTATCGCCTATCAACGATCGAACTCGGTCGCAAATAAGTATCTGTGACCAACTACGGTCGCTAATAGTGGTCGTACATAATCTGGTCGTTGTGTGGGCATCAATAAACTGGGAAATATAAGAGACAGATGGAGAGTTTTGATAACATAATTATCTCAGACTATTATCAGCATAAATAGCATAATTTAGCTTTAAACTACCTCTAAAGTCACATCATGATCCATCAGGCGTGGTCTTCGCACAATGTAGGCCATGGGGGGTACAGTTCGACGTGGGATGAGATTATCATCCCAACTTGTGAAATTGAGCTAGCTCTATATGACTTAGCTCAATTTCATAAGTTGGGATGATAATCTCATCCCACGTTGAACTGTACCCCCTATGGACTACACTGGGCGAAGACTACACCTGATCGATCATGATATGACCTTAGACGTAGTTTAAAGCTAAATTTTGCCATTTATGTTGATAATAGTCTGAGATAGTTATGTTGTCAAAACTCTCCCTTTGTCCCTCATATTTCCCAGTCAAAGTGATTTTGTAGGAAATTCAAAAGTTCTTTATTGATTATCTAATCAATAATACCTTGGGTACAATCTCTACTGCACATTTGCTACTTGCAGACCTTGAGTTAGATAAAGCTATGAGTAAAAAATGTCTTCAGTTGGCAACCTTTCACTTTATGGCAGTTGATTTTGCAAAAATAGGAGAGTACCAACTGAAATGCCTAGAGCTTTTCAGCCGAGGGTGTTTCCCAATTTCATGGAGAGGTGAGACAAACCATCTTAATTACACTTCTCAAGAAGTACTGGGGGAAACTTTATCGTGCCAGTGTTGAATCTACAATGCATGAGAAGCTGCACTCTGTTTGTTCAAAGAATATAATATCATCCAAGACGTTTATATAAAATACTCAAAGATATGTTTATATAATCATTATATTTATAAGTTTTATTTGCATTTCTTTTCTTTTATAAAGTCTCAAACAACACCAAAGAAAACTTATAAGTTTTTTATTCTTTTATTTTCCAATCTATTAAAGTTTTCCTTTCTTATCCTTTTTGTCTAAAACTCACAAACATAGTGTTTGTTAGCAACCACCATAGTAATTAAGTATCAAACTCAACATGCAAAAGATTAAGTTAAATTCTCAACATATCTTTCTTATCTCAAAAATATTCTTTCAACCTTACAATTTAAACCAAATATTAGAACAATATAATCTCCCTGAAAAATTTTAAAATCAGCCAAAAATATTTAAAGTAGATTCAACATGCTATCTGATAGTTCTATAGATCTAGTTATGATGAAACATGAAATATGTATCCATGTTAAAAGCAACAACATTCTAATAAATCATTATTATTCTCTCTCCCAGTGATCATTAACTTGCTAAATGGTAGCTGATGATTCTAAAATCTAGTTATGAGGCAACAATGAAATAGGCACTATGTCAAAAGCAACAATAATTCAGATAAATAGTTCTCACTCTCTCTCTCTCTTATGATCATTCTCGGTTTCTTAAAATCAAAACACAAAATAGGACTACTTACGAACTATCTAATGGTAATGGTAATGGCATAATTAATGTATGGTAAATTCGCTCAAATATTGACTCCAAAAATAATCATTATAAAAATTATAATGGCGTAGACAAAAAAGTAAGCAATAGCTCCATTGCCCCATCTTTTGCCAACATAGAACAATACCTACATTAATTTGGCTATATGTTGAACTACTAACTGTCCATTTACTGTACTGATAGTCCATCATTCTGAATTGTTAATTCCATCGGAAAATACATAATTAAATTGTTAGGCAATGCAATTGGATTAACACTGTATTAACAAACAAATTTAAGTTACCCTATTTCCATAAATATTTTATTTTTTATTGTATGTTAATAATATTGTTCATCTTTTAAAAAATATTTAGCAACCTTTTATTTAAGTTTAAGTAAATATGTTTTTCATTCTTCTATGCATGCATTAAATCTACTAAACGTCAATGAAATTATGTAATACACCTACATTAATCTTCTATTTCTCCAAGCATTCTTCTAGACAACAACTGTAACAGTAATTGACAAATGAATTTTGTTATTATCATCTATATAAATTTCAATACAAAAATTTAGAAACTTTTACATAAACTCTTTGTTGCACGGTCCAAAACTACTTAGCACGAAAAAACATAAACTTAACATTCCAAACTAGATACAAGAAAACATCACTAGCAAACATAAATTCTGGTCTCCAAACATTTCAAACTAGCTACAAGAAAACATCTTTAGGTCGCCAAGGTTAAGGATGGCTTGTTAACAGAAGCATATAAAAGTGTCCTGCCAAAGATTATGTACCGAACAAAAGAAACATTGGTGGTAAAAGTCTACCAAAAAGAAATATTGATGGGCAAAAGTCTACCGAAAATCCACCAAAAAATTGCAACTATTGAGCATAAATTATACCAAAAAAAATAAAATAATTACCATGAAAATACCAACATAGGATCGGAGGACCATGAAAATGCTTAAACTCAAGCTTGATATATGACACAAAGTACATAGATACCAACAATTTGCAATCTCACAATGGACTTGTTTTCAACTTCAACCATATGGGGAAATAATCTTCACAACTATCTATGTTGTCACCATTATTCAATTTCTGCAATGAACTAAAGACTACTAATGACAACAATCTATATCATCCATTCAGCTTCAGAAAACCCAAATCTTTTAAACAATTCAAACTTCTAGTTAATGTATCATTTTTACCACAAGCAATACTACTTCTCTACTATCACACAAACAAATGAGGGTTTTTAAATTTATAGACAAAAGGAAAAAAAATTAGAATAGAGAGATCAAACAAAGGAGACAAAGGAGGAGGTAGAGAATCACCGGCGTATGCAGACAAACGGCGTGGGGTGGTTGTAATCACAGATGTCGCTCCTTTTTCTCCCTCTTCTTCTTCTTTTCTTTTTCTTTCTTCGTCTTCTACCCGACTGTCTGGTGCTGATGGAGTTAAAAAGGATCAGCGGCCGCTTTCTGCGATCGTATGCGGTCGCTGTTTTTTATTGACGTGGATGCATTAGCGACCGATATGTGATTGCTGTTACGGATTGGTCACAATAAGTCTCCCCCGTCGACATTTGCACTAAATTTATGGCGGCAAAATTATAATAGCGATCGCTCAGCGACCAGAATAAGGTCGCTAACTGAAATAGCGACTACTTATAAGTGCGGTCGCTAATAGTGGTCGTTATTACTACAAGTAGCGACCGGATATAATGCGGTCTCAGATACTCTTGGTCGCTAATAGGCCATTTTCTTGTAGTGTAGAGTATAGGTTTCGAATGGGTACGTAACAACAAATTACTGTATTTGATTGTTAGTACTATCATTAGTGGCTTCAATAAATTCAAATAGTATTGTTCGTTGTAAATTGAAGATTGAGTTTAGAATTCGTAATGAAGTTATTTGATTTGTTCTAGTAACGAAAACGCAAGATACTTCACATATATGAATATAGAAGTGTTGTTGTTTCTATGAATTTTTTTTTTTGATTTATACTCTAAAGGTATTATAAATCAGGATCAAACGAATGGCCATAATGCTTCAAATATTATGAGTTCTGTAGGTAAGAAAATTACACCTTGCTAGGGTTAGGGTTTCGTGTTGGCTGGAGAGGAGAGAAATCCACGAAGAGTACGGAACTGATTGATTGATTGAAGAGGGGAGAAGAACAGGTGGGCAATTACTCCAATGACATGTGGCAGAACTCCTAGAATCCGGAAACCAGGTTAGGGTAGCAGGGATTCCAAGAGCGTTCTTGAGTCTTCGAGTTGAGAGAGAGAGTTTCAAGTATTCAGAGCTTCCAAGAGTCTAAGTGTAATATCTTGAAAAGCGATCCCCTTTTCGTAGAATAGAGGGGCTATTTATAGAGTTTTCCTGGAAAATAGTCACATGTCAGGCACATGTTTTAAGGGAAATTCCCGAAATACCCTTTAATTATGTTTTAAAGGAGAAATTCCAGGAATGCCCTTTAATCATCAAAGTAATGCCCAAATTGCCCTGTTCTTCTAGCCACCAATCCAATCCCTCAATCAAATCCCAAAATGGGTCACATCCACGAGTCTTCTGCCTTGGAACACGTGGAGACTTCCCCGGGTCTAGTACATTTAATTAGGTCACATGAACCCTAATTTGCACAATTAACTAGGTTTTTGTAAACTCTAATTTGTACATTTAATCTAATTAGGTCATGTGAACCCTAATATGCACTTGGGCCCACATTTGCCCCCTGCGCGAGAGTCACGATTCCTGAGAGACGCTCGTGCAAAATACTCCAGGCTTGTGAATGAGTTTGTGTGACTCCACTTGTCCAAGTACTGCTTGGTAGATCATCTGAAAGCTTCCTCATTTTGCTCCACATTTATTTCCTTATTTTCTGATAATTAAAACAAGGAAGATCATCAGCTCCAATAATCAAATCTTATTTTATATTTTAGAAACAAAATCTTCCTTTATTAAAATTTTATAAAGTAAGATCCTTTCCTTAAGAAAATCAAATATTTAATATATATATATATATAATTTCGAAATTTTCCTTTTGTTAGGAATAAAATATCAGATATTAAATATATATTTTTTTCGAAATTCCATTAAATCACCAAAGCTAGACAAATTTCGAAAAATATATATGTTTACTTAAAAATAAGCTCAAATAAACTTATCTTTATATCTCGAAATCCTCCTTAAGAGGAAAATAAAGGTGGTTTCCTTTGCTATTGCGCGTGCAGTTTGAATATATACATCTTCCAAGGTACTTAGGCTGTTCTTTTCATCGTGCAATCTTTTCTTGGCATTATCTCTCCTCCTTCAAGTCTGAAGATCACCAAGAGGTCGTCAAGCAAACGTTCCTCATCTTGGGAAAAAGGTAAGAAAACAATTCCACCCTTATAGGGCCAAAGCCTAAGGGTTGGACCCTATAGGATCATCCTTTTCCAATTGATTGGAGTACTTTCTTCAGAACATCTTCTTGACTTGCTTCTCCGACTTTTCTTTTCAGGTTATTGTAACTTTTCTTTTGTCTTCCGAGCCCCGTTACTTGGATCATATCTCGGTAGGGTTCCCTCGGATAATAAAGAAAAATACAATATTTATTGTGACAAAGAAGCATTCGTTCCGAAAAAATTTATCTGTGGAGCCTCAGAATTGCCAAGGTACACGACAGATTTTTTTTTTTTTTTTTTTTGCCAAACCCTAAGGGCGCCGAACCCTAGGGGGCCGAACCCTAGGGGACTTTTTTTTTTTGCAGGAGGAGGAGGCCGAACCCTAGGGAGCCGAACCTTGGGGGGCCAAAACCTTATGGAGCGAACCTTAGGAGAAAATGTATCAAAATTTGAATATTGGGAAGCGTGATCACTGTTTTGACCAGAACTTTTGTTCCGTTTGGAGTCTCGTGGCCCATAATATATCAAAATGACCGTATCGACGAGCACTTCAAAAGTCATCGCCAACGGCCATGATACATGTCAAAATAATCCAAAAATGGCTCCGAAGGATGTCTTTTGGTTGTCCGAAGTTTTTTGAAAATTTTTCAAATCTTGATTTTCTTCCATAATTGTGATTTTGATCCTTCCCTGACTTCATTTCTTCTTATTTTTAGGTATTTTCAAGTGAAAAGCTCCAATTCTCCCCTTGTCATGGTAAGCCTACTCAGGTTCATATGCCTTACTTGACATCCTTAGTATCCTCATGTGGAGTCTTCCTTACTTGTAGGCCTTATCTACCGGATGCTCTTGAAGACTTCCAGGGTAACTCCCTTCGTCAATGATTGGGGCAAGTCCGGACTTATGATCGCACAACTATTCCTGCACTAGAGAAAGAAGGCTTGTTTCTTTATGTCGCGGCTTGCGGAAGGTTGGGACGACTTCCCCTATTCCGGTCGCATTCCCCGCATGTGCATAGAGAAAGAAGGCTTTTTTTTCTTTATGCCCATTTCGCTTCCTGTTTGACTCAGCTATGTAGGGCATTCAGTTGTGTAGGGCATTCAGCTATGTAGGGCATTCAGCTGTGTAGGGCATTCAGCTATGTAGAGCATCTACGTATCATGACGCCCATACTGTGTTAATTTCCCGCAGGTACTGTTTTTCATGCACATTCATTACTGTTTGGGGGAATTTACCCATACTCTGGAGTATGTCTGCTTCCTTTTTTTTTCAAATTATGTTCTTATTCTAGATTATATATATCCTGCAATCTTCCTGTTGTTGCTTCGGCTTCTTGTAGTCCATCTAGACTGTCTCCTACGGATACCAAGTGTGTTGCATACTTGATAGAGGCTTTCAGGCAGGCAGGCAGGCTGACAATTATACTTCATGATTTTATGGTGACATAATCCTTTCAGACTTCGTCTCGGGTACCTCCTCGAGTTCCTCCCCCAGGATCATCTGCTGTCGGGGAGATGAGAGTTACTTGCTCCAGAGTAAAGCCGAGGATCCTTGGTTTTAGATTGCCGAGAATGATGATGATGTTCCCATTGGATTGATGATGGGTACGGCAGGTGGCGACCTCCACTACTTGTGAGCCTCCCTGACATAACATGATTGTTGTCGAGTCCGCCTCACCGCATGATGATCGTGTCAACCTGAATGTTGACAATTCCATGTCTAATGTAGGCTTAGGACCTACTGTGGTTAGTACAGTTCCATCTTCACGCCCACATATAACGTCTTCTCATGATAGCTTGGAGGGTACCGGTGACACCCATGTTGATGCTGAGACTAGTATGGCAATTAATCCTCCTCCCCCGAGGGGGAATCCTTTGAAACCTGTTGTTGATTTCCATCCTCCCCAGAAGGATTCTCCCGAGGCTTCACATGAAAGGGAGGGTACAGTTGCTAGCTCTTTGGGTGGGGGCATCGATGTTTTACTTTCTTTGCCCGTTGAGGAGCTCGCCTTATTTGACTTTGTTCATCTTGATTCTGCCACCTCGCCTTTTAGTAACCTCGGCTATCAACAACAAAGATGTCGTGGAGCTATAGACATTCTCTAAGCTCGTGGTTTGTGCAGCCCCTCTCCCGATGAATATCTTTTCGTACCTGGCTGGATCTCCTTACTTCTAGGTATGACTTTTTGTTATTTCCTGTATCAAAGAACTCATTTATATGTCATTTATCATAATAGAGTTTCTTTAGCATTATTGATTGCCTTTAACTTGAATTTTTCCTTAAGACTCAATGTTTAGCATGGAATCATAAGTTATTCAAATTAATACTCCAAGACAACAATATTCATAGCATGCAAATTTTTTTTTTTTTTAAAATTAACATGTTTTTTTTTTCGATTTCTCGCAAACTAACACTTTAATCCATACTTTTAAAACCGAAGAATATTCAAGTAGAAGTGAAAGTTTGACATTTTTATTAACAATCATATATATTGCTTTTAACGAAAAGCACAACGTTTCAAAAATTTTCATAAAGATAATAATAATAGATTTTGCTTTTGTCGAATAAAGCATAACGTTCGCCACTTTTAGAGATAAAGTGTAACTTTTTCGGGTTTGAGGGCTTATAGTCAGGTGCCTCGCTTACTTTTAGAGTTAAAAGTATAACTTTGAGGACTTATAATCAGGTGCCTCGATTACTTTTAAAGTTGAAAGTATAACTTTGAGGACTTATAATCAGGTGCCTCGATTACTTTTAAAGTTAAAAGTATAACTTTTCAGTTCCGAAGGCTGTAAAGTCAGGTTCCTCGGTTACTTTTGAAGTTTGAAAGTATAACTTGTGCCTTATCCCTTGGTACGTCGTGCCAATTGTTTGGCCTATAGGATTTCATAAGGGCTTAAGTTGCATGCCTCGTCACTTGGTCATCCAATTTCTTGGCAAGTGCAATCCACGAGGACTTGGCCACTATTTAGAGTGGACCACCATCTTGGGTGGATTTTTAATTCGTCAATTCTTGTGTCTCCTCCCTTGGTCATCCAATTGCTTGGCAAGGGATACTCTTGAGTACTTCAACCACCATTTTCTAATGGACCACCATATTGGGTGGATTTTTGATATTCTCATCTTTACAGTTCTGAGATCTTTCGATGGTGAACCTTTGAGTTGTTCCTTTTTTTTTCGACTTCTTGGGCGACACCATGGGTAATAATGTTGCATGCTTCTTTTTCTTTGTGATTTGAAAGTGGCTTTTCACACACGGTGCTTTTCTTTTCACAGTTCGATTTCTCCAGCTGCCAGCTTCTCATGGTATATCCTCCGCAGACTGTAACAGTCCATAGTGGAATGTCCCGCGTACTGGTGGTACACACAGAAGTCTGGTCTTTTTTTCATCTCTTCCGTCACCACAAATCTAGGCCTTGGAGGTTTCACCACTCCGTGCTCGACCCATTGTTCGTACAGGCCCCTGAATGCCTTCTCACTGCATGTGATAGCCTCTGGAACTGACATCCTGGTATACTTGCCCCCAAGTTTTCCTTTGCTTTGTTCAAAATTTCGCTCATTCTTCTCCCTCTTGCCCCCTTGTGGGTTTGACTGAGAATCAGCCAAAGCCACAGTTGCTGTTCTCTTACCTTTCCATGTAACCATCGTATGGTTGATGGGCACTGTCACGATTCCTCCCAAATCTTGTGCGAAGGATGAGAGAGTCGCAAATGAATCACAGGCCTTTGTAACGAGATGGGGCTTGAAGGAGTCTAGAGCACCATTGTTGCATATGCTAACCAAGTTCTTTTCCTCAATTGGCTCGACACACTTCTGTGCTTGAGCCCTGAATCTGTCCACATAATCTGACAGCTCCTCATTCGGCTTTTGCTTGAATCGCATCAGCTCTACAATAGTTACCTGTTTCTGCACATAGAAAAATTTCTTAAAAAATTGCAATTTTAGATCATCCCAATCATGGACTGATCCCTTTTCCAAGTTGTAGTACCAACTGAAAGCACTATCCGTCAAGGTCTTGTTGAATTCTCTCATCAATAGATTGTGGTTATTCACCTCATCATAACCCAACCATGGAGACATCGACTCCACGAACCTGGCAATATGCTCCCTGGCATTCCCTTTCTCCCCGTTATACTTTTGGAACTGCGGGGGGTGCTCAATATACCCTGTCGGGTAAGGTTGTCTCCGTACATGTGCCGGGTATGGTGGAGTAAAATCCAACTCTGAAGGTCGGGATGTCTGCTGGCGAAGTTGATTGATCGCATCGATGATATCATCCTTCGTCACATACTGACTCGTGGTATGGACTTTTTGAGGGGCTGTGATGTATTGATGCACAAGCGGTGCGTATGGTAAGGAAATTGGCTGGTGCACACTTCCATCTTGCACAATTTGCATCGGTGGTGCTTGTTGGCTTGGGATGGTTGGCATCTGCACTTGTGAAAATGCTGGGAAAGTGGTCGGGATGATGTTGGGCTGAGGCTGACTTGCTTCCAATATGAGTTGTGGCACATCACCGCTATTTTGGGGCTCCAAGTTGATGATTGGAATCGGCTGACTCTCTGTTGTTGGAAGCACAGTCGGATTCTCTTTGTTGTTACTGTTGTCCTCCACTTCTGCTCGTTCCCCTTGCGAACTTCCTGGGAACATAGCCCTGAAAGTGGGGATTTGTATCAACTGCTGGCGGAAATTCCCCATCTCTTCTTGCTTCCTTTGCATTTCCAGCATCATGGTCATCATCATCCCTTGGCCTTCTCGTGCCTCCTGTAATGCTTTGAGCATCTCCATCTGCACAACATTCGCAGTTGTCTGCGCTCCAGTGACTTCATCACCTTGCCTTCCTGCGTTTGGCTGTCTAGCACTGGTTTGTTGTTGATCAGCCATTTGAGGTGATGTTGAACTTCCTTCTGAAACGTCTTCTAAGAGGGGTTGATCAAAATCCAGATTCGCGCTTTGGAGCACTGGATTCACTTGCCTTGAAATCGGATCCAGTGAAGTGATGCTTATTGTCGGTGAAACTCTTCCTGTAATTCTCCCACTTCGAGTTGTGGGCATACTCTTCACGAATTCTCCACCTCCCCAGCAGAGTCGCCAAATAAATGTAGGTAAGAAAATTACACCTTGCTAGGGTTAGGGTTTCGTGTTGGCTGGAGAGGAGAGAAATCCACGAAGAGTACGGAACTGATTGATTGATTGAAGAGGGGAGAAGAACAGGTGGGAAATTACTCCAATGACACGTGGCAGAACTCCTAGAATCCGGAAACCGGGTTAGGGTAGCAGGGATTCCAAGAGCCTTCTTGAGTCTTCGAGTTGAGAGAGAGAGTTTCAAGTATTCAGAGCTTCCAAGAGTCTAAGTGTAATGTCTTGAAAAGCGATCCCCTTTTCGTAGAATAGAGGGGCTATTTATAGAGTTTTCCTGGAAAATAGTCACATGTCAGGCACATGTTTTAAGGGAAATTCCCGAAATACCCTTTAATTATGTTTTAAAGGAGAAATTCCAGGAATGCCCTTTAATCATCAAAGTAATGCCCAAATTGCCCTGTTCTTCTAGCCACCAATCCAATCCCTCAATCAATTTCCAAAATGAGTCACATCCACGAGTCTTCTGCCTTGGAACACGTGGAGACTTTCCCGGGTCTAGTACATTTAATTAGGTCACATGAACCCTAATTTGCACAATTAATTAGGTTTTTGTAAACTCTAATTTGTACATTTAATCTAATTAAGTCATGTGAACCCTAATATGCACTTGGGCCCACAAGTTCTTATGGAGGTTGGAATATTGTGTGCGTAGCAACTATGGTTAGGTCACATAGAAATATTGATTCAGTCGAATAATTAAGACAGCTTTCATTTCAAGTTAACTTTTAGGAACTAACACCCAGGGAAGGTTCAAATAATTAAACATACTTTCTCCTCTGCATATATTGGGGGATATTATTTTTGGATCAACTAATGGGGAATGTTGGAAATGCTTTTTTAATTGGTTATTATTTTTTTAATCAACTTTTGGACTAATTTAATACTAATTAAAGAGAATTTAATTAACATTAATAAGGTGTTAATTGAAATACTAAAGTAGGAGTATTAAATAGTATTAAACTTGATTAGACAGAGAATTATTTATAAAAATGTTTAGAGTCTCAAAATTGAGGATTCAAAAAGTCTTAAATTAAGAAACGTTATTTATTTTTTATTTTTCATATATTGGAGAAAAAGCTAAGGGTACATAGTTTTATATTCATTCATGTGAGAAGTCATCCTACTTGTGGAACAAAAAGATATACATTCCTCCATGAGTGCATTGCACCACCCGCGTCGGAGCCTGCGGCCGTGGTTGCGATCGTGTAGCAAAGTCGACTTGACACTTTATACGTACTTTGTACTTCGTATATTATGCGTGAATCTTAACAGATATAATCATTATTTAAATAGGCATAATCTAGATCGTTCAAATCACTGTTACAATCTAACGCACCTTATTAATTCCAAACAGTAATAAGTTAATTGTGAAATTCATATAAATACCTGTCACTGAAAATCTTCCATACTTTTTATTTTTTGGTCTTCTCTCTTTTCTTAAATAATGCTCTATTTACTAATTCAAAGAAGATTTTTATTATTATTATATATTATCAAGTCTGCTACCTTTAAATTATCATTTCGGTAGACTTATTGTATCACGTGAGGTATTTTTTTCTGCTCACACGACAACTTTGTAAATGCATAGTGAAATAAAACTTAAAAATAGTGTAATTAATACACTTCTCAAGTCTTACTTGATTTGTTATTTGCATTAAATATCAGCAGTTTCATTTATAATTTTCAACGTATGATACTTGGTCTTTATCTATTAACATCCACTAACACTACTAAGTACTAACGTTAGTTGTGGGTTATTCAATAAGTTGATGGTGGATAATTAACAATTACCGGTTTGGTCAGGCATTTCCGATTTGGTGGGCCATTACTAAATGCAATATACTCGGAGAAAATATGAGACTCAAATTTTATCAACTCATGAAACCCCGAATTCACTGGTTGCTCTGATTCTTAACCTTTTGTTGCTAATATGCGCCTTCCTTCCTTTCGGGTGGTTGAAGATCCACCAGCCACCAGGCCAGATAACAGTTTCAAGACCATACATTGCTTTAGTTGATAAATGAATTTCTTTAGTCATTTCATTTGTCATTGTCCAAAAACCAGTTGTTCCATCACCATAACCAATTACATTCACTATTTCAAATGCCTTAGAAATCATTTGCCCATTCTTAAGTTGGAAGTCACCGCTTAAACCTTTCAATCTAATCTTTACTATCTGATCTAGAAGTTCTCTGCCACTTTGAGATTCCCCAATGTTTGCGAAGTCTGTTAAGTTCAATTTTGGACCTTTTTCCCGTGATTTTAGAATTTCAACCCCTACTCTCTCAACAGCCTTTGCTAGTGCCCAAGCTGCATCATATGCCCATATTATACCGTAAACATTTAACATGCACCCTCACTTCCAATAGTGTTGCATCCTTGGTATGATAATCTTTTCTCCATCTCAAAGTGAAATTTCGGAGCTCTTTAGAGGCTGGAATATACGGCTTCAAACCAAGTGCTTTTCAGGGACTTAATGGCTTCAATATCCAAGGAATCGAAGAAGTTCATGGTCTTATCAGTGATAATCCAAGAATGTCCTACACTCATCATACCTAATCTCTTTGCTTTTGAGAAAAAGCGGGATGCTAGTGAAGGTAAAATATGCACAACAAATATTGTCGTGCGGCATAGTGATCAGCTCATGGAGTTGTTCAAGGGTTTGATCATCAGTGACCATTGAAAAAATGGCATACTTTAAAGCAATACCTTTTAACTTAAGGCCTTAGCCCAATAATTATCCCAACTCTTTGTGTACTAAGAGGGTGAAAGTTTATTCATGAAATGTTTTAGGTAAAGAGTTTATGTTATTTGTTTTGGCTAAACTCTATTGATGAGATATTCCTTGTTATATGATTATTTTCTAAATTATTGAATTGCTCTGAATTCTTTGGAGATAGTTAATTTGTTCCGAGTCAAATTGCTTTGGTGCGGAATTTGATGTTATAACTGAGATGAACATCCCTAGATATAAGGGGATGTTATGTTGTTCTCAGGTAACCGACATTACGCTGTTAAAATACAGTGTGAAGATGATATTACGCGTAACATGAGGTATTGTTAAGTTGATCCCCTAATAATACTCTATGGAGAGTTCTTAGTTTTTGTGACTGTTGGACATTTTGGAGAATTCTCAGTCTACAACCGATGAACATTTTAAATAATTCATGGTCCCTACAACCACTGAGTTGTCTCTCAAATCCTTGAGAGCGTTTTAAGCATTGAGTGTCACGCCCCCAAATCCGGGTCCCTTGAACCTCGGGCCTGGTGCGTCACGATACATCATCTTCGTACACATTCTATAAACTAACGCGGAATATATAAATATACATTATTTATTTCAAATAATTTTACAACATTTCCCAAGGTCTACAACCTTAATTTAATACCTACCTTAATAATTTAAAAGGTTTACATAATCATTTTCATAAGATAACATAATAGTTAACACATATTAAGTTACTCTTGAACTTTTCCTCTTGTCTTTGTCCTTCCTGAAGCACTCGAGCTTAACTGAAATATTATCATGATATAGCAAGAGTGAGCAACTACTTTGCTCAGCAAGTTTAAATACAAGAAGGATATATCATGATTGAAAAAGAATAAGCTTTCGAATTTTCAACAATATATAATAATTGTGAAAGAACGATAATCAAATTTCAATAAATGAATAACTGAATCAATAACGCTGAGTGACCAACAATGACCATGAATAAATTTGGTAATCAAGGTGATCAGCCTTTCATACCAGGTAAACATATGCAACTTGCACTAAGTGCGATTAACAATAAATTTCATTGAGGTGGAATAATTGACAATAATTAAACCACTAACATGCTTGAAAATATTAACTCAAGTTTGAGTTAAGAAACTTGCAATAACATAAGAAGTTTAGGATTAGGAACTTGCACAATATAAAGTTTGCGTAAGTTAGGAAACTTGCCTTAAGCGCTGCTTACAACTTATGTTATAATGTTCTTCGAATAGCCTACACAATATCATTTGTAATAATATACCAATTAGCCACATAATGACATCAATTATTGGTTTATATGACTCTATTCCATATCTTATAATGTCCCGACACTTCATGAGCTTACTAACACTTCTAAAGTCTTTAGAATATTATTCTGGACTTTCCAACCAATTTTTACATTTTTCAGATTATCCAACAATTTTCTACAATTATTTCTATTTATAAAAACTATCATTTAATAGCTTCAAAATAGAAATAATAACTCAACATACTTTTATATCTTCAAAATATCATCAATATTTATCTTATCTTATTATAAGTTTTTACACCAATTATCATAATTTTCCACCATTCATAGAATTTTCTATGAATTTTCACTAATTTTTAAACTAACTTTAAATAGCTTAAAAATACAAGAAATACCTCTGCTCTTCAAATATTTTCCAAAACTTTCCAGAAATTCGGAAATAATATTATAGGATTTTTCACCAAATTTCATAATTTTCCACCATTCACATAATGTTCTGTGAATTTTCACTAATTTTAAACTAACTTTAAATAGCTTAAAAATACCATAAATAGTTATACTCTTCAATAATTCACCGAAAATTTCCAGAAAATCATAAATAATATTATAAGATTTTCCGCCAAATTTTATAATTTTCGACCATTCACATAATTTTCTTTGAATTTCCACTATTTTAAACTAACTTCAAATAGCTTTAAAAATATAATAAATACTTCTGATCTTCAATAATTTACCAAACTTTCCCAGAAATTCTAAAATAATATTATAAAAGTTTTCACCAAGTTTCATAATTTTTTGGCGAAATTAATTTCTTTTGATTTTCTTGATTTCTCATATTTAATTCTTGTTTATACAAGTTTAAATCATTTCAAAGATATATAAACATATCGTCTTTACATAAAATCCATAAATATTATCATTCATATATATATATAAAAATCAAAGTACAAATCAAGCTTTAGTAATTACCTTCTTGTTTTTTTTTTTCTTTTCTTCTTCTTCTTCTTCTCCTCCTAACCATGCTATCTCTCTCTCTCTCTATTTTCTGAATATTGGGGGAGTACGGGAGTGAATGAGGGAAGGAGAGAGATCTGATCATTTCTCTTCATCTTTTGATTACTTGGTCAATCAACACATGCCCCACTCAAATCAATTAACCAATCACATGATAGGTAGGTGAGGGATTTAAGGAAAAGCATGGAGCATATGAAAAAGAATTTTCAGCATTCTTCTCACAATTATTAGCAATTCAGCCGCCTCTCCCCTAGGTCACAATTCTATTAGTTCAATATCTCCTCTTTTATTTACTCGTTTGTCCGTTTAATCGCCCATTTGACCATTTTGGCTTCCAAAAATTAACTTTATCATGATTATAGTTGATCCCCACTAAATTCGACGTTCTGAACATCGTGGGAGTATCTGTTTCTTCAAATTCATCTCCAAATTTCGAATTGGACTTTTATCAAAAAATCAACCGTTAACTTTTTGACCAAAAAGTCAACCCCGACACATTTTGTGTTTTTAGTCTATTCTTACTATTTTCGACGTTTCGGACTCAACCGTCCAGTCCGCGTCTCCAAATTCTACTCCGAACTCAAATTTGAGTTTTCTACCATTATTCTTGTCTTATATGCAATTATTCGTTTCCTTAGTAAACTAAATAATTAGTTTAAACTAACTATTAAATTACATCCCATCACTTTAATTATTAATAAATATCTAATACACATATATCCATTTACTCATCTCATTTACCCAAATAATATCTATAAAAACTTTATTTTAAACAATTATACGCTTCGTTAGTTAGTTTAAACTAATTAAATTAATTATTATTAACCAACTATTAATTCACATTCATTTGACATAATATTAAATATCATACCATTATTCATATTACATATAATTATTGTAATATAAATAAAATTATCATCATTAACTAAATAAATTTCTTTATTCAATTAATTAAAACAAATATTTTAACCCACTAATTTTTGAATAGTGAATTAACTAACTCGTATATGAAATTTAGTTCATAATAATTCGATCACCGTTCAAGGCTAAATATTCAAATTATATTATTTCATAATATAATTTAATTTAATCTCAACTAATTAATATTATTTAATTAATTTCATCCATTTTTCTTAATGATTTAATTAAATATTAAATCTCTTTTTTCCAATATATATGTATATATTTCACATCTATATATACATTTAGTCCATTACATAAAATCACATACTTGGGATTATATATATGAAACACATATGTACATATATGTTCAAATCTACTTTATCTCTTAATAAGAATTTTATTTATTAAATTCTTATTTTAAATTTGTGAAATATCTGGGATATTACATTCACCCATTCTTCTAAGAATTTCGTCCTCGAAATTATGGCACATTCATCTCTATTCATTCTACTCCTCTATTTTCAAATCCAGGTTTTATTCTTTAAACCTTTATTTAATTATTCGAGATCTTATTTACAAGTCTCATAAATTTTCGGGTTATCACATTGAGATTCTAAAATCCTATAAAGTTTGTGATTGCAAGTTCAATATCTTGTGGAGATATATGCCTTTGTGTTGATTCTAATTTGTCAGATATTCCAATATCTTTCCTAAATTAGCAGTTATTAATTCATACTTTCAGCAAAAGTGATGTTTATACTTTGTGCAGAAGTTATGGTTATTCTTATATTATAAATTCTTTTATATTTGCTGAGCAAATTTGTTATTCACTCTTACATTCTCATACATTTCAGCTAAGGCAGAAGGACCTGAAGAGTCAGGCTCCAAGGATAAAGGAAAATGCATATCGAAGACTGAAGATTAGAGATAGATGATGTATTAATATATTTAGTTTAATGATGTATATATAATTTTTGAGACAGTTTGTAATAATCTATGTTAGATTGTAGAATCTGGGATTGTAACACATATTTGGTAAATTAATATAATGTATTTACGTAATTTAGTTTATATTATTAGTTGGATGATGTGGATGTTGATAGATAGTGAACACCGATCTGTTGTAGCAAGTACACGAATTTTGAAGCGTCACATAAACCGTTTAATTGACACGATTCATATATCTTGACCTTCTTCAGTTGCTGCAACATATTTAAATCTGCTAGTCAAAGATCTCATGATCTTTCCAACAAGTCATCGCTCCAATTTTTCGTCGTTAACCCTCATCTGGTTACCAATATTTTGTACATGGTCAAAGTACGCTGAGCTGATTTCTGAGTGATTCATGCATAAAGACTCAGAATCTCCTCGAGTGTTTGTAGCCAGACCCGTTTCACCCGATCATCACCTGTATAGGATTTTTGTTAAATATCTCACGCCACCTTTGATGTCTCTGCAACTGATTTTGTTTTTTAAATATCGGATTTTCAACAGATTAAAAGATCACAAATAATGCTTTCTGATATTTAAGAATGCCTCAAATGCTTTGTATCTGCTACATTGACAAAATTCCATAATTCCTGGGATCTGAAAAATAATTTCAATTGGATAGACCAACTGTCAAAAAATTTCCGTATAAATTTTAGAAGTTGCAAAGAAATTGAATTATTTACAGACATGAATCAAATTTTTGCACCTAGCAAAAATTCCACCTAGCTCCGATGCCAGATGTAGGAACTAAATAAAATATCAATTTAATTATTTGGGTCAGCGGAAGTTATATGTTTGGAAATTTGGTGTATGGCATGAAATAACCGGAAAAGATTTATAAAAGGGAACACACTTTTATTGGACAACTGCCAGTGGTTTATTGCAAACACTAATTTTTCACGCAAAAGATTAAAAATAAAGGAATGACATTGAGAACTAGAACTGTTGCCTATCTGCTCTCTCTATATCAAGTCCGAGTGTTTACTGCACTCCTTGATATTCTATCTCTGCTTGCAAGATTATAATTCACTTCGGATGCAATTCTCTCCTTGCAATCCTACCAGTGCTCTATTTATAGGAAAAATTCAGCTGATATTCAATCTTCAACTGTTGAAAAACGAGTAAAAGAAATTTGCTCAATACACGGCACTCAGTTTATAGACTTCTGCATGTCAGTAGCTACAGTACTTGACTTGCAGGAATCCACAAAATTCCAAAGCAGCAAGCTTTACAAAACCTTTTCCTATTTCACTACCTCCATGTTCCAATAAAACACCACTTTTGGCACAAGTACCGAGATCAGATTATATTTCCAACAAGGCATAGATTGGGCGATAGTACTATTTGTATTACTGGTAGAATCGATGGAAAAAGTCGTCGCCGTATAGGGTGTAATCAAAGGTATTTTTAATTTTATGAACAAGGATTGCCAAAGTGAGGTAAATGTCGTGGTGGGTGATGAGGAAATTGTCAACGGTGAAATTGAAGAGAGAATTGTTAGTGATGAGAATTGTTTTATGGGCAAGAAAATTGGGAGGCAAAATTAGGGCTGAAAATAAATTGGAGTTGTTCGAAATCAAATTTGATACTTATATAGTTAAATTCGAATCCATTTTGATAATCAGACACTTATATGACTCGAATATGAGTCACCTATTGTTCGCTCATTACTAGTATTGAATTTTTCTTACCTCACTAATTCATATTCGATACAAATTCGTTGATCCCTCATATATAGTATCAAGTATACTGGATTTAATATATATATATATATATATATATATATATACACACACACACACACATTATCTAATAGTTAAATTCTCCCATACTTTTAGAAGTAGAAATAGTTTTTTATGTTTTCTGTACATGTTCATTAATTGATTCAAGAGTGATAATATCATCTCATTAATGTTTTTACAAGGCTCAAGATCTAATTTGAAGTGTTCAAATTTAAATTATTCGAACTAGTTGACTGAGTTAGTTTTATCATCATTATATAAATGATCCAGTTCTAATTCGTATATGTTTGAAATGCTCGCAAGTAGCTCGACAAAAAAACAAATTGAGTCGAGTCAAACTCAAATACAATAAAACGATTCGAATTTGAATTTGAACAAAAATTACAAAATTGTATTTAAATCCAAGTACGAATTTGAGTATCTTCAAATAAACATACCTTCTCTTCTACATACAAGACTAGCAGATAATTAGCATTATCCTCTCAAGTGATTTTATCAGACTAATAGGGATGAGGGAAATGCTTTTTTTAATCAGTTATTACTTTTGATCAACTTTTAGAGTAATTTAATGCTAATTTAAGAGAATTTAGTTAAAATTAATACGGTGTTAATTGAAGACCCCAAGTAGGAGTCTTAAATAGTATTAAACGTGGTTAATGATTGAATCGTTTAAGAGAATGTTTTGAGTGTCGGGATTCAAAAAGTTTTAAAGAAAACATTGTTATTCGATAAATATTTGTCACATAGCGGAGAAAAAGGCTAAAGAATACATAGATTTATAATCATTCATGTGAGTAGTCATGTACTTCTGGAACAAAAGGAAATGAGTCATTCTACATCGACATTGTTTGCTGACATTGTTTGGGGACATTTTTTTTTTTTAATTTTTTTTTTATGACTCTTAAATAATTTATGACTATATAACACTGTTTTGTATATGTATCCAAATCACATCTAAATTACTGTTTTTTTTTTTACAAAAAATTGTTCCAATAAATCATATAAATTATTTGGGAATCATAACAAAAAAAACCAAAAAAAAAAAAAAAATTGTCGCCAAATAATGTCGCCCTAGAATTTTCCAAAGGGAATACATTGACAGGGACCCCATGAGTGCACCGCACTACCCGTGCCCGAGCATGGGGCCATGATCGAGTAGCAAAATCGAATTCGATCTTTATATACATTTTGTACTTCACACGCCCACATCATCGAATCATTAGAAGCATTCGCTCAAAGTATGTGTTTTTAGAACTGTCAATTGGACTAAGTGAGTTGGATTTGAGAGTATCTAAGTTCAGCTCATTTAAATATTAATGAGCTTGGGTTCGAGCTCAATTTATTCGGACTTATAGTAAGTTATTCAAACTCAGCCAATATGTGATAACGAACTTCAGACTTATTTTCGGGCAAGCACTAATCAAAAAAAACATCAAAATTAATAAGCTAAAAATAAAAAACAAAAAACTAATGCAACTCATTATTAAAATAATATTAGCTCATATTGACAACCTATTGATAAATATATTAAAATCTTTGCAAGTCATAAGATCAAAATATCACCAAAATTAAGAAATTTGAACTTCAAACATACAAATAATCATGGTGGTAAAACATTTCCAAATTATTTACATAAGATTAGTTAAAATGACAAAGTATTTAAATAAATAATAAATAACTTTAAAGAAAAGATGATACCTAAATTTTAGTTAAAGACGTTATATAAATACGTAATAATTAATATAATATAAATAGTCTATATATTTATATGTTTTTAACATTATAATTCGTTCGGGTCTATAATGGGTCGAACGAACTATGAATAGATTCAACCCAAATTTCATTTCGGCCTTGAATTTTTGTCCAAGTTCGGCTCGACTCGGCTCGAGTCACTCTCAAATTAAATTCGAACGAACTTTTAATGGGTTGAACAATCGGGTTTCGTACTTGACCGACTCAATTGATAGTCCTATATGTTCTAGGTTGGGTCTCATCTTTTTAATTGATATCCGTTCTGTTTTACTGAAAGTATGTGATCTCAGTTTTTTTTTAAACTGGTGCAATCATAATCATCTGATTATGTATGAATCTTAACAGATATAATCGTTAATTTAAACAGGTATAGTCTAGATTGTTCAAATAACACAACTATACAACTATGATAAAACGCTCTTATTAATTCCAAAAAGTAATAAACAAATTGTGAAATTCGTATAAATACCTATCGCTGCAAAATCTTACATACTTTTCATTTTGTTTGTCTCCTCTCTTTTCTTAAATAATGCTTCTATTTAATGATTCAAAGAAGAATTTTTGTATATTATCTAATTTGTTACAGCTCGTCAGTTATCATCTCGATCGCTAGACTTATTGCATCATGTGAGGTATTTTATCTGCAGCCATGACAACTTTGTAAATACACAGAGAAATAAAAATTAAAAATAGTGTAATTAATACACTTCTCCGGTCTTACTTGATTGTTATTAACATTAAATTTCAGCATTTCTTTCATAATTTTCAACATATAATACTTGATTTTTCTCTCTTAATTCTTATCTATTAACGTCCACTAACACCACTAACGTTAGTTGTTGGTTTTTCAATAAGTTGGTGAAGGATAATTAACAATTACCAGTTTGGTGGGGCGCTACCGGTTGGGTAAGTCGACTCAATGTCTAGTAAAGTATTTTTTTTTTAATCAATGATAGACTCAACGGCACGCTTGCGTGAGGTGGTCGTCGCCCGAATAGTTTTTAGCAACTGTTTGAGTGGAACTCTCTCGACACCGCAACCCAACGTCTATAATGAGACGAGAACCTTGGTACAATCGATCAAGTAATGAATCTACGTTGAATAGAACACCAATAACACCTAAACCCTGTACTTATAAGAAGCAGGAACCTCGGTACAATCGACGATTGATGCGGTAGAAGACGCCACACACAACTATGACTTGTTGTATGATAAGTCAAATTGAATCTTAAAGAAGAATTAAGAAAATAACTTAGAAATCCTTCAAAGAACCAAAAGTAGAGAATGTCTCTCAATTGAATAAAACTCAGAATATTATTGAATTGTCCCTTGAATTACAATAAAAAAACTTATTTATACTAACTATAAAACCCTAGAATCCATAAAGGAAATAACAATTGATTTGGAATCAAAACCTACCTTAAAATATCCTAATTACAATAGAATTATGAAAATATGTTGAAATCTCTAAAATTAAGTAAGAAATCCGCGTTCCAAATTATCAAAAACGTGTCTGCCTCGAAAAACGCTCCAACCAAAACTGACTGTTCTCGCCGGGGCGAGAGATTTGTACTGAAGTTCTCGCGCGGGGCGAGAATGGACAGAGAGATCTTGGCCGGGGCGACTTCAGATCAGGCCGAGGCCAAAATGGACAGAGAGGTTCTCGTCGGGGCGAGAATTTTGGCCCTGATTTTCTCGCCGGGGCGAGACCTCTGCAGTTTGGAAATTCTCAACTTCTCTTGTTTCCATCGTTCCCAACCCTGGCGTGTTTGCTTGTATCATCAGGACCAAATGCAAAGCCTTAGAATCATGCTCTTCGAACTCTACACTTGATCTATCCTCGCTCCACAGGCCTTGTATCGATCCATTAAGGTCTTCCTTGAATCGTTTAGCTCGAGCTCTTGTCATAGGTCCATCCGGTATGCACATAGGATCCGCTCTATGGTTGTCATCCTTTCCCGAACCAAGGATGCCCTCATCATACCTCTACTCTTAAGAAATATGTGTACTCAAATCGTCACCTACATCAAACGGACTAAGATCAGTAACGTTGAAGATTACACTAACGTTATACTCACCAGGCAAATCCAATTTGTAGGCATTATCATTGATGCGCTCGAGAACTTGAAATGGACCATCTCCTCTTGGAAGCAATTTAGACCGTCTTTGAGCTGGAAATCTTTCCTTCCGTAAATGTAACCACACCCATTCTCCCGGTTCAAAAATCATTTTACGTCGACCCTTGTTGGCCTGTTTCACATATTGCTCCGTCCTCCTTTCAATGTTGAGTCTCGCCTTCTCATGTATCTGCCTAACAAATTCAGCCTTTTTCTTTCCATCCATGTTAGTATATGCAGACAAAGGTAATGGTAATAAATCCAATGGAGATAACGGATTAAAACCATATACAATTTCGAATGGTGAAAATTGTGTAGCAGAGTGAACAGATCTATTATAAGCAAACTCAACATGCGGCAGACACTCTTCCCAAACTTTAATGTTCTTTTTAATAATAGCTCTTAACAATGTAGATAAAGCTCTATTTACTACCTCGGTTTGACCGTCAGTTTGTGGCTGATAAATAGTTAAAAATAACAGTTTAGTACCTAACTTACACCACAATATCTTCCAAAAATAACTCAAAAATTTAGAATCTCTATCTGAAATAATTGTTCTAGGCATTCCATGCAAACGCACAATTTTTCTAAAGAACAAATCAACAATATGGGATGCATCATCAGTTTTGTGACATGAAATAAAATGTGCCATATTAGAAAATCTATCCACAACCACAAATATAGAATCATGACCACGCTTAGACCTAGGTAAACCCAATATAAAATCCATAGACAAATCAATCCAAGGTTCACTAGATATAGGTAATGGTATATACAATCCATGAGGTTGAACACGAGACTTAGCCTGCTTACACGTAATGCATTTATCACAAATTTTTTCCACATTTCGTTTCATATGAGGCCAATAAAAATGTTCTTTCAAGACAGATAAAGTATTGTCAACACCAAAATGACCCATCAAACCTTCCCCATGAGACTCCCTAACTAACAACTCACGTAAAGAACATGCAGGTATACACAACTTATTTTCACGAAATAAAAACCCATCAACTTTGAAATATTTACCTGCAACATTCTTTTCACAAGTTCTAAACTCTTCACAGAAATCATGGTCATTAACATATAAGTCTTTAATTCGTTCAAAACCAAGTAATTTCGTATCAAGAGTAATTAACAACATATACCTCCGAGATAAAGCATCTGCTACGACGTTTTCTTTTCCTTGCTTGTATCGAATGACATATGGAAATGTCTCAATAAACTCCATCCATCGCGCATGCCTTTTGTTCAACTTGTGCTGACCCTTCAAGTACTTTAATGATTCATGATCGGTGTGAATCACGAACTCCTTAGGCCACAGGTAGTGCTGCCATGTCTCTAACGTTCGCACCAATGTGTACTTCTCCTTATCATAAGTAGGATAGTTTAAAACTGCCCCACTTAACTTTTCACTAAAGTACGCCACCGGCTTTCCTTCCTGCATCAACACAGCTCCAATTCCCAAACCTGAAGCATCACACTCAATTTCAAAAGTTTTAACAAAGTTAGGTAAAACAAGCAAAGGAGCGTTAGTCAATTTATCTTTAATCAATTTAAACGCTTTTTCCTGTTCTTCACCCCATTTAAACCCTACACTTTTCTTGATCACTTCCGTTAAAGGTGTTGTGATGTCGTTGAAGTGAACCGTCGGTAAAACCTAGCCAATCCATGAAAGCTTCGAACATGGCTCACATTTGTTGGACTCGGCCATTCTCAAATTGCACGTATCTTCTCTTCATCGACTTGAACTCCCTGTGAACTCACAATAAATCCAAGAAAAACAATTCTATCCGTAGAAAACGTGCATTTATCCATGTTAGCAAATAAATTTTCCTTACGAAGTACATCTAAAACAGATTTTGAATGCAATGCATACTCTCCCAAGTTTTTGCTATATATCAAGATGTCATCAAAATACACAACCACAAATTTTCCAATGAACGGACGCAAAATATGGTTCATTAATCTCATGAAAGTACTAGGAGCATTAGTTAGACCAAAAGGTAACACTAACCACTCATACAACCCATATTTTGTTTTGAAAGCCGTTTTCCATTCATCACCCTCATGCATACGAATTTGATGATATCCACTTTTTAAATCAATTTTTAAAAATACACAAGAACTATGCAATTCATCTAACATGTCATCTAAACGAGGAATGGGATGTCGATATTTTACCGTGATATTATTTACAGCTCGACAATCGATGCACATCTGCCATTTTCCATCCTTCTTTGGCACTAAGATCACTGGAACTGCACATGGACTCAAGCTCTCTCTTACGAACTGTAACGACCGTGAATTTTGTATGGCTTTGTAATATAAGCTTATGTATATTATTTAATAAAAAGAATTTTTATTAATATTATTCTATGTGATGTGATTAAAGGTTATGTAATAACCTATATTATGTGTTTGCAATAATTATAAGTGTTGTTACTTAGTGGTATGAATAAATGATTTCGGAGAAATATCGCTAAAATTCTATTCACGGGTTCTATTCGCGTGGGCACTATTCGCCCCGAAAATGTCTTTTTTGTTTATTTCGAATTTTCTAATTTTCATAATGTGAATGTGGAGGATTAATAATCCAAGTGTTGGATTTTATTTTAGCCAAATTGGGATTTAATTAGAATCCCCAAATTGCTTAAGGGTGGCCCAAACCCATGACCCATGACCCGACCCATGACCCAACCCATGACCCATATGGGAAATGGATTACAAAATCTGCAGTAAAGTGAAGGGGAAGGAGAATACGGATGGGGAGAAGGAGAAGGAAGGGAACCAAAGGAATAAGAATATATGGGGAGGAACCATTCTTGCATTTGGTGTAGGAAAAAGGAGAGAAAACAGCTAGGAAGAAGAGAGGGGAGTGCCCAAGCCATGGAGAGAAGCAAAGCTCACTCTCCCATTAATGGGGAGCTGCAACGGAAGGCACGCTCAGTCACCTCCTCCTCCAAGAAACTCAGCTCACTCCTTCTATATATACTCCTCCCTTGACATTCATCTATTCCTTTGATTGTTGCTAAGTTAGAAAGTTGAAATTGAGAGAGTGTAAGAATTGAGTGGGTACGGGTGAATTGAAGAAGGAGAAGAGAGGAACTTGTAGCTATAATCAATCCCTTTTTCATCGTAGAAGTTGCTTCAAGAGGTTAGTGTTATGGAACCTGGCTTAATTCCATGGTTATTTCAATTTTCAGTTTGATATTGCTTGCTTTGTGAGAGTATATGTTGCTGAAATTGTTTAGTTAGTTCATGAATTGATATGAATGTTGTTAACTCTTTAAAAGCCTTCTTAATAATCAATGAAAGTTGAACAATGATTGATAATCAAAGCCTATGCATAAGGAGCAAGAATGGACTGTTAAGGACTATTATTGTGTATTAATGAAGTTGTACTCACTATGTATTGGTTGTGTTAGATGGTTTAGAATGGTTGCCATGTTCTTAGAGGCATGTGGGTAATGATTTCATTGGAAATCTGGGCTAGAGTATAATGAAACCCCACTCCAATATGAGTTTCTAACCCATGCCCACCAACTATTTGATTTAATGTTAAAGAGAATGATTTCTCTAAAGATCATGAGAACTGATTAAGATTAATTGTTGAAATGATGTTATAATGCATGGTTGAGTAATAGAAACATGTTTTTAAGTCATGTGTATTAGTTGTATAAGGGTTATGAAGCAAAAAGGGAGAAACCAAATTTTGTTGTTAAGTTTCTGCAGAAGCAGGAAACCTTAAACTCCCTGTATCCGAAGTGGCGAGGCCACGCCACTCCCAAGCTTAAAACCAGTGCGGTCGCGCTGTTTGCAAGAATGAAATGTTATGCTACTTTGTTTTCTTGATTCAATGCGTGTTTGCATAGACCTTGCATGTTGTAAATACCTCAAAACATATGTATGTTATGTTAGTATAATGTTAGAATGACCCCAAGCATCTAGAGGTTGATTAGAGTAAGAAATAAACCAGAAATTAGCTACAGGAGGTTGGTTAGAGTAAGAGGTTGCTTTTTGGCCGCGCTACTCCCAAGCCAAAAAGCAGCGCGGTCGCGCCGTGCTGCAGAGTCACCAAGTTGTTTCTTTTGAGAACTGAAGCTTGAGGCAAATGTATATGAGCCTCTTAAGCAGTAATACATGAAGCATGCTATTAATTAGTTAGCTAAGCATGAAATGACTTAGTCCCGTGAGATTTGCTTAATAAAATGAATAGCTTAGTTGCATTTTTCGTTTGGCTTTCAGGGTAGTCGTAGTGGCAATCAATGTTCGTAACGATTATAATGTATTGGTTAATGTAAGCCAATGTTTGGTGTTTATTGTGAGACTAATTAGTATGTGAACATGTGTTTAAATGCGTAGGACATATTTAAAGGACGATTAACGTCGAATAATAGCAAGCGCTTAAGGAAAGTTCTTCTTTAACCCTTGTCTAACCCTTGTGTTGGGCAAGTTCTCTAACTCCATTCATTTACTATATTGAATGCAAGTTGCTTATCTTATACAAAAGACGTATATTGTGCAGATTTTTTAGTTCTTGTTTAAGTTGATATTGCACAAATGTTCTACATTTTCCTAAATTACACCAATGTGGTGTATTGAGCAAGTTTTCTAATCCTTGTCAAGTCCTCGTTCTAGGCGAGCTTATCAACTTCATTCAATTATATTCTTACGAAGGCTATTTAATGTTCAAAGTTCATATTTACGCAATACATATATTATTGTGTGAATTCCATACTTATGCGAATTTTTCATATTTACACAAGCGTTCAAGATGTGTAATTGACATAAACTGTTAAAGTTTTTAAGTTCACATTGTGCATGAACTGTTTACGAAGAGTCTCAATGCCATTTGATTCGGCTAGACTAATATCCATGATTTAGAAAGCTTTCCAAACCAATTGTTTTGGTACGAACTCCTTGCAGAGATGAACAATCCTCATAGTAGGAAAAAATATATTTTTAGTCAGGGAACTGACACGCGCGTAAGTAGAACGTTTGAGGCTTATGCATAACGTCGGGTATTTTAGGCTGATCACCTATTGTACATGTATTTGTTGTTTTGGAGTTAATAGTGTAATACTATTAATTCTAATGAAAGGTAAGTGCCATGGTGGCCACTCAGTGATTCCTGCAATTGAAATAATTTGAAATCCTTGAATTAGTTTGATATTCATCCAGTCCATAGTGACTCGTCAGTAATAACAGAGATTTGTATTAAAATTTGAGAAATCTTACTTTTGATCATGCATTATCTTTATTGTTATACTTGCTGGGTAAACTTGTTGCTCACCCTTACTTTCCTTAAAACATTTCAGTGGTTACCCATAGAGGCGAGAGCTCGGAAAAGGATAAAGGCAAAGATAAACCTACGGATTAGCTTTGTCCTACTATGTTATAATTTATGTTATGTAATAAGACTCGTTTAGAGATTACGTATTAAGTTATGTCATGTATTCAGACTTATGTATTAGACCTTGTGAAATATGTTATGTCAGGTATTTGTTTTGGTATCGAGACTTGGGACGAGAGTATTTATGTTATATCAATGTAAATATTTCTTTTATTCCGTAATTATTTGATTAATACTATGTGTACGAGTTGCATAGTGATGCACCGAATTCTAGGTTAAGGTAACCCGGATTTGGGGGCGTCACACGAACCCTTTCTCCATTAGCTTGCCAACTTGCTTTTGCAACTCTTTTTTCTCCTCGGGATTGCTCCGATAAGCTGGTTGATTTGGAATTGAAGCACCGGGCACGAAGTCAATCTGATGCTCAATTCCCCGACTAGGCGGTAATCCTTGTGGAAGCTCCTCGGGAAACACATCCTTATATTCCTGTAACAGAGATGATACAACACTAGGCAAAAAAGAATTGTTAGCGTTAGAATTCAAAAGTGCCTCCTTATACCGAAGTATAATCATCGATTGTTTAGCATCTAAAGCTCTCCTCACATCGCTCTTTTTTGCATAGATATTTGTTTTTCGCTCCTCATTTTTTTTCTCTCTTTCTTTTTCTCTCTTATTTTTCCCCTCAATACTCTTTTTCTCTTGATTTTTCTTTTCTTCACTCTCTTTCCTTGATATAAAATCTTTCTGCAAGTGAATTTGATCCTCATGACCTTGTTTTGGCGACATAGGACAAATAGTAACCTTCCGTTGATTGTGCACAAAAGAATACTCATTCGTAAAACCATCATGCTTCACACGCCTATCAAATTGCCATGGCCTCCCAAGAAATAAATGACCTGCTTGCATTGGAACCACATCACATAGGACTTCATCCACATAATGACCAATAGTAAATGGCACCAAAACCTGCTTTGTAACCCTTACATCTCCACTGTCGTTGAGCCATTGCAAACGGTACGGTTGAGGATGTCTTGATGTAGTCAATCCTAACTTTTCAACCATGACAGTACTAGCCATATTCCTACAACTTCCTCCATCTATTACCACGCAACAAACCTTTCCATTTACAAGACACCTAGTATGAAAAAGATTCTCCCGTTGTTCTCCACCTTCTTCCTTCACCTGCGTACTAAGGGCTCTCCTTGTAACTAGAATCTCCCCATGTACAGCAACCTCCCTATCATCTACCTCTTCCAAAGGCGGCATAGAATCAGTGTCACTTTCTTCCCCCTCGGTCTCCACCTCACCAATATCACGAACAAGCATAGTTCTCCGATTTGGGCATTGACTCGAAATATGACCTCTACCTTGACATTTAAAACATACAATGTCACGATTTCTATTGGAAGAAGTCTCACTTCTCACTTGATTTCCCCGATTGGATGTCTCTTGTCTCGACTCAATTTTTGGTTTAACCACGAATGGCTTCTCCTCCCTTTTCGATACATTGGGCTTCCATGAATTTGCAGTGGAATTTGATTGCTGACTACCCCTCCTCTTGAGCTGCTTCTCAACCTTGATGGCCATGTGTACCATATCTTCAAACAACACATAATGTTGTCTTTCCACCAAATCTGAAATCTCCCAATTCAACCCTACTGCAAACCTAGCCATAGTCGCCTCATGGTCCTCCACCACATTGGCTCGGGCCATCATAACTTCCATATCTTTATAATAATCTTCCACGCTCCGATTACCCTGCTTAAGAGTTTGCAAATTCTGATATAGCTCCCAATGGTAGTGACTTGGTACAAACCTCTTCTTCATTACCGCTTTCATCTCTGCCCACGTTTCAATTGGATGCTCGTCACATCTCCTCCTACAAGTCTTCAATTGATCCCACCAAGTTACAGCGTAATCAGTAAATTATGTAGCTGTCAACTGTACCTTCTCGCGCTATGAATAGTTGTGGCACTCGAACACCCATTCCACCTTCTCTTCCCACTCCAAATAAGCCTCAAGATCACTCCTCCCTTGGAAAGATGGAATTTTCAATTTAATGCTTCCCAAGTTATCATCTACCCGATTGCTTTCTTCTCTATTATCCCTATACCTTCTATCTCTGGCCTCAAACCGCTTCCAAAAATTTGGATCAAAATCCCCTTCATAGGACTCCTCTCTGTTATCCCTATGCTCCTCTTTCCAATTCCTTTCCTCCTTTTGAGAACCCAAAATAATCTGTGAATGCTCCCTTTTGACACTCTCCATCCTCTCAAATCTATCCTCAAAGCGTTCTAACTTCCGAATTACTTGCTGTAGAAGAACGTCTGTTTCCACCTTGGATTCCCCCTTTTGATCTTTTGTTGAAGATCCTTCGCCAAACAACCCCTTATCCTTCATACCAGACATGATTAGCTGCAAATTAAAGGTTAGTAGAACGAAATAATTTTCTCACCACTCCCTTACGTGTTTTCACTCAACAACGATAAATCTCTCGTGTATGCACTCAACTGGCTTTTACCCTCAATTAATCTTACCTCTAATTATTCTCTCTAATAGGTTCTTTTTGAATTTACCTAGCCAAAACTCTCGGTTCTACTAATTAATTTCAAAATAACTTATCACGAACAATATAGTTGGTATGATTAGAAGTAACAATCTTGATTACGGAATTGACAAATGAATTCTGCGAACAAATAACTGCAACAATAAAAAAATTTCTATACTTTTTTTTTTTGCAATATATATTCAAACAAGAAAATTGAAGGATAAGTAACTCGCTAGGAACTTAGCTTTGATACCAAATGATAGACTCCACGGCACGCTTGCGTGAGGTGGTCGTCGCCCAGATCATTTTTAGCAAGCTGTTTGAGTGGAACTCTCTCGACACCGCAACCCAACGTCTATAAGGAGACGAGAACCTTGGTACAATCGATCAAGTAATGAATCTGCGTTGAATGGAACACCAATGACACCTAAACCTCGTACTTATAAGAAGCAGGAACCTCGGTACAATCGACGATTGATGCGGTAGAAGACGTCACACACAACTATGACTTGTTGTATGATAAGTCAAATTGAATCTTAAAGAAGAACTAAGAAATAACTTAGAAATCCTTCAAAGAACCAAAAGTAGAGAATGTCTCTCAATTGAATAAAACTCAGAATATTATTGAATTGTCCCTTGAATTACAATCAAAAAAACTTATTTATACTAACTATAAAACCCTAGAATCCATAAAGGAAATAACAATTGATTTGGAATCAAAATCCTACCTTAAAATATCCTAATTACAATAGAATTATGAAAATATGTTGAAATCTCTAAAATTAAGTAAGAAATTCGCGTTCCAAATTATCAAAAACGCGTCTGCCTCGAAAAACGCTCCAACCAAAACTGACTGTTCTCGCCGGGGCGAGAGATTTGTACTGAAGTTCTCGCCGGGGCGAGAATGGACAGAGAGATCTTGGCCGGGGCGACTTCAGATCAGGCCGGGGCCAAAATGGACAGAGAGGTTCTCGCCGGGGCGAGAATTTTGGCCCTGATTTTCTCGCTGGGGCGAGACCTCTGCAGTTTGGAAATTCTCGACTGCTCTTGTTTCCATCGTTCCCAACCCTGGCGTGTTTGCTTGTATCATCAGGACCAAATGCAAAGCCTTAGAATCCTGCTCTTCGAACTCTACACTTGATCTATCCTCGCTCCACAGGCCTTGTATCGATCCATTAAGGCCTTCCTTGAATCGTTTAGCTCGAGCTCTTGTCACAGGTCCATCCGGTATGCACATAGGATCCGCTCTATGGTTGTCATCCCTTCCCAAACCAAGGATGCCCTCATCAATCAACCATCATCACATCCTTTACATAAATTGAGGGAAAATGAGGAGAATGTAAATGCGCAACTAAGAAAAGTGAATTATGCACTAATGAGTTTCAATTAAATAACAAATATCTTTTTCCTATCTTAAGCTTAAGTACAAGAGGCTTCTCCATTCAACTAAAATACGAAAAAAAATGACCTATCTATTTAATAATATACCGGGAAAAAAAACCTTTTACATGAATTATCTTCAATTGATCTCTTCAATCACATAGCCATTCCTAGGGTAGATGTACCTCATCATAATAGCCAATTTTCCTCCAACTAATATTGCGAAGAAGAAATTTTTTACATCCAATAATTTCTCATAAACCAAGTGAATCAAGAATATGAGTAGGACTAAAGCCACAGACACCCCAACATAAAGAAATAGACCACGAAAGTTCTCAAAGCTCAGAGTGTTCGGTTTGGACATCTCAAACCCTTCAGAGTTTTGGTCTATCAGTGAACCCTTCCTAAACCATTTGTTCTCTAACTTCAGTAGCGTTCCATCTTCTCGTAGTCTTTCAATTGCAATTGACATCTCATGGCTCAGTGGCGAACCTTTCTGGAAAGCCTGTAAAAATATGTTTTTAATAAATTTAAAAAAATTGACTATGGTACGAGTGGCGTGCCATCATTCAGATTTCATGAAATTGGCATACAAGACCATTTCTTGTGTATATATGAATGAGTTGCATTTTGTATAACAAGAATTGCAGGTCTTTCTTATTGCAATTCTTTTGATATACAAAATGCACTTCAGTTCTACAGGTTTGATATATAGGCGGCAAGTTGGTGTTAACTTCATGCAAACTCAATATATACAAGTACATTTTCCTACATTGTGAGGAGTTTTGAGTTTGATGCTTTAAACAAAGGTAACGACAATTCATTGTTTATATATATATATATATATATATATATGAAAAATCTCTCCAACGAACTGAAAAAGCGAACCGAAAACGAACCGGCTATAGCGACGGTTTTGTCCGTCTCTATAGCATATAGAAAGCCGATTTTCTGAGCTATAGAACCGTCGTCTTAGCTATGACGTCGGATTTTCACCATATGCATAATACTAGACAAAAATACAAAACCGCTCCCTATGTTTGTGAATTTTGACCATGTAATGTTTTTGTCCTTGAAATTAGAGAACTCCTTTCTCAAAACATAATTATCAGTGCAAAATTGTCCATTTTAAAAATAATTAATAATGCAAAACAAACTCAAATGGGATAAATTAAGGGGACAATTTTGTATTTTAATCAATATTATGTGTGGATGATGTATAACAAAATAAGTAAGTTGGTGAAACAAGGATACTCACGAAGCCAAAACCATTAGATGTTGGTTCAGATCTAACCATAGAGTAGCCTGTTGAATACTTTCCAAGGAAGACCTTGATGTAAGGGATTTCATCAACAATAGCAGCAACACCACCATGCTTACTTCCTAGTGATAAACCCTGGGCATATTCCTCAGGTGAATCATATCTTCTAAAACTGCCATCAGTAAAATTTAAGTTTGTAACGACGCCTCCTGATACAATCTCACTACTAGCTGGGTACCCTATAGAATCCTTTGAGGCTATCTGAATCTGTTGAACCGTCAAAACTGAGCTCAAAATTGCAGTGTAACTTGAAATCAATATGAGCATTACAAACACCCAACCAGTTGCCAAAAATATTGACAATTTACTTTGCAACTTGTCACCTGCAACACCATTCATTTTACCAATATTTATTCCTGCTAAAGAAGTTTAATACGGACTTTGACTTATTTATATATTTTTGCAAACTTGTCCAAGGAAATTATTTCACAATATATCTGAATGGCAATGCCAACTTGTCCCGTGTGGTTGTCAACTAGTGCAGGTTTGGTTCTCAATTTACATATTTTGCAAAATGGTCCTAAATGTTACATTTAGTAGAGCAAAGTTGTCTCATTTAGGACAACTTTGCGCTGCAAAATATATCACAAGGGACCATTTAGCTAAATATGCCAACTAAGGGCCAAACTCGCACATTTTGACAAACTCGGGACAATTTTGCATTTTAGTCCCTTAAGTGATAGAGAGCTTACTCCGGGCAAAAACAAGGACTGACAAGGAGAACCAAAGAATTGTTCCAATTTCTGTAGCTGGTAAGTTTTGGATTTCCTTATTTTCATGATATTCAATTACCCCAATGACAAATGCCATTCCAATTAATAAACCAACAATAGTTAGCCATAGATCTGCATCAAGAGGCTCGAAGAAGAACCATTTATTTCTATGGGCAGTTTTTGCTATTGTTCCAAGCCCCATATCAGTGAAAGCTGTGGTGAAATCCACATAAGAAGATCTGTTCGACGTGATTGTTATATCTCCCACAGCAGCATCAAAATTCTAGTCCATGCAATGCAAACAGACACCAAATGAACATAATTTTCTTCTAAGTATATATGTGCATATAGAACTTATGTTTATAATGCTTTTGGTAATATGAATTGGTTATACAATTCTATTTTGGTTAACATATACATACCTGATTGTAGACCTCATCTAGAAGCGCAGTGAAGGTTCCATTATGTGGAATAAAGTCATAAGAAACTTTGTACGGTAAGGATTCAATTGAAGCTTTAAATACGTCTATGCAATACCCTGAGAAAATATGAGACTCAAATTTCATCAACCCATAAAACTTCGAATTCACTGGTGCTCCAATTCTTAACCTTTTGTTGCTAATCTGTGTCTTCCTTCCTTTCGGGGTGGTTGAAGATCCACCAGGCCAGATAATGGCTTCAAGACCGTACATTGCCCTAGTTGATGAATCAATTTCTTTAGTCAGTCCATTTGTTATTGTCCAAAAACCAATTGTTCCATCCCCTTTGCCTATAACATTCACTATTTCGAATGCCTTGGAAAATAATTGCCCATTCATAAGTTTGAAGTCGCCGCTTAAACCTTTAAATTTAATCTTTAATATTTGATCTAGAAGTTGTCTGCCACTTTGGGATTCCCCAATGTTTGCCAGGTCTATTACGTTCAATCTCGGACCTTTTTCTCGTGACTTGAGAATTTCAATTCCAACACTCTCAACAGCCTTTGCTAATGCCCAAGCTGCATCATATGCCCATATACCAAAAACGTTTAACTCCCTCACTTCCAATAGTGTTGCATCCTTGGTATGATAGTCTTTTCTCCATCTTAAAGTGAAATTTTGGAGCTCTTTAGAGGCTGGAATATACGGCTTCAAACCTAGTGCGCCTTTCAGGGACTTAATGGCTTCAGGATCCAAGGAATCGATGAAGTTCATGGTCTTATCAGTGATAATCCAAGAATGTCCTTCACTCATCATTCCTAATCTCTTTGCTTTTGAGAAAAAGCGGGATGCTAGTGAAGGTGAAATATGCACAACAAATATTGTCGTGCGCATAGTTATGAGCTCAAGGAGTTCTTCTCCGATTTGCTTATCTGTGGCCATCGGAGAAATGGCACACTTGAAAGCAATACGGACATTTTTCTCTTGAAAGGAATCGGTTATATATGATATTGTTTCTCTCCCATAATCAGTGTCCTCATAAATGAGAATGGCATCCCTCCATTTATAATATTCTAGGATTTTAGTAATGGCTTTGAATTGTGTAGTTTGATCATGTGTAATTTGTACCAAGAAAGGATATTCGGTGGAAATTGAAGCGCTTGCAGCAAAAGAAAGGATTGGAACTTTAGCTTTGTCCCCCAATATGGCTAAGAATTTTGCAGCATGTGATGTTTCTGGGCCGACGATTGCTTGCACCTTGACGTTTTCCAGAAGATCAAGAGCTGCATTAAGAAATATAAAGAAAATAAAATCAAAAGTTGATGAAATGTTGACTGAATTTCTATGAGTCTTGATATATATATATATATATATATTTATTGTGAATATATGCGAATTACGATTGCAACGTATGTACATATATTAAATAAGTAAGAATTAAGAATGGACATATCCTAATTCACTATATTTTATCGCATAGATTTTTACATTGATCGCAATTCAACTTCATCATAAATTTATCAACATATAAATCATTTCTCAATTTCTATTGGTGCTCAAGTTTATTGTTGCTCAAGTTATACATAGGGCCCAATTTGCTAAATGTTCAAAATTACATAAAGATCTAGTTGCTTATCTTAATTGTGGAGCAAAACTTGATAAACGGAAAACTATCACTGCCTAATTTAGTTTTTATGTATCAGTTTTACTTTGTAAAATTTTCATGTTCTTTGATTATTGTAGTTTGTCAGGCAGGATATGTTATCACACATTTTCTGTGACCAAAAAGAAACACATTAAGATAAGGTGGTGTTTGTTTGTGTCTGAATGCCTCTTAATTCATCTGTCTCTGATTTAGTCAGAGACAAATCTTGTTTGGTAAAAAAAAAATTGTCTCTCTCTTAATCGTTAAGATAGAAACTCAAATCTTAACTATTAAGAGTTGCCTCTTAATAGTTTATTTAAAATTTATGGACAAAAATAGCCTCAATAAATATTGTACTCCTTCAATTTCAAATTTTAAGATTATTCAAATAAATTTTTTAAATAACTCAGAGGTTAAAATGGTAAAATAGTGTCATTAAGATGTTTTACACTTTTTAGTTATCAAACAATTTTTTAATTTCAAGTGTTATTTCATTCAGATAATTTAATTTATTAAGATGTATTAACCATTCATATTTTAATTACTCAATTTTATCAAACACCAAGACTCATCAGTTGTAATTTTATATAGACTAAAATGCAAAATTGTACCGTGAGTTTATCACTTTATAGAGATACATTACTTGACTTTATAATATAGTAAATAGTTACCTCGTGTACAATTACTTGTGGAAAATTATACCTTCCGGTTTGATTTTGCACTACTAAACCTTAAAAGGCACGATTTGGGCTAATAATTATACTTTGAGGGAGGAATTTGCTAATTAATCAAACTTATTCACAAAATCATCACACGAGCACAAACACATGAGAGAATACGTGTACAACGAACATCAATCTTAAAAAACAAAACAAACATGTAGAAAATATACCGATCTGATATGATAAATAAGACTCACCAGCTGATCTTAAAAAATCCAAAATAAACATGTAAAAAATATATCGATCTGATACGATAAATAACACTCACCAGCTGATAAAGCGAGCAAGGGTTCTCCTTTGGAATCCCTTGTGTGAAGAACTATTTTGGTTTTGTGGTCAATATTTAGCGCATAAAAATCAGGAATTGCCATGTTAATGCAGCTATGAATTGTTTTCCCAAGCCATGATCCCATATCAAGAATCACTCCAACCTTAATCTCAGTTTTTAAGGCACTTTTATCATGATCAGATGGATCAAACTGCGCATATAAATGTGTCAGAAAGCTAAGCAATACTAGAATTATGATGGTTTCTGGGTTTTTCCTCCTTACCTTCATTGTTTTAAGTGGGTTCTTCTTCAGCAGATAATATTCAAAGAATTAACCTCATATATACAACAATAATTATTTTATTTTAATTTTTGTTAATTAGTGGTAATAGAAAATGTTTGTGCACGTGTTCTGGATTTTTCTTTTATATTTTTTATGCTATGAAAGGATAAATGTTGACCGCCACTCAAACGAAAATTGCCTCGTTGTTGGTCAATAATTACACTTTTAGGCGCTGAATTTAAAACTCCTAAGAGTATCTCTAACTGTTTCTTCGACCACTTTAAGATATTCAAATAGGTGAGTCATATTAGAAAAATTATCTCCAACAACCTCTCCAATCTTAGTCATCAAATCTGCAACCTCATTCTCTCTCTCTCTCTTCAGAACTGGTAAGTTGACATTGCCTCTTCAGAACATTTATTTTGTTTTGGGAGAATCAAAATCATGAAAAAGGTTAAAAATATTTATTTTGCTTGATGGATTTGATGTACAACTCATTTTAAAGTTTAATATCATTTATTTTTATTTATTTATTTATCATATTGCATTAATTGAATTGAAGAGATTGATGAGACATAAAATATTAAAATAGTAAATAATACTCATTAAATTGTGACATAAGTGATCAAACTTCAATTTGAAGAATTTTTTTTACTATTGTTGTGTTGGAGATACTCTAACTATAGGACTTGTGCCCCAAGGTCAAAGGAAGATAGGGGAATAGAAAAATAAGAAAGAAGAGATAGAAAAGATATAAATAGTGAGTAATTAATTACAAATTGTATCTTCTATTAATTTTATGGTGAAATTCTGAGATATTTTTTCATGATTTTTCTCACTTGAAATTTTCACGTAAATTCCTGGTATGCAATTTATTTATCAAAAACATATTTTATACTCCCTCCGTCCCAAGATAAAAGTCTTGATTGATTTTTTGTGCATATTAAAAAAGAGGATAAAATGACAAAATTATCCATATTTAAATTCTCATTTAATTGCATACTTTTTTGCACATGACTAGTGATGCTCCATAAATATGCACAGGGAATAAAAATATGACAATTAATACTAAGGGTATTATGGACAAATTATTATAAAAAATAAATTATTTAAGGTAACTAGACATTTAACTTGGAATTACCTAAAATAGTAATAAGGATTTTTATCGTGTGACGGAGGGAGTAACACTTTATATGTGTTTTTGTATGGAGGAGGTATACATGAATGTAATGGTTGACTAAAAGAGAATACCATTAGTGAGTAGACTTGATAAAAATTGGATATGAGTTGGTTATGAATTACGAAATATGATTATGATTTCATTTAAGAGCTAAAATTATATAACTCTGTTTCTAATATGGGTTATAACTAAATACTAAAAGGTCTAAAATTGACCCATATTTCAAATTTTAATCTTACTATTATTATGGCACAATAAAATAAATTAGTTTATATATATATATATATTGCTTTTTTATATTCCTTTAACTTGTCTCTTTAATTTCATACATTCTCTCTCACACTATTTTTTTATTCACCCAATTTTTTACATTATCTCTCTAAAATTTTTATAACTCTCTAAAATTTACCTCTCTATAAATTTGAAACGTTGATTGGTTTCTTTTTTCTACATGGTTTTGCTGCATATCTGTTTGAATTTGCTATACTTAAATATGTATTAAATGACATTCAACAACAGGCATGCATAATATATGAACCCAACAGCCTCCATAACCTTTTATTTTCTGTCTGTGACAATAATATATGAACAAGGCGTGTTTGACCTCAATCCACGTTATTGGGTCCTAAGACCCAATAAGCAAAATTAGAAAATAAAAACTTTAGTTACAACTTTATTTAGTGATAGATAGTGAAAGCTGAAAAACAATATACGGAAAATAAAATTTTAAGTATATTGAAAAAAGAAAATTAATTTTGTTACAAACTTGGTTTGATTTCACCAATTCTTGGTTCAGCTTTCCTATTAATATTAGCATAAGTACTATCCAAATTTTTATTAATTAAATAAGTATTTCTATCTCTAATAGGAATAGAAAAAAAAATCGTTTTCTTTTATATTCAAATTAGTATATATAGCTAGCTAAGTGTCCCGTGCGAAGTACGGGTTTATTATTCAAATAACATAATTTTTAATTTCTTATTCATTTTATATATAATGATTATAAAATAATTATTAAAATTTTACTAATTAACTTACTATTGCTATTAGAATGTCTATAAACTTTGCTCGAAAACACGGAATAGGAATAAAATTGTTGTAAAATACTAAGTTACTATTATGATAAAAATTGAAAATTAAAGTTTAACCATGTATTAATTTATTTTGATATACATATTAAGTTTTTTTTAATACTAATTACAATTTAATCAGAATATTTTTTTTATATTTTTAATATATAGTTAATTAGGAATAGAATTGTAGTAAAACTTACCACATGATTTTTTTAGTTTTAAAATTAATTAACTAAATTTTAATCACTAATATAAAATTTAGAAATGATTTTATAATATTAATTTGCTAAAAATCTCCTATATGAAATATAATTGGTAACTTTAACCTTTAATATATTTTATAATATATATCATATATTTGTTAATATCAATTATTATTTGTTCATGATACATACGTTTCCTTATATTTTCAATGTATAGTTATTTAGAATTCAAAGTTGAGTAGAAGCCTAAAAAAGTAATTTTCCTCCTTTCTTTTCTCCTTTTTTTCTTTGCACATAAAAAAATGTTTTAACTATAGTTAAATTCTAGATTTATTTAAAATAAATAAAATAAAATTAGGGAGGCTTTAAAAAATATTTTGGAATATAGTTTTAGTCTCTCAAAAAATTAAGTTTTTTCTTATTATACATGTAAATATATCGCTCATGTTCAAAAGGTAGCATGAATTTTAGAATATAGTTTTGGTCTCCTAATTAAAAGGCAAAGATCGTCATAATATTAATTCTAACCCTTCATTCAAAAATATTATATGACATGCTAATGTGATATTATAATATTAAATTATCAAAAAAAAGATATTATAGTATTAATTATAATTTTATTTTTACATAAAAAATAATATTAGTAAAGGATTTCTATAAGAAATAAAAATGTTATAAAATAATAAATTACTCTAAAAAAATTTAGGATCATAAATAGTGTTTTGATTCTAGTTAAATTATACGTCTAAAAAGTATTTTAGTAGTAGTTAATAAAATAAAATCAAGAGACTTTAAAAAGTGTTTTATAGCAATAAGTTTAATACCGTACCAAAGACCAAAGATCAAAAAGTTTAATTTTGTCTTATTATATATGTGTATGTCTCTCTTTCTATACATGTATATATATATATATATATATATATATAGAGAGAGAGAGAGAGAGAGATAGATAAGTACTAAATAAATTTATAATAATTAAACATATAACCAAATTTTTAAGATATTCAAAAGTATCCAAATTTGTAAATTTATTAAAACTTGAAATTATACCATCACACAATTAATTGTATTAATAATATATGTGAATTTATTATGATTAAATAAAAAATTAAGAAAAAATGGCTAATTAATATTCATTGTGTAGTCATGTCTAAGTTATGTTTATATTAAAAATATTTAAAAATAAAAAAGTAAAATAAAAATAAACATGTCTATGTTATGGTGTGGATTTGTGGGTGTCCCAATCCAGGAGGCATAATGGTCCCCGTACGGTAAAGAAGCCAAAAACGAACAAAAAAAAAAATGGTAAAGAAGTAGAGATCTCATTGCTTAGAAATATAAGGAACGATAATACGGTAAGGAAGGAAAGGGTTGGCGGGATGCGTTGATTAATATAGGCCAAAATTAGTTAAATTAATTTTAATTTATATTTTTAATTCATAATATAGGTCTAAAATTAAATTAATTTATAACATAAAAATTAATTAACTAATTCAATAAAATTTAAATAGTTTTGGTTATTTTGTTTAACCATATGGATTTGAAGTTAGTAGGAAAAAGTCCTATATATAGATATAAATTAAGTCAAATTGTCAAAGAATCATGAACTACACATGAGATTGCACTAAATAAAATTGGTGGCATATTAGCTTAGATGTCCCCCCCGCCCCCCTTAGTGACTTGGTCATTCGAGAGTGACGCTTGACATGGACTTTGTTTCGCCGTGGTCATTCGAGAGTGACGCTTGACATGGACTTTGTTTCGCCGTGTGCATCAGGTCAATTAATGAATATCCTAAGTCGTTATAATGAATGATATATAATTTTTGCAGATACTGTTAAGTAATATTATAATTCGTTATTAGCGTACATGTGTTGACAATTATTAGCTTACATGTGTTGACACACGTGATCATTACCCATTTAATATTTGGGCCTCCCGTTAGTGACTTGGTCATTCGAGAGCGATGTTCTTGACATGGGGTGTGTCACCGTGTGGATCACGTCAATTAATGAATATTCTAAGTGAATATCCTAAGTCAGTTGATTTGGGGTAAATCACCCTAAAAATTAACGAATTTATTTATATTTTTTATTTTAAATAATTAAGTATAAATTTTTTCAGTTTAACATCAAAGTCAAAATAGAGAATAATTTTTTTTAATAGACGTTAGTTGATTAGGTCTAATCGTCTGTTTTTACTGAGCTTAGGGGTGAATAAGTAACCAAATCGCATCCGAAACCGCACCAAAAACCGCACAAACTGTACCAATTAAAATCGCACCAATAGTTCCGGCGTATGTGTTGATTTTTGGTGGGTTGAAAAACCAAATTTACAATTTGGGTTTGGTTACTGACCAAAACCGCACGCATAAAACCGAAACCGCACCATATGTATATGTATGATTGTATGTATGCAGGGGCAGGGGTGGACCTGTTCATGGCAGCATAAGTAGTATGCTGAATTTGTTTTATATAGGTATAAGAGTAGGAGTATATATGTAAGTTAATAAACTCAAGGGGACATATTAATGGAATAGTTAAACTTAAAGGGCAAAACAAAATCATAAACCAATTCTAAATTACTAAATCCAAGTCAGAACTCATTCTTCTGCAATTCACAAAAAATCATTATGCACTTTTCATACTTCTTCTTTTTCTTTTAGTTGCTTCTGTTAATAGCCATATCATTGATTAATTTTTATGCAGTTTTTCTTTATTCAGATATTATGTGTGGAAATGTATGCAAATATCTTGGCTCAAACTATTTCACATAGATCCTACTTGACAACATGCACCTTTATGCAGATTACTATGTTGATATAAAACATATTTGTAAAACCCTTTCACTTAAACTAAAAGGCTATTTCCCCTGCATGTATATGGTTGGCTACTGGCCTATTGTTTATGGTTGGCCAAAGGAGGTGCCATCCACAGAGGAGTTAACTGCATAAGAAAAACAATTTAGCATTACAATATTCTAATATGGTCACAAAACTAGAGTAGTGGTACTAAATTGTTAATTTAAATTACATAAAATTTTGTTGTTTCTATTGGTTTTGGAACCGAAACCGCACCGCACAGTTCAAAATCGCACCGCACTAATCACAAACGGTTTTATGTGCAGTTTTGAATTTGTCAAACCGCACCTAAGCGGTTTCATGTGTGGTTTGGGTTTCAAACCGCACCAAACCGTACCATGCTCACCCCTAACTGAGCTGACTTTTTGAATCACTTTTTAAGCAACAAATAATGACATGGATTTGTGACATGACAAAGTCCATATAAAGCCACATCAGCATTCGTCCCCGCTTACTCCTCAACTCCCTTCGCCACAGCCCCGCCGACAGCTTATACACGGCCATAAGCAACAAGTTTACAATAATGACATTCTCTGTCCATCTAACAGTTCACACCACCTCACTCTCATAAATCTAAACTTACACCATCATATCAGATATACAACCCCTAATAGCCCCCTCCATCTTACCACCCACTTTCAGATCTCGAACATAGATAGACAGGGCAAATATAGTGGAAGAGAAGAGAGAATTGTAAAATTTCAAATTATAGCTATAATCATGACGAAATGTTAATTATCAGTGATTTTAACACTCGCCCTTGTGTAAGTTTTTTTAATTAAGCTTCGTCACCCCTGTTAAGGGTTTTGGCAGTGCATAATGGGGAGGAAAATCGAAGATGTGGAAAAGGACAAAGAGGTTCAGGAATTGGGGGAATACACTGTGGATGAGTACAACCGACAACAGCACTGGCAGGGGAGCGTTGGGAACAACGACGGAGATCTGAACGACAGGTGGTGGAGGCGAAGAAGCATGTGTTTTCTATAAGACCCCAACATTTAATAAATAAAATTTAATTTTCTTTATAAATATTATTCTAAATAGTAAGGTGATAAATCGATAAAAAAGTTAAAGTTAAGGATGATATGTGCAAACTATAAGAAACAAAAAAAGATGTCGGGGAATATTCGGTATGTGAAACAAAAAGAATGTCGAGGAAGATTTGGTATAAGAAACAAAAAAAATGTCAAAAAATATCTTGTAAAGTATGACGACGCCAAAATAACTGATAAATGCATCGATAATTTTGATTCATTTATATTTAGTTTTATTACACGTTTTATGTGTAAATGAGTTTATTAAGGTATTTATTGATTTCAGGAAGAATTGGAGCCAAAAAAAAGAAAAAAAAAGGATCAAAATGGGCGCGCAAGGAGAAAAAGAGAAAACGGACAAAGCAAAGTGGGCCGCGACACTTAAAAGGTTGGGCCGCGACGCGGGATGCTAGAGCTAGGAAGGAATGCCATGGCGCTAAGGCCTTTGCGCAAACGCGTGGCTTCAGCGACAGATTTTGATCAGCGTTGCATTTTTGGAGGAATTCGACTGGAACTTGAAGTGTTACTTCTTAGAGTTATAGGGTTATGCTCTAGAAGTATAAATAGATAGTATTGGTCAAGGTTTAGGTACTTTTTCTAATACAAAATTGTGAACCCTAGTTTTGGAGATTGAAGATTGAAGGCATGTCTGGCTAAGTACTTTATTTCAGTTCTAAAGGATGTTGAACCTTCTTTATAATTAATGGTTTTATCATGTTTACTTTATTTATTCTTTCTTACATGATATTTATTCTGATAATCTGTTTTAATTGATTATATGTTATTCTATCTTATTGACTTGATATGGCCAGTTGGATTAATCTGATTGATATCATCTAGTAGATTAATATATAGTATTAAGCAAATGATATTGTTTCTGGTCATAAGTAGCAGTTAGTGATACCTAATTGTGGACAAGCTTTTGAGTATTGCTATGATTATCAGAAGACAAGTTAAATAATCCTTGATTATGTGATTGTTGCTTGGAATCTAATTCCCTAATTTCTAATGCTATTGTTATATTAAATCTAGACTGATAGTTCTAGGTTGTATGATAGTTAAGGTCTAGTAGGGGCGATTGTCACACTAGATTTAAAACCTAAGGAAAATTTTGGATAATTAGCGATTGCGGATATCTAGGGTTATTAGTTTCATTGAAGGATAAATATTGTTATACTTTATTATTTCATTACTGTGAAAAGGTGAAACTAAACTAAAGAACTGATCTTTATTTCATTGGATATTCATATCATTTTAATTTCTCTTTTATTTAGTTAATTAATCAAATTCAAAACCCCCCATTTTATTCATTGTTAGAAACATTAAGATAAATATAAAACAATATCACTCTATGTGGGTTCGACCCTTGCTTGTCACTGTACTGAATTTTGTATTCATAGTGTAAAAGTGAGGTTTTAATTTTGGAGTGTTAACGACAGCTACCAAATTTTAGTGCCATTGTCGGGGAGTGATATTTGTTTTTATTTATTCATTGTTTTCTTTTATTTATTTTTCTTAGTTTATGACTCGATCATCTCACTCTCGTGACTTGAAAATTGATCCAGAAATAGAGAGAACTGCACGCAGGTTAAGGAAGGAGGCTCGTCAATCTCAAAGCACAATTGCAGATTCCGGCGAAGCCCCATCTCCAGGCCTCAACATAGCACTGGAACTACTGTCAAACAAGTCATCCACCGAATCAGAAGAAGAAGAGATGGCGGTGCCAAACAACAACATGACTTTGAAAGAATTAGCTACTCCTAATCTCAATCAACAACCTTTATGCATTGAGTATCCTACTTTAGTTGCTACTTTTGAACTAAAATCTAGACTAATTCACCTTTTACCTACCTTTCGTGGTCTTACAGGTGAAGATCCATACAAGCATTTAAAGGAGTTCCATGTGGTGTGTTCCACCATGAAGCCACAAAGAATTACGGAGTAACACATTAAGGTGAGAGCGTTTCCCTTTTCACTGGCAGATTTGGCAAAGGATTGGTTGTATTATCTTCACTTCGGATCAATACAACCATGAAATGACATAAAGAAGTTATTCTTGGAGAAGTACTTCCCTACTTCAAGAGTAGCCAACATAAGGAAGGAGATTTGCGAAATTCGACAGTTCAGTAGAGAGAGATTGTATGAATATTGGGAAAGATTCAAGAAGTTGTGCTTTAGCTGTCCACCTCACCAGATAGACAATCAACACCTGATTCAATACTTCTATGAAGGGTTGGTACCAATGGATAGGATTATGATTGATGCTGCCAAGAGAGGGGCACTAGTTGACAAAACACCAGAGGCTGCAAGGAACCTGATTACAAATATGTCAGCCAATTCACAGCAGTATGGGACAAGAAATGCTCATGCACCACAAAGGGTAAGTGAGGTAAGCACAAGTAATTTGGAGCAACATATTTTGGATTTAACTGCCGTGGTTAGACAATTAGCTACAGGAAACTTGCCAGTCGCAAAGGCTCGTGGGATATATTTACAGCAAAATCACAACACAGATACATGCCCCATATTGCAAGATGAGGAATCTGCATGACAAGCCAATGCAGTGGGAAACTGTCAGACCTAACCCTAAAGGAAGTATGATCCATACTCAAACACCTACAATCCAGGTTGGAGAGATCATCTGATTTTCAGCTATGGAGGGAATAAGCCACCAACACAAGGAACATTCCCAGCTAGGCAGCAAGGTTTTCAACCGGCTTAACCTCAGTCTCAACCTAGACAAGCAACTCCTACAAATAATGGACAATCCATGGAAGATATGTTCATAGCATTTATGGGACAGTCACAATAATTCATGACTCAGACACAATAATTCATGCAAAAAACAAGAACTTTTGTTCAAGATCTGAGGAATAAAGTGGGTCAGCTTGCTACCACAATGGGGATGTTGGAATCTCAAGGTTCAGGAAAGTTATCCTCCCAAACAATTGTCAATCCAATGGAGAATGCTAGTGCGATTACACTAAGAAGTGGAAAAGAGCTGGAAGTGCCCAAAGTAGTTGCTGATTTTGAGGAGGAGAAAGCCAAAGAGGAGATTGAGACACCAATGGTAAAATCTAACCCATCTTCTTAAGTTAAGACTAAGTCATTGCCTTTTCCACATAGGAAGCACAAGATTCCGAAGAAGGATGAACAAGAGAAGGAAATTCAGAAAACTTTCAGGAAAATGGAGGTAAATATCTCTCTTTTGGATGCAATAAAACAAGTGCCTAGGTATGCTAAGTTTTTGAAAGAATTGTGCACTAACAAAAGGAAATCGAAAAACGATGAAAGAGTCACTGTCAGAGAGAATGTGTTTGTTGTACTTCAAAGAAAAATGCCCACTAAATATAAAGATCCAGGTATGTTTACAATCCCATGTAGAATAGGTAATACCAGATTTGAGAGAGCCATGCTAGATCTATGAGCTTCAATAAATGTCATGCCATTATCCATATTTACTTCTTTGAATCTAGGTCCTTTAAAACAAACTGGTATTATTATTCAATTGGTTGATTGTACTAACACCTACCCTGAAGAAGTAATTGAAGATGTCTTGATGCAAGTGAACGAACTAATCTTTTCTGTAGATTTTTACATTATGGATATGGAGGATGACAGATCTCCACCCCTCACATATCTTGTTAGGGAGGCCACTTTTGAAAACAATAAGGATAATGATTGATGTACCTAATGGAACCTTAACTATGGAATTTGATGGTGAAAAGTTACAATTCAACATATATAAGGCCATGAGGTATCCTAGTGATGTTAATCTTGTTTTTGCCATTGACATCATTGACTCTTTAGTACAGGGATCTTTTAAACGCATGCATAAGGAAAGCTTGGAGGTTGCCATCTCTAATAGTTTGGAGATGGATAAAGATGAAGAGAATGAGCAGAATTAGGAATTGAAAGAGGTTGTAGCTGCATTGCATTCTTTACCTAAAATCTCAGATAAGTATGCAGTCCATTCCATTCAATTCCTTGTTTCTTATCAAAAATTGTTACCATATGTGGTGCAAGCTCCAATTCTAGAATTGAAACCGTTGCCCGCACACTTGAAGTATGCATATCTAGGGAAGGATGACACACTGCCGGTGATCATTGCAAATAATCTAACCAATGTGCAAGAAGACAAACTAATAAGAGTTCTTAGGGACCACATAATAGTCTTTGGTTGGACAATTGTAGACATCAAAGGTATAAGCCCTGCTATGTGCATGCATAAAATTCTTTTGGAGGATGGAGCTAAGCCCACTAGAGAAGCACATAGAAGATTGAATCCACCCATGATGGAGGTAGTGAAAAAAGAGGTGATGAAATTACTTGATGCAAACATGATTTACCCCATCTCAGACAGTCAATGGGTGAGTCTAGTGCAGGTAGTATCAAAGAAATTTGAAATCACGGTCATCAAGAATGACAACAATGAGTTGGTGTCCCACAAGAATGCAAACAAGATGGAGAGTATGTATTGATTATAGAAAATTAAATGTTGTAACTAGAAAAGATCACTTTCCTTTTTCTTTTATTGATCAGATATTAGAAAGATTAGCTGGGCATGCTTATTACTATTTTCTAGACGATTTTTCAGGTTATAACCAGATTGTGATCGCACCCGAAGAGCAGGAAAAGACTACATTCACATGTCCATTTGGTACATTTGCGTATCGTAGGATGTCTTTTCGACTTTGCAATGCACCAGGTACTTTTTAAAGATGCATGGTGAGTATCTTTTCTGATTTTTTTGAAAATTGCATTGAAGTCTTTATGGATGATTTCACAATTCATGGTGATTCTTTGGATACATGCCTAGATAATTTGACTCGTGTGTTAGATAGATGCTTAGAGACTAACCTTGTCCTCAATTGAAAAAATGTCACTTTATGGTAGAGCAATATATAGTACTCGGTCATGTCATTTCAGTTAGAGATTAGAAGTTGATAAAGCTAAGATAGAAATTATTACTACTTTGTCTTACCCCGCAAGTGTGCGGGAGATTCGCTCTTTCCTTGGACATGCCGGTTTCTATCATAGATTTATCAAGGACTTCTCAAATATAGCATTACCATTGTGTAAGTTATTACAAAAGGAGATGGAATTCCAGTTTGACGATGAGTGCAAGGAGGTTTTTGATAAATTGAAGAAACTATTGACCAACCATTGAATTAGAGTTTTCTGTTTGAGATCATGTGTGATGCCAGCAACTATTCAGTAGGGGTTGTCTTAGGTTAAAGAGTTGACAAAACTGTTCATGCCATCTACTATACTTCTAGAACTTTGAATGAAGCTCAGATTAACTACTCTACAACTGAAAAAGAACTTTTATCTGTTGTTTTTGCTTTAGACAAGTTTAGATCTTATCTGTTTGGCACTAAAGTTGTAGTTTATTCTGACCATGCTGCTCTCAGTTATTTGTTGGCCAAAAAGGAATCTAAACCAAGAATTATAAGATGGATTCTATTGCTACAAGAATTTAACTTGAAGATCAAGGATAAGAGGGGGGTAGACAACATGGTGGCAGATCATTTGAGCAGGCTGATTAAGGATGAAGAGACTTTACCATTGCACGATTGTTTTTCCAAATGAGCATTTACTTTTTATTAATGAGATTCTACCTTGGTATGCTAATATTGTGAATTACTTGGTGAGTGCCTATGTTCCTAGTGAATTCTCTAAATCCCAAAAAGAAAAACTTAAGAGTGATGCTAAACACTATGTATGGGATGACTCATATTCGTGGAAATTTTGTTCGGACCAAATAGTTAGAAAGTGTGTGCCTAATAGTGAATTTTTGTCGATTTTAAATTTTTGTCACTCTTATGCTTGTGGAGGTCACTTTGGAGCAAAAAAAACAACCCATAAGTTTTAGAATGTGGTTTCTATTGGCCAAATATCTTAAAGATTCTTATTTGTTTTGTAAATCATATGCGAATTATAAAAGCTCGAAGATTTACAAGGAGAAGACTAAAGCCTTCCATGACAAACAGATTTTGAGAAAGTCTTTTGTTGTTGGACAAAAAGTTCTCCTTTACAATTCAAAGCTAAAATTGTTTCCAGGTAAGTTGCGTTCTCGTTAGGAAGGTCCATTTGTTATTACTAATATTTTTCCTCATGGTGCTATAGATATACAAAATCCAAATATAGGGAAGATATTTTAAGTGAATGGTAATAGGCTTAAACCTTTCTATGAAGGCCATCAGGTAGAAAATGTTGAGATGTTGGATTTAGTGGATCCAATTTATGAGGATTGAGAAGATTAATGTCGAGCAAACTACGTTAAACAAATGCGCTGCTTGGGAGGCAACTCAAGATCTCATATTTGCTTTTCTATCCGTCTTTACTTTTTAGTTGTATTTTAGTTAGTTACTTCGTTTTTGCATGATTCTCTTACATTGGGGATAATATAAGGTTTGCGTGTGGGGGAGAGGTTTAGGGTAGTTTAGGATAATTTATGCCTAAGTTCTGATGTGCTTATGGAAAACTTGAAAAAAATTGCCTTAGAAAAAAAAATTCTTTATGATTTTATTTGGCTAAGTTTTTAAGGGTTACGCTCATAGATTGAAAGTTGATGCTGATTGATAGAATTGGTTTGATGCCTAATTAATTGATGAATGATGATAACTGAGTCGGGATCCACAGTTGACTGATTGTAATTGAATTTGTGTTACATGAGTTCTTGAATATGGAAAATATGTTTACTTGGCTAAGTTATTTGTGGTGTCTGCCTATGTGCACTGATTTCATGATTTAGAACTATTATTCTGCTTGTTTTGTTCACAAGACCATAGGAAAGAAGAAAAATTTGAAAAAAACAGAAGAAAAAATTGAAAAAATTGAAGGAAGATTGAATGAGAAAAAAATGTAAAATCCATGTGGTGGGTTAAAATGGAGCGTAAAACGCACTCACCCATAAACACGTGCAAAAGTGAGATGTAGCGTAGTGTGTATAATGTGATATGGAGCATAAAATGCAATCACCTATAAAGATTGAAATATGAAGGTTCTATTAATTGAAAAGGTTCCATATGAGCTTAGTTGGGTATTTATGTTCATCATAGGAAAGATACTTACACGGATGCATTTTAATTTAAAGATGTTTAGTGGTGAATGATAAGGTTGTTATTGTGAATTGATTGATGACGTGTTGATCAGATATCTGTTGATTAATGTTGAAATTCATGGATAAAAATTGATTTAAAACCTTTGAGAGTTTAATTGCATATGATTCGGTTGATTTCAATATCACCTTTATTTTAGTTTACACGAGGACATATAAAGGCTAAGTGTGGGGGAATTTGATAAATGCATAATATTTGATAATTTTGATTCCTTTATATTTAGTTTTATTACATGTTTTATGTGTAAATGAGCTTATTAAGTTATTTATTGATTTCAGCAGGAATTGGAACCAAAAAGAGGAAAAATAGATCAAAATGGGCGCGCAAGGAGGAAAAGAAAAAACGGACAGAACAAAGTGGGTCGCGGCGATTAAAAGGTTGCGACGCGGGATGCTGGGCCACGATGCTAGGAAGTAATGTCATGGTGCTAAGGCCTTTGCACGGGCGCGTGGTTTCGGCGACAAATTTTTCTCAGTGTTGCATTTTTGGAGGAATTTGACTGGAAATTAGATTGTTACTTCTTAGAGTTATAGGGTTATGATCTAGAAGTGTAAATAGATTGTATTAGTCCAGTTTTAGGTACTTTTTCAGGTACACAATTGTGAATCCTAGTTTTGGAGATTGAAGATTGAAGGCATGTCTGGCTAAGTACTTTATTTTAGTTCTAAGGGATGTTGAACCTTCTTTATAATTAATGGTTTTATCAAGTTTACTTTATTTATTCCTTCTTACATCAGATTTATCCTGATAATCTGTTTTAATTGATTACATGTTATTCTATCTTATTGATTTGATATGGTTAGTAATATTAATCTGATTGATATCATCTGCTAGATTAAGATATAATGTTAAGCAAACAATATTATATCTGATCATAAGTAGCAGTTAGTGATACGTAATTGTGGACAAACTTTTGAGTATTGCTATGATTATCAGAAGACAAGTTAAATAATCCCTCATTGTATGATTATTGCTTGGAACAATCTAAGTCCCTAATTTTTAATGCTGATGTTATATTAAATCTAGACTGATAGTTTTAGGTTGTATGATAGTTAGGGTATGGTGGGGACAATTGTCACACTAGATTTTGTGACGCCCCCAAATCTGGGTACCTCAAACCCGAGTTCGGTGCTCCACGGTACATCCCATTCCGTACAACATAATACACATAAATGTAATTACTATAATATTATAACACGTCTTACTCCAAATCCCAGGTTCTATTACCATAACATCATTCAAAAAGTTAATATTATGTCTTAATATTACATCAATACCATACTATTACAAATAAGGTACTACATCATCTAGATGTTCATCTTACCCTTTCCTTTGTCTTTACCAGAACCTTCAACCCGCTCGGGCTTAGCTGTAATATTTAATATAAAGCAAGAATGAGCATTTAATTGCCCAGCAAGTATAATAGTTGAATAATAACAATATCAAGAATCATATCACTTGTCTTTAACAACTGAACAATAGTTGTAAGATATTTCGAATAAACAGGAACACTACATTACTTTTGTTTGAACATTTTCGAAACGACATACTGAGTGGTCGTAAGACCTTGAACATTCTTTTCTTCTTATAAAAAGGTTTAAACAGTTATTTTACTGCAAACCGTCTAACTTACGAGCACTTTTAGGTGATCAACCTATTGTACTTTATGTTGATCAACACTCTAGCTGGAAACGACTATATGCGTTTGTTTAGGTGCCTCTTGGCCTTGTCAGGATAACTGACTAAAACTGCCCCTAATATTAGGGTTGTTCATCTCATTCATGCCTCGGAATCGTAACCAAAACAATTCGGTTGGGTAGCTCTACTTAACACCAATAACATTTCAAGGATTTATTATCAAATCAATAAAACATTTCAATATCTGTCTAGCCGAAACAAATGGCATCGACGTTCTTCATAAACAGTTCATGAATAATTGAACTTGAAAGCTTCAACAATTTATGTCATATCATAGCTCGAACACTTGTGCGAATACTAAAGATTTACATAAGTAAGGAATTTACACAATCAAGTATGTATTGCATAAATTGGAACTTCATAACATCAATCACATTCATAAGAAAACTTGCCCAACACAAGGGTTAGACAAGGGTTAGGAAACTTGCCTTATGCGCTGCTAATAACTTGACGTTAATTGTCCTTCAAATGTCCTACACATTTAAGTACATATTCACATACCAATTAGCCACATAATGAATGCTAAATATTGGTTTACATTACTCTATAATATTTCTTTCTAATTAGAAACATAATTTCAAACAAGGTTACACACACTGATACGATGTTACGATGCTTGCACGTCTGTACGCCAAACTTGCCTACTCGAACGCCAAGCAATATACATTTGTGTACGCTTAGCACGCCCATTCGATTTATCTAATACTCATTGGTTAATGGATAAGTATTTTACATATCATAATATTCTTCATTTATAACTTAGAACAATATAACTTAGCATCAAAAATATTGCACGTTGCACACGTGCACGCCCGACGCCCTCCGATTGCCTCTAACTGTAGAACAGTCCTAAAGATGCTTAATTTCAAAAATGATCCCGACATAAAATGTTAAAACCTATTAAACGAAAGTTGTAGGTATACTCTTTCTCGTTCTGGATCATCTTCAGTCTCCTCAATCGGAGTTCGTATGAGAAAGTTATGACCATTTTACTAAAGGACGTCAAAGCTGACTTTGGCCTAACATTGGCCCGGCGTAGCTACGCCCAAAATAAGCCTGTGACCGGCGTACGTATGCCCAAGTCAATAGCTTCGGTGTAAGAGCGGCGTACGTACGCCCAAACTTGGTTTTCTTCTTCCCTGAATTTCCAGCATGCTTTGTTTTGACACATTTACTCCCAAATGTCATATCTCCCTCATCCGAAGTCAGAATGTGTTCGTTCCAAAGCCTACGGACTCCTAACTCAATGTAACTACCCAAAAGCTTAGAATTTAATTGATAACACAACAATACCAGAATTGATTCAAAGGTCATCGTTCATCTAGGTTTTCTTATTAAGGCATAGTTTACTAAATCGTTCGCCATGGTTTCGTTTCTAAAGCTTTTACCGTCGTTTCAATTGGGTGATACTCATCACTCATAAGAGTACATCATAACACCCTAAAACTTAACATATAATTAGTAGCACATTAGAAGATTAAGGTCCAAAACAGTCCACACATGTCCATATCTTCCTCCTTTATGCATATGCTTATGTTTTCATTCCTTGTTCCACTTAGTACTTTTAACAAGGTTTTAAGGTGTTAAAAACATCTATACTCATTCATGAACAACTAACAACAATAATAACATCTAATTCCCACATTTTAACCAATCTTTCTCATTGGAGCATTTAATCAAACACGTTATGGGCGTAGTCTTAGAAACTTGATTTCATAGACATATAAGCATAGGTTAGCCCAGATTTCTTCATAGAAATCCCCCTTTATTCCTCTATACCATTACTACATTCACAACCCAAACATATCAACTAGATTAATAAGTTCCTATGCATTTACTCCAACAAGCATGTTGAAAATCTGCATGCGATCATCTAGTCCATCATCATAGGGGGAGAATGTTATAAGATCTACATGAGATTACCATTATTCTGTATATATATAATTTGATTGATGACAAAATGATAATAAGAACATTCATGCTGTTAAAGCCTTGTAAAGTCCTTAATGAAATATATGTACAAGGACTTAGTAGATCAAATATGTTAGGTTGATCTAAGCTAAATGGATATCTATCTGATCAGAGCACGGTTGTAAGATTAGGCTTTGTAAAAGTCCTTAATTGAATGTGATGTAAAAGGACTGAGAATAAAATAGAAGAAGATTCAAACTTGTTAGGTTGATCTTATGTACTGTAATGTCATATGTCCAAACAAGGGCCAGACTGATCGTAGAGCAATGCACTGACTAAGTGAAGGATCGTAGAGCAGTCGGTCAACATCGCAGAGTCAAGAATGTCATCACAGGGTCTGCCATGAAAATGTAAAACCTCGGCAGGACGCAGAGTCACCTCGACAGGACGTAGAGTTGCCTCAGCATTTAAAGTGCTAAACTCCAAGATCGTAGAGTCTGCCAGGCAAGCACAGTAACAGGTTCGGCAGATCGTAGAGATTACTCGACAACATTTACCGAGCATTGTAGAGCTGCGCATATCAACGCAGAGCGTGCAAGGCAATCGTAGAGTATGACTCGGCAGAGCAAGGGCTTACTCAGAATCATAGAGCATACACTGTAAAGAGAAAGTCATTGTGCTAACATGGGTTCGTAGAGTCAGTTCAAGCAAGCCACTCTACGACTTCCATGAACAGTGTGCAATCAAAGCAACAACGTAGAGCAGTCGCTGCTGAAGCACTCAAAGATAAAGTGGCAATCTTCAAGACCACCAAGCAAGCTGAGCATGAGCCATCAGACATAACAAGATCTCTGAACACAATGAAAGCATCAAGCCGTGATAGAGATCAAAGGACAAGGTCAAGTAATCACTCTACGTTCCATCAAGGCTCTAGACCTGCATCAAAGACAAAGGTCGTAGAGCATGAAAGTTCAACAAGATCAAGTGATCGTAGAGCTGAGTCTAAGATAAATAGAAGCACTCAAGCAGTCTCAGCGAAACATAGCGAAAAGATCATAGAGTAGCACTCTATGACTAAAGGAAGAATGTCTGAAGATTAAGTAGAGCAGTCCTCTACATCAAAGGTGCCACAGCAAACAAGAAGATTATAGAGCAGTCCTCTATGGCACAGCAGCTGAGCCAACACCTAAAGAACATAGAGCAGTCCTCTATGATAAGCACACTATAGCAATGGCTCAACAAAGATCTTAAGTGCTATGCTCTGGAACGAAAAGCTAAATGGATATCAAAGAGCATAAGGAAGGACAGACTGCAGTATAGCAAGAGGCACATCAAAGAGCAATGCAAGTACAGTTAGCCACTCTATGAACTGCAAGAGAGCACAAGGCCACAACTGAAGTTAGCAGTAAACTCTACGATCAAAGGCAACAGTCTTCAGTTAAAAGCAAGCAGTTCACTCTACGATCAAAGATTTAGGCTACACCTAAGATGATCGTATCATTCTTAGCATTTAATTTAGACATTTCACTTGATGTACAATCTTTAACAATGTTATTTTTTTCTTCAATTATTGTTTAATTCTACTTCGTTCATTAAATCTTTTATCCATTTCTTTAAATGAACATTTTTTTTCTTTAATACGAAGATTCATTCTTTAAAACAAGGTAATCAGAAATAGTAATTTCATAATGTTTATTGTTTACCTCAGATGCTTCTTGGTTGTTCAATCCGGTGAATCAAAGTTGAGCAATTTTATCATCATAATCAACTTCATGTCCGGATTCATCATCACTCCATTTGTTCTTCCATTTGAGTTGAAAATAGTCTCTCTTGAAGTGACCAAGCCTTCCACATTCAAAACACGTTTCCTCTTGCAACTTTTGTTTGAAGTCCTTTTTGTTGTTGAAAGATTTACCTTGAGACTTTGACTAGTTCTTTCTTCTAATTAATTTTCTTAATTTCTAGTAATCAATGTAATTTCTTCATTAGAGTCGTCATCATCTCTTTCTATGCAGCTCTCGGCTTGTAGGGCCAAAGTTTTCTTCTTTGGCGTCCCATCTTCTTCATAATACCTTCTTAGTTGATTTTTAAATTCTTTAAGCTCTCGAAATAAATTAAAGGTTTCCATGGTACTGATTGATGATGAGTCTTGAAGAATTGTGACTTTCGGTGCGAACCGTTTGGGCATGACTCTTAATAGCTTTCTATTTATTTCCCTTTGATCAATTTTCCTCCCAAGCATACTAAGCGAATTCATTAGAGTGAGGAACCTTGCTTGAGCTTCTTTAATTTTCTCACTCTTTTTTAGCTTGAACAACTCATACTCTTGCATCAACATGCTTAGCTTTACTTCTTTTACCTTAGTCGTTCCCTCATGACTCATGATAATTGTATCCCATATTTCTTTCGTTGTATTACACGCAGAAACCTTGTCAATTAATTTCAAATTGTGTCGTTCCACTCAGTAGCGCGTTCATGTCTTTTGAGTCGTAAGATACCATATATGATTCATTAGCATCCATTTTCATAATGGTCTTGGGTCTGCCAACACATCATGCCTTGGAATGACGGGTCCATTCTCAACCACCGACCATTCCTATGGGTCCCTAATAAGATAAATCTTCATTTTGAATTTAAGTTGAAGTTCTCACTGTCGAGCAATAGTAGTGGCCTGCTAGTGGACTGCCTTTCTTGAAAATTGAGGTGTGCCATAGGATCTTGCCCTACGGTCTACAAAGACAAATATTAGTAGAGCCAAGTTTTGATACTAAATGTAATTTCGTGTGTGTGCACACCCAGAGGGGGTGAATAGTTGTATATGCTTGAATTGATTAGCTATAATAACTTTTAAATTTTCTACTGCAAGATTAAATCAGACAGGTAAAACATGTCTACATTAGTGTCTACTTTAAACTAAGTTTTACTTTAGTTATAATTCAGACAGGTATGACATGTTTACTTAAGTGTCTGTATTAGTAACTAAATATTAATTCATGTTAATTTAATGAAGGTTACAATAGACCAAGTGCAAAATTGAAGCAATATAAAGCAGATAAACAGAAAATCACAATACCAAGATTTTTATGTGGTTTGACCCCTAACCTCTAATTTAGTGGCCTAATCCACGTCCAATACCAATTGGTATTGAAGACTCCTTTTATTAAAACAATATTCAATCAGTTACAAAATTACTCCATGTACAAATAAGCTTTGCCCTTTGTTGGACACGACTATCCCTTTTGCATGACTGCAACTATTTTACACCTCTGTAACTTTCTCAATACTGAGACCTCTAGAGCTTCATTTGTGCAACTCTATCCACTACTAGATCAACCAAGCCAAACAAGGCTTGAATTCAAGTTTCAATAAAAAGAAAGATAATTACCATACAACTATGATTTTTCAACCAAAAGAGATGAAGAACAAGGCACACGTGATTGTTGGAAATTTTTCTTTGAGAACTCTTTAATATCAGAAAGTGTATTGCTTGAAGGGTTCTACCTTTTTCTTTTGCCGAGAAGGATGAATACATATAATATAAGGTCCAATGACTTTAAAAATACTGTTAGCATATATAAGATGCTCATATCTTGGTTGGAATAAACCATGATTTCAGTAATGTGATATAATCCAACGGATATTACAAGATACCTTTCTAAATCAGTTTTTCAAAGATTTTGATTTTCAAAATAAAATAATTTGAAAAAACTTAATTGAAGGAAAGAATATCAACAAGCAGATTTGATATGATTAAGTTAATAGACTCACAATCAAATCAGTTGACTAACATATTCTGTTTTCATAATATTAGAACCTTAATCCATGTCAAGATATATTTAAAAAAATTATATTTCCAGTAATTAAATAATGTCTTGTAATTAAAAGACTTTGGGCTAGAAAGTCTTATAAAATTCCCTAAGAGATTTCTTAAGGACCTAGGTCAGTACACAACTCTATGAAGCTTTATATCCATGTTGGACCTCCATAAAATCAACATATATAAATCCACTATCAGTAGCTCCATATATGATCAGACCAATCCATATCCCAAACCCGCTCATTTAAAATAGCTCCATACAAAACATATTGTCATCACTAAAATCAAAATCACATAAATTAATAGTACTATACACGGTATTATAATAATTATAAATAAGAAAATTCATGTATAGTATTTATATTTTGGCGATTCAAACTGGGTGATGTAGACCCAAATTTGAGGGCGTCACACTGTCAGGAATTAAGTTTGTTGGGGTTTCGTTCAAAATTAAGTTTAATAAAACCCTTTGAAGGTTAAAGGAAAGGAGAATGGTAGTCGTGGCCACGGGGTGGGTGGAGTTCGACCGTCAGTCAGCATAGCAAAAAAAAACGGCCAGCCGATTTGGATTGGAGACATTTTTTAATTTTAAAATTTTTAATTATTGCTTTTTTGCCCTTTTATTTCATTTTCTTATATAAATTTTGCCATGTCTTATTTTCCTTACCATATGATATTTTTAACGATCAATGTAAGTCAACTCACGCCTATTGGTTTTTTATGGAAAAGTAAATTCTCTTTCTTGTCTTTGATGTTTAACTGAAAAAATTTGTACTGAATTGTTTAAAACAGAAAATACGTGTAAGTTCGTTCATTTTTAGCGTCATTTATCCTTATGTTTGTGATCAGAGCTATTGATATAAATATAAAAAATTAATATTTTCACATGTAACATTTGATACTTTTACAATATCATTTTCGCATGAGTGTTAGAACTATATTATTATTTATGTAAAAAAGATTTTATAAAAGCATAAGTTTGGTTATGAAAATTTCAATTTTATAAATATAATGGGTGCGACGCTAAAACAGAAGTGAGAAAAATTGTGAGATTAAATACAAGCAGGCTCTGCTCACTCTTTTTTTGTAATACCTGTTAACGCTCGATTTTGTCCGCGCGTCCAATCCACTCTCCGTGCGTGTACCTGCACAAAAGTCCCAATGGCTTGGGCCGTGTGGAGACTCCTCGGGTGTAAGAGTAAGCAACAAGCTCAAGGTGCGCTAACAATGGAGGCTCAAATATTTAGTAGGATAAATAATGTCGTACCTGACCTTCATTGTTACTTGGGTATTTATAGGATTCACTTGGCTAATTTCTACTCCAATTAGGAGTGTACTGCCCAGAATCCTTATCAGACCCGGATTCAATTATCCTGATCCAAAGGAAGTACTATCCAATAAGGAACCATAAGGATTTAGAATACTGGCCCAAGCCTTTTCGGACTAGAGAGTCCTCTTATAATTTGCTAAGCATGATGGGCCTTTGGGCCGAGCCCAAGATGAGGAGCCCAGTCAAGCTCATTAAGATTTATATCCGAACATTGCCCCCTACTCCCCTAGTATAAGACATGTACTGGGGGAGTAAACTGGAGGCTCTAGCAGTCCGTAAACTCGGATTACCGAGGGGAAATTGATATCCTCGGGATCCCGAAGGCATCAAACCGAGGACCCTTCTACTTCAGGTGCCCGAAGGCGTTGACCCGAAGAAAGATGCTCCTAGGGACTCTTGAAGGCATCAGACCAATGGAATTTCCTCTTCAGGTGCTCGAAAGTATTTGAGCCGAAGAGGGATGCTCCTTGGGAACCTTAGAGGTGTCGTCCCGAGGGCGAATGAAATTGATTCCACTCTATAGCCCATGCTGCTAATCTTCCTGAGGATTCGGGTTGATACAACACTTTCCGAAGGGGTTGATATGTGAGTACTGTGATTGTTCTCCTCTGGAAGTAATGCCGAAGCTTCTGACTAGAAATGATCAGTACGTAAGCCAACTTCTCTAGGTTTGGATACCTGATTTCTGTATCCCGAAGAGCATGGCTTACATAGTAGATCGACTTCTGATCCTGTGAATCCTCCCTGATTAAGGCTGACCCGATCGTTAACTGTAAATCCCTGATAGATATAATTGTAAATCCTCTTCGGGGAGAGCTTTACTGAGGATCGGGGAGAGGAGATATATCATTTGATTCGTTCAAAGGCATTTTGGAACTCTTCCATCCAAACGAATGTCTTTTGGTTCTGAGCACCTTTCAGCGTATTAAAGAAAGGGAGGCATTTCTCTGCTGATCGGGCTACGGACCTCTGAAGGGCACGAAGCTTTTTTCGGTTAACCTTTGAACGTCTTTAAAGTCCCTCGGGGACTGTATCTCAAGGATAGCCAATATTTTTTTGGGATTTGCCTCTATTCCTCTTCGACTAACCATGTATCCCAAGAATTTGCCTGACTTGAGGCCAAAAGTGCACTTGGCGAGGTTAAGTCTCATGTTGTGGATTCTGACATTCCGAAAGCACTCTTCCAAATCTGATAGATGGATTTCATCCCCCATGCTTCGGGCGATCATATCATCCACATAGACTTCCATATTTCTTCCGATCTGATCTCTGAATACATTGTTCATCATCCGTTGATAAGTTTCCCCAGCATTGATCAGACCGAATGACATGACTTTGTAGGTGTAGATTGCTCGGTGTGTGATGAAGGATGTCTTCGGGATATCTTGTCCATACGTGATAATTTAGTTATATCTGGAGAGAGCATCTAGGAAGCTCATTAAAGTGTGTCCCGAAGTGGAGTCGATTAGCTGATCGATGTTCGGGAGAGGATAATAATCTTCTGGACAGGTCTTGTATAAATCTGTGTAGTCTACACACATCCTCCACTTCCCATTGTGATTTTTTACCAGCACCACATTGGTGAGCCTTCTACTTAGGACATATACAATCTTACCATGATAGAAGCTTGTTTTAGAGTTGTGCCGAAGATCGCCGGCAACTCAATCGTCCCTGCTAATCGGACTGGGTTGTTCCCGAAGCCATATAAAGGACTGGGTTGTTCCCGAAGCCATATAACGGGGACTCGTTGCAGATCTCCAGTTTCCTTCCCCCCAGTTGCAGCCGATCGTATGCATAACTATAGAGTACATCGACTAAACTTCCATTGTTCACCAGCAACCATTTTCATGTCCATGGTTCCCACTTGAGCTGTGATGACCAGAGCATTTTAATGCGGTGTAACTATTCCCGGGGGGTAAGCTTCGCTTGAGAAGGTTATGGGTTCGGTTGGGGCGGCCTTAGGTTGTCCAGTTAATTGGTGAACTTCTTGTCGGCATCTTCACTTCGGGGATCTCTCTGGCGAAAATCACCTGTGTTTTTCGAGGTACCTCGAAAATTAGCAAGCGCCTCTTCCAGCTCAACAAACTTATCAACCTTGTCATATGCTTCAGGCAAAGATTCGGGCACCTTTGAGATGATCTCCTCGATCAACCTGCTGGACTTATCCACATTCAATCCCATGGTCAAGAAGTGGATCACCTGCTTCGGATCTATGCCGTTGACCTCAGATACAGCCTCCCGAAATCTCTTTATGTACTGCCAAAGCGTCTCATTCGGTCTTTGTTTGACCTGCGTAAGGGATGTGATCATTTTAGCTCGCCTCTTGTTGCTGCCGAAGCGGGTGTGGAATTGTTCTTTCAGATCATCCCATGAGCGTACTGATGCAGATGGAAGGGAGACAACCCACTCCCAAGTAGTCTTCTTCAGGGTGGATAAGAATAAATGGCACATGGCCGCTTCATCATGACCATGAAAGAGCGTGGCCTGCTCGAAAGTGAAAGTATGATCATGGGGGTCTCCAGTTCCATCATACATCTCCAGGTTTGAGGGAACCTTGTTCTTCCTATCGATCTTTGCATTAGCCAAGTCTCGGGTGAAAGGAGTGGCCCGAGGCTTCTTGGTTCCTGACGGTTCGGCCCTTCGGGGGGATGATTCCCCAGTATGACTTCTTTCAAGGCTTCTTCGGGAACCCTCGCGACGATCTCGCCTGGATGGTGACTGGGCTCTCTTCGTTAAGTCCCTCGTGAAGATGGATTCAGATTGGACCTGGTTATCATCTCGATGCCGCCTGCGGGGTCGCTCATCTCTTCGTCGGTGGGGCACAGAGCGGGAAGCCGAGCTTCTCTCGCTCAATAGATGTTGTCCAGCTTCGTTCAACTCCATGTATTGCCTATCAAGCTCTTCTTGCTGGAGATCAAGAGCTTTCTTGTGGTTAAGGATTTGCTAGAAGCGTTGTTCCCTTTCTACCACCGTCTCCCGGTGTGACCGAGATTGCACCGGTCCATGTGAATCATGGTTGCTTCGCTGTGAATTCCCCATGTGGGTTTGTTTTGATCAGCAAAGCAAATTACTACTAAAGGGCCCTAGTTCTAGCGCCAATGTTAACGCTCGATTTTGTCCGCGCGTCCAATCCACTCTCCGCGCGTGTACCTGCACAAAAGTCCCAACGGCTTGGGCCGCGTGGAGACTCCTCGGGTGTAAGAGTAAGTAACAAGCTCAAGGTGCGCTAACAATGGAGGCTCAAATATTTAGTAGGATAAATAATGTCGTACCTGACCTTCATTGTTACTTGGGTATTTATAGGATTCACTTGGCTAATTTCTACTCCAATTAGGAGTGTACTGCCCAGAATCCTTATCAGACCCGGATTCAATTATCCTGATCCAAAGGAAGTACTATCCAATAAGGAACCATAAGGATTTAGAATACTGGCCCAAGCTTTTTCGGACTAGAAAGTCCTCTTATAATCTGCTAAGCATGATGGGCCTTTGGGCCGAGCCCAAGATGAGGAGCCCAGTCAGGCTCATTAAGATTTATATCCGAACAATACCTTTATAAAGTCAAAAAATAATCCTATTTCAGGAAAAATGCTTAGGCTTCCAACCCTGCATGCAAAAAGCATCCTATCATGTGTAATACCCTAAAATGATTCTCAGACCCATACACAAAGAACAGCAACATATTCCAAAATTCCTAGAATATTTACAACATCATTTGTTCTGCACGTAAAGCATCCTATCACGTGTAATACCCCAAATATTGAGGATGTTTCAAAATTGACAATCTAAGATTAAACTCCATCAGTAATATACAAGTTCTCGTGTTTGTATTTGTACAAGGCAAAGGGTGTGTGTAAATTAAAATCCGCACCTCAATCAGCTTAAAGTTCAGCTCCAAATTAGTTTCCTTGTAGGACAATATATAGTGTAAATTATTATTTAGTAAACTATAAATGACAATATGTTACATTTGTACATAGTAACATAGTGTTAATTGATAGACAAATTAGTGTAACTTTGTGTAAATATTTTATCTTTTGTTACATATATCATACTTATTAGGTTAGCTTTTGGAGCCATGGTGACATTAATTGTCTTTTTAAACAAGTCTGCAGGTATTAATTTGAAGTTCGGGTGGCTCTCACTTAAATGGTGTTTGAAATTGTTTATAAGTAATCAACTATGCTTATAAATTGCTCTCTCTATTCTAATTTATAAGATCATTATTTACTTTTCAAAACTCAATTTCAAATATTTTTAAATTTAAAATTAACATGAAATCATTTAGTTTATATCAATACAATTATGAATATCATAACCTACCTAAAAAGTACTACTAATTCTAACATTTATTATTTTCAAAACTTAAATTAATCTTGTCAATTTAAAATTTGAAAATAGTTTAAATTGAGTTTTACAAAGTCAATAGTGTGTTAGATTATTTTAATTTAATATAATTTCTTATGTGGCCACTACTATTTATGAAATTATTAGACGTACATATTGCATTAATTTAATCACCTTATTATTATGGGTTTGGTAATTATATATATGACCCATAAATATAATTATTACTAGTATTATTTTGGCATAATGGGCTCTAGGTTTTCATGATCTTCGTGGACGATTTTGATATTTAATTGTAAACAAAACAGTTAGGATTTGGTCTTAATTGTTGTCTCAAGAATTTCTATATATACCTACACATCTATCATAAGATTGAGAGACAATTGAAAACTTTCACCCTTAAGTTCAAGAGATCGTGACTATATTCAAGATATATTCTCTTAATTTATATAAGTATCTAATAGAAGAAATGGTGAATGGTCCTATCAATACACAAATGTATAACTCCCCAGGAATTTCAATTGCGCTCATATTCATCACTATAGGAATTGGGTTCAAGCTTAATTTAATTTATTTTTATTCTATTAATTAATAACACGATTTCAGTATAATTTTTTAACATTTGGCATCAAAGCTATGGTTATGCTATCGCATATAATATGTTAATTATGTAGTTTTGGTAAAAAAAAAAAAAAAAAAAGGGTGTTGCCGATTATAATGTCAAATTTCAATTCATTATTCTCCTAAACTACATCTTATATTTTGTTACATCGTATAATTCATACCTACTTTTCGTTGCCAAGTATTGTGTCGCTACGGAAAAAAAGTTTCCGAAAGTAAGGTAAATCTGTTTCAGGTTTTTTTTTTTTTATCGGCCAAACAAAATTTCATGAAATTAAGGAAAGAAAGATACATCACATTTGTACCCATAAGTAATGGACACAAGATCAAACAAAAAGCCCCCAACAAAGATTACAAAGACATACAGAGCAAATTTGAATCTAGAATCCAAGAATACTCATATGCTAATACATGAACCTGGCCAAAAACCATTGATGACAACTGAACCCATATACTCTACAATGAGCTAAGCCCCGTTTAAAAGTTCTGTGCTTAATCAGATCCACCACTTGTTTCCAGAAAGATAAATTTTTCAAGAAAACTCTCTATTCCTGGCTTCCCAGATAGACCAAGCAGAATAGGAGACAATGACACCCCACCAAGACTGCAAGTTTTTGTCTCTGAAAAATTTAGAGCCATGAATCAAAGATCATAGGTTATCAGACAACACCATATCCAACCCTCACCAACTGAATACAGCCATCCACACCCTCCAGACCCAAGGACAAACCAGTAAAATGTGAGAACAACTTTCCAAACTACAATCGCACCACACCCACCCTAAAAAAGAATTGTTAGATAAAACTCCTCTATGCTTTAGAAATTCCTTAGATGCAATTGCATTATGAAGCCTTCAACTTCACCGGAGACCCAAACTTCCACAAAATTTTAAACACTAGATCAACATCCACATCCAATCTGGTTTCCAATAATTCACAGCAACTTTTAACTGAAAAAACTCCATCAGATCCATGCATCCAAATTAATTGATCATCACAATTATCCACTAAAGAGACATTTTTTAAAATCTGTCTCAAAAGATTTACTCATCCAGTTCCCAAACAAATAACTCTATCCTCCATCTAATCACCAAATCATAACCATACACAGATTTCTGCCAAATTTGACTGACAAATGAATCTTTGTCTATCGCTAGCAAAAACAACCTGGGGAATTGATCTTTAAAACTGCAGCTCCCAATCCAATTGTCTTTCCAGAACTTGATTCTGTTTCCTCTCTTTAGAATCCATTTCCAGCAGCTTGGGTCTAAAAAGCCTTCAAATCCAACACCATTACCGACCAACATAATATCGTTCCAAACATGTGAGAATTTGTTATTGCAGCCCTAATTATCTTGGAGTAGAGATGAATCACTCCACCCATATTTACCACATAAGATAGATTTCCATAAAGAACCAGTTTCCATATTGAACCTCCACCCCCATCTATAAAGCTGAATTCTTTCAGAGATATTACCAATCCCTAATCCCCCCTTGCTTTTAAGATAAACAGACCTTTTTCCAAGCCATCTTGTCGAGTTTACATTTTTCATCGAAGTTGCCCCATAGAAATTTTCTCCTAACCTTCTCCAACTCCAAATTTACACACTTGGGGGCTTTAAAAACTGACATATAATAAAGGGGAATTCCAGAAAGAACTGAGTTAATAAGTGTGATTCGACCCCCAAGAGATAAATTTTTACTTTTCCAACTAGACAGTCTATTTTTGCATTTTTGAATAATTCGATCCCAAGATTTTCTTAATCTATGATTCATACCCACCCACATTCCCAAGTGTTTGTAGGGGATTCTACCAAACACACAACCAATAATATGAGCAAGACTTTTTTTCCTTTCCTCAGAAATCCCAACACCATATAAACATGATTTCTTGAAGTTAATTTTTAGCCCAAAGATAAGCTCGAATGCAATAAGAACTGACCTAATTTTGACAACAGATACCTCATCATTCTGAGAAAAAAGAATGCAATCGTCTGCGAATTGCAGATGCGAAACCATAACTCCATTTTTGCCCACTTGAAGACCCTTCAAGCCACCATCACGAACTGCCAAATTAATTAGACAATTCAAAGCTTCGCCCACAAAGAGAAACAGAAAAGAGGATAGGGGAATCCCCTGTCTAATCCCTCTACCCATAGATGCTTCTTTAGTAGGCGCCCCATTTACCAAAACAGAAAACGTAGCAGAAGAAAGACGAGTATAAATCCAGCTTGTAAATTTTCTGCCAAACTCCATAGCATCCAGTACACCAATCAAGAAGGACCACTCTACTTTATCGTATGCTTTCTCAAAATCAATTTTAATGAAAATACCCTCCATCTTCCTCTTCTTGAGATCATCTACTATCTCATTAGTAAGAAGAATACTATCTACAATTTGCCTGCCTTTGACGAATGCACTATGTGTATGATCAATGAGGTGATCAAGTTTCCCCTTTAGTCTAAAAATGAGTGATTTGGCAATTAACTTGTAAAAATATTTCAGAAGACTACTTGGTCTAAAGTCCTTCAAACCATTAGGGCTCTCATTCTTCGGAATTAGCACAATGAAGGTGCTATTCAAGCCCTTAGAGAAAGCACTAAACTTAAAGAACTGATCGAACAAACACCGCACTTCTTCCAACTCGTGCCAAAATTGTTTGATGAATTTAAAATAGGAACCGTGTGGCCCTGGGGCTTTATTTCCATCACAATTGCCCAACGCTTGTTTAATTTCCACTTTATAGCAAAACTAGATTCTAATTGTTGAGCATCCCTTACTGACAATTTCTTGAACTGCAAGCTATCAAGATCTATGTGAACTACACGTTCTTCGGTAAAAACCATCTTTAAATACTGTAGAATTGCCTCTTAAGCTGAAATGGGTTGTCAATCCAAACACCATCAATAAGCAGACCCTCCAAGTTGTTCCTCCTGTATCTAACCTTCGTCATAATGTGGAAGAATCTCGTGATTAAGTCTCCACTAACTAACCACTCCATATTGCTTTTTGCTTGAACAAAATCTCTTTATTTATTTTTTTTATTATTATTTTTTAATTTTTTTTTGCTAAATAACAAAATCTCTTTAGCAGCAAGAGATTTCCTTAGTAACAAATAATTGGACATAAGATCCTTCTGTTCTTCAGCACTGAGATCTCTTGAATTCCCCATAACATCCCATCTGTGAATCTCCCTTTTAAGCTGCTTGATTTTAAAGTCTAGATTTACATAAACCTCCTTATTCCATTGCTTTAATTTGCCTTTCAACAGCTTCAATTTTTCTCCAATAGTAAAACTTGCCCAGCCTTTGACATTGAAAGATGACCACCAATCTTCACACAGCTTTAAAAATCCCGGATGGAGAAGCCATAAATTAATAAAACGAAATGGTTTTGGACCCCAATCTCTAGTATCAGTGGATGAAATGAGAGGGCAATGATCACTCAAAAATTTCGGAAAAGCTTTTATTTTCATGGAGTCAAAAATCATACACCAATCTTTCGAGATTAGCATCCTATCTAATTTACATTTTTTTACCCACGGGACCATGCCATGTAAATTTCCTTCTTAACAGATCAACTTCAACTAGATCGGCTTTTACGATGAACGAATTAAAATACTTCGCATCCCACCTTCTTAACAGAGCAACTTCAACTAGATCAGCTTTTACGATGAACAAATTAAAATACTTCGCATCCTACTCATCAAAAATATACGGATAAGTTTATGTACACTACTCCAAACACTACATTGCACATTCAACCATTAAAAAGTGGGACCTGACACGGAAATCCACGTCAAGTCCCACTTTTTAATGGTTGAATGTGCAATGTAGTGTAAAATGTAGTGTTTGGAGTAGTGTATGTAGACTTATCCAAAATATATCCTTTCCTTTCTGATTTAGTCCTGACAGAATTCTAATCCCCCACAAAACAACATGCAATGCTACATGCCTGGACTAACCTGTATAATTGCTTCTATATCTGTCTTCCTTCTAAACTATGAGAAGAGGCATACACATTGACAATTACAACGTAGATATTGTTCCTTAAAACATTTCCACAAATAGCTACCCAGTGCTTATTCACTTCAAACTTATCCAAAGAGAATTTATTTTTTTCCCAGGAAGTTAAAATTCCCCCCGAGAGACTAGCAGCTGGACGACAAACAAATTCGACCTCGTCAAATCCCCATAGGGCTCTCACCTTTGAAACTGAAATCTCCTTACTCTTAGTTTCCTGGATGCAAATAACTTCCAAATTATAATTGGAAACCCATTCTCCGATTTTAGAGCCTTTGAAGCTACCTCCCAATCCTCTAATATTCCAAGATAATAAATTCATTGATGAGACACATAGATTTCTTCCAACTTCTTCAATTTTGTTATTACCGATTATGCTTACTCGTGCCGTATTCATGAAATTAATGTGCTTCCCAGCTCATTTGTTGTGTTCTTATTGATCTCAATTCATGGCTACCGGTACCGTCATATGCCCGCCTATTATACTTGCGTGGTGCTTGGGCCATTTGGTAATGGTTATGTGGATGTATTTCTGATTATGTATATTATTTTATATCATGCCATTATGCTTTTAAGTTGGAATTTATGTGAATATTTTGTAATTAATTCATGTTCATAACTATGTATCTTAATATATATTTTGGAACATGATATATTATTAGGGCTTTTAAGTTGTTGCATTTAAATTATAAATAATGTTAGTTTTCAAACTTGATTAATATGTTATTAATTTTAAATTTAAAGAAATTGAGTTTGATCACAAAAATTTACATGCATAAGTGACTCTTTTATTGTTAAAATTAATAATCAGCCCAACGAAAGTTATTAATTGAAACAATTAAAGATTAGGTAAAATCGCATATTGTTACATTTAATAGAAGAAGATTTTAATTTTGCCCATCGAAAATAATTAAAATTTATTAAATGGAATTTTGTTGCTGTTGCATAAGTAACAAGTTTATTTCGTTCTACCCAACGGTGATGCGTGGCTAAACGTGTTGTGTATTATTTTATGAGGATGTTATTAACATATTATTAATTGGACCAAAGATTGATACCAGCATCTCATTAAAATCTATTTTTATGTGTTGTAAATAGATTTTATGTAACTAACTGCTTGCCTTACAATTGGTTGTTATTATGATTAATTATTAATTATTGTTGTACATTGTAAATTTCTTTTAGTTTTTTGTAAGCATGTTTATGAGCTTGATTATGTGTCAGCGTTGACTCCTACTACTATTTCTAGGTATCTCTCCAGAATTAAAGCCTTGAATGAAACTAATTTTACTATTGAAAAGAACAAGTGAAAATTGTTCTTGGGGGTTATGGATTTGGATTATGTATTACGAGTGGATCCTCCTACTCCACTTATAGCTACAAGCTCAATTGAGCAAAAAGCTATTTATGAAAAGTGGGAGCGATGTAACCGCATATCCCTTATGATTATGAAACACTCTATCACGACAGTCATTCGAGGAGTCATTCCTGACTCTGAAAATACCAAAGAGTTCTTAACTTCTGTCAAGAAACAATTTAAAAGTTCTTGTAAAGCTCATGCGAGTACTCTTATTTTGAAAATGCTCATTAGTAGATATGATGGGGTTAGTGGAGTGCGCGAGTACATTATGATGACGAATTAACGACATGACCTTTAAATTAATTGGTATTGACATAGAGATTTTTGAGGATTTCTCTCTTCTTGCGTAGTTTGATCCATTTAAGATCAATTATAACAAGTAGAAAGAAAAATAAAAGATGAGCGAGTTGATCGCCATGTGAGTCCAAGAGGAAGAAAGGCTTAAGGTTGAAAAACCTAATGTTGCTCACTTGACTACCACTGGATTCCATAAGAAGAAAGCTCATAAAAATGGCAAAGATTTTAAGAATAAGGATAAGCTAGTTTATACCAAAACAAATAAAGTAAATTGTTTAGGTAATAACTATGAGGAAGGTCCTAAATGTCACTTCTATAAGAAGCAATGGCATATTCAAAAAGATTATCCTAAGTTTAGAGAATGACTTGAAAAGAAAGGTATGTCCTTCAATTATGTAACTTATGAATCATTTCTACACTACAAGAAAAATGGCCATCGCAACCACATAGATCAACGACTGACAATTTTGGTCGCTATCAACGGATTGAACGACGAAAAATAGTGACCAAACAGAGAACTATTCATTAAAACTTTTAGTAATCGGCTCGTTGTCACTAATTTTGTAACTATTCATTCCAATCCCACCAAACTTGGTATTTTCTCTTGCCAAAATTTGTGCCAAATAGGTAAAGACCGATTTCTCAACGCTAGGCCGTCAGTAACTGCCAAATTATTAAAATTTGCACTAAATATTTGTGACGCCCCCAAATTCGGGTACCTTCAAAACTCGAGTTTGGTGCTCCATGATACAACTCAATCAATACAAATCTTAACGACATAAATGTAATATCTATTTTATTATAATGCATCTCAATTTAATCCCAGGTTTTCTAACCTTTAACAAAACAAAACATCCTCTAATATTATTTACAATAATATGTTGGTACTAATATTATAATTAATACAAACTTCCTTGACTTAAAATAATACAACAATTATTCCATTAATAGTATTACCTACAAAATAAATTAAGTGCTTTTATTTCTTAAGCATTCCTTCCCTTTGTCGTTATCGAAACTTCCAGATTCCTCGGCTTTGCTGAAAAAATTTATTTATAGCAAGGTTGAGCAACTACGTTGCCCAACAAGTTTAACAGCTATCACATAACACATAATTCACATTTCAATATGTTTCACATTTGTCATGATGTGTATTTTATACATACTTCATATTTCTTAATTATACATTTTATACATGCTTTATATCTGGTATATGCTTTATAATTCTCATGCTTCACATTTATCAAATTCTACAATTCACATAAAATAATTAACTTAACTCATCAACTGAATATCAACAGTTATTATCACATTATTGCATAGAATGCGCATTAAAATAAATTCACAAGAATTTTACATAATATCAAAAATTGGCACATAACAACAAGTACTGAAAAACTTGCCTCGGTTACGCTAATTCAAATGATCTGACTGATAATTCAATTCTCTTGAACAGATGACCAACTTTCTTTTTCTTCCCGTATGATCGGATAGTCTCTTGACATTTTTCCAATTACCTCATTCACCTTATATGTGAATCTTTTATCAATACCTCATTGACTATTTTCTAGCTCAATAAATTTTTCCTGCAGTTGATTTATTCACGAAGGCCAAAAATATTAATTAAACATTTCTTTATGTTTGGATTTTACAACTTTTATCTACTGTTCATGCAGGAGTACTATTCACGTCGGATTACTATTCATGTTAGAGTACTACTATTCACGTTGGAATACTATTCACGACGGAACACTATTCACGTCGATAAAATTTAGTCTTTTCTTGTCCAAATTTACCCAACTCATGAATATTAATCATATTAATATTTACATTAAACATTTATTTATTTTACTCCTTACTATAAAAATTCATACATTATGTATAAAATAAAAATAAGAGTTAGAAGCACACCTAATTTTCCTTTCCTTCGCCTCCTCATAAACTCAATCATGACATCTTTATTACTTTATCTCTCTCGTTTCCAGCTCCCTTCTTTCCTTCTTGAATCATAAGAGTATTTATATATATAATTGTACTAGGAGAATATATAAATATATAACTTTACCAGCTAATACTTTTTATTTCTTTCTCTCTTTATTTCCCTTGAACTTCTCCTTTCTTCCTTTAACAGACATGGTGGGTGGGTGTATATATATATATATATATATATATATATATATATATATATATATATATATATATATATATATATATATATATAATAGGCTAGTTAAGGCACATGTGTATTCCTTATTTACTAGCTCCTTATTATATATATTATATAGGTATAGAATTTGTGAATCAGTGGGAGGAAAGAAAAAAAAACGTGTATGCCTATATATAGATATGCCAACTTTTTAGAATCTTCTCCTAGTAATAATTTTAATCAATTCTTATCCTCAACATCACCCATAACTTAGTTGCCAGCATTACAAGTTACTAGCCACCTCCTTTGGTCCCATCTTAAATTGATAATTAATAGATAGGACACTTGTCTAATTAGATAGATAAATTAATAGTCCTACCAGGACACTTATTCATGTCTCTCTCTTTATATATATAATTTAGCTGCCTACCTATGTGCAAATATTTAATAAATCCGCCAACTTGCCTAATACTTCTACCAACGGGTCTATTCTTTCCAACAATTTCTTTCCTCCTATTTTATTACTCATTTATTCATTCAGTACATTTACACAAAATAATATTCATAAAAATTTTATTTTATTAAATAAATATTCATACACTTAATTATAAGGTTACACGATTTTCTAGGGTATTACAATATCAGCGACCATATGACAATCACTATTGGCTAGCTACTCGATCTACCAGATTATTAAAAATTGTTAATGATCTTTTAAAAACCTTGTTACGGGATCTGCAAAACATAAAGCAAAGGAATAAAAGAGAAAAAGAATGAGAGAAAATCAGTCACTGCGATGGAGAAGGAGAATGAGAAGGAGAGAAAAGCAGTATTAGCATGATATTCATTGTTGGACCCTCTATCTACCAACTTAAGCTTTTGGATAAGTTTGTTACTTAACATGGTATCAGAGCTCTGGGTGTGCAAGGTATTGGGTTTAAATCTTTCCAGCCACACAATTGTCTTTATATTAATTTAATAGTGCAAATGCACTTTAATTTCTCAATAAAAAGTTGCATTTTAGAGGAGTGTTAGCATGATATATATTGTTGGGGCCTCCATCTAACAACTTAAGTTTTTAGATGAGTTGGTTACTTAACTTACCTAACATGGTATTAGAGCTCTAGGCGTGGAAGGTATTGGTTTCAATTCTTCCTGACCACATGTTGCCTTCATAATTAATTTAATTGTACAAATGCACTTTAATTTCTCCTGTTGCATTTGAGGGGGAGTATTAGCATGATATATATTGTTGGGCCCTCCATTTACGTACCAGCTTAAGCTTTTAGATGAGTTGATTACCAAACAGCAGTCACTGTCGTACGCCAGCCCATCTGCCAATCCGCCGCTCCGCCCACCACCCTTCCAGCATCAGGTATGTATTTCACTAAGTTTATTTAAGAAATTTTTAAGTTTTGAATACAGATGTGTAATGTGTGTGTGTGTGTGTGTGTGTGTATATATATATATTAGTTCCCGGGGACACAATAGAGATTTAGAAGGGGGGTTGAATAGATCATTTAAAAACTTTTTCCTTTTATTATGAAAGTATATTAGTTATGATTAATAAAATCAATTCATGCACATCGGAATATACTTTAAGAACCCCTTCAAAGACACAAACATAATCTCAGTTCAATGATTAAATTTAAGATATAGTTGATAGCAGATATAGCAGTCATTGTACATAATGTAAGAGATATAAAGTAAATAACAGAAGAGGTTTTAAGTGGTTCGGAGACTGAACAATTCCTACTCCACTCTTCTGCTTCAACAAGTAGGAATCCACTAATTAGTCACCAAGACAAGAACGCTCTGCCCTCCTCAAGTCCGGCAGACATGAGTTGTTTTTAATCCCTCGGACAAGGATCCTCTGACCCTCTTCAAGCCTAGCAGACTTGGAACTCCAGTTCACTAAGAACTCTTCAAAGCCAGCAGCCTTGGAACTCCACTATACTAAGTACTCTTCAAAGCCAGTAGCCTTGGAATCTCTTGTACCCTCTGGTACTCAGCAAGCTCAATAGACTTGACTTTTGTTTATTCACTTAAAACAACGACTCTTAAGACCCTCCTTGGTGTGTTGATGGTTGTTGGGTTGTGCTGCTAAGATGAACTTTGATCTCTTTTATCTTCAAGTACTTAACAGCTGCTTGTGATCGTCTTCTGAACACTGCTGATGATGGTCGTTGAAGTGTTTCTTCTTCTAGTACATAGTAGATGCAGATGATCACTCTTGATGAATACTAGTTGACTTGTATGCAGACCCCAATTCTGTTCTTCATCTTTTCTAGCTCACAGTGTTCATTAATTTATCATAGAGTTACCTTTTTTGATTTGCCTTTAGCTTTGGACATTCTTGATCTTGGCTTCATGGCCTTCCGGCTCTTAGCTTATATGCCAGCCCTTTGGCATACTTCTGATGATGCAGTGAAGCTTTCAATAGATTTGTTCAATCGGTGTTCTTGCTCTCATTCACCACTCACTCCCCACAATCTGAAAGCAGTTTACTCTTATATAGATCTCCATCTTCTTCCCGTTGGACGCTTGCCGTTGATATCTTCCCGTTGCACTTCTTTCCATTGGAGACTTACTTGTTACAGATTTGTTTATTGTACCAATGAATATTTTACTTGTTGAAGTCTGCCAGTGATGGCTGAGTCAGCATCCATTAACTGGTACCAAAATAGTGGAGTCACATGAGTTGCCTTTTGACAGCTGCAAACATAGCTGTTTGAACCCCACTAAGATTGGTTCCTTATTTTTCTCATTTAACTAATCAGTCGCTCATCTTGGGATGATTATCCTAAGTGTTATGATGTCTTCAATCCTTGTTGGCACTTATTTACTCTACGATCAACTGGGTTGAAGTCTGTTGCTTCTGATCGGAGAGTTATCTACTGGTTTCATAATGAGGTCTTATGATCATGCATGATGTGTATTGCCTTGATGATCGTATAGTGGCTGACTGCACTTGCATTATACTTTAATGTGCTTCTTACTCTTCTGTAGTTGAGCCTCTTGTGCTCTATGATCTCCATTGAGCTTTTGCTACAGCGTGCTTATCATAGAGGACTGCTCTGTATTCTTCAGGTGTTAGCTCTACAGACTATTCCTTATCATACAGGACTGCTCTATGATCTTTAAATGCTAACTTCATTCTTGTAGAGGAATGCTCTACGTTCCTTAGATATTATCTTTGCTGGTATGTCATAGAGGACTGCTCTATGATCTTCTGATGTGTTAGCACTTTCATTGTAGAGGACTGCTCTACTATCTTCAGACGTTATCTCTGTCGTGCTTGTTAAGGCTGCCAGAGTATCTTTGTTATCTTTGGCTCAACTCTACGATCACTTGATCTGGCTGGTGCTTTCCCACTCTACGATCTTGTATAAGGTGCAAGCTGTAGGGTCTTGATGGGATCATAGAGTGTATATTTGAGCTGCCCTGTGATCTCTGTTAGGACTTGATGCTTCGGATGTACTCTAAGATCTTAGTTTGTCTGATAGTTCATGAACAACTCACTTAGTAGTCTTTATGCAGATTGCTACTTCAACTTTGAGTGATTCAACAGAGGTTACTCTACGTTATTGCTTGATTATAGATTGTTCATGGGAGTTATATAGTGACTAATTGTATTGACTCTATGATCCCAAGACAGTTCAATGATCTTCTCTTAGCTTTTACTTTGTGGCGCCTGGCACACTCTACGATTCTGAGTGAGCTCTTTGATCTGCTGAGCCTTACTCTACGTTAGCCTGTTCCAACTCTACGATGTGACTGGCCAAGCTTCACTCTACGTTAGCCTGGTCGAACTCTACGATGCCGAGAGAGTCCTGCGATCTGCCAAGCCTTTCACTGTGTTTGCCTGGCAGACTCTACGATCTCATACTTAGCTCTGCAATCCTTTTGCTGATTTTCTGCTTATCTGTTAACTGCTCTACGATCGTTCTCTAGCTACTCTGTGATCATACCAAAGGTGCTTTGCGATAGCTTTAGTAGTTCTACAATGATCAGTCTAGCCTTGCTATTTACATTTAACATTTTAGCCCATAAGATCAACCTAACGAGTTTGATCTTTTCTATTCTGAGTCCTTTGTACATCACCTTCATTAAAGGACTTTACAATACTTACCTAATACAAATATGCTTTGATCAGATAAATGGCAATTCAGCTTAGATCAACCTAACATATTTGATCTTTTCATTCTAAGTCCTTGTACATATATATATCATTAAAGACTTTACAAGGCTTTATCAATATGAATGTTCTTCATATCATTTTGTCATCAATCAAATCACGTATAATGAATAATGATAATCTCAATCTCCCCCCTATGAGAATGGACTTAAATGTCTCATGCAGATTCCCAACAATATATATATATATATATATATATATATATATATATGCAAAGGTAAACATTGTTTGTTTGATGGTTATTTTCTCAATTAAGGTCAATTATTGATACAATGGGAAAGAATTTAGAGCTATTCATAAATTATTGATGATGAATTTGGGGCTACTAGGGAAAATTTCTTAATTTGGCCCTTATTATGGGATATATATAACTATATAATCCTTCATTTTAATTTGGGGCCTTAGGGAAAATTTCATATATAACTGTATAATCTCGATAGGTTAATTTCTAATATTTACCTCATGAATTAGGGATGATATTTTGGTGTTTTGAGCTAATTAAGTACAACAATATGCTTTAAAAATTAATTGTGGATCTATAAAATGTGTATGAGGCAGTTTATGTTAACAAGGAAGCAAATAATCTTGAAGTCTACATATCAAGCATGGAAAGGTACAATTTTTTTGTCTTGATAACCTCATAGGAAAATTATCTAAATAAATTAAAGGAAACATATGGTTTAGTTGATGAATATATATATATATATATATATATATATATATACTGAGGTTCATAGTTTTATTTATTAATCCAAAAGTTTGAGATTAATTTAGTGATTTCAAATATAACTTCCCAACACAACATAAGGCAATGTGAACCAAAATAAGTGAGGAAAAAAATATAATATAGATTATGAAGTTAAAGAAAACTTATTAATTAGGTATACTTACATAGCATAAATTATATTATAAATTAGATCCAAAATATAATGTAACAACAAATATATTATAAATTATAATTTAATATCATATTATAATAAATTTAATTTAAATAATAAATTATAATTAAATTTAACATAGTGGACATAAATTGACCTTAGTTTCAAATATCTAATACATTAGGGCTCCATTTACTTATGTAACATTAAATATACACTAAATTATCATATAATAACATATTATAATATACTTAATAAAAGTAATAAATTAAAATTAAATTAAATATAATAGATATAAATTGACCCTAATTTCACATAATTAATATATTAGCGCTCCATTTACTTGTGGATATATCATATATCCAAATATAATGTAACAATAAATATAAAATAAATTATTATATTATAACATTATATCCAAATTATAATATAATATCCAATATATGTCTAATATGCTTATGATTGAATTTGCATTTATCACGTATAGTATAGTAGGTTTAGAAACTCATTCAAGATTCATTCATTAGGAATGAATCTAATGAATGAATCTTTAATAGTCCACGTTTTGGGACTGTTCTTGTATATTCCGCTCCCACTTAGGACGGTGCCGATAACTTAACCACATGTATCTATTTATTCTAAAGAAATATTGGTTTATTTGTTTTATATTGTTCTCTGGGTGCATACTTAGACTATATAAATCATAGTCTATTTCATGTACTTGGAGACTGATGGGAGATGCTACCGAATTTTTTTAGAATAAATGATTCAAGTGTTTAAGTCGTTGATATTAGTGGGACATCGCATACTTGAACGGGATAGAAGTCTGACTGGTGTAATATGGTTGGAGATATATTACGATAAGAATCATGCATTCTATCAACTAATAACCATGTTTACATACAGTAATTCATGATAAAAACATGTACAATATATAATACCATGGATTACTATTCAGACCGTAGTTGGATAAGCCGGTGAAAGGCGCCGGCCAGATAGGTGCTACAGCTGAATTTCGATCTAGTTGAGAAGTATTTCTGGATTTAACGTATAACCACAAAAAATGTGTAAAAGCTGAAAACAACATTAGATATTATTATTCCCAAAGGCACTGAAAGATCTAAAGGGGAGGCTGAATAAATCATTTAAAAACTTTTACTTTTAAAGAGTTATTACGAACTTATAATTAAACAAGTTAATTAGATGGTTATACACAACGAAATGATAGTTTAAAAAAACACTCCTTCAAAGATTATAGAGAAATCACAGCTCTAAATTTAGTGATCAAATGTGGAACTAAGTCACAGACTAAATCGTAGGGTACTTCAAATAATGCAACAGGAAAGTAAATGTTGAAAGTAAATGAGACGAGAGATTTTAAGTGGTTCGGAGTCCAAAGATCTTCTAATCCACTCTCCTACTCCATTAGTAGGTATAATCCACTAAGGATATGTGATCACTAAGATCTGTTCACAATGAACGATTACAATAATCGAATCACTCAGATTCATTCAAGTCACAAACACTTGGAACAAGTCACTAAGACTTGATTACAAAGGTCACTAAGACCGAATAATCACAGAAAGAAAATGTGTTTGAGGTGCTACTAAGTTGCTTTAAGTTCAACATAGAATGACTTAGCAGCAAAATAAGATGTTCAAAATCGTAGAGTATGAGCCTTTTTGAAATGGCAGCAGTTTGACTTTTAGATCGTTCGTCCGTACTGTTTGTTTGCATTTTCTTGCCTTTTATAGACCTTCGTAGAAATCTTCCCGTTTGAAAGTTATCGTTGCTCCATTAATAGTTAGATACTTGTAGATCTCTGATCATTGACTTTGAGAAAAGATGTGTCAGTTTTCGGCTATGACATGTCTCTTTCATAGTACTGACTTTTTTAGAAACAAACACGTGGGTGTTGTCTTTTCACTAATATAGTTGTTAGACATATTTTCAAATGCCCTTCTCCTTATCCTCAAAGGTTTTAACAAACTATCTTGGGGTCTTTACTCCACAAAGATTGACATTGTCAGTTTATGTCAGAGTTAATGCACTCTACGATTTTTCTTAATCTTGGGGTTGAGTGTTCAGTCGTAGAGTGGCTAGCTAGGTAGACTCTACGTTTTACATTTAATTTTAGTGCACTCAACGATGCTTCTTTTTAGTCTTGAAAGACTAGGTATTCATCTTTTCTTAGCTTGACGATCTCCAGCTCTACTCTGATTCTTCGATCATTGCTTGTACTCTACGAACTCTAAGGTTTGACTTGACAATTCTGCAAACTTGGAGTACTGGCTGTTGCAGCTCTATGATCTTTAGAACTATGGTTATTAAGCTCTACGATCTTCAACTGCTTGCTTTACGATTGACCTTAAGATCTATACATTAGGTTCACTCTACGAAATTGATCAACGTAACAAATTTGATATCTTAACTAAGTCCATTTACATCAATTTCATTTTAAGGACTGTACAAAAGCTACTAGTTACAAATATTCATTAATTTCGCATATCATCATCAAATCTAAAGTTATGCATTGTACTAACAATCTCTCCCTATTTGATGATGACAAAACCAGTAATTTTAAACGATCATCAAATCTTAATGTAAATAATTCAAAATTTTAAACATGAGTTATATACAATGAGCAACTATATTTCTAGAGAAAAAATGAATTTATTGATAAAATAATCGTTACAAAGTGAGAAAAAAAATTTACAAGGAAAAAAATAATTTCTTTACCTCCTACCTCTTTTGCTTCTTGGAGGATCTCTTCTTTCAGCTTCTTTTCTCCTTAGATAACTTTATCTTCCTTCCTTTGTTCTTCTTTGAACCTCTTCTATAGAATCTCTAGGTCCAAGGTCTGGCATATGGAATCTTTTTTCTCTATGAACCCCTTAAAGATTTCAATTCATAAAGGTTAGATTATTGGTTGGGAAACGTGAGCCAGTAGGTTTTACTGCACTCGACGATCCTGGCCTAGAAGAAGAGGATGAAGACTGGCATTGACCCAAAAGAATGGCATGAGGCACAGAGATTCGAGGAGAATGAGGAGGAGGAAATGATGATTGTTGAGGTTGTCTCCCCCCCTTTTGTCAGCATCTTGATCGTGTCGTAGAGCATTAACTTTTTCTGAGAGCTGCTTAACTGTGGACACAAGTTCCTGCATTTGGCTCCTTGAAAGTGTGATATCATCTCTGGATTCTTGATGTCTGGCTTCAGCCTATTCTCTTTGATGATGAACAAGCGCCATGGCATTATGAGTACGCTCCATCAACTGGACAACCATATATATTCTTGAATTTGATCAAAGAGGAGCTCATTGAGAAAACTTTGTCGGAGAGAAACTTGATAGATTCTAGATTTGTATTCTGAAGAGAGATCACTACCACTTTATTCTCAGTAATTTTTTGGAAGTAGAGGTCATCTGCTTCTTGAGGTTATCAAGTATAGTCTTAATAAGCTCATTTATTTTTGCGTCAAACTCTTTTAACATCTCACATGGTATTTTGGCAGTAGTCTGGGCAATATAGAGGAGACTTCATTGAATTCTTGTAGCAGTGTCCTAGATACCAGCATTGCATTCTTCAGATATCGCATCCCACATTCACTCAAGTTGGATCTTAGATGGTACTACTGAAACTCTTTCAAGAATCTGCTCCATGATAGCTTAGACTATTTTCTTATTTCCAGGTTGATGTCTCCAAGAAAAGAATGAGAAAGAATTAAACATAAATTTGTACTATAAGTTGAAGAGGGTATATCTGTATTTGTATAAGAGGTTGAGGGAGTATCTGTATAGTTAGGAGTACATGTATTGACAGGTCTAGATTGGGGTTGTTCTATAATAGGTGGGTTAGGTGACTCTACAATCGGAGAGGTACGAGACTCTACGATCGGAGAGTTTTGAGGAGATGAGGATCTAGCATATTTATGTTCAGGTGTTGTTTCTGGTGAGGATTGAGTGTTATATATGATGTGTGGGTTATACCTATAAATTGAGTACTTTTAGCTTGATGAAATTGTGAATTCTTGAGTATTTTTTATTTCTTTTTATGTGTTTTTATACTTTTGTGTAAGAAAAGGAAATGGAAGCAAAATGGTTGCATTATAGTCAAATTGAAGCTGTAAAAGTGTCGCGGTGCTAAGATATTGGCTAGTTCGACATCTGTTGGTAAAAGGGCCATAACTTTTTATCTGGAAAGAATTATAGGACGTGCCACCTGTCAAAACGAAGCTCGTGAAAAGCTCTACAGGAGAGAGCAGAATGTGTAGTGTAGATACGCTGCTATAGAGCGCTGCTGCGCTAGAGGCAACACTGTTGTGCTACTTTTGAGCGTTGTTGCGCTGCTGCGGCTGTTTTGTGCACGTAGGGGCCGATTTTGTTGAGTTTAGCACTTCTAATTTACCTGAGACTTGCCATATTGATTCCTAATTGGATTAAATGTCTACCAAGCTATGGAAGAGCCTATAAAATACACATCAAAGGATGATTATCAGGGGGCTAACAACATAGACATCTAATCTAACACACATCAAAGCTAGGGTTCTTCATCAGATTTCAAAGAGCACAAAGGAGATCGAGGATTCAAGGGCTTAGCTTAGAGAGTGAAGGTTGTGTGACACAGATTCTTTCTCTGTTATCTTTTCCTTTTATTTTTGTGATCTAAGATGCTACTTAATTTGATGATGTTTTATTCTTACACTATGAACTAATCATTTATTTAAGATTGCAATGGAACCCGATGATAGTTTAGATTAATTTTTTTCTTTTAATTAATTAATTATGGTTGAAACGTATATTATATCTTGTGCTTGAATTTATAATTGTCTGATCAACAATTGTTTGATAGATCTTAGATGAAATTAGAAAATGAAGTCTAGGATTAGATCTGGATATAATAACTTGTGATCTCATTTATTCTAAAATTGGGATAATGGATTTGTGTATAGAATAGGAATATATCTATATATTGCAGGGAACTTGCTCGAGAATTGTTGCTTAATGAGTTTATTATCTATTATTTCACATAGGAATATAGTGAATTAATAGGAACAAATATTTTTATATAATCACTTGAAAAAGAGTTATATGAATAATTATTAATTCTCAGTTACGATTCAACGTAGTTGATTAATTATTAAGGGAATGAATATATTTGAATAATTCATCAGGAGAAATTGCAATATTCATATTTTAATCTGTGATAATCTTTGTTAGGATATTAGTTAATTTTGATAATTAATTTTACAACTAAATTTGCATTCGTTTAGATAAAATCAAATTGATGCATGATTAGTAGTTGGATTAATAGGTTATTAAATAGTCGTTGTGGGAATAATACTCTATTTGCCATTATATTGCTAGTTGATTGCGTATACTTGCGTGAATTTTTGAAGTAATAGAATTAGACAAACAAGTTTTTGGCGCCGTTAACTGGGGACTATTTTAATAATTATTTTTTTGATATTAATTTTCATTAGTTTGGTTTTAGTTTAAACATTTTATGTTATTTTGTTTTGATTGTTTTCTTTCACAGGCACTCTTATGTTCGTATGCAAACACACTCTAAGGGTCAAAAACCACTTCCTTTCAAAGACGAAATTGACAGTAGGTTCCGAAAATTGCACAAGCTTTGTTAAGAGGCGTTACATCAAGAAACAATGGTTATGGAAGAACAAAAATCGTTGAGGGACTATGCTATACCGTTAGTCACAGAGATCCAATCGAGCATTTAGAGGCTTGCCATTCAGGTAAACAGTTTTGAGATCAAGCTTGGTACAATATGGATGATTTAGAACTCGGTACAGTTCGGGGGTTTGCCTAATGATGATCCGAATTATCATTTAATGAGCTTTTTGGATATTTGCGATACATTCAAGTACGACAGAGTTACCGAGGATGTAATTAGACTCCGCCTCTTTCCTTTAACACTCTATGACAAGGCAAAAAATTGGTTGCATTCACTTCCATCAGGGAGGGCCGATCACTATTTGGAATGATTTAGCACAAAAGTTTCTAGCCAAATTTTTTTTGCCAGCTAAAACTACGAGAATGAGGAATGACATCATATCATTTGCCTAATATGATTCCGAGTCTTTATATGAAGCTTGGGAGAGATTCAAAGAACTACTCCGAAGGTGACCACATCATGGTATTCCAAAGTGGTTGCAAGTTTAGACATTTTATAACGGTTTGTTTAGTGCAATGCGAACGAATATCCATATAGCTGTGGGTGGAGCCTTAATTGGGAAACATGTTGATGAAGCTTATGAACTACTAGAGACGATGGTAGCAACTAATTATCAGTGGCCCTCGCTACACGAATGATTGTGTAACAATTGAGAATGTAGTTTATCCTTGTAATTAGGATTTTAATATTTATTAAATAAAATAAGTAGTTTGATGGAATGCATTGTGTGTTATGTGGTTAAAGGTCAATTATTGACCTAATGAATATGTTATGATTATGCATATGTGTTGGGATTTTGAGAGGAAAATAAATTTTTTTGAGAAAAACGCTAAAATACTATTTATAAAACGCAGAAAATGCTCTTTTCGTTTTTCGACATTTCGAATTACGTCATAGCGTTTATTTAGGAAAGGGAGACATAATCTCCAATAAAAATATTTTTATCAAAAAAGACGTAAAAATACTATTTACACAAAATATTTTTTCGTGTATTTGAATTTTTGAATTACGGCATAGCACTTATTCGGGAATGGGAGGCGTAATCTCTAATAAAAAAATTACAAAAGAAAATTTCACGGTTTCGCTAACCATAAAAGTTAAAAAACCTAACTAGAAAGAAAATGAGTAACCGAATTATTTTTGGAAGTAACCGAGCCAAGTTGGAGCCTATGGTTTGAAAAGGGGCTTGACTAGGGTTTGGGATGGCTTGCCTAGGGTTGAGCCTAGGGTTTGAATGGTTTGGCTTAGAGTTGAGCCAAGGCTCAAGCTTAGGGTCAAAACCTAGATGTGTGGAGCCAAAGTAATGAAGTTACATGTGTCACATGTTTGTTAATTGACATATAGGATAAAGGAAGGCTAAAAGGGGGAGGCCAAGGGGGAGGAACCGACCATGGGCTGTGGGAGTAGGCAAGGGGACCAAAAACTTACCTTTTATAGTAAGTTTTACTGCCACAAGCATGCTTAATTAATGTCTTAACCAATAAGTCTTGATAAGTCATCATTTTATCTAACTTTGGTTAAGTTAATTATAGTTAGTTAGCCTAACCTTAGGGAATGGTTGGGTTAGGAGGAGGGTGTAATGTTTATTGTACCATAACCTTGGTTTGCCTAAAAAAGGGCTAGGGCAAGTATACTTGCAAATCCTTTGTTCCTTCTAATGTTTCACTAAGTAAATTAAGAGAAATTAAGCGAGAGCTTGAAAGCAAAAGAGAGAAATGGGGAGATGGAGTACACAGATAAGAAGAGGAAAGAGGAGCAAGGTATAGCTCTGCTCATCCATCATCCTAAGTAACAATAGGTAAAACATAAAACCCTAACTTCATCTATTTTCTTTTTAAGTCTATATAAATTGCTTTGTTGGTGGTTGTTGGTTTATGGAAAATCATGAAGGATCTTGAGTTATAAGGGAGTGGTTATATTGTATATAACTGTAAACTACCGGTAAATGCCATGTCGAGTGGAACAAATAATGAAAACACAAAACCTATGTATAAAGGATGAAAAAAATTAATTAGTGGACTATTTTTAAAATATTTTTGTGCAGTGTTTGAAACCTGAAAATTAAGTCTAAGGGTGTTGTGTTATGCTGTTATGAGTTACGAACAACACTCAATTAGAACGAATGCAAAAGCTTTTGTAACGAAGTCATGGTGAATTTTTTTGTAAAAATAGTTAAAACGCTAAAAACCCTAATGAGTATTGACTTTTGGGACATTTTTTAGAGTTGTTGGAGTTTCTATAAAATTTAACTTTTGGCGGATCTTATAGTACGTAGAATAAGGATGTTGTAGGCATAAGAACGAACTCATTCCGACTTCGGATGAGAGAGTTATGCCCTTCGAAAAAAGGTATGTCGAATCTGTAAAAGCAAAAAACTAGGCGTCAAAGGTTTTTGAGGCCACTGTTTTAGCCTGATAGTGGGTCCGGAAAATTTTTTCACTAGGGTTTTGTAGAGGAAGTTACAAGGAAGAAAATGACGCAAGAATAGACTTTTTCCGACTTAAAATGAACAAGTTATGAGGTGTGAAAGGAGGGGGTCAAGGTTGTTGAGCAGTAGCTGAGCAGCGTGCGGCGCGTGCGCTGTAGAGCCCACAAGTCTGAGTCCCTTGAACCTCGGACCAGGTGCGTCACGATACATCATATTTACAACTACTGCGAAAGATATAAACATAAATTATTTATACAATAAACTTTGTTACATATCCCAAGGTCTATAACCTTTATTTTAATACATATTTACCTTTAGATTCACAACAAGGTTTACACAATTAACTTACATCAAATAATTAATTTGGTTATCATGCATAACACTATAATCTTGTCCTTTACTTTTGTCTCTGTCTTTCCATGACCATTCGTATTAATCTGAAATTTGTTATCATGATGATAGCAAGAGTGAGCAACTATTTTGCCCAGTAAGTTTAAATACAAGAAAGATATATCATGATTGAAAGAAAGAATAAGTTTTATAATTTTTTTAACAATATAATAATAGTGAAAGAGCATGAATCAAAATTTCAATGATTGAATGACTGAATTCAATAATACAGGGTGTCAATAATAACCATGAACCAATTTAACTGAACCTTAAGGTAATGAAGGTGATCAGTCTTTTATACCTGATGAATATATGCAACATGCATTAAGTGTGAATCAATAATCATAGATGTGGAATAATCAACAATAATTATCCACTAACATGCTTGAAAGATAATAACTCGAGTTTGATTTAGAGAACTTGCCTTGATTTGAGATTACCGCTATAATTTAACTTAACTTCTCTCCACAAATCTTACACAATTGTATTTACATGCACATACATATTAGCTAATTTAATATGTTGTAAAACATGCATGTATATTCTTTATCAATAAATATTAGTCAATAAAAACTAATATTATTTACGCTTCATTCAAAACCAATCTTGGTTCCTTTAGAAACTTTATTCATTTTGATCCTTAATATAAATAATAAGGGTCTCACACATTTTAAGATGTAAATATTTTATATCTTGAAGCTTAAACCATTTATATTCCATTTGAGAAATATCTTTTAACTTTACTCGTAAATTCGGAGTTTAAACAGCTAATACATAGCTTTTATAGTAAAATTCAATTTACTATATTATTACTTTAATTTAAATAATTTCTATATTAATTTATCCATTTATGAGTGAACACGGACCGTTACGTTATATATAAATATTTCATCTGCTAGCACATTTTCTTTATATATATATATATATATATATATATATATATATATATATATATATATATATATATATATATATATATATATATATACTCTATTACATAACTCTCAGCTCAAAAATCTCATTGTGAAATTCAAAAACCTCAAAATATCATTTTTATGATTAATACAAATTTTTAAAGGTTTCTCGCCCTTCGTTGCACCACAAAATAATTTTATGGATAACTATAGCTTTTTATTTTGCTTAAATATGTAAATTTATATTTATTACATATGTCTATTGCTTTATTCATGGCTGAAAGTAAGTTCTCGGCATAAAATATCACTTATAGTCAAATCTCGCCTTTTAGGTCTTTATTAGATTTATTATGACTTATTATTTTGCCGGAATGCGATTCGGAACGTCGAACGTCAAAATCGCTTGACGCACCGATGCTCAGCGTTCGCTCGTTTACAGGTTCCGACATGCTCCTTTGCTCATTTTTAATTCTCAAATTATTAATCGTATTACAACGAATTTCTGAGATGCTTTTCGTATCATATGAGACTATTTTTAAAAAAATATGAAACCTCCATTTTAGGTTTATTAGGCAGTCCAAATAATTAGCCAAAAGTGTACGTTCATAACGGTTTTCATCTTTTTCGCAGCTTTACCCTCTCTCGCTAAAACAGTCATAACTTTTTCGTTTTAAAACTTTTTTAGGCGATTCTTGAGCCCACGCGAAGCTAACTTCTGGGACCAATTCTTCCCTACTGATAGTGTTTCAGATTCCAAATATATCAGCCCAGAAATTCGTGCAAAGGGACTAAACCGAAATAGGTTGGACAGTTTTGGCACGAATACTTTGAACGGTCATAACTATTTGCTCCGAAATTGGAATTGGTCCGTTCTGGAGTCCATGAAAAGCTTATTAAGTGTAATATAATATACCAAAAGTTCAGAATTTTTATAATAATTTAACAAATCTCGAATTTTTCTTTTTGGGGCAGCAATGTACTAGTTTTTCAGCACGAAATTGTTTTATCATAACTTCCATATCTTATTCGTTCCACAATATTTTTAGATCATTCAAGAGGGCTTTTACTCAAAACTTATATATCTAGTACACCCACTAACAATATCACATAAACCAAACATGGATCTCAAATAAATAACATAGATCTCACATACTAACTAAAAATTTTCATAAAAACTCATTAACTTCCTCTCTTATTTTTTCCAAAATTTTCAACACAATATTACATATATCAACAAGTTACACAATATAACTCAAGATCCAACCTTTTCACAAGATTTTATCCATTAAGATCATAAACTTCATGGATCTAACATAAAAGTACAAAGCTACACAATTTTTAACTAAAGGTTGAAATTTTATTTTCTTGACCTTGCTTTGTTGCTTTCTTCTTCTTCTTCCTTGCACAAAATATGTGAGGAATGAAGATAGATGGCATGAAATAATTTTCTTCCTTCTTCCTCCTTGCCGTGAGTTTCCTCTTTCTCTCTCCCTCTTTGATTTCTTTTCTTCTCTCTCTCTCTCTCATATCTCTTATCTTCTCTCTCTCTTATCTCTTCATCCTTCTCTCTTTCTATTTTCTTTCTTATCCTTATCTTCTAATTTAGCACATACTAATATACTCCCTCTTATCCATCCGGATCATTCCATTTTCTTTGGCCCAATTTTGCTTTATTTTATATTGCATTATTAGCTTATTAAAATAATTAACTCCATTATTCTTTTGGGCTTCTAATTAAATCTTTTGGGCCATATAATAAAAATAACATAGTCCAATATATAAATTTTTATCTTACCCTAATTATTTAATTAGAGTTTTCCATTCCACTCATTTAGAAATTTAATTAATCACTCATGTTCATTTAATCTTTTAACCCAATTAAACTTTCTTTGATTAAATAATAAATTGAAATAATAAAATTAATCTCTTAGGTTAGTATATAATTTATTTACTAAAATTCTTCAATATCATAACCCTTAGGTTATTTAATTACCATTCCTAATATATAATATTAGGTTACAAGGCTTTCTTTTTAATTCTCTTTATAAACCAAGTGAATATATATATATATATATATATATATATATATATTATATTTATTAAATGTCATACACATGTATCCATATCACATATAGAAAATAATAAATTTATTCTCTCACATTATAAATTGTTTATATCAATTTATTTACATATATAATTAAAATAATAATGGCTCTTTATTAAAATAATTCAATGCTAGAATTTATTTTAATAATATTTATTTAAAGTATACAATAATTCTTGCATACTTAAACTAATTATTTCGCTTCGCAATATAAATTGTTTCATAACAATTTATTCATACACAATAAATATACATACATATATTTATCACATAAAATACAAATTTATTTCTCAATTCTTATTCTTCTATCATTCACTATATGTCACAAAAATTTGATATTTAAAGTATATCATATATATTTAATATACATAATACTTGGTGCGATAAGTACGGAGGGCATGTGATATGAGTTTAAATTAGAAGCATGAGCTGGGAATTGTTTAATTAAGAAGGAGGTGCTCTCTCCTTAGGCTAGCAAGTAAGAGCTGTACATTTTCAATCATATGACTAAGGCAATCTAAGGGCTGAACCTAATGAGATCAGCTCCTCCCCCTCCCTTGCCATTTTCATCCATTCCCTTTTCTCTCACAAATTGTTTGAACTCCCAAGCTCTCGAATTAGCAAAGTTGTGTAAGAGCTAGCAAAAGATTAAAGAAGATTAGTAATTGAGAAAAGAATTGAAAGTAAAAAAGGAGGGCTAATTACAATCAATTGAAACAAGAATTCATCAAACAAGAGGTAAGAAATTCAATTCAACCAAGAATTTTCTTTTTGTCCTTCCTTTCTAAGTATTGATAATGGAAGTATTATGAATTGGAAGTAATGTATAGTATAATGGATGAATGTTGTTCTAAATTGAATTAGAAACAAGGAGCCTAGTAATTGATGTGAGAAGTAATAAGGATGGAGGATTTCCATGGTGAAATCTTGCACAAACCATAATCAAATGGTTAAGAAATCTAAGAATTCGAAGAATGCACGTAACATGTTCGATAAAATGCCCAAGAGAAGTTCGTTAGCTTAAAAATGGATAATTACCTAAGACTTAGGACTAGGAAGCATCCATACATGTGTTATGATGCTATCCAAGTTAATTGGAAGGATTAAAACAAGTTTAAAAGCAACGATATGAACTTTGAATCAAACTAGTTTCGAATGGAAACTATGAAGAACATGGACTTTTGAGTCTATGTAATTATTTCTTAAAGAACCCAAATTGGTTGTATTATATTTTTATAAAATACTATGTAGTACCATCTTGGTTGTGTCCAAAATTCAGGTAATCGGATGAGTAGAATGTGAGATACAAAATCACAAAGTAGCTAGATAAATAAACTAAGGTGCAGAGTTTTTGGGTCTGGAGTTCAGCGCCCGTCGGCTCTAAAATAGTTCAATTTCAGAGTTGTCAGCTCTGAAAGTGACAAATGGTTTTTCAGCGCTGTCGGCTCTGAAACAGTTCATTTTCAGCGCCTGTCGACTCTGAAACTGGCAGATATGAAAAAAAAATTATTTATTTTCTGAAATGGTTTATGTAGAGTCCAACATGGGAAGTATAATGAAGCTTTGAGGCATGCATAGAAAGGTCTCTTATGATCTAATATGATGTTTATATGATGTCCCATATAGCCATAAAGGAATTGACTTAGCTTAGCATGATTGGTTTAGGTTTTCAAATGAAAACCAATGAACGAGATGCAGTTAATAAACTAATGATTTCATTAAATTAATGTGATCTACGTATGTGCTTTGAATGTATGATTGACCTGTACCTATGTTTGAACTAAAACCATGTAGGATACATGAAACACAGGTAGCTATAAGTTGTATGCCACGTGCAAGGCAAGTCTTTCAGTTCCTACATGTTACACAAACTTGATATTGATTGTATGTAATCTGTATCGCAATGTGAATGAATTTACATGAGTATATTGAATTACAAATGATGTGCTATAAATTATGAAAGTCAATCTATGACTAAGCTGATTGAGTTATGGAACTCAATCTTTACATGATATGTGAAACGCAAATTGAATAATATACATAGAAGAATGTTTATGATATATGAATTAAGCATGAAAATTCTATGTTACGTGAAGCATGAAAACTGTTGGATTTGCTGAGCTGTCGAGCTTAATCTTGCAAAATATAAAGTTTGCAGGTTAAAGACACAAGGTGATATTACTTGTTATCTTGATGATAAGGATTGGAAGACATGTGAAGGAATACATTTTCTGGAACTAGAAGTTATATAAAATTATGTTGATAGTTTGATATGTGTAACTGGCAGTTATGTACAGTTTACAATATTCAGAAAAGGATATTTGTTCTGATTATGTTGTGGTGATTGCTATGTAATGTAAAGTTGTATAGTGATAATAAGAATGAATTCATATTGAGGATTGAGTTGTACATACTCATATCGACTCTGATAAAATGAATCATAGAATAAATATTATTCTAGAATATGTGACGCCCCCAAATTCGGGTACATAAATCTCATTGATTTGGTGTTCACTATTCCATACATTCATGACTGACTACCCATAATAAAGGATAATAAAATTAAATTGAATAAATCATCTTCCCACAAAAGGGTTACAACTTAATCTCTTAAGTAAATAAATTCCAGGTCATCTAACCTTTATTACATTATTGCAGAATTAATACATATTATTAAATAAGTCTTATTACAAAACTCCATAACAAATAACATTTCGCGAGCTACTTCTGCATCTTGCCTTTGCCCTTACTAGTGGATGGCTCATCTGACTTCTCAGTCTTAGCAGCAATGTCTTATGCAAGGGTGAGCAAACAATTGCCCACAAGTATAATAACAATATCAATTAAATAATCAACGGAAAAGATTTTAACTGAGAAGTAATAGTTTTTATGAAATCAATCATTAACAAATCAAAGGTCTGAAAGGTTAATAGAAAGCTTGGCTCAAGAGCTGAAAATAGATTTCAAGATTAAAAGTATACCTGACGGTCATAAGACCCCGAACTATGTCCTAGGTTAACAAGTATTTCTACTGAAACTTTTAACAGTCTTATAGACTATGGACTACTCATCTCGTACTCCGCGGGATCATCCCTTTGTACAATGTATTGTGCACAAACATTTTAACGCTATTGCGTAGTTTAATCCCCTATATTAGGGTTGTCCATCTCAGTTTAGCATCAGAATCCATACCAAAAGAAACGTAAACCTTAACGCCGCAGCGCCGATTCTAGTTTCTAGGTCGGGTCGGTTCTGCCCGGTCAGGCCAGCGCCACAGCGCCGGCTCAAGGCTAAACCTTGACGCCACAGCGTCAGTTCTGGTTTCCGGGTCGGGTCAGCCAGAAAATGAAATTTTTCCAAAATTAGAAATAAAATAATTTTTCCTATAAGAAGTAACATGATAAATATATGGTGTCTTAGAAGAATTTAAAGTGTGAATTAGAAATATATAAGTGAGCAATCATTTATAAAGGGAGAAATTAATTGAACTATGAATATTAACTACTCGATGTGACTTGTATGTATAGGTCACTCAAAGAGCAAATAGTTAACATTTTTTGTAGCAAGCTGTCAAGGCAAGTTTCCTAAAACTTAACTTTTACCTGAGCAAGTTTCTTACTTTTCCTACATTGAGCAAGTTTATTAACCTTAGCTTATTATTGTTCAAGTAAGGTTGTTATAATACCAAATGCTTATGTTCCTTTCAGATCATTTGTTATTCAATTATAAATTGTTATTCAAACTTCGAACATAAATCTCATTGTACAACTTTATTGTTGAATCAAATGCTTTAGCGACTAGCGAACCCTTATTGATTCAGCTAGTCCATAGTTGATGAACGTTCTAAAGACTTAGAATTTCTTGAAGTTATTCGCGATGCTGGCCCGGCCCCGGAGCCCGCGCTGCGGCGTGGGACTTGAGCTTCAAGTCGGCGCTACGGCGAGCCCACGTCCGTAGCCCGCGCTGCGGCGTGAGATATGAACTGTAGAGGTGGCGCTGCGGCGCCATGCAGCAGATTTTGTTTCTGCAGTTTGCGAACCAGACTTTATTCGCCCAAAACCCATGAAGTTTTTCATTTAAATCACAATTTTGGCATGCCCACATGATATAAACATGATAAACACCTAAACTAACATCCACACTACCATTTCAACATCTTAGAACATCAATTAATCAAATATTACGGATTAAAAATTCAGTGTTCATGCTATTTTACAAATTTTGACATATTTAATGTAATTGATCTGTATGAACTCGTTTCCAAACCATTTTGATCCATTTAAGTTACAATACTTTCATTATTGAACATACTAACAATAACAACATCCAATTTACAGATTATTACATGGATTGAACACTAATTTTAAACCCAAAGTAAGCCATATTCATATGTATAAACTCAAGAACACAAAACCCATTTAAAACTTGTTTTCATCGATTCTAGTTACAGAAAGTCATTTACAATTGCTATATAATGGTTTGTATACCCATACTAACATGCATAATCATCACATAAACAATTTCTAGTAATTTGGTTCACCAATATTTCACAGAGAACTAATTTGAAGAAAATAAGAACTAAAGTTTTAGGTTAGATTATTACCTGATAATTCTTCTTAGATTATGAGAAGATGATGATCTTGGCTTTAGAAATTCTCTTCCTTCTCCTTCTCAATTCACAGAGCTATGCCTCTCCAATATTCTCTCTATTCTTTCTCTACTAAAACTCTGTTCTTTCTTCCTTAGGCTTAGAAAACAACAGATGACTTTTATTTTTTTTAACGTAACCTTCACTTAACACTTATCAGTTACCAAACCCCCAATTAAAACTTCAGTTAACAAATTCAAAAGTCTAGGTCTTGTTTGGTTGAACCAAAACAAAATAAACCATTTTTACCAACCAAGGGTCACAAAGCCTTGTTTTGTTTAACTAAAATAAAACCCTTTTTCCATTTATTTTAATAACCCATTATACTATATAGTTTAATTGTCACACTTTCAATTTAATCAAACCTATTATTAAATAAATTCAATTAAACTTTACTACTTTAATTATAACTTTTATTTGACCAATTATAAATTAATTTAATAAATCATTTTAGGCAAATAAATCATTAATCATCTAATTTAGTTATTAAATTAAATTAGAATAATATCAAATTACAATTCAAATAACAATTAACATAATTATACTAAAATAAATTACTCCACAATAATTTCATCAATTATTTATTCTATTCAATAAATAAATCAAATAAAATATTTATTTAACTCAATAAATATTTTATTTATTCACATAAATCACATTCGTTACATCCTTCCCTCCTTAAAAGGATTCTGTCCCCAGAATCATAATGCAATTAATTCGTCCGTGACATTCTCCCCTCCTTACAAGGATTTTGTCCCCAGAATCGCGATATAAGGATTAAACAAGTAATTGAGGATAGCTTTGCATCATTTTCTCTTCGAGTTCCTACATAGCTTCTTCAGCGTTGTGGTTCCTCCAGATTACGTTAACAGAAGAAGGTATAACTTTATTTCTGAGAACCTGCTCTTTCCTGTCAACTATTTGTACAGGACCTTCTTCATAGGATAAATCTTTCTCAAATTGTATTAGTTCATGTTCTATAACGTGTTTATAATCGAGCTTGTATGGTCGTAGCACCGATATATGGAAGATATTATGAATGTGGGCTAACTCGGGAGGTAATGCTACCTCATAGGCCACCTCTCCTACTCGTTTCAACACCGCAAAGGGTCTAATAAATCGCGGACTCAGCTTAACCTTTTTACCAAATTTGATCTTCCCCTTTCAAAGAGATACTTTGAGAAACACAAAACTTCCGACGTCGAATTCTCTATTCTATCGGTGCTTATCTGCATACTTCTTCTATCTGTCTTGAGTCGCTAACAATCTAGCTCTTATCACCTTGACGATTTCAGCAGTTTGTTGTACCAGTTCGGGTCCCAATAGTTGACGTTCACCAACCTCATCCTAACATAATGGAGTTCTGCACTTTCTTCCGTACAACGCTTCATAAGGCTGCATTCCAGTACTTGCGTGATAACTATTATTATAGGCAAACTCGACCAGAGGTAAATGATCATCCTAGTTACCTTTAAAATCCATGACACACGCTCTTAGCATATCCTTCAACGTTTGAATTGTTCTTTTGCTCTGGCCATCGGTTTGAGGATGGTACGTTGTACTCATTCTCAACTGCGTCCCCATATAAGCTTGCAGACTCTTCCAAAATTTTAATGTGAAACGTGGATCTCTGTCCAACACAATTGATACTGGAACACCGTGCCTCGAGATAATCTCCTTGACATATAATTTCGCCAACTGATCTAGGGTGAATCTGATTTTGATCGGCAAAAAATGCACTGATTTCGTCAGTCGGTCCACGATAACCCAAATTGCGTCGTAACTTCTCTGAGTAGTTGCAAGCCCTACCACGAAGTCCATCGTGATATGTTCCCACTTCCATTCTGGTATCTCCAAAGGCTATAACAAACCACTTTGTCTTCGATGCTCTGCTTTGACTTTCTGACAAGTTAAGCACTTCGGAACACACTCAACAACTTTTCTCTTCATATTTGGCCACCAGAAATATTGTCGAAGATCCTGGTACATTTTTGTACTTCCCAGGTGAACTGAAAATCTTGAACTATGAGCTTAGTTCAAAATCTCTTCTTTGATCTCCAGCACCGACGGAACCCAGATTCTACCTTCAAATATCAGCAACCCTTCGGCATCGATTTTGAATTTAAGCTCTTCACCCTCAAGTACCCTTTTCCGTATTTTATTATACTCCTCATCCTGGAATTGTGCTTCCTTTACCTTGTCCACTAGAGTTGGTTGGGTTTCCATCTGGAATAATTTTTCATTCGGCTCTACCAGACATTTCACCTCTAACTCTAACTTAGCCATTTCCGCTATGAGCTGCTCCTAAGCAGTTAACAAAAATAACTTCTCCTGACCCTTCCTGCTTAAAGCGTCGGCAACCACATAAGCTTTCGCTGGATGGTATAGGATTTCACAATCGTAATCTTTGATCAATTCTATCCATCGCCTCTGACGCATATTTAAATCCTTTTTCTGTGAAAATATACTTCAGACTTTTATAGTCTGTATATATCTCACACTTCTCCCCATAGAGATAGTGCCACCAAATTTTCAAAGCAAACACCACGGCTACTAACTCCAAATCATGGGTTAGATACCCTTTTTCATAGTCTTTTAATTGTCATGATGCGTAAGCAATGACCTTGCCATTTTGCATAAGCACCCAACCAAGTCCTTTATGCGATGCGTCGTTATACACCACAAAATTCCCTGTATCATCCGGCAAAGACAACACAGGTGTCGTACTTAGTCTCTTCTTTAATTCTTGGAAACCCTCTTTGCACTTCTCCGTCCAAACGAACTTCACTGACTTCCTTATCAAATTTGTCAACGGAGTGGCGATTCTAGAGAAGTCCTGAATGAAACGGCAATAATAACCTGCCAATCCTAGGAAACTTCTCACCTCCGATGGTGTTTTAGGCTGATCCCAGTTCACCACAGCTTCAACCTTTGATGGATCCACCAATATTCCGTCCTTATCAATCACATGCCCAAGAAATTGCACACGCTCCAACCAAAATTCGCACTTTGAAAATTTTGCATACAATTTCTCTCTCCTTAACGCTTCCAATGTCATCGTCAAGTGTTCCACATGCTCTTCCTGAGTTTTGGAATATACTAGAATGTCGTCTATGAACACCACTACAAATTTATCCAAAAATGGTTTGAACACTGTATTCATCAATTCTTGGCAACGAGTATTTATTCTTAATAGTGACTTTATTCAATTCCCTATAATCAATGCAAAGACGCATTGACCCATCTTTCTTCTTGCCCAATAACACTGGTGCTCCCCACGGCGAAATGCTCGGTTGAATATACTTCTTATCCAGCAGCTCCTGCAATTGCACCAACAACTCCTTCATCTCTATCGGAGCCATTCGGTACGGAGCTTTTGATATAGGGGCTATACCCGGTGCTAGATCAATTACAAATTCAATTTTCCTATCTGCCGGTAGTCCCGGCAAATCATCTTGAAACACGACCACAAAATTCCTAACTACCGGTATCTCCTCCAACTTCGCACCCACATTTTGTGTATCGATTATGTAGGCTAGATATCCTACACATCCTTGTCTCAACATCTTCCTGGCCTGCATCATCGTTAGACAACTCGTTTGTCTAGGCAACTTGCTGCCATAAAATACTACCTTTAACGAAGTCATAAGGTTTACACACTTCTTTTGGCAATCAATAATTGCCCCATGGTTAAACAACCAATCCATTCCCAAAATAACGTCAAACTCCCCAAGTCTAATTGGGATTAAGTTTACCGTCATCACATGACCCTTAATATCTACCCGGCAGCTCTTGTGTACAAACTTCACAGGAATCACTTCCCTATTCGTAATTTCTATGTTCATAGGGTAATCTAACTCTTCCTAAGGTAACTATAATTTCCTAGCAAAATCATCGGATATAAATGAACAAGTAGCACCTGAATCAAATAATATATAAGCATTTACATTATTGACCAGAATGATACCTCACACCACATCCTTTGACTGCACAGCATCCTGCACCGTCATGTTGAATGTTCGGGCGGTAGGTCGATTAAACGGCGTCGGTCCAGTGATGGTCAAATTACCACCACTGCTGTTTCCCTTTCCTCCGCTTGCTCCTCTTGTAAATTTCTTAGGGCAATCTCGAGCAAGGTGATCCTTCAATCCACAAGTAAAACATACGCCCTTCTTTGGACTAGGACAATTTGGTGTAATGTGACCGTCTTGTCCACAATTAAAGCATACTCTCTTGCCCTTCAGGTAAACACCCACGTGATTATTTCCACAATTACTGCATGCCTCCACCTTCTTCTTCTGATTTCCTTGCTGACTGCCACTAGAGGCACCGTTATTCTACTTCTTCTTTAGATTGCTGCCACCATGGCTACCACTTGCTTTATTCTCATTCTCACTCTTCTTCTTCTGCTCTTGGTTGTATTTAGACAGAGCATCACTTCCCCCTTCAGCGATAATCACCTTCTCTAACACTACCGCAAACGAATTTAGTTGAAACATCGAAACTCGACTATACAGCCAGGGCTTTAGTCCCTGCTCAAACCTTCTAGCCTTTCTCTCATCAGTATTAACTTGATATGGCCTAAACCTTGCCAATTCGTTAAATCTTGCAGCATACTCAGGCACCATCATCGTACCTTGCTTTAACTCCAGAAATTGCACTTCCATCTGATTCTGCACACTCGTCGGAAAATAAGTTTCGAAAAACATCTCTTTGAATCGTTCCCACGGAATTACCCCTTGACCACCTCGGGTTTTGTTAGCTTGCCACCAGTAACTAGCTTCTGATTTAAGCATAAATATTGCGAACGCAGTCTTCTGGTCCTCGCTGACCCTAGCGACGTCAAATACTTTCTCTATCCCCATAACCCAAGTTTGAGCTTCAATTGGATTCATAGACCCTTGAAATTCTGGGGGTCTTACCGCTTTGAAGTCTTTGAAAGTTGTGGCCGGAGCTTGAGGTTGATTTGCAAATGTTCCTGTTAGCAAATTCACCAACTGCTGAATTGGATTAGCGTTAGTTTCTTCGTTGTTATTTGTGGATCCCTCAAGGGTCTGTTGATGTATTTGTCTTCTTCTTAGCGGCATCTTACTGTTAAGAATTCGAGCTATTAGATTATTGCTCAATTACTTAAACATTTAAGTCTTAACTTAAACATTAAACAACATTTAGCACATAGTACATCTGATAAACTTCCGTATTTTATTCATTTATTGCTTCAAAATATAACATAGATAGCATCATAATTATTTACATTATCTATCCTGAATTCATAATATTCCAGGATTACTTCATCATATCCCACTATTTATCTCATTTGAGATTTACATCATATTAACTCTCTTAGAAAATAACTTATTATTACTACTATTCGTGACCTATAAAGACATTTCACGTTGCACGGCTTCTTCACGCTCTTGCTCTATGATACGAATCATCGTCCTGCGATCCATCACGTACCACGGTAAATCCTCGAACTACACTGGATAGTGAAAAACTCGACCCCGAGCTCTATCCATTGCTGTGTAAAAAAGATGATCCATCTCCTCCATTTTAACCTTCTTTCACTGAACCTTGTCCTCAACACGATCTACATGATCAGCAACTTTCATCAACGCATCCTCAGCTCTAGCACGTTTTGCAGACTATTCTCTTAGCTCACTCTTCAGTTTCTCCACCTCAACCAATAACTCCTCCTTTTGGCTCTCTGCTTGAACCAACTTCCATTCTACGTCCCCAAGACATATATCAAGCTCCTCAATCTCGCCATTCTTCTGCTCCAGAACAGCCTGACGCTCAGCTACCTACTCCTCTAACTCCTCCGCCCTATCCTGTAACTCTATATTGCGATCATACACCTGCTCACACATCTAAACACCTAAGGAAGATAGTGGTATCTCCTCAGGGTCTTCTTCCTCCTCCTCAACCTCTTCAGGATCCTCCTCAGGATCTGACTCAGGTTTATACTCAAGTTCTATAATAGTGGTCAGTGGGGATGGCTCCCTCTGCACTAGCTGCTCCCGGACCACATGAATATCTCGGGGCTTCTCCTCTCTAACCTGGCTGGATCCTCCTATATCAGTCATCCTGCCACCAAAATTTTAAGTTTAATTACTACTCGATGCTACTCGTGAGCATATAAAGTTTTTTTTTATTATTATCTTTAAGGAATTCCTTAATTCATTCCTTAGAACTCTATAAGAGTTTTAACACCACTATGTTTTCAATTCTTTACACAGGCTAACTCCTAAGGTTCCCTACCTAACGTTCTTAACCTACGGCTTTGATACCAACCTGTGATGCCCCCAAATCCGGGTACATAAATCCCACTAATTTGGTATTCACTATTCCATACATTCATGAGTGACTACCCATAATAAAGGATAATAAAATTAAACTGAATAAAGCATCTTCCCACAAAAGGGTTACAACTTTAATCTCTTAAGTAAATAAATCCCAGGTCATCTAACCTTTATTACATCATTGTAGAATTAATACATAATATTAAATAAGTCTTATTACAAAACTCCATAACAAATAATAGTTCGCGAGCTACTTCTGCATTTTGCCTTTGCCCCTACTAGTGGACAGCTCACCTGACTTCTCAGTCTTAGCTGCAATAATTTATGCAAGGGTGAGCAATAAATTGTCCACAAGTATAATAACAATAGCAATTAAATGATCAACGAAAAAGATTTTAACTGAGAAGTAATAGTTTTTCTGAAATCAATCATTAACAAATCAAAGGTCTGAAAGCTCAATAGAAAGCTTGGCTCAAGAGCTGAAAATAGATTTCAAGATTAAAAGTGTACCTGAGGGCCATAAGACCTCGAACTATGTCCTAGGTTAACAAGTATTTCTACTGAAACCTTTAACAATTTTATAGACTATGGACTACCCATCTCGTACTCTGGGGGATCAGCCCTTTGTACAATGTATTGTCCACAAATATTTTAACGCTATTGCGTAGTTTAATCCCCTATATTAGGGTTGTTCATCTCAGTTTAGCATCAGAATCCATACCAAAAGAAACTTGGTTTGGAATAACTTCAAGAAATTCTAAGTCTTTAGAACGTTCATCAACTATGGACTAGCTGAATCAATAAAGGTTCGTTAGTCGCTAAAGCATTTGATTCAACAATAAAATTATACAATGAGATTTATGTTCGAAGTTTGAATAACAATTTATAATCGAATAACAAATGATCTGAAAGGAACAATAGCATTTGGTATTATAATCGTAAAGGTTGTGATTCAGGGAATAGAAGAAAAGATATAAAAAATTAAATTATCCACATTTTTCAGCTATTATTTCATGTAATTATGATATAAGCCGAATCAAGATAGTATCTAATGCACAAGATCGGGAATAGAGAATAGTCCCGACTTTGGGGGCGTTTAAAATAATTAAAGAACGTTTTTAAAGTAATTATTAACTAACGCTTCATACAAGTATTCTTAAACTTTTTCGCAAGTTTTTAACTTCCACAATTTATTTTATTGTGCTAGTTTTTCAGCTTCATTCAAATACTGTATTGAATTTCTAATTTACACAATATTCATATATTGTGTGAACTCTATACTTATGCAATTCTTTTGATAATTGTACAAGTTATTCAGCTATGCTAAATTGCATTTTTATTAAAGATTTAAAGTCCTGTATTCATGAACTATTTAAGATGTACGTCAATACCAATTGTTCTGGCTAGACGAAGATTTAAATATTTTATCGGTTTAAAAATAAATCTTTGAAATATTATTGATGTTAGGTAGAGCTACCCAACCTGAATTGTTTCGGTGCGGATTAAGATTCAAATATGAGATAAACATCCCTAGTATAGGGGTATTTTACGTCGGAAAAATCCCGACAGACTCCTAAAGTGGTCAAACAAACGCATATAGTTGTTTAGCTAGAGTGTTGTACAATATATGGTACATTGGGCTGATCACCCAACGTGTCAGTAATCCAGAAGGTTCATAGTTGAATTACTATCGAACCTTTACGAAAATAAAACATTCAAGGTCTTATGACCGCGTAGTATATCATTTCAAAAATGTTTTAAACGAAAGGAAAATATTATTCCTATTGTTCGAAGTTATTTCACAACTAGTGTTCAGTTGTTGGAATGTTTAAAGTAAGGAGATATTAGTCTTGATTTTGTTGTTATTATAACTGTTATAATTGTTGAGCAATTAAATGCTCATTTTTTCTTTAAATTAAATGTTTTCAGCTAAGCCCGAGCGGGCTGAGAGTTCAGGAAAGAAGGACAGAGGAAAAGGAAAAGTGACTGAATAGGAAAACTATCTGTAATAGTTTTATTATATGGATTGTATTAATTATAGTGATGTAATATTTATTCATATGACAATGTATAAGGTCATAAAACCTGGCATTTAGAGTAAGATGGTTTGTAATAATTTAGTAAATATGTTCTATCTTTAAGATTATGTTGAATGGGTAGGACCGTGATGCACCAGACCCGGATTTGAAGGTAGACCCGGATTTGGGTGAGTTATATGTTGGTATCAGAGTTGTAGGTTATACACCTTAGGTGGGGAAAAACCTTAGGGTATAACCTTGAAGAATTAAAGGAGTTAGTGAAGAAACTTATATAGAGTTGCAAGAAATGAATTGAGAAAATTCATTGAAGACGAATAATAATAATAAGAATAATAATAGTAAAAATTAAAATTAACTATATTTATTATGTGATAATAATAAATATATTTTATTGCTATGTGTCAATCAAGATATTAAAATTGATTGTAGATGTCAGGCGAAGAGGAATTGAGAGACTTTCATGTCGCTCCACCCAAGCCAACATTCGAGCCAGTACCCGAGCCAATAGCCAAGGTAGGGGCTCACATTGAGAATGGCCTTGAGGAGGTTCGAAGAGACAAACCTATGGTAGATCTAGAAAGTGATCATCAAGAGTATCTAGAGATGGAGCTGAATGAAGAGATAGAGGGAGATCCCAAGGAGGCTCAAATAGAGCCAAAAGGAGGGGCAAAAGAAGAAGAAAAAGTCGTCGTAATAGCAGTAAATGATCAATTGTCAGCGGAGGTGCAGACTCTGAACAATAGGGTGTTCATCCTGAAGGAAATGTGGATAGCAGCGAGAGGTATAATTAGTCGATTGGAAGTTGCATTAAGAGAAATGGTAGAAGAGCGTGACATGTTATAAAAGAGTAGGTCAATTAAATGGGAGTTGAATGCAGTGTATTGTAGGAAGCTCCGAGTAAGAAGGGGAAAAGAAAGTGGAACGTCAGTAATCCAGGAAATTCTGGAAGTAAACAAAAAGACCTTAAGAAGAGAATAGAAGACTGTAAGAACTGTGGAAAGATGTATACGGGCATATATAGGAAAGGACAGAAGATATGTTATAAGTGTGGGTAGGAGGGACACATCTCTCCTCATTGCCCCAATCTAAAGAATAATGGATGTTATAAGTGTGGATCACTAGATCATCTAGCAAAGAATTATTCTAGTAAGAAGACAGGTGAAGGAAGTGGAAAGAACAAAGATTAAGTCCGAGAGGTAGGACCTTTGGAAGTAAGGAAGATAATACCATATGAATGTGGTATAATAGATAATGGATAAGTATGTGTATATATACATATATATATATATATATATGTATATATACATATATATATATATATATATATATCAGTGTAAGAGTGTAATCCCAACTTTTATATAAATAGCGGAATATCTTTTGTAAGTACCAACTTTTGTATAAGTTAGGGAATATTTATGGAAATCCCATCTTTTTGTATGTAATAGAGGGATAGGTAATGTATATAGTAGTAGCTATATGATGAAGTATAATGTAGTAAGAAAAACATATTAATATATATGAATATTTGTTAAATGTGTTTTATGTTGATTATGTGTTAACAATAAAATGAAAAAAAACAGCTTTAAAATGAATAATGAAATATTAATAATAATATATTTCATTAAAAGAAAAATGCCACCAAGATGGAGGGGAAGAGGAAGACCAAGAACACAGAGAGATGTAAATGAAGAACCAGAAAATAAACCTGAGAATAGGGAACCAATAAATCCTATGCAACAATTTATAGATATTTTGGTAGGGGCATTTAATAGAAACCCCACCAGAGTTAACGTAAATCCTCTAGTTATGCAAGTAGCTAGTTTTAAGGATTTTAAGAGTTTAGGATCGTCCGAGTTTAGGGGGACCACTGAGCCTATGGAGGCTCAATCATGGATCAAGGAGATTGAGAAGGCGTTTACTATCGCCAGAGTAGGTGAGGAGCAAAAGATAGCTTTTGCTACTTACATGTTAAAGGGTGAGGCTGATGAGTGCGTTTTATACTTACGAATTAGATATATCTTGGGCTTAATTCTTTATTATCTTTGAGTATTTTTAGTATCATTTTACTTGTTTTTGCATTTATTTTGTAGGAAACGGTTTCAGACCGTAAAAATAGGAAAATAGGAAAACTCGAAGTTGTCCTGCACAGCCTCTGGACCAGCGCCGCGACTCTGAAAGCCCTGCCTTCGAATTTGAACTAAAGCTCTACTTAGCCACTTTAGTCGATTTTAACGCACCTACTTTATAACTTCATAACTCGCTCATCCAATATCGGATTGAGCTTATTCTTGAGCCTATGGCTCACGTTTTCTACGTTCTACAAAACCCCTAAAAAATCAACATTTTTAGTGTAATATTCTGAGGCTTAATAAGATTTGTATATGAAAATTATGTGTTTAATAAATGGTTTTTCATGATCTGACTTTGTATTATGTGATTGTGTATTTTATTAAACAATTAGGTCAAATAAATTTTTTTCGCCAAGCAGTTGTGTCGAGCTTAATCGGACAAAATGATTTGTCGTGCTTTCGGCGAATTCACCGAGAAGAGTCTCGGTAAATTATTTTTGTAAGCTGCTATGTCGTGCTTGGAAATGACGAAGTGCTTTGTCGTGCTTTGGGGTTAATATAATATTATATTAACTGATAAAAATCTAAAATAACGTAATTAGGGTTAGAATAATAAATTGAAATAGAAACCCTAATTTGAAAACCCTAATTGGTAATAAGTTGTCTGAATCACTACAAAAAATTGGGCTTCAGCAACAACCACTTTTCGTTGCTAAAGGTATCAAATTTCGTTGCAAAAGGATTTTTGCAAAGACTTTTCTGTCGTTGCGTCTTTCATTGCGCAATGAGCGTTGCTAATTGTTCCGCAACGAACGTATTTTTGTCGTTGCCAAACGTAATTCATTTTGCAACGAAAGTTGTCTTTTGTACAGAGGTCTCGATCTGTTAGCAACGAAATTTAGTGTTGCCGAATAATGAAACGTTCGTTGCTAAAAACCTCCTTTTGTTGCAAAAGCATGGTAATTGGCAACGAAATGAACTCTTTTTTTTTGTAACGACCATGTATTTTCGTTGCAGTTGACACCATTTTGCAACGATATTTGTCGTTGTGGTAAATTATGGAAATTGTTGCCTAAGCTTGCTTTCGTTGCGGAATGTAAAATTTTTAGCAACGATTTTCGTTGCTGATTATATTATTTGTCAACGATTTTTGAAGCTGAATTAGCAATGAAATTGTTTGTTGCTGATTATTTTAATTTAGCAACGAAAGTCGTCGATTAGCAACGACATTATATGTTGTCGTTTCTTTATATGTGCAACGAAAGTTGATATGATTTGCAACGATAAAAATGTTACCTTTTACTTTTGTATTAGCAACGATATTAAGCTGAATTAGCTACGAAACGGTTTGTTGCTGGTTATTTTTCAATAGCAACGAAAGTCGTCAATTAGCAACGACATTATATGTTGTCGTTTCTTTATATGTGTAACGAAAGTTGATATGATTTGCAACGATAATAAATGTTACCTTTTAGTTTTGTATTAGCAACAATATCCTCTCTGTTGTTATTATTTTACTTTTTCGTTGCCAAATATTATATTTTAAATGTCATTAACAACGAAAATATGTTGGTAAATGTATAACAAATTGTTGCTATATTAAAACTTGTTTAATGCTTTGGTAACGAATTATATTGTTGTCAAATCAAAATTTGACATTCTTTTTGTGCTTCCGGGTGGCTCAATGTCCCCATTGCAAATAATGGCAAAAATACAAAAGCCCAAAATAAAATTTGACCATAAAAATGCATAAAGGAAACTTGAGAATCTTGTAAAATGTCTACAAAAACTGACTAGGAAAACCAAAAAACTCCAGCCGTTCCTCAATTATGTACTTGATTTCAGATAACATATCTTAAGATAAACGGAACAGAAAAAACATTATACTTATGAGATTTACAACTCATGCTTAGAGCTTCCACCTCTCACTTACTTGCTACCTAAGCAGAATCACAGCGGTGATTACATGGATAGGCTAAACTTGTGTTGTTTATCAGTTAATGTGACTTGAAATTAGAAGTATCAATTATTTAATTCCCATGGACTTGTAATAATCTTTTTCTGCATTTGGAAACCGATTCTTCAGCATTATCCAGTCTAATTTACACCTCTCCCTCACCTGCCACCAAATACAGATCAAAATTATCTTCATCAACATTATGTTGTCAGGTGAAACAGAGAAAGTGCGTACCAACATGATGCACCAGTCATGCAGTAAATTATGCAAATACTGTAAATATAATCAATGACAACAAATTAAAGTGATAATAATTGCAAAGCATAGCATTACCCCTTGTCATGGTTGCTTCCCATTCTCTACTTGCCCCTACCCAAAAGAACAAACAAAACAGAGACAAGGAAAACAACTTATTAAAAAAAAAATCTCCATTAACAAACAAATATAAATATGCACTTGTGTTTGTGTGTTTGTGTTCATATGCACAACGCTAGCCAGTGCATTTGATACCTAAGTCGAGACCCCATCCATGAACCAAGTCATTCTACAAGGCCATATCAAAGGGTTTTTAAAATTTGAAGTCATGGGCTGAAAGGGATAATCTTAAGACATGAGAGACTTGCAGCGTGAATAAAAATTTATCAATAATCCATACCTGAATCATATGCCATACACAGCTCTGTTAGAGAGAATAGAGAGAGAATAGGTCAACACGAAAGGGGAACAACATTGAGGCACTCAAAATCAAAGCTTTGGTACCCCACCATTCTGCTCCATAGAGGCGCTTTGGGGATTGGTGCGCTAGAGCACAGCTAAAAGAGTAGTGTTAGTGGAGTCCCTGAAAATATATATTTTTTATATATCCGAAGCAAGGTAGCTAGCAGAATCCATAGTTAGGAGCTCACCTAGATTTTATGACAACAAAAATTTTGGTATCGCAACACATTGTGAACATAACTGTACAGTCGAACAAATAAAGGTAACTTTCCAAATTCCAGAGATTACTGCCGAGACAGGTACAATATATCCGATTAGGTGAACAAAAGGCTAAAGTGCTTTTGAGTTACTTTGTATAAAGGGGAGAAGCTATCCTCTTACATATAAACCCCAAATAAAAAATAGATTCAAAGCCACGCCTCTAATACAACTATAGAACAACTAAAATTCTATATCAGCAAAAAACTTGGTAATGAGTGATTTTGCAAATATAATCAGCAAAAAATTGAAAGTGCATTTTTTAACATTGCCATTCACTTTTAAGTTTTAACTAAATAGAACAAGCTTATCACCAAACTAATAACACATATAAAAGTTATAGCATGAGTATAATAAGTTCCAAACTAATTCACCAAAGATTTGAACTTGGAGGACCTATATTAATATCTAATTAAAGAACTTGTAATTACAGCACTAGTTAAACAAAAGGGAAAATTCATTTTCAAAACTTATGAATTAAAAACCCAAGTCTTTTACCGTATTTGTTACCTACAATAGAACATGCACAAATATCCCAAATATCCATATCCCTACTTATACCAATATCTGATTAGAGAACCGTAATTGATCAGATGAATACAAACTGCAACTCTTATACACATCGTATGAAATTTATAATTCTACATTAAGACAAAACTATATTGAATATATATTACCGTTGTTGTGTACGCTCTGGCTGCTACCATATCTAGATTTGCTATAAGACCAATCTGAATTGCTTCCAAATACAAAACCTTCACCAAGTTTCTAAAACGACGTCTGAATGTTGGCATCCTAGACATGAAACCAACAATACCCTGCAGTCTGTCACAAAACAATAATGCATAAGGAGTCTAAGAATCTAGATAGATTAATGGTAAAATACCAATTCTTCGTTTATCCTTCCGAGTAATGTACCACTTGTAGAATTCTACTAGTGTTGGAATTTTAAAAAGGAAACTAAAGAAATATATGTCATTTTGATGAACCAAATGATTGACTCAAACATACTGCATATGTAGTAATTTGAAACCTTACTCATATACATCTCTTGATGCTAGTTCATTCAAATGTTTAAAGTTTGATAAGACAAAAGTCATACCTTATTTGATGCTAGTTCTCACTATCTTCCTCGTCCATACTTCGTGCTTCCTGGCTACGATAATCCGCAGTTGTATCATCCTCGCTATACCCCTCCTCATCGAATTCCTCCTCCTCGAAATCATCCTCGTCGACATCATCATTAATGTCTTCGTCCAATAAAATATTTTGTTCAATGTTATTTTTGTGCTTTCTTTGTATTAAGACACTGTTATTTATTATTTCTGGGTCAACGTCAACTCTATCCATTGGCCCTATTTCCCGATCCTCAACAACAATGTCGATATCGGGTGAGTCATCATCAAGGTTAACAACATCGTCAGTGGTATAATTTTCAATGTCGTCCATTTCATCCTCCGGAACATCAAATACATGTCGGTGGTTAAACCTTTGGACAATTTTCCAGTTGCCTCCTAATTTCAAATCATCTAAAAAAAACCTGTTTTGCTTGAGAAGCTAATATGTATGGATCGTTTTTATACCATGTGCCACTTACGTTTACACTTGTAAAGTTTGTATCCTTCCTAATACCCAATCGCCGATTAGCTAAATCAAACCACTCACAAGAAAATATGAACACATTATAACCTTTTCCATACTCTATTTTGATAATACCATTTAGTAAGCCATAAAAGTCAATACTTTTCCCATCGTGTTCTCCTTCACATGTTATTCCACTATTTTGGCTTTGCCTACGGTTGTCACGATCTTTGACAAGAAACCTCACTCCATTGACAATGCATCCTTTATATTTCCATACTCGTAAATTTGGACCACATGCTAATGCAAATAGTTGATCACTAATGACATTTGATGTGCTATTCCAAATATGATGAATCTATTACAGGGAAAAAAAATAAAATGAATCATTGTATTTCAAATAGCAACAAACAGATTCAAAAGGGCAAAGAAAAACAAATTTTACCTTCTCTTTAAACCATTGAGGAAATCTTTTTTCCAATTCAATGTTGATTTGGTAATCTCGTTTCAATTCCTCCTCACATTCCCTACCAGAATAGTATTAGTACATAAACTTAGTAGGAAGCAATAATCATTTGAATAATATAATGATATAATATTCAACTTACTCGAGATAAGGTTGCACCTCTTCACAATTATTCAAGACATACCAATGAACCATCTGAATCTCAACCGAATCAGCATAATCGAAAATAAAACCACCTAATGGATGAACATTTTGAGAAAACACAGAAAGAGCATCTTTTCTAACTTTTCCATCAGGATTACATTCCTTTTTATTGAATTTGCTCTCACTTCGTGGTAAGTACAAGGAACAAAATGTCAAGCATTCATCTGCGACATACCCTTCAGCAATTGATCCTTCTGGGTGTGCTTTATTCCTTACGTACTTTTTTAAAGTGCATAGATACCTTATGTACCAAAAAAATTCGCATTTTAGTATGAAACAACTACAGAGTGCATATATAACCAGAAAGATTTAATTATGTACCTTTCAATTGGATACATCCACGAATAGCATACAGGGCCTGTAAACATTGTTTCTTGTGGTAGATGAACAGCCAAGTGAACACAAACATCTATGAAGGCCGGTGGATAAATCCTCTCAATCTTACATAAGATAATTACAATATCCTTCTCCATTTTTCTCAAGTCATCCACTTTGACTGTCCTAGAACATAAATTCTTGAAGAATGCACCCAACTCAGTTAATGTTGTTGCCACATCGTCATTAAGATTCCCTCGAACTCCAGCATGGATTAATCGTTGTAAAAGAACATGGCAATCATGCGTCTTGTATCCCGACATACTACTGTCACTTGTATTGACACATCTAGCGATATTTGATGCATATCCATCAGGGAATTTAATAGACCGTATAAAGGACAAGAATTTGTCTCTCTCTTTCTTGGAAAAAGAAAAGGCTGGTTGTGGTTTGTCAAACTTATCTCCCCGTGGTCTCAAATGCAACTCTTTACGTATATTCAAATCCTATAAATCTTGTCGAGCCTTGTACGTATCCTTATTTTTACCTTCAATCTTTAGTAATGTCCCAAGTATGTTGTCACAAATATTCTTCTCAATGTGCATTACATCAAGCTTATGCCTCACCTTTAAATATTTCCAGTATGGTAGCTTAAAAAAAATACTTTTCTTTGTCCAATTAGAGTTGGACGGAGTTGCTGTCCTTTTTCGCTTTCTTTCTCTATTCTTGCTTACATTATCCGGATGCTTTCCAAAATCTCCAAATGTTATTGATTCTAATTGATGTAAAATTTCTGATCCACTTAGGATTTTAGGTGGTCTACGGAGTTCCTCCTTTCCATCATACTCTAAACTCTTTCTCCACCTACAAGGGCAATTAAAAGTATATGACGTAAATGATACTAAACATATGAGGATGAAATGAAAATAAGATGAATATTAGTAATACCTATGATTAGGACCGAGAAATGCACGATGCCCCCCGTAAGAGATTTTACTTCTCAACCTAGTCGATCGTGTATCAACATTACAGGTCGGACAAGCCATGTACCCTTTGGTACTCCATCCAGACAGATTTGCAAGTGCAGGAAAATCGTTAATGGTCCATAAAACAGAAGCATGCATGTTGAAATTGCACCCAGTATAAGAGTCATATGTTTGAATTCCTTCTTCCCACAAATCAACAAGATCATTTATTAAAGGACGTAAATAAACATCGATTTCATTACCTGGTGCTTTTGCTCCAGGAATTAACAGTGACATTATGAAAAAGGGCTCCTTCATGCACATCCATGGGGGCAAATTATAAGGAGTGAGTATTACCGGCCACATGTTGTATGAACAACTCATATTTCCAAATGGATTGAATCCGTCCGTGGCTAGGCCGAGACGAATGTTTCTTGGATCATTGGAAAACCATTCGTACTTTTTATCAAACTCCTTCCACGATATAGAATCTGCTGGATGCCTCAATTCACCTTCAACTGAAACAAGTTTTTCCTTATGCCATCGCATGTCTTTCGCAATTTTTTTTGACATAAAAAGTCTTTGCAGCCGCGGTTTTATAGGAAAGTATCTTAAAATCTTGTGTGGGATTTTCTTCCCCTTTCCATCATTAAGTTTCCATCTTGATTCCCCGCATACTGGGCACTCTTCTAAATCCTTATTTTCTTTCCAAAAAAGTGCACAATCATACCTTCAACAAAAGGGAGAAAGATTTAGTAATCATATATAGAAGCATGTGCTAAGGAATTTTTGATGTGTGATGGAACTTACTTGCATGCGTGAATTTGCAGGTATCCAAGGCCAATTTCACGTAGCATTGTCTTTGCCTCGTAGTATGACTTTGGAAAATTCACAGCATTAGGAAGAACATCTTTCATCAACTCAAGCAGCATGTCTATTGACTTATTTGTCCAATGGTTGAAAACCTTCAAATGTAGCAATTTAATAACAAATGACAAAATGGAGTACTTTTTGCATCCCGGATATAACTCCTTGTTTAACATATACACCATTTTTTCAAATCTGGTATGGTTTCGATCTTGGAAGGTATCTTCTTCATTCCCATTAACAGTATAGTTTTCTCGGTTAATATCTTCCATTAATGTTTCAAATTCATCCTCATCACCATCTGAATCATAGTCCATAAATTCCTCATTTTGAGAGTTAATATACTCACCATGTTCAGTTCTTTTATGCGGAATGGGTTCGCCGTGGTAAATCCACTTATCATAAGTATGCATTATTCCATTGATGCACAAATGTGCAGACACCTCTTCTTGGGTTATAGTGTACAAGTTCATACACTTAATACAAGGACATCTAATGTCAACGGTTGGGCCCATTGTTGCACGTACATGATCAATGAACGTTTTGACCCCATTGCGATAAGTCGTAGATATACGCTCATGATGAGTCCAGCTCTTATCCATGAAAATGTGTTAAACCTGAAATTGGTTCATAACCTCAATTACATCAGCTCGACCAAATAATCCATATTTAGTATTAAACCTTAAAAATTTTGAAAATTGACTCCAAATAACAAGCAAAGTAGAGGATTGAATATAGTGAGAGCAGAATATAGTGAGAGCAGCCACAAACTTCTTGAAAACCAAACTTGTCCGTTCTTCCACTTATTACGAGTCATCAACAAATTTCTGTTCCTTAGGCATTTAAATATTTATGTGATAAATATTTACTTCAATGCAACTTTAGTAATTAACTTATGCCCAGCTACAGTGAACAATGAAGACATGTAACTATGCAGTAAAATTCAGGTTCAATGCTAAGCTAGTTGTTGAATGAACATTAAAGCAGGAAACTCTTATGCACTGACATCTCCTTCTTGCAGCAATCAAGTTATCATGCCATTTCACTATCAGCAATTACTAAATCTAATGAATCAATCTTAGTACTTGAACGTTGACAGATGATAATTTGTGGTCCATTTGTAATGTTTTCCAAACTAGAAACTGACTTCATGACTTAAACCACCGAAAGCAAAAGCCTCCAACTTTCCCATGTTATCTTAGTTCTGATTAGACATAGAATATTCTATGTTTGGTTCAATACAACTGCCTTTAATCTAAAACAACAAATAATTCAATGCGAAACTGAACACACAAGCTAAATTAAATAGGAAAGAATGACCTTCCTATACAACCATAAGGTTGAAGTGTGAATGTCTCTATTTTTCATTTACTTTTACTGTTTCTTGTTAATACTTCTAAGGAGCAGATATTAAACTTATACAGTCTGTATAAGTTAAATATATTATGCAGATAGATACCTTGCAACTAGTGGACAGCTACAAAGTAGGTGGCTAATCAAATCGGAATTAATGCAAGCACCAAAATCATTCTCAAATGCTGTATCAGAAAATTAGTAAATAGCAAGACCAAAAAAGCATCAAATAGAAGCACTAGAAAAGTCTAAATTTTCTCAACAAAGCTTTTGTCGTGTAAAGAAAATTTGGAATATAAATTGTTCTCCGGATATTATCACGTGGTACAAAGTGAAAAAGGTAATAGTAGTCAGTGCTATATGGAAGTATTGCTAATGGTAATATCATTACACTATGTGATGTAATCACAAAAAAGCAATGAGTTTTGTACAAATATGTATCTCCGGTGCTAAACTACTTTAGGAATTTTCAGTAGTGCTAGTACTGCAACACACAGTATTTCTGCTAAGACCTGTGCCTGATGGACTAAATACATGGGGGCTCAAATGAAGTGCAAGTCAAAAATTTAAACCAGGCTTAATCTAAAAAAATAAGCATATATTTGGTGGAAATATCATATGAGAACGTTCTACACATCAAATATTACACTTGATCTTAACCAAAAGACCGAGATTTGTTGGAAAATCAACAAATCTACGCATGCTTTGGTGGAAAAGCATGCATAGATTTGTTGATTGCTTGTGTTATAAAGCTAACTGCCCCTGCCGGTCCAATTCAATTGCTCTAGGTGGGGATTCGAAACATAGTTGAAACAAGCAACACTTGGGCATAAAAGGTAGTGGCTTATTATACAGGTTGTAGTCTTTCCAATGTTCCTATACAGACTGTATAAGTTCCTATAGAGACATTCACACTTCAACCTTATGGTTGTATAGGAAGGTCATTCTTTCCTATTTAATTTAGCTTGTGTGTTCAGTTTCACATTGAATTATTTGTTGTTTTATATTAAAGGCAGCTGTATTGAACTAAACATAGAATATTTTTGAACCAACCAATTATGTCAGCAAGTATGTTAATGATGTTTATCAGCATACTACAATTTCAACACAAATCAAAAAGAAACAGACACTTTTATTACATAAAAATCAATGTTTACCAAGGAACGGCCTGTGGGAATGTTTCAAGATGCCTTAACTCGGTGAATGAAGTAATAAAATAGGGCAAATCATGTAGAATTCTAGATTCTGTCTAAATACTAACAGTTACTCTGTGACTAAGCTTCATCATATTCATTGAAATCGAAAACAATAACTATCATACTAAAAAGTCAATATATAAACAAAGTAGCATACCGATTTTTGCTTCTGATACTTAGATATAACGATCCTTTGTTGTCTCATTGCTTCTAGGTTTCCATCGCTTTCTCAGTTTCTTCACACTGCTCGATTATTTTCTCGGTTTCCTTCGCTACTAATCCAGTTGAGGGTTTCTCAGTTAGATATCAGATTGAATTGGGGGAGAGTTTTGGTCTCTATCGATTTTGGCAATAATATTTTCCTGTTTTTTTTATAAAAAAATTGTAATAGAGTCCATTGATGTTTTGTTAATTTTAATATATATATATATATATATATATATATAAATGATAAAAATAATAACCAATATATATGTATCATTTTTAATTGTTATATAACAATAACTACATAATTATAACATAAAAATTAAAAAATTAAACTCTTGTTTGAAATAAAAAGAGCTAATTATGTAAATTTCAAAAGAAAAGTGTTGCAAATCACAAATATTATACACACATCATTCGTCTCTGAAACAAAATTAAATTTAAATGAGTACTTGATTTTTCTAGATATCTTAAGTTTATTAAATTTAAGTAATAATGTTGTTAATACATTTATCATGTAATTAACGCATATGTACTTTATAATTAGTTTAATATTGTTATATTTATTTATATTAAACTAATTAATTTCATATCAATTTTAAATTTTAGAATTTTGCGAATTGACTCTACAAGGTCAAAATGTATCCTTATAGCGGAATGAGCAATTTGTAAGCCTAATTGAACTAATGATAGATTAAAATATTTATAATGGTACTTAATTTTGAGCTTTGAGTCAGATATTGTACTTTTAGGTAACTAAAGTTGTACATGGTACATCGTAGTATCATAGTATGTCACAATAAATTTTGTTTTGATCATAAACTAATTTAATGATATAACAATAAAATTTGAATTACAAATTTTCATGGTAAAGGCAAAAAAAATAATATAACAATAAGAAAATAACCACTGTAGATATGTTGCATCCCGCATCGTGTATTCAATTAGCATATCTGGAATCACCTATCCATCACCGTTGATGAAATTGACTCTCTACATAGAGAGAATTCAAATTCCTATAAAAGGAGAAAAAAGATTCCCACAAGAGGTGAAAGAACAAGAGATATAACCTCAAACTAAGACAAAATAATATCACACAAAAAAAGAAAAACAAACTCCAGAAAGGGAGAAAATACAAACCAAATTAATAATCGGCTAATGATAACCAAATGATTTACATGAGGGTCTCTCCATAAGAGAAAACAAACCCTCCCCAATTCTAAGTATGAATTTTTGAAAGCTAGTGTTTCTATCTAGAGATAAAAGAGAAAAGAGGAAAATACGTCACAATTAGTCTGAAAAGAGGAAAATTCGTCAAATTAATCTAGCATCGACTGTTTAAAATAAAACATGGCTCATTCAATTTCTTTGAAATAGCCCTTCAACTAATTTAGAAACACCCGTTAATAGTGCGTTAAAGTTCACTATCACCGTTGCAACCTACAAATTTCGTACAAGCATATCCAGTACTTACAACTAGATATGCTTGTACGAAATTTCGTACAAGCATATCCAGCATTTTCATCTTATAACAAACAAGGCATAAACAATACTCCCTCCGTCCCAAATTAATTGCTCAATTTTGACCTTGTAAAGTCAAATTGACCATTTTTAAAACTAATCTTTTTACTATTTTTGCTAAAATATAGGTGAAGAAATTATAACAAAAAAAAGTATATACAATTTATTACTAAATCCAATTTTTATAATTTTAGAAATATATTTATATATGCTTAATTATTAATTCTATTTCATAGTCAATTTAACTTAAAAAAGTCAAAATTGAGCAATTAATTTGGGACAGAAGAAATATTATTCTTAAAATAGCAAAAAAAAATTACATTTATATAATTCATGTACCCATTAAACATTAATGAATATAATTATAATAACATGTACATACATTACATTTTAATCCTATGAAATATTTACGAACAAGTAACTTAATGACATTTCAAGTTTACAATAAAAAATTATAAATGATGAGATAATGTAAGATATTCTAATATTCAGGATAAATGTTCACGTTATTCTTCTTTTTTCCCGCTATAATTTTCACTCCAGTATATTATATTTCCCTCCCAATTTTTGTCACCCCCTATTTCTTTCTCCAGTCCATGCCCTAAACTCAAATCCCCCAATTTCAATCGAGGTCGTCCCGATTCGAAAGTGTTCTGCCCTTGCATAATATTATTGTGTCGGTATCATTTCGAGTTATTCCCGATTTCTTCCCCGCTGCGTAACAGAGAAGTGACCTTGATGGGTGTGTGACTTTAACAAATGACAAACAGTAACTCATAGTTCTTCGGCTCAGGTTAGTACTCTGAACCGTTTATGATGTTATCTAGAGCTCTCAGTTTGAGTATCATTCAATTCCATGCCATAGTTTTTTTAGGGTTTATGGTTTGTAATGTTTTGAGTATACTGAGTTGACTAGTTCTTAGATCGGGGATATTTGGTTGTTTTTGGGAATGAATGTGCTGATAATTTAAAGTTGAAGTAAAAATTAGGGTTTGTTGATGCTATTTCAAGGATTGTTTTTTGTAATTGATTAGAACTATTGAATGAAACAACAAACTTAAATTTGGTAAAAATGTTATTTTGTCTCTTATCTATTTGTTTGGATTTTGGGAGGATATGTTTCCAATTTGAAATGAGTTTCAGTGGTGCATTTTAGCAAACATTTATGTGATTCTGATTTGTATTTCTTAGTTTGGGATTTTGGTTTGTTTTTGTGAATGAATTGGCTGATTAGTTGATTATTTGAAATAGAAATTAAGGCTTGTTGATGTGATAGATTATATTTTCTGATATGTTTAAAATCTAGAGATTAAACTCCCAAACATCAGCTTTCTTCATCGTTTAATTCCTTGTCAAATTATGAAGTTGCTGTAGATGCACCTTTTTTCTCCCTTCAATGAAGTCCACTTTGCCTTCACTCAAATTTACTAATTCATCAATATATACAAATAAAAATAAATTTACTAATTCTTAAAAAAGGATCAGTTCATTTAAAAAATGAACACCTTGCTGGGTGAAGTATTTTACTACTAAGAGCATGTAGTTTTTTATTTTTATTTTTGCTATTTACTAATGCTGAATAATAGGTATAAGGCTCAGAATTTTGCAACATGTGGATGTACTGTTAAATATATTGATAGAAATCTCATCATTCAGAAAAACTCTACAATATTTAATTGAAAACTATATAGAGCCCTGGAATACTTGGATCCAATGTATATATAGGCCTTGCAGTACGTATACATTGATAGTAAACTCACACACACACACACACACACACACACACACATATATATATATATATATATATATATATATATTAAAATGCAATCACAGATACTGTTCTATTGTTAGCATTTTATTAGTGTTATGGACATTTCATTTTCAACACTATAAATTGATATGGTTGAGAATTTTCTGTTGGAGATGTGAATCAGAACATGGAATATTGATAAAAGCATTGACTTAAAAATAAAATATAAGAAAATATTGAAAAACATAGAAGCGAGGTAAAATTGTGTAGAATTTAGAATAAGCTAACAAATGGAACCGATTATTAACAAGGTAATTATCATAAGAAACCAACTCACAAATTTCTATGATAGCGAGTGTTCTGAAATTTACGTCTTAATGCAAGAGGGAGCTTTAAAAATTGCAAGCAGGATGATGAAAAATGCATTGAACTTGTTATAAACCTTAATAGCATAATCAAGTACAAATTATAATCTATAGAGCAATATGCAGACATCACACGGTCAGAATTCAAAAATTATGCCCTTAAATGATCAAAGTCAGATTCACTGTTCAATGATATATGTAGGTTATGATAGAGTGCTTGAAATTGATGAATTAGTAAATTTGAGTGAAGGCAAAGTGGACTTCATTGAAGGGAGAAAAAAGGTGCATCTACAGCAACTTCATAATTTGACAAGGAATTAAACGATGAAGAAAGCTGATGTTTGGGAGTTTAATCTCTAGATTTTAAACACATAAGAAAATATAATCGATCATGTCTTAGTTTGAGATTTTGGTTTGTTTTTGTGAATGAATTGGCTGATTAGTTGATTATCAGAATTGTATGTCTAGACACAAAAATAGCATGTATTTAGAGTGGTTTTTATTTGTAATTATGTGATTCGAACTAATCCTATTTTCAAGAATTGTAAATATTTTTTAAATATATAAAAAATGAATGTTTAAATGTCTAGCAGCTGCATCACTGGATTTTTATTTTCTGATAGATGTGATTGCATTACTTTCTATAAATAGCCTGATAAAAAACAACTTGACATCAATCCCAATTCCTAGCCTGATAAAAAAGCCTATTGAGTTACAGCCCTGCATATTCAACTGTGAATCATTGACTGCGTTCAAACTCAAATTAAGTGCTACTTGCGTAGTTTATAAAATTTGCTTTTACATAAAGTTCATTTCGTCACTACTCATAATAATAACTTTCTTGTGCTGAATTTCCAAGTCTGGAAGATTTGGTTCTGAAATATTGGAAGATTTTTATGGCTGTTGAATTGCTTCCTTATGAAGTATGTGAAATCAGCTAAAGTGAAAATAAGACTTTGCGATTCTACCGTGTAAACTTTTGAATCTGGCTTTCAAATAAATGTTTTTCTGCCCCAGAACAAAAAATTCACCCCTTTTATAAAATTATGTTACAGCTATGCATGCTTACACATATTACATGTAATATATATACTGACCAGATTGCAGTTTTGTTTTTGTAATGTATGACATTCTTTACTCCTACTTTCTATTACTATACATGTCTTATTTACTAATATGTATACTTGTTCTGATAATTTAATTGCAGAAAAGCATTCAACTTGTTTACTTGGTTGTTGAAAATGTCTGGCCCTGGAATTAAAAGGAAAGGCGCAGCTCAAACCAGAAGATACCTAGCCTCCCAAAATGAAGAGGTCCATGAGGCTAATGAAGAAGTTGAACGTAATGTATCTGAACAGTCAAATCCTCATGTAAGACGAAGAATAATGATGTCGTCAACTCCTTCAAGAAGCCCGATTACTAGATCACAGGCTCGATTACCCGTTTACTTGCCAAAATCACCTATGCGTTTAACAGACAAATTACGTGCAATGTTTGCAAGCTCACCAAATGCAAAAGCTGCTACTGTGAATGAAGTGGGTACTCCTAGTCCTATCCAGCCGCAAGGTACAAATGACACCATTGTTGGTGAAAACTTTACTGAAGCAGAAGAGAGTGCCCCGACACCGACGTCCGCAGAGCAAGGGTCTTCAGAAGGGTCTAGACCATGTGAGTTTTCTCTACACCTATTTAGTTAACAAATGCTATATGTCGTCGTATATGTATGTTATACCTAGTTATTTTTCTTGGTAATTTGTTGTTCACTATACTTTTTCACATCTAATTGTTTTAATAGCTTCATCTACCGCAAATAAAATTCGCGGACCTACTCGCGGTATTGGACTAGAGAAACTCACAAAGTCCAAAGGAAAGAAGTTGGCTATTAATGTCTCACCTACTAAAGGAAGGCCAACAGATTCTGTAGAATCGGCTAAGCTATTGTCAGAGATAGGATTGATGGTCCGCCACCACCTTCCATTGAATACCAAATTCAAGGATATTACAGAGGGAGTGATTGAAGAGTCATTGTCAAGGGTTGAAGTAAGTTTTACTTTTTAGAAAATTAAATTATAGCAAATATTATTGTTTTATGTGACCTGTGTATCTAATAATAATAGATAATAATTGAGGAACCCCAGTTTAACTAAACTATATTACTTCATGAATAATCGATTACAATAAACTGTTGGTTTATTTCTCTCCATTTTATTAACTCATAATTTTGAATAGTGAAACTTGATGTAGTAATGGTTTATTTCTTCAGGCTCGATTCGATATCGACCTTTCACAGCCACATGTGAAGCGTGTGGCACTTGGAATTATGAAGGATAGGAACAGAGGGGAACGGTGCAAGCTATACAAATACTTCAAGACTTTTCCATCAGTCGAAGAAGCTAGAAACAAACCTCCAAACAACATTGATGCCTCCAAGTGGAGTGACATGTGTGACTATTGGACATCGCCCAAATTTATTGTATGGTTATTCTAACTTTAATCAGTTACTTCATATGCATATTATTTTAATTTATCAAAGAATATTAGATTTATATTATTTCTTCAATGATTTGTTTTTGTTTTTTCTAGCATCGCTCAGAAGTAAACAAGAAAAATCGAGGCAATAAGGCCATTCACAGTGGAGGGTCAAAACCATTTGTTGTTCATCACACAGCAAAGGTACGTATGTATATGTTAGAGCTACTGCTCGGCCTTTGTATTTTTTTATCGTTTGCATTGAAACTTATAACCCACCATAGTAATATTTGATCTATGAAGGAGCTTGAAGCTTTCACAATTCAACTTAGTTTCAATAACAAGATTAAAATTGAAGTTTTATAAATTTAACGAAATGTAGCGGTTGAAAATTTAGTATATCTCAGTTTTTAATGTGTAGTGTAGGAATGGGTTAAATGTCTTTATATTTTCCTGGAGATTAGAAGAAATCAAAACAAAAATGTACTGAGTTGATGTGTGTGTATATATAATATATATACGATTTCCTCAAAACAAAATTGTACTGAAATTTGAAAATGGGTTGTGAAGATCTTTTGTTGAAGAAGTTGAGCCAAATGATTTTTTGATATGAAGTTATCCATTATTTGTTATCTGGTTTGGAAATTGGTTGCATATTTTTTTTATCTAATCAAATAGTCCTCTTAAACATTAACAAATCTTTAATAAGTTGCAGTGGATGGATATATATACTGAATTGGTAAATATATGTATTTTGGTTTGTGTACTTCTAATTCTTTTAAAAAAGCTTTGATGCATAATGTGAACAGTTGGGAAATTTGCAGTACAATATGTAAAAGCGTGCAAAATCTCTTTTGAAATTTAGATTGCTACTTTGCTACCGGCACATAAGTATCAGCTTTTTTGCTATGCAGTATGAGATATTGAATATAAAGGCTCAGTATACCACACTAGAAATCTACTGAACATTTGCTTACCCACACTTGGTCCAGGAAAATTAGGTTGGACTAACCTATTTTGATCTGATGAATTATGGATACCTAAATGATGCTACTCCCATTCCTTGGTATTTGCTTTGGCCTTCAGGCATGGATGTCTAGATGCTGTAAATTCTTGTTTTCATTTTTATTCTTAATTCTCACCTGCATCCCTTTGCGGTCATTATTATTTATTGTAAACTGTCTGTAAGCTTTTATTCTAGATGAGTTGTTCGATTGACTTAGTTGAGAATAGGATATTAGGACCATAAAGATTAAACTTTGGAACTCAGCGAGTCTGGAATTTCGATTGAACTATCTTTCTGAACCATAATGGCCAAGTATTCACATAGTGAGTTAAAAATTGTGTACTGTCCTTCTACCCTATTTGCTGGTACTTAGTTGCCCCTCAGATCAGAATATGCATTGGCAGATTGCTGTATGTGCCCTTTCTAGTTTTGATTTCCTCATACTGTATGATGAATGGTTTTATTTCATCCTCCAGTGCTCAGTATGAACTATATATAACCTTTTAAGATTCCATTTACGATCTTCACATATATTCACTGTCGGATTCAATAATGTTATGGAAACATATCCAAGTTTATGACAAAGAATGAACTTCCATATGACTATCTTATTTTTCTTGATATTCTAATTTGTTTTACAGGGATATCCAATTGAAGGTTACAAAACCACACATCAAAAAAAGAAAACAAGCGAGTGGATACAACTTGAAAATGAATCTGCATACGTAAGTTATACAAACTTTACCTTTTTTTTGATAATAGAGGTAGTCAAACATATGATTTAGGCACTAGTCTTGATTTACATTGTAATCTTTTAACTAAAGTTTGAGACTATACATTTCAATGATTTACATTTGTTGATAATTTCACAGTATGAAATGAAATCACTTGAGACTGAATGCATCTCTGAGATGGAAGCAGAATCTGGAAATGTTGACATGAATGACAAAAGAGAGATTATGACTAAAGTCTTGGGCAAGAAGGCAGGAAGATTGCTGGGCTTTGGATTTGGACCTCGAGCAGAGAAGACTACATCAACTAACAAAGAAAAAGCATTGGCAGCGGAGTTGGAAGCGACTCGCTCCAAGAATGAAGAGCTGCAATCTACCATTCAAGCCCAAGACAAACAGATTGACAATCTCGAGAATATAATGAACAAGCTGTCCGACAATCCAGAATTCTTGCGCTTGATTCAAGGCAGCACCAACACAGGGGCAGAAAGAGCTGAAAACAACTCTTGATCATAATTATGGACATTAAAAACTGTTGAACTTTTGAAGTGGACAGAACTTGAAATTTGGATATTTTGTTTAACTGTTGAACTTTTATTTGGTAATGCTGATTATGTTAAATTTGGATATTTTGTTAAAGTGTTGAACTTTTATTTGGATATTTTATTAAACTGTTGAACTATTATTTGGATTTTGATTTTCCTATTTTGGATAAATATGAATGAAAGTTGAAATTTAGTTAATCTATTGTAGCAGTAGGAGTTTTGCTATTGTTTTCCTATTTTATTCCATGCTCATTGTTCATGGATTAAGACTTTAGTTGACCCATGATACTTAAGGTGAGCTTACAGGTCATATGTATGAAGTATGATAATGTATATGTGCATGTTTATTTTTTAGTAAAATAAAAAATATTGAAATATGCATGTTTTGGAATTTATTAAATTCTTTATTTAATATAAGTTATATATATATAAATTCTTAATTATGACATGTAAAGGTTATCTATGGTTTGTCTGTTGCTTAAAAGTGTATATATATTTAACACGATTTTACTCATTAAATATTATGGAAGGTATTATACTCCCGAGCAAGATTTTATTGTTACAATAGTGTAAGATTATAACTTTAACATAACATAATAAAATTAACACTTATTTTGAGACGGATGAAGTGAAACATTTGACTGTATAAAATTACGTCCAAATAACTTAAAAAATTAAAATACAAAAATAATGTGTTCTGGGAAAAAAAGACCAAAAAAACCTTATTCGGTTTATCTTAATATTGGGCAACATATTTACTAGGCGTTGCAAAAGGTTGTATAAAATACGCAACGAAAATAAAATCGTTCCCACTGAATGTGGTCCATATTAGGCAACGCAATATAGCAACAAAACAACTTTCGTTGCCCCCGATGAATAGAAATCAAGTGGGCATAAATTTTGCAACGCAATTCTAACGAATTTTGTTTCCATATTTTACAACGACTTATACATTTCGTTGCAAAAAGGTGAAAGCCTAACACAAACTGCAACGACTGACAAGTGTCGTTGCTAAACATATACTGTTAGCAACGACGTATATAGTCGTTACCTAAATAGTCGTTGCTAAAGCCCCATTTTTAGCAACAAAAACAACTTTCGTTGCCCATAATGGCGGGAAATCAATTTGGCGAAAATTTTGCAACAAATTTCTAACGAAAGTTTTTCCCGCCAATGAATTAGCAACGAAATGTTGCAACGACTTATGAATTTCGTTGCCAAAAGTAAAATCCTGACACAAGCAGCAACGAAGGACAAATGTCGTTGCTAAAAGCATACTTTTAGCAACGACGTGCAAAGTCGTTGCCCGTAAAATCGTTGCTAAATGCCCATTTTTTTGTAGTGAATTGATTGATTAAAACCCTAATTGCAATACTAGAATCTTAATTGATATAATTAGATTCTAAATAATGAATCATAATACTCCCTCCGTCCCAAGATAAAAGTCCTAGTTGACTTTTTGCGCATATTAAGAAAGAGGATAAAATGACAAAATTGTCCATATTTAAATTATCATTTAATTACATAGTTTTTTGCACATGACTAGTGATGCTCCATAAATATTCATAGGGAATAGAAATATGACAATTAATACTAAGGGTATTATGGATAAATTATTATAAAAAATAGATTATTTAAGGTAAGTAGACATTTAACTTGGGACTACCTAAAATAGTAATAAGGACTTTTATCCTGAGACGAAAGGAGTATTAATTATGAATCATTACGATTAAAATAAACCCTAAACGAAATATTAAAACCCGAATTGTGAAATTAGAAACCCTAATACCTAATTATGAAACCCTAATTCTAATTAGGTTATCTAAACCTTAAATTATGAAATGTAAAACCTTAATTATGATATATAACCCTAATTAAGGTATTACTAAACTTAAATTAACATCATAAACATGATTAGCAAAAATCTAATTTTAATTAGTAAGTAAATAAAGGGAAAATAAAATCCTAGCCAATGAAAATTAAGCTAGGAGTGTGCAAGCTTGTGCTTGACACACTCCAGCACAAGCATGACAACCTAGATCAGATTTGAGCAACACAAGTCCCAAGCTTAGATATTTTTAGAGGCAAGATTTGGAAAATAACCCTAGGAAACCCTAATTTCACATTGTTATAAATAGAATGAGATGCTGGTCAGCTAAGCCACGAAATTACAAAGCTTATACACTTATAAACATACATAAACAAGCCTCTGCAATCACAAGTTCAGAATCAAAAGCCAGAAATCAAAAATTTGAAGAAAAAGGTGCATAAACCCTAATTTGTTGCTAAATCTTTAAGTTTGAATTTGATGTTATGTTTTAGTGTTTAGGAATACTTGTTAACATGTTATTAAGTGATCTGGGCGGTTAAATCATGTTTTTATAACAATTAAAGGGTAAAAAATGATTAAAAATCAAAACAGTCAAGAACAATCAAAACTGTCTGACAGGTGACTTTGTCAGACGGTTTGATCGACTTAAATTGTGTGTTTGATCTGTTTAAAAGTATGTATGTGAACCCTGATATGTGGTCTATAATATCCGACTTGAATTGCAGTAAAAGAATGTATATAATAGAAGTTATGATTGGTCAAAGTCCTTTGACCGTTCTGATTTTTCAATTTTTGGGCAACCCAAAAAATCTTTGAAGAACTCTGACAAGGTTTGTCAGATGTCCATGCTGCCCAGAATTGATCTAGATGAAATATTTTGTGTAATTTATTTGTTTAAAGTTGTATTATGCTATGTAAACTTTAATCTTGAACCATTAAAATACCTAAACGAACCATCAATTGAACGGAATTAATGGTCAAATAGCGTTGACCATTATGATTACATGAGTTTTTTGGGTAACCCAGAAAACTCAAGAACAGTTGGATGGCCTAGTTTGACCGGATCAAATCTCACACATGTGATGTTGTTTGATCTCAAACAACACATGTTGTTACTCTCTACCATATAGACTGTAACTAGCAACAAGAATCAAACACAAACATTAAAGCATGAAAGAGAAATTTAAGCAAACCCAGAAACCTAAGGTTCTATGCAAACCGTCGCTAAACCCCTTTAGCGACGGATTTTTAATAAAAATAAATAAAAATTAATTAAATAAATTATAAAATAATAAATAAATATTAAATAATTATTACTAATTAATAATTATATTCAAAAATTTATTTTTAATTATAAAAAAATTGTTTTTAATATTTTTATATATTTCTGAATTATTATTTAATTTAATTAAATAATAATAATAATTATAATAAATCATTTAATAATTGTTTTAATTATTTAAAAATGATATTAAATCATTTAATAATTATATTAATGATTTAAAATGATATTAAGGTAAATAAAATTATTATATATAATAATTAAATAAAATATTAAATATTTAAATATTATAAATGATAAATAAATCATTTAAATAATATATTAAGAATTTAAAAATTACTTTAAATTATAATTAAATCATTTAAATATTAAATTAAGTTTTGAAAATTATTATAAGTAATAATTAAATTATTATAATGATAAAATAAATTCTAAAAATATTATTAATGATAAAATAAATCATTTAAATAATATTTCATCTTTTTAAAAATATTATAAATGATAAATAAATCATTTAAATAATATTTTAGGTATCTAAAAATATTCTAAATGACAAATCAATTCTTTAAATAACATATTAAATGTTTTAAAAATATTTTAAATGATAGTTAAATCATTTAAAAATATTCCTAAGCTTGTAAAATTATTTAAAAATAATATTAAACTTCTAAAAGTATTATAAATAATGATTAAATTATTTAGACTAATAATTAAGCTTCCAAATGAAGTTTTATCAAATAATTTACGTGTTTAGCCATTAAGGACGCGACCGAGATACCGAATCAACGTCGAACATTAATGAAACTTGTCTAGATTAGCGTAATACATGTTTATATACGTGCTAACGCTTATTATTGGTATACGTAGACTACGTACGTTGACCAACTGTCTTAAATTAAAACGAACTACGCTAAGACAAGTGTCTTAACTTTTCTCAACTTATATTAAGCAATTCATTTATGTCTTGCTATCAATTATTGTGAAGTTATTGCTACTTGTTCAGCATAACTTAAGAAATGAAATCATTTATTGATTGGTTGAGCTTAAATTTATCGTGTCAAGCCAAATTGTTTTGGTATGACATCTATACTGAGTAAAAGGGACACCGTGGATGGAAGGTGGTCCGACAAATCTTCAAATAAGGTTTAAATTGGCAATTAAATGAATTGACCAAAATTGGCAATTAACTTAAATTGACCAAAAATGTGGTAGGGTGATATGCATACTCCTAGGATATTGGTGAGGCTGATCACCTACCAGATATCCGAACTCAAAAGGTTCTAAGTCATTGAAGACTGACAGAACAAATTGAAATATATGGTTCCGGTACAGAACCCTCAGTATTAATTATACATCACTTGACATCTTTCAAATCAAACACACTGTGTTTACATTTTCAAATGAACTTGCTGAGCATTTGTAGTTCATTCTTGCGCATATCTTCTTTTGCAGCTTTAAATGATATCCCTGACACTTCTGGGACAGATAAAGGGAAAGGACACGTTTACTAGTTTTATTAACTGCTTTTGAATAATCTAAGTCTTTTAATGGCTTTTGTTATAATAACTTAGTACTGAGAACAATGTAATTAAACCAAATGATATGTAATATATTATGATCCTTTATTTCATCGATTGCGTTATACTCTGATTTTTATTTTATTTAGCATAGTTGTACTAAGTTTGATATAGTATCTATACGAACTATACATCTAAATGAGGGTATTTAAATGATGTTGAAAGTCCTATAAGCTCTGGGTTACACTTAATGAGCGCCGGTAAGGTGTCATCTTTACCGGAATGCGCCCCTCAGTTCTATGGACAATCTTATCATTAATACTGTGAATGTCAGATAGATAGGGAATATTGATATGAAAGAGGTATTCATAAGATATGAATCTACACAACCAAGTGAGGGTATCCAAACATAGATCACGTTCTGGCAAGAATTAACATCTGTTATGGGATACTATGAACCTTGGATAGGTAGAAGTCATATATTATTGAGTATTTACAGTTGTATAGTTCCACGTGAGCACAAATTCTGCTACAGAGAGAGTAGAGAATTTGGGGGCGTCACAGGTTGGTATCAGAGTTGTAGATTATAGCTCTAAGGTAGTTAAGAAATACCTTAGGATATAGTCTTTGAGTCCGTAAAATACTTAATCATATATAAAATAATCTTAAAAGCTTTATCTTATGTGTAAATTTGTCTCCCCATAATAATAAAAATATTAAAATTCTTTTGTAGGATAGCAGGAGTAGATCAACACATGGTAGGATGACTATCAGACAGTGAGCCCGATGAGGTGCCTGATTATGAGTCGGCTACTCCTGAGCTAGATTTAGAAGAGGAGGATCCAGAGGAGGAAGAACTCCTACATGACCAAGAAATATTAGAGGATGAGGATGCTAATTACCCTATAGATGGACAGCTAATAGATCCAGAACCCGATGAAGTAATTGGAGCGGGGCAGATGATGCGTGTCGACAGACACGAAGAGATAGTTATTGGGTTAGTTCAGCAGTCAACGGAAGAGTTAGAGGCTGCTAACTCTCAGAAAGGCATCGCTGCAGGTTTACTGGAGAGTGAGAGAGATACGACTCGTCGTCTGAGGACCCTTCTTCAGAACACCCAGAAGGAGAAGCAGGATGCACAAATGCAGGTGTACAGAGCTGACAAGAAGTGTAGGACTGCATTTGAGGGCCTAGAACGAAGGGTATTTAGGTATCCTGTGGAGGAAGAGAAGGATGATTATATGATCGATAGAGCGGTAGTTGGTCATATGATACGGGATGCTTATAAGGGAGTACGTGATTGATTAGATTAGTATAGTACTTAGTTTACGTTTCGTAGTTTGTAATATACAAATTTTGAGGTTGTAAAATAGTGAGTTCTTTGTACTAACTAGTGGTAGTATAAACCACTAGTCGAATATGTATTCGTTTTGCATGTTATATACAAATTACGTTTGTACAATCAAAGTGTTAGTTCTATGTATAACATATCCTTGTATTTATACATGTTTCCTTTATTTTAGAGTCATGACATCAGGAAGGAGAACCCAAACTAGGAATGAGCCTAATAAAACAAACCCCACACAATAATTGGTAGATATACTCTTAGGAGCTTTACAAAATCATCCACCACATCAACCTACCACAGTTATTCCACAGAGTACTATGTTCAAAGACTTTAAACTAGTAGGACCGCCTGAATTTAAGGGAACTGCAGAACCTATTGAGGCACAAACTTGGGTTACCGAAATAAAGAAGGTTTTTGTGGTAACTAATGTTGGTGAAAATCAAAAGACGTTCTTTGCCACCTTTTTCCTAAAAGGTGAGGCGAACCATTAGTGGGAAAATACTAAAATTCGTGCGGGTGAAGGTATAATTCATTGGACTAGATTTAAGGAACTATTTTTCGAAAATTACTTTCCCCAATCAATGCAGGATCGTATAGAGGTACGATTCCTAGAATTGAAACAAGGGGAGCTTACTATATCCTAGTATACGGCTAAGCTCAATGAATTAGCTAGGTTTGCGCCACATCAGGTCAATACGGAGGTAAGGAAGACCAGGAGATACGAAGAGGGATTGAAACCCCAAATTCGTAGTAAGTTGTCAGTGTTCCAATCGAGAACTTTTCCTGAAATTCTCGAGAAAGCTATCATAGCTGAAAATGAGAATGAAGCTTTGATAAAATTTCATAAAGAGAAAAGGAGTTTGAATGAAGGAGGAAAGTTTAAAGGAGAAGTTAGTACAAGGAGTACTAATAATAACAAGAGGAAGTAGGATGCCACTATTCCTACAAACTTTGTAAGGAGGGGTAACAATTACAACAATAACAACAATAACAACAACAACAGAAACCAAAATAATAATAATAAGATGGTACGTTGTGTTATATGTGGAAAGAATCACACGGGAGTATGTCGCCACAGAGTGAGTACTTGTTACCATTGTGGACAAGAGGGACATTATTCCTCTAACTGTTCCAAAAAGAGTAATGATAATACTCGTTAGAGTAACCCGAATGTTACCTGTTATACTTGTGGTGCAACTGGGCATGTGTCTAGAAATTTCCCGAGGAATAGAAACCAACTTGGGGGAGGAAATCAAATCCCAAACAATAACACCAAACCGACAGTAGCAGGAGCTGGAGCTCCAGGTCGTCCAACCGCCAGAACGTTTAATATGACGATGAGGGATGCTGTTGCTGCACCGGACGTGGTAATATGTATCATCCCTATCGACAATTTAAATGCATATGTGTTGTTCGACTCTGGTGCTACTTGTTCTTTCGTGTCTAATAACTTTGCTAAAAACTTGAAAATGCAATGCGAACATTTAGACATACCTTTTAATGTGGAAATCGCAAACAATGAGATAATTCCCGTCAAAACCATATATAAGAATTGTGCCATAGAGATTAAGGGACACAAGTTTCTTGTGAACCTCATTCCTATACAACTAGGGGAATTTGATATAATCTTAGGAATGGATTGGCTGGTAAATTATAATGCAATAATTGACTGCCAGTGGAAGCGGGTAAATCTAGTGACTGCTTCAGAGTCAAAAGTAGTGTTCAACGGTGGTTGTTCACCTAAACGATCTCACTATCTGACAGTAATGCAAGCAGAGAGATTGCTTAGGAAGGGTTGCACAGGTTATTTGGCATAAATAGTAGATACTCGAAAAGAAAGAGTAAAGCTAGAGCAAATACCTGTAGTTAGAGAATTCTCGGATGTGTTTCCAGAAGAGTTACTAGGTCTACCTCGGGATAGAGAGATCGAATTTGTTATCGATCTAGCACCGGGTACGGCGCCCGTTTCAAAGGCACCATACAGAATGGCACCGGTAGAGTTGATAGAGTTACTTGTACAGTTACAGGAACTCCTAGACAAGAAGTACATACAACCCAGTGTTTCACCATGGGGAGCACCAGTGTTGTTTGTAAAGAAGAAAGATGGTACATTAAGGTTATGCATCAAGTATAAAGAACCAAATAAGTTAACCATAAAGAACAAATATCCTTTACCACGAATTGATGATTTGTTTGACCAGTTAAAAGGGGCCGAACACTTTTCGAAGATCGACCTACGATCAGGTTATCATCAATTAAAGGTAAGAAAAGAAGATGTGCCGAAGACAGCGTTTAGGACACGCTATGGACATTATGAGTTTCTTGTAATGTCTTTTGGATTAACAAATGCGCCGGCAGCATTCATGGACTTAATGAACAGAGTGTTTAAACCATGCTTAGACAAATTTGTCATAGTGTTCATCGATGATATTTTAGTATACTCGAGAACAAAGGAGGAACATGCTGAACACTTAAGGAGCGTATTAGAGATATTACGCAAGGAACAACTTTATGTAAAGTTTTCCAAATGTGAATTCTGGTTGGAACGAGTTCAATTCTTGGGTCATTGGGAGCTGTCGTTTTACACTCCAAAATTAATACCTTACTAACACCGTACTAGCACAAAAACTTAGTATAATGACAAGTAAGGATCGATCCCACAGAGAAGTGAATTAGTCTTTTACTTATTCTAATATTCCTATTATTTCTATTAATGGGGGGTTTTGAGTTTGTTTTACTAAGCTAACAAAGGTAATTAATAATGATCAATGAATAAAAAGCTTCAGTTCTTCAGTTTAGTATCACCTTAGCACAATTATGGAAAAGTCAAGTTTAACAATATTTATCCTTCAATGAGATTAATAACCCTAGATAACCGCAATCGCTAATTATCCGAAATTCTCCTTATGTGTAAATCTAATGTGACAATCGCCTCAAGAGACCCTAACTATCTTATAACCTAGAACTATCAGTCTAGATTTAATATAACATCAGCATGAATAATTAGAGAATTAGGTTATTCCAAGCAACAATTACACAATCAGGAATTATTTAACTTGCCTTCTAATAATCTTAATAATATCCAAAAGCTTGTCCACAATCAAATACTATTAATCGCTACCTATGATCAGATATAATATCGTTTGCTTAATACTATATCTTAATCTAGCAGATGATATTAATCAAATTAATTCAATTGGCCAAATCAAATCAAAAGATTAAATAACATATAATCAGTTAAAACAGATTATTAGAATAAATCTCATGCAAGAAGAAATAAATAAATAAAACCTGATTAAACCATTAATTATGAAAAATGTTCAACATCCCTTAGAACTGAAATTAAGAGTTTAGCCTGACATGCCTTCAATCTCCTCCAATTAAGGTTACAATTATAGTTGTCAAGATCTCCCTAATAATAAACCAAAAATATCATTTTATAGTCGTAAGATAATATCCGAAGTCTCTAAGAATTAAGAATCCAATCTGAAGTAGAAATCCTCAAAAATTACAAAAAGTCAAAGCTGGTCAAACTTGGTCAACGCCACCTTTCTCGCCGGGGTGAGAATTTTATGCCTAAGTTTCTCGCCGGGGCGAGAACGAGCAGAAAGTTTTGGGTCGGGGCGAGATCTGGATCAGCTGGGGCGAAAACGGGCAGAAGGTTGCTCGCCGGGGCGAGAAACTCCAGTACAAAGTTCTCGCCGGGGCGAGAACCACAATTTTCCAATTTTTCTCGTTTTGGCTCCGATTTTCCATCTTTTTCTACTTTTGACTCTGAATCCTCCTAAAATCAATAAACAACCTAATAAGTGCATATACACAATAAAACATGAAATAAACTAAATATAAAGGAATGAAAATAAATGAATATTATGCACTTATCAAACTCCCCCACACTTAGTCTTTACACGTCATCGTGTAAACTAAAACAAAAGTTATATTGAAGTCATTAGAATTCTATTCAACCAAACTTCCAAAGGTTCAAATTCAATTAGCATCCATGAATACTAACACCAATCAACAGAAATTTGATCAATACCTCATCAATCAACTCATAACAATAATCCCATCATTCCCCACTGAACATCTCTAAATCAAATTAAAACTACATATGCATCTCCAATGATTAACACAGATACTCAACTCAGGTCATATGGAACAACAACCGTGCACACTGACTCAAAACCAGAACATGTTTTTTTCTCTTTTCTTTCTGCTATCCATTTTTTTTCATTCAGGTGAATGCATTTTATGCTCCATTTCACCTCTTCTCATTCTTTTCTTAAGTGAGTGCATTTTATGCTCCATCTCACTTTTCTTCTCACCAACGAGTGCGTTGTACGCTACATCTCGTTGCATGTGTTTATGGGTGAGTGCGTTTTACGCTCCATCTCAACCCACCACGTGTTTTTCTTTTGAGACAAAATTTTTTAGTTTTTACTCTCAATTCTTTTTCAAATTTCCAATTTTTTCACATGGTCCTGCAAACAAGATAAGCAGTTACACAGTTCTAAATCATGAAATCAGTGCACAAAGTCAACTCCACAGATAACTTAGTCAAGTAAACATGTATCTCATACTCAAGTACTCATGCAATACCAATTCAATCTAAATCAGTCAACTATGGGTCCTAACTTCATTATCATCATTTATCAATTAATTCAGCATCAAACAAATTCAATCAATGGCATCAATCTTCATTCTAAAACCAAAAACTTTTGAAAACTTGACCAAACACAAATTTGTTTTCACAAAACAACTCAGATTTTCACATTTAAAGCAAACCTACCCTATACTATCCTAAACCTAAACCCCTCCCCCACACTCAAACCTTACATTGTCCCTAATGTAAGACAATCATGCAAAGACGAGATACATAAAAAAAACAAATAAATAAATAAAAAGGGATAGAAAAGCAAATCTGATGTCTTGGGTTGCCTCCCAAGCAGCGCATTTGGTTAACGTCGTTAGCCCGACATCGATTCTCCTCAATCACTCATAACTCGGATCCACTAGGTCTATCATCTCCACACTCTCCATCGAAAATCCTTCACGGAAAGGTTTCAGCCTATGTCCATTGACCTTGAATACTTTCCCTGTCTTTGGATTCTGTATATCTATAGCACCATGAGAGAACACATTAGTAATAACAAATGGACCTTCCCAACGAGAGCGCAACTTACCTGGAAATAACTTCAGCCTCGAATTGAATAGGAGAACTTGTTGTCCAACGGTGAAATCTTTCCTCAAAATCTGCTTGTCATGGAAGGCCTTTGTCTTATTCTTGTAAAGTCTAGAACTCTCATATGGTTCATTCCTTATCTCTTCGAGTTCTTGTAGCTGGAACTTCCTATGCATTCCCGCGTCATCCAAACTCATATTACATTGTTTGATCTCCCAAAAAGCTCTACGTTCTAATTCCACGGGTAAATGACATGGCTTCCCAAAAACCAATCTGTACGGAGACATACTAATAGGGGTTTTGTACGCAGTTCTATACGCCCACAATGCATCTTCTAACCGCAGACTCCAATCTTTTCTACTTGGCTTGACGACCTTTTCCAAAATGGATTTCACTTCACGGTTGGATACTTCAGCCTGACCATTGCTGTGCGGATGATAAGATGTAGAAATCTTATGCAAAACATTATATTTCCTGAAAAGTGCTGCTAACATCATGTTGCAAAAGTGAGTTCCTTTATCGCTGATGATAGCTCTAGGCGTTCCAAATCTGACAAATATGTTAGTTTTGACAAAATCTACAACAACTTTAGAATCATCAGTCCTGGTGGCTTTAGCTTCCACCCATTTAGAAACATAGTCGACAACCAAGAGAATGTAAATATTACCATGAGAAACAGGAAAAGGTCCCATAAAATCAATACCCCAAACATCAAAAATCTCAACAATTAAAATGGGAGTTTGTGGCATTTGATTTCTATGTGGTATATTACTTATTCGTTGACAATTCTCGCATGATTTACAAAATAGATATGAGTCTCTAAAAATTGTTGGCCAATAAAAACCACTTTCTAAAACCTTATGAGCAGTCCGTTTTGGTCCAAAATGACCTCCACAAGCATAGGAATGACAAAAAGTTAGAATAGACAATGTTTTAGTATTAGGCACACATCTACGGATTATCTGATCAGCACAAAATTTCCACAGATATGGATCATCCCAAACATAATGTATAGCATCACTCATAAGCTTATCCTTTTGGTTTTTAGAAAATTTATTGGGAATATACGCACTTGCTAAATAATTAACAATATTAGCATACCAAGGCAATTCCTCCTGAATAGAAAAGAGATGATCATCCGGAAAGGAATCATATAATGGTAGTGCCTCCTCATCTCTCACTAGTCTACTCAAGTGATCTGCTACCAAGTTATCCGCTCCCTTCTTATCCTTGATTTCCAAGTCAAATTCTTACAACAGCAGAATCCATCTGATAATCCTGGGTTTAGAGTCCTTTTTGGTTAACAAATACCTGAGAGCTGCATGGTCAGAATAAACTACAACTTTAGTGCCAAGTAAATAAGATCAAAATTTATCTAAAGCAAAAACAACAGACAAAAGTTCTTTTTCTATTGTCGAGTAGTTAATCTGAGCTGCATTCAATGTTCTAGAGGCATAATAAATGGCATGGACAACTTTGTCAACTCTTTGGCCCAAAACAGCTCCGACTGCATAATTGCTTGCATCACACATTATTTCAAAGGGAAGATTCCAATTTGGCGGTTGTTTCACAGGTGCGAAGGTCAATAGGTTCTTCAACATGTCAAATGCCTCCTTGCACGCATCATCGAACTGGAATTCCACATCTTTTTGTAGTAACTTACATAATGGCAGAGCTATTTTGGAAAAGTCTTTGATAAATCTCTGATAGAAACCTGCATGTCCAAGAAAAAAGCGAATCTCCCGCACACTGGCGGGGTAAGGCAAAGCAGACACAATATCTATCTTAGCTTTATCAACCTCTAAACCTTTAGCTGACACAACATGACCAAGCACTATACCATGTTCTACCATAAAATGACACTTTTCCCAATTAAGAACAAGGTTAGTTTCCAAACATCTATCTAGCACACGAGTTCGATTGTCCAAGCACAAATCCAAAGAATCACCATGTACTGTGAAATCATCCATAAAGACCTCGATGCAATTTTCTAAAAGATCAGAAAAAATGTTTACCATGCATCGCTGGAAGGTACCCGGTGCATTGCAAAGTCCAAACGACATCCTCCGGTATGCAAAAGTACCAAATGGACACATGAATATGGTCTTTTCCTGGTCTTCGGGTGCAATCACGATCTGATTATAACCTGAAAAACCATCTAGAAAGCAATAATAAGTATGCCCCGCTAATCTTTCTAGCATTTGATCAATAAAGGGAAGAGGAAAGTGGTCTTTTCTGGTTACAGCATTTAGTTTCCTGTAGTCAATACACACTCTCCATCCTGTTTGTATCCGTGTGGGCACCAACTCATTATTGTCATTCGTGATGACAGTTATTCCAGACTTCTTCGGAACTACCTGTACCGGACTCACCCACTGACTGTCGGAGATGGGGTAGATTATGCCTGCATCAAGTAATTTAATCACCTCTTTCTTGACTACCTCCATCATGGGTGGATTTAATCTTCGTTGTGCTTCTCTCGTGGGCTTTGCTCCATCATCCAAAAGAATCTTATGCATGCACATCGCGGGGCTTATACCTTTGATATCCGCTATCGTCCAACCAAACACTGTGACATGGTCCCTTAGAACTCTCAACAATTTCTCTTCCTGCACTTTGGTTAGATTACTAGCAATAATCACAGGTAAAGTTTCATTAGTCCCTAAATATGCATATTTCAAGTGAGCAGGTAAAGGTTTCAATTCTAAGATTGGAGCTTGCTCCACAGATGTAACAGTTTTTTATGAGAAACAGGCAATTGAATTGATTGAACTGCATATTTATCTGTGAATTTTGGTAAAGAGTGCAATGCAGCCACAACTTCCTTCAATTCCTGATTCTGGTCAAATTCTTCCTCTTTATCTATGTCCAAGTTGTTAGCAATAGCCATCTCCAAGCTTTCCCTGCGGTCTTGTTAAAGATCCCTGCACTATAGAATCAATGATGTCAATGGCAAAAACATGATCAACATCACTAGGGTACCTCATGGCGTCATATATATTGAACTGAATTTTCTCTCCATCAAATTCCATGGTCAAGGTCCCATTGTGCACATCGATCATTGTCCTTGCTATTTTCAAGAATGGCCTTCCTAGCAAGATGTGCGAGGGATTTAGAGATCTGTCATCTTTCATATCCACAATGTAAAAATCTGCAGGAAATATTAACTGATTCACTTGCACTAAGACATCTTTAATTACCCCTTGAGGGTAAGTGTTAGTACGATCAGCAAGTTGAATGATAACACCAGTTTGTTTCAAAGGTCCTAGATTTAAAGAAGCAAATACAGATAATGGTATGACATTTATTGACGCTCCTAAATCTAGCATGGCTTTCTCAAATCTGGTATTACCTATTCTGCATGGGATTGTAAACATTCCTGGATCTTTACATTTAGGAGGCATTTTTCTTTGAAGCACTGCTGACACATTCTCTCCTACAGTGACTTTTTCATCATCTTTCAATTTTCTTTTGTTAGTGCACAATTCTTTCAAAAACTTTGCATACCTGGGCACTTGTTTGATGGCCTCCAAAAGAGGAATATTGACTTCTACCTTCCTGAAGGTTTCCAAGATTTCCTTATCCTTTTCCTCCTTCTTTGAAGTCTTGTGTGTTCTAGGTGGAAATGGCAACGGTGGGGTCTTAACTGGAGTAGATGGGGTAACAGCTTCCCTCGGTGTCTCTATCTCATCACTAGCCTTCTCCTTTTCAATTTCCGTCACTGTTTTGGGTACTTCCAACTCTTTTCCACTCCTTAGTGTAATCGCACTAGCATTCTCCCTTGGATTGACAACTGTTTGGGAGGGCAACTTTCCTGAACCCTGAGCATCCAACCTCCCCACTGTGGTGGCAAGTTGACCTATCTGATTTCTCAAGTCTTGAACAGAATTTTTCGTTTCCTGCTGGAACTGTTGTGTCTGACTCATGAATGCCTTGAACATGTCTTCCAAAGATGTTCCAGAATTTCCAGGAGCTGCCTGTCTAGGTTGATATTGATGTGGAGCTGGTTGAGAGCCTTGTGGGAACCCTTGTTGTCTAACCGGATACATGATTTGCGCTGGTGGCCTATTTCCTCCATAACTAAGGTTAGGGTGATCCCTCCATCCTGGATTGTAAGTATTTGAATATGGGTCATACTTCCGCTGAGGTTGTACTTGATAATTTCCCACTGCATTAGCTTGCTGTGCGGTTTCATCCTCTTGCAATGTCGGACAAGAATCAGTACTATGACCATCCATTAAACAAATCCCACAAACTTTTGCTGCTGGTGTATTTCCTGTAGCCAATTGTCTAACCATCGCAGTCAAATCAAAAATTTGTTGTTCAAGATTGCTCGTGGTAATCTCATTCACTTTTACAGGTGCACGGTCATTCCTTGTCCCATACTGCTGAGAATTAGCAGCCATATTTGTAATTAAAGTCCTTGCAGCCTCCGGTGTCTTATCCATTGAATCGATCATACTCCGATCCAGCAGCATCGATCATCGATCATACTCCGATCCAGTGGTAATAATCCCTCATAAAAGTACTGAATCGGGTGTTGATCGTCTATTTGATGGGGAGGACAACTGGAACACAGTTTTTTAAATCTTTCCCAATACTCATACAGTGTCTCTCCGTTGAACTATCGAATGCCGCATATCTCCTTTCTGATGTTGGCAACTCTTGAAGCAGGAAAGTACTTCTCCAAGAACAGCCTTTTCATGTCATTCCATGACTGTATTGACCCTGAAGGAAGATAGTACAGCCAGTCCTTCGCTAGATCTCCCAATGAGAATGGAAATGCCCTTAGCTTGATTTGATCCTCTATTATTCCATGTGGCTTCATGGTGGAACACACCACATAGAATTCCTTCAAGTGCTTGAACGGATCTTCACCTGTGAGACCACGAAAAGTAGGCAAAAGATGAATTAGTCCCGATTTAAGTTCAAAAGCAGCAGTTAATGTAGGATATTCAATGCATAAGGGTTGTTGATTGAGATTAGGAGTGGCTAATTCTTTAATTGTTCTATTGTTATTTGGCACCGCCATTTCTTCTTCTTCCTCTGAATCGGTGGATGATGTATTTGACAGTAATTCAAGTGCTATGTTGAGTCCCGGTGATGGAATTTCGTCTGACTCTACAGTGATGCCTCGAGCTTGAGGAGCTTCTTTCCTTAGCTTGCGTGCAGTTTTCTCAATTTCTGGATCAAAATTCAAATCACCGGATTGAGAGGATCGTGTCATAAAATACAATAATAAACAAAAATAAAATAAAATGAAGAATAAATAAAGATAAATAACACTTTCCCGGCAACGACGCCAAAATTTGGGAGCTGTCGTTTTACACTCCAAAATTAATACCTTACTAACACCCTACTAGCACAAAAACTTAGTATAATGACAAGTAAGGATCGATCCCACAAAGAAGTGAATTAGTCTTTTACTTATTCTAATATTCCTATTATTTCTATTAATGGGGGGTTTTGAGTTTGTTTCACTAAGCTAACAAAGGTAATTAATAATGATCAATGAATAAAAAGTTCAGTTTTTCAATTTAGTGTCACCTTAGCACAATTATGGAAAAGTCAAGTTTAACAATATTTATCCTTCAATGAGATTAATAACCCTAGATAACCGCAATCGCTAATTATCCGAAATTCTCCTTATGTGTAAATCTAATGTGACAATCGCCTCAAGAGACCCTAACTATCATATAACCTAGAACTATCAGTCTAGATTTAATATAACAGCAGCATGAATAATTAGAGAATTAGGTTATTCCAAGCAACAATTACACAATCAGGAATTATTTAACTTGCCTTCTAATAATCTTAATAATATCCAAAAGCTTGTCCACAATCAAATACTATTAATCGCTACCTATGATCAGATATAATATCGTTTGCTTAATATTATATCTTAATCTAGCAGATAATATTAATCAAATTAATTCAATTGTCCAAATCAAATCAAAAGATTAAATAACATATAATTAGTTAAAACAGATTATCAGAATAAATCTCATGCAAGAAGGAATAAATAAATAAAACCTGATTAAACCATTAATTATGAAAAAGGTTCAACATCCCTTAGAACTGAAAGTAAGAGTTTAGCCTGACATGCCTTCAATCTCCTCCAATTAAGGTTACAATTGTAGTTGTCAAGATCTCCCTAATAATAAACCAAAAACATCTATTTATAGTCCTAAGATAATATCCTAAGTCTCTAAGAATTAAGAATCCAATCTGAAGTAGAAATCCTCAAAAATTACAAAAAGTCAAAGTTGGTCAAACTTGGCCAACGCCGCCTTTCTCGCCGAGGCGAGAATTTTATGCCTAGGTTTCTCGCCGGGGCGAGAACGAGCAGAAAGTTTTGGGCCGGGGCGAGATCTGGATCAGCTGGGGCGAAAACGGGCAGAAGGTTGCTCGCCGGGGCGAGAAACTCCAGTACAAAGTTCTCGCCGGGGCAAGAACCACAATTTTCCAATTTTTCTCGTTTTGGCTCTGATTTTCCATCTTTTTCTACTTTTGACTCTGAATCCTCCTGAAATCAATAAACAACCTAATAAGTGCATATACACAATAAAACATGCAATAAACTAAATATAAATGAATGAAAATAAATGAATATTATGCACTTATCAGTCATGTGATTGACAAGAATGGAATAGCGGTAGATCCAACAAAGATAGAAGTGGTTGTGAATTGGGAACAACTAACAACTCCAACAGAAGTAAGAAGTTTTCTCAGTTTAGCAGGGTACTACAGGCGATTTATACAAGATTTTTCAAAGATAGCAATCCCGCTAACCAATTTGACTCGAAAGACGGTAAAGTACGTCTGGACAGACAAATGTGAAGAAAGCTTCCAAGAGTTGAAGAAGCGGTTAAGCATGGCACCAGTATTATCTTTACCAGATGATACAGGAGGCCTTGTAGTTTATAGTGATGCATCACATAAGGGATTATGATGTGTGTTAATGCAACATGGGAAAGTAATTGCATATGCATCAAGACAACTCAAAGATTATGAGAAGAGGTATCCTACGCATGATCTTGAGTTAGCCGCGGTAGTATTTGCCTTGAAAATTTGGAGGCATTATCTGTACGGGGAGAAATGTGAAATATATACAGATCATAAGAGTCTAAAATATATTTTCACATAGAAGGAGTTAAATATGAGGCAGAGGAGATGGCTAGAGTTAATAAAAGATTTCGACTGTGAAATTTTATATCATCCTGAAAAAGCCAACGTCGTAGCAGACGCATTGAGTCGGAAGAACCAAGAGAAGTTAAATGTAATGACCAATAACGAAGTATTGATAAAAGAGTTTGACAAACTTGAGATCAAGGTGGGAGTTTCAGTTAACTCTACCGAGAAGTTATTCGTCATGGAGGGTAGTTCGACTTTATTGGATAGAATCAAAGAACTACAGGAGACTGATGCAGAATGTCAGAAGTATAAGGCAGAAATGACTCATAAAAAGAATGTTAAGTTTAGAGTGGATAAGGATGGAGTACTGAGATACGAAAATAGAATTTGGATACCTTCAGTACAAGAACTAAAAGACGAAATACTGAATGAAGCCCACAGTTCTAAATTCGTTGTACATCCAGGGAGTACAAAAATGTATAAAGACTTGAGCCAACATTTTTGGTGGTCTAACATGAAAAGAGAGATAGCGGAGTGGGTAAGTAAATGTTTAACATGTCAAAGGGTTAAAGCTGAACACCAAAAGCCGAGTGGATTACTACAGCCCTTAGAAATTCCTGAGTGGAAATGGGAGCATATTACCATGGATTTCGTAGTTGGTCTCCCTAATACACAGAAAGGTCACAATGCCATTTGGGTAATTGTAGATCGTCTTACCAAATCAACTCATTTTCTACCCATCAAAATCAACTTCAGTCTTGACCAGTTAGCCAAACTTTATATCAATGAAATTATTTCTAGACATGGAGTCCCTGTTTCTATAGTATCAGACCGAGATCCACGATTTACTTTGAATTTTTGGACAAGTCTCCAGAGAAATTTAGGAACTCAGTTGAGACTAAGTACATCATACCATCCACAAACTGACGGTCAGAGTGAGAGAACCATCCAGACATTGGAAGACATGTTGCGCTCTTGCATCATGGATTTCAAGGGAAGTTGGGAAGATCAATTACCTTTGGTAGAATTTACCTACAACAATAGTCACCATGCCAGCATAGGAATGCCACCATTTGAAGCCCTATATGGAAGAAAATGTAGAACACCTTTATGTTGGGATAAAGTCGGAGAGGGACAAATTTTAGGACCTGAAATAGTGCAACAAACCACGGAGGTAATTCGAATTATACGAAGAAGATTACAAGCATCACAGGATCGATAAAAGAAATATGCTGATCAACACAGAAAGTTATAAGATTTCGAAGTCGGTAGTCACGTATTCTTAAAAGTATCTCCGTGGAAAGGCAAAATTCGATTTGGGAAGAAAGGGAAATTAAGTCCAAGATTCATTGGACCATTTCAGATACTGAGAAGGATAGGTGAGGTAGCCTATGAGGTAGCCCTACCTCCCGAGCTAGAACATATTCATAATGTGTTTCATGTGTCCGTGTTACGACCGTACGAACCCGATTATAAACACGTTATCGACTACGAACCCATCGAGATCGAGAAAGACTTATCTTATGAGGAAGTTCCTATCGAAATCATAGATAGGAAAGAACAACATTTACGAAATAAAGTGATCCCTTCAGTCAAAGTTATTTGGAGGAATCAACATATAGAGGAAGCTACGTGGGAGCTTGAGAGTAAAATGCGAGATAGTTACCCACACTTATTTGTATAATCTATACTGTAATTTCGAGGACGAAATTCTTATTAGTGGGGGTGAATGTAATATTCCGAACCCTAATAAGATTTGTATATGAAAATTATGTGTTTAATAAATGGTTTTTCATGATCTGACTTTGTATTATGTGATTGTGTATTTTATTAAACAATTATGTCAAATAAAAAATTTTCGTCAAGCAGCTGTGTCGTGCTTAATCGGACAAAATGATTTGTCGTGCTTCCGGCGAATTCACCGAGAAGCGTCTCGACAAATTATTTTTGTAAGCTGCTGTGTCGTGCTTGGAAATGACGAAGTGCTTTGTCGTGCTTCGGAGTTAATATAATATTATATTAACTGATAAAAATCTAAAATAAGGTAATTAGGGTTAGAATAATAAACTGAAACAGAAACCCTAATTTGAAAACCCTAATTGGTAATAAGTTGTCTGAATTGATCGATTAAAACCCTAATTGCAATACTAGAATCTTAATTGATATAATTAGATTCTAAATAATGAATCATAATATTAATTATGAATCATTACGATTAAACTAAACCCTAAACGAAAGATTAAAACCCTAATTGTGAAATTAGAAACCCTAATACCTAATTATGAAACCCTAATTCTAATTAGGTTATCTAAACCCTAAATTATGAAATGTAAAACCTTAATTATGATATATAACCCTAATGAAGGTATTACTAAACTTAAATTAACATCATAAACATGATTAGCAAAAATCAAATTTTAATTAGTAAGTAAATAAAGGGAAAATAAAATCCTAGCCAATGAAAATTAAGCTAGGAGTGTGCAAGCTTATGCTTGACACACTCCAGCACAAGCATGACAACCTAGATCAGATTTGAGCAACACAAGTCCCAAGCTTAGATATTTTTGGAGGCAAGATTTGGAAAATAACCCTAGGAAACCCTAATTTCACATTGCTATAAATAGAATGAGATGCTGGTCAGCTAAGCCACGAAATTACAAAGCTTATACACTTATAAACATACCTAAACAAGCCTCTGCAATTGTGACACCCCCAAATCCGGGTTTCCTAACCTCGAATTCGGTGTTCACGATACTCAACAACAAACATACTTTCTAACTAATGCGGAATAATAAACATGCATTGTTTATCGAAATAGTAATAAAGTCTTACAATCATGGTCCCAAGGTTCTTTAACCTTAACTTAAAACATACCCTTAATACAATAAGAGTTCACATAACCAAATAACATTTAAGATAAACTAGTACATAAGCCATATCAGGCAACTACTCTTTCACCGTCCCTTTTCCTTTGTCCCCTTTAGACGTTTCTGCCTTAGCTGAAATAAAGATCATGATATAGCAAGGGTAAGCAACTAATTTGCTTAGCAAGTTTATACACAAGGGAGATATATCATGAATAGAAGGAAGCTTCGCTTTCAATGTTCAACATCAGTATAAAATTGTGAAGAAACATGAATTAATAGTCGACAATTGAATATTCGAATAATTGAATGACAGTTACTGAGTGGTTGAAAATAACCATAGACATTTGCCAAGGTTCTCAGCATTTAAACTGGACCTCTTAAAAGTTTTGGTAATCAAGGGGATCAGCCTTTCATACCCCGTGATTTATGCATAAACACTTAATAACCAGCATTGATATCATGCCTTAATCAAATTTATCCTTTTCTCAGCCAAGAGTTCTTACCATAACGATTTAATAAGAACAGCTTTTAAAATACATTTGATTTCACAAATTTAGACATGCTTGATCTAGCTGATACAAATAGCATAGATCTATCTCATAAACAGTTCATGCTTGAAAGAACTTTAACTAAATTCATAATTCAATAATAATAGAATAGGAATTCAATTGCACAAGGTGCGAATCTCAATAATCAGTATAGATGTGAATAATCAACAATAATTATTCACTAACATGCTTCGAAAATAATAACTCGAGTTTGAGTTAGGGAACTTGCCTGTCTACTCAGCTACAAATAATTCTAGCTTTAACTAATTGGCCTTGAAGAACCTAACATTGATAACGTCGATCTATCAATTAGTACTGCGTAGTTGTATATCGATACGCTTACTTATGCTATTTATTTAGCAATTAAGCAAATCACATAGCACACATAAGTTAATAAACTATCGTAAATCCTATAAGACACTTAATATTATCAATCCTGATAATATTTAATTCACTTCTTGGTATTATTAGTCCACTAATAACACGTTTATTCGTTTACAAATGTTATTAACATCTTAATAATATTTTAATCATCCAATAATACTTTAATCTAATATTATTAATCTCTTAATAATATTTTAATTCTCATATCATTAATAATATTTTAATCTAATATTATTAGCCATTTTAATAATATCTTAATCATTTATTAATGCTTAAAACAAATATTATTACCCATTCAATAATATTTCCATAAAGTTTTAATCTTAATATTTCTTTGTTTACTTAAAAATATCGAATTCTTATATTACAAATATCATAGTAATATTTTAATAAGTTATTAGGCGAATAAACAATTTATTCTAATTGTTTTACCCTTTATTAAACAACTCCTTTACTACCCATAAAAGGTCATAAATATTATTTCTCATTAAATATTACCAAAATACCCCTCAATAGTCATAATATATAATATTAGGAGTATCCAAGCTTAAAAATCACATTTTCCTTATTTATGACATCATTTAACGATTTATTTTCTTTTAACCATAACTATAACATTATTATGAAAAATAGTAAATCGATTCTAAAAATTATTATCCTCTGGATCTGGATAGTATATGATCCAACAATGATCCACAAATTTTCCTGGAATTTTAGAAAGTGATTTACTATTTTTAAAGTACTCAAAACCTCCGAATCTTGTTACATTTTTCATAAATCAAGTTTTGCTCAGAAAATTCTGCACTTTTCAGGGTACACTCTCATACCATGCATAAACATACTGTAAAAATGTCATATATTTTCAAGGTACACACAGTGAGAAATCCGGGTATGAATATTTAGGAGTCCTTCACGGTAAAAGCCATTACACAAAACATAAACATCGAAACGTGTTCATTCTTTTTGCTACTTGTAGATACCTTCTTAAGGTACCTCTATGATATTTCCTAGATTTTTAACAGATACATAACTGGCCGAAACAACCTTTGGAAAAACGAGGATAGCAAGCTTTTAGGGTTTTAAAGCTTTAAGTTTTATAGCTGGACTGTTTTGGGAAAATAGCCCCCAAGGCTTCAAAAATTATTGGATTTGTGTTCTACTACTTGGGTTTACTAGCTAACTCATGTACCTAGCACCCCCTTTCAACGGATCACAAATCCAAGTTGTAGATCTCAAGTTATGGGTGATCCAAGTGAAGAAAAGCTAGGATTTTTACCCTTTAAGAACATAAGTTCCTTTTCTTCCTTTGAATCTCCATTCTAACACTCAAGAGGATTAGATCTATACATGAAGCATGAAGATCTAATGATTCTTGAGTCTTAGAACAAAATCTCTCAAAAACTATGAAAATAAAATTAAGTAAGAAAGAAGGAAATGGTTTAGGGTTTCACCTTGATCTTGTAGCTACTCTCCTTGATCTACCAAAGTATGTGATGAACTTGAGATGCATGAACTATGCTAATCTCACTCTCTTTTTCTCTCTAAGCTCTTACTCTCTATACTTGGTGAATAATAAATGAACCAACCCCTACTATCATTGGTGAGGGGTCCTATTTATAGGAAAGTAGAGACCATGGGCAAAATATTCATTAATCATGACTAGGCAAGGGCAATTTGATCACTTCATCAATAATAGGAAGCTTCCTAGCAACTTCCTCAAGGGTATTTTAATCATTACCCAACTTCTTTTAAGGTTAAAGTAGTATTTTCGCAAAATCTTAATTATCCATTAGTTATTAACCACTCTCCATTGGTTATTAGACATTGGTTATTATCTTGCCATAATTACATTGTTTAAACACAATGGTTATTATCCCGCCATAATTACATTGGTTATTAACCACTTGGATATACAATGGTTATTGCCCCTTTATAATTACCTTGGTTATTAACCACTCTTGGCCATTTTAGCCATTACACACCAATTCCTACACTTGACTCACATATGATTATTTCTTAACCATAGTTATATCATACCTGCCAACACAAGTATAGACACATATTATACATCTCCCACCAATTAACCCAAGTTGGTTTAAATAGAACACAACGTTAACTCATTAAATTAAATTAGATTTAATTAATAAGGACGTTCAAAATTCACGGGCATTACAGCAATCACAAGTTCAGAATCAAAAGCCAGAAATCAAAATTTTGAAGAAAAAGGTGCATAAACCCTAATTTGTTGCTAGATCTTTAAGTTTGAATTTGATGTTATGTTTTAATGTTTAGGAATACTTGTTAACATGTTATTAAGTGATCTGGGCGGTTAAATCATGTTTTTATAACAATTAAAGGGTAAAAAATGATTAAATATCAAAACAGTCAAGAATAGTCAAAACTGTCTGACAGGTGACTTTGTCAGACGGTTTGATCGACTTAAATTGTGTGTTTGATCTGTTTAAAAGTATGTATGTGAAGCCTGATATGTGGTCTATAATATCCAACTTGAATTGCAGTAAAAGAATGTATAGAATAGAAGTTATGATTGTTCAAAGTCCTTTGACCGTTCTGATTTTTCAATTTCTGGGCAACCCAGAAAATCTTTGAAGAACTCTGACAAGGTTTGTCAGAAGTCCATGCTGCTCAGAATTGATCTAGATGAAATATTTTGTGTAATTTATTTGTTTAAAGTTGTAGTATGCTATGTAAACTTTAATCTTGAACCATTAAAATACCTAAACGAACCATCAATTGAACGGAATTAATGGTCAAATAGCGTTGACCATTATGACTACATGAGTTTTCTGGGTAACCCAGAAAACTCAAGAACAGTTGGATGGCCTAGTTTGACCGGATCAAATATCACACATGTGATGTTGTTTGATCTCAAACAACACATGTCGTTACTCTCTACCATATAGACTGTAACTAGCAACAAGAATCAAACACAAACATTAAAGCATGAAAGAGAAATTTAAGATCAAAGTAGGCTGCATAGCGTTGACCAAGTGTTCTTCATGAAGAACACCTTTAGCGACGAAATGCATAAGCAAACCCAGAAACCTAAGGTTCTATGCAGACCGTCGTTAAACCCCTTTAGCGACGGATTTTTAATAAAAATAAATAAAAATTAATTAAATAAATTATAAAATTATAAATAATTATTAAATAATTATTAATAATTAATAATTATAATCAAAAATTCATTTTTAATTATAAAATTTTTTTTTTAGTATTTTTACATATTTCTGAATTATTATTTAATTTAATTACATAACAATAATAATTATAATAAATCATTTAATAATTATTTTAATTATCTAAAAATGATATTAAATCATTTAATAATTATATTAATGATTTAAAAATAATATTAAGGTAAATAAAATTATTATATATAATAATTAAATAAAATATTAAATATTTAAATATTATAAATGATAAATAAATCATTTAAATAATATATTAAGTATTTAAAAATTACTTTAAATGATAATTAAATCATTTAAATATTAAATTAAGTTTTGAAAATTATTATAAGTAATAATTAAATTATTATAATGATAAAATAAATTCTAAAAATATTATTAATGATAAAATAAATCATTCAAATAATATTTTATCTTTTTAAAAATATTATAAATGATAAATAAATTATTTAAATAATATTTTAGGTATCTAAAAATATTCTAAATGACAAATAAATTCTTTAAATAACATATTAAATGTTTTAAAAATATTTTAAATGATAATTAACTCATTTAAAAATATTCCTAAGCTTGTAAAATTATTTAAAAATACTTCCAAGCTTATAAAAAAAATTTAAAAATAATATTAAGCTTCTAAAAGTATTATAAATAATGATTAAATTATTTAGACTAATAATTAAGCTTCCAAATGAAGTTTTATTAAATAATCTATGTGTTTAGCCATTAAGGACGCGACCGAGATACCGAATCAACGTCGAACCTTAATGAAACTTGTCTAGATTAGTGTAATACATGTTTATATACGTGCTAACGCTTATTATTGGTATACGTAGACTACGTACGTTGACCAACTATCTTAAATTAAAACGAACTACGCTAAGGCAAGTGTCCTAACTTTTCTCAACTTATATTAAGCAATTCATTTATGTCTTGCTATCAATTATTGTGAAGTTATTGCTACTTGTTCAGCATAACTTAAGAAATAAAATCATTTATTGATTGTTTGAGCTTAAATTTATTGTGTCAAGCCAAATTATTTTGGTATGACATCTATACTGAGTAAAAGGGACACCGTGGATGGAAGGTGGTCCGACAAACCTTCAAATAAGGTTTGAATTGGCAATTAAATGAATTGACCAAAATTGGCAATTAACTTAAATTGACCAAAAATGTGGTAGGATGATATGCATACTCTTAGGATATTGGTGAGGCTGATCACCTACCAGATATTCGAACTCAAAAGGTTCTAAGTCATTGAAGACTGACAGAATAAATTGAAATATATGGTTCCGGTACAGAACCCTAAGTATCAATTATACATCACCTGACATCTTTCAAATCAAACGCACTGTGTTTACATTTTCAAATGAACTTGCTAAGAATTTGTAGCTCATTCTTGTGCATATCTTCTTTTGCAGCTTTAAATGATATTTGTTGCCACTTTTTTAATCTTTAGTAAAAGAGCTCTAACTCACGCAAGTATACGTGGTCAACAAGTAAGACAGAGGACATAGAGTATCATCCCACAGAGAAAGTGCTAAATTAAAATACTATGCATCAGTCCTATCACTATATTTATTTGCCTAAACTAATGACTTGATTGTGTTGACAAAATTATTTCTAAATCAATTAACAACTAAAAAATGCTAATACTAACGGAATATATCAAACTTAGAATTAATGGGATCCTAACTTCATTTAATAGTTCATCTAATTACCACTATCATGCTAGTAAGTTCACATATCACAGAAAAGTAGCCAAGGACACTAAAATAGACATAACCATTTGTCAATGCATTATGACCTACTTACATAATATCCATACTTGATAGACACCATGTAATCACCACTATAACCAAAATCACTATATTTCTATGTGAAATTGCAGTTATATTGATTCTAAGCACAAGCCCTTATTTTAGCTCCTACGGTGAAACAGTATATTTCTATCTGATTCACAAAATATTAAGCTATCCAATTAAGCCTCATATTCGCAAGCTATCATGATTACAATCCATACTTATATGTTATTTTTTAATTCCATACAAGTACTGAAGTCGAATGGTGATCAAGCATTCATACATGCAAAACAATCATGATAGAAATTCCTTATGATATGCAAAACAATCTAACAATCAAGCTTATAATTAGACTGCATATTAAAATCCGTTAGAATCCCATAATGGAGATTAATTCATGTCTGAACCAAAAGCCATTATGGGATCAAGGTTACTCATGGAAAATAAACAATCAATTGAATAAAGAAGAATTAGATTGATCAAACCCAATTGTGAATGAATTCCAATTTAAGCTTAAACCCACATCAAAATCCAGCGCTTGAACAATAATAATCCTAAGTAAAAAAACTCTCAAAACTATCTCTAGAAAAGTAGAATAATAATCGTAAAAGTCTCCAAGTTCCCTCTTAAGGTTTCCTTCTCACTATCTGATCAATATTCCCTACAATCCTCTTCCAAATTGGCTTCCTTTTCCTCCTTTAGCAACAAATTTTGTGCCCTAGCGCCTCTGGCGCTATGTGTATGCTAGGTTGGGCGCTAATAGCGCTGGCTTGCAGTATGTCGTGGCTTGGTGTAGCGCCGCTGGCGCTGAATTGTGATTGATTGAGGCACCAATGGCGCTGAGTTACAGTGTCTTGGCATGGCCCTAGCGCTTCTGGCGCTACCTCAGTACAAAACCTAGCACCTCTGGCGCTAGGTCATGCCCACGTAATTGCAGAAATGCCATTAAGCTCAAATTTTAATCCTTTTTAATTCTTTTCTTCACCAAATGACTTCTATGCCCCTCCGACTCCATCCTATAATAAATAAACACAAAAACAAATAAAATAATACTAAAAACACTTAAAGATAACAATAATTAAGTTTAATAATACCTAATTCGTAGGTATGAAACTCACTCATCAAATACCCCCAAACTTAACCAATTGCTTGTCATCAAGCAATGCAATGATGCAAATGCAAACTAACTATCATGCCTACGAATTAATCAATCAACCAACATAGTATCCAACACCAGGCCTCAAAGATATCATACAGTACTTAAGTAGATCATCTAACCAATACAAAGTTTCTAACTTTAATCAATTAGTTAAGTTACACCTGTCATCACCCATGTTGTGCGTGTGTGTATATCAACCATTTTAGTCAATCACAACTCAAATCAATCACATAATTGACTTATTAGAGGAAAAACTTTCAATTTTTAACTCAATTCAACCTGTGAACACAACCAATTCAGCTGATTCACGCAATCACTAAGCATAGGGGTATCACGAAGGTTATTTAACAGATTTAAATCCTTTTTAAACCCTTCCCCAGGAATTCAAACAATTATTTTTCTTTAATGAGTGCATTTTATGCTCCATCTCACTTTCTTTTGAACGAGTGTGTTTTACGCTCCATCTCGCTTTCTTTTGAACGAGTGCGTTTTACGTTCCCTCTCGTTGCATGTGTTTATGAGTGAGTGCATTTTACGCTCAATCTCAACCCACCACATGATCCATTCTTTAATTGGGAAAGGTTCAAAATTTTTAAATTTCTCTTTTTTTTCACACCCCAAGATTCCCCCAAACTTAGATTCTTACCTGTTTTTTATTTAATGGACGTTTCACCGATATTATCAAGTTTTAACTCAAACCTTCCACCAGAAGAAAATTATGCAACAATTTGAATTAAATTGATCAAAACAATTGATTATGTGCTTTCCTTGCTAACAGAGTTTCAGACAAGTTACACTTCACTTCCTAATCAGAGTCATCACTAAGCACTAGTTTTCAATCCTTCTTAAGTTAAAACCATGAAACCTGTCTTATCATTGGCCACATTAGATACTATATCAATTTATGCTTAATTCATGAAACTAGATGCATAACACAACCTAAAATACAATGTAACTACCATGCAAAAAGTATAAACACAATGAAACATAACAATCTATATGCAAACAAAAAAACTACCCCACAAACTGAACAAGACAATGTCCTCATTGAAAAATAATAATAGATTAAGAACAGAGGACTCCCCTGATGAAACACTACTCAGCATCACTGCCAGCGGCAGCGTCATCATCATCATCATCATCATCATCCGCATCAGGAGGCGAGTCAGGTGGTGGGTAAATAGATAGAGTAGGAGCTAGTGGAAATTGGAATGGTCCTGCTAAAGGATTGCAATTTGGCTTAGTGAAGGAGAAAGCACATCTTGGTATTATGTTCTTGCTTTTGTGCGTTGTGCCCCCATTAAGCCCGATCTAGTGTTTTTGGAAATTTTTTTTAAACAAAATTAATTGAATAAACAAAAACAAAACAGAAAATTAAAACCCTGAGTTGCCTCCCAGATAGCGCTAAGTTATAGTCAATTAGCTTGACTGTCTCTGAATCTCATTCTGGTTCAATCGCAAAAAATATCATTGCATGCCTCCTCTTATTCTTTTCTTTGAATTCCTTGGCATCATTGTACGTTTGAAAACTCCCAAACTTATCTTCATCCATTAGCAGAAAATAACTATCATCATTTGACTCAACTTTTCCTGTATCCTCGACCACTTCTTTCATTATCAAATTAAGCCTTCTTTGCTGCTCAACCGACGGCTTACTACCATCTTCCAGCAGAATCTTATGCATGCAAAAAGAAGAGCTTATCCCCTTGATATCTGCTATGGTCCGTCCAATAACTGATTTAAACTCTCTAAGCACTCGTAGCAGTTTTTCCTTCTGAAAAGATGTTAGTGCAGAAGAAATAATCACACGTAGCTTTGAATCTTTATTTAAAAATGCGTACCTGGGATGATCTGGAAGTGGTTTTAGTTCAAGTTCGGGAGGTGTCTCAAGAGATGGTTTCAACTTTACCGACGTCTCTTTAGCTTTCGTAAGTGGCTCAATAGGTGTTCTGAATTTTCCGAATTTGGGGGTGGTATCTAGATATTGCACAAGTTCGGCACATTCTTCATCCTCCATTTCTAAATCATCAGCAATTTCTCTATGTAGTGGTTCATAGTTCAAGAAACTCTCCACGTCATCATTCACTATACTATCCACTAAGTCAACTCTAAAGCATTCTTCTTCATCAGTTGGGAGCTTCATTGCCTTGAAGACCTTAAACTTCACCTCCTGATCATGTACACATATTGTGAGCTCCCCTTTCTGCACGTCTATCAATGTCCTCCCCGTGGCTAGGAATGGTCTCCCTAGTATGATTGGTATATTTTTATCTTCCTCATAATCCAGAATGATAAAGTCCGCCGGAAAGATAAATTTGTCCACTTTCACTAGTACGTCCTCCACTATCCCCCGTGGATATGTGATAGATCTATCAGCTAGCTGTAGGAAAATATTCGTTGGCCTTGGTTCCGGCAATCCTAACTAACTGAATACTGACAACGGCATCAGGTTGATACTTGCCCCAAGATCACACAAACATTTATCGAAGCTCATCTTTCCGATCGTGCATGGAATTGTGAAACTGCCCGGATCTTTCAGTTTTGGAGGTAATTTATGCTGAAGCACTGCACTGCATTCCTCCGTCAAGGCCACTGTCTCAAATTCGTCTAACCTTCTCTTCCTTGATAATATACCCTTCATAAACTTTGCATAACTTGGCATTTGTTCCAATGCCTCCGCGAAGGGTATGTTGATCTGCAGTTTCTTAAAAACCTCCAAAAACTTTCTGAACTGTTTATCGTCCTTCTGCTTGTTCAATCTCTGCGGATACGGTACCTGAGGGTGAAATTGTGGTACTGTATTCACGGGCTTCTTATCTGAACTAGCTTTCTCCTTCTCTACTTGTTGTGACTCGGACCCATCCTTCTTCTCTTTCTGTTCAGCTTCAATTTCTGTCTCAGTTTCTACCCCAGTGTCATCCCCTTGTAAACTCGGTGCTGCTATTTCTGGTGCATTTCCTGAATATTACTTTCCCGATCCGAGTGTAATGGCCTGACACTTTTTCTTACATTTTCTCCGTGGATTTGCCTCTGTGTTACTTGGCAATGAACCCTGGGGCTTGCTGTTAAGCATAGTCGTCATTTGCCCCATCTGAGCTTCCAAATTTTTAATAGCCACTGCCTGGCTTTTGATCATCACCTCTGTATTTGCCATGTACTTTAACATCGTCTCCTCCATTTCTGATTTCTTTTCTTGCTGAGGTGCATATGGAGTAGGATGTTGTTGTTGAGAATATCCCGGTGGAAAAGATGGTCATGGAGCAAACTGTTGTTGCGCTGGCTGAGATGGAAACTGTTGATTCTGCTGAAACTGTTGTTGCTGATTTCCTTGATTATTTGACCAACTAAAGTTTGGATGATTGTGGTTGTTGGGGTTGTATGTGTTCTGAAACTGACCTTGGTCTTTCCTGTAAATGTTCACATACTGCATTGACTCCGAGTTGATAGCACATTGATCTGTTGAGTACGACCCCGCGCAAATCTCACATACGAAGGCAACTGACTTGGCTTTGCTGTCCGACAACGAATCTATTTTCTTTGCCATAGCCGCCATCTGTGCTGACAACTGGGTAATAGCATCCACTTCCAACAAACCTGCAACTCTGGGTTGTGGCATTCTGGCTGTAGGATTTTGAAAATCATTAGCTGCCATAGCCTCGATAAGGTTATAAGCTTCGTCATAGTTCTTCGCCCCTAAAGCTCCACCTGCAGCTGCATCTACCATTTGCCTCGACTGCCATCCCAATCCACTATAAAATGTGTTGATCACCATCCAATCTAGCATCCCATGGTGCGGACACTTCCTTAGCATCTCCTTGTATCTATCCCAGGCTTCGTATAAGGACTCACCCTGTTGTTGCTCAAATTGAGAGATTGCTGTCCTCATTTTTGCAGTTTTAGCCATTGGGAAAAACTTGGCCAAGAACTTCTGTGCTAAGTCCTCCCATGTAGTAATTGATCCTGAAGGCAAAGAATGAAGCCAACTTCTTGCTCTATCCCTTAATGAAAATGGAAACAGTCTTAGTCGAATGGCATCCTCCGTCACCCCGTTGTATCTGAATGTATCACAAATTTCAATGAAACTCAAAAGATGCTCATTATGATCGTCTGTAGTAGCACCCCCAAACTGGACCGAATTATGCACCATTTGAATGGTTCCTGGTTTAATCTCAAAGGTATTTGCTGATATTGTCGGTCTGACTATGCTAGGCTGCAATCCAGTGATGTTTGGCATGGAATATTCCCTCAAAGCTTTATGTTCCTCTCTTTGCTCGATTCTCTGTTCCTCCGCCATCTTCGGAATAGTTCTTTCTAACTGTGCTTGTAAATTCCTACGCACTCTTGCTTTCCAACCTCTTCCGTCAATATTATCCTGAGCCGGTGTCAATTCTGAGTTGGATGATCGTGTGTGCATAAAACTTTTACAAGTACCTGAAACCAAAACAAAAATAAAAATAGAAATGAGAAAAGATTAGATTTGTCTAAGTCAAACAATATAGCTTAAAACTGATGATAATAATAAAAATCTAACGCCTTTCCCCGGCAACGGCGCCAAAAACTTGTTGCCTCTTTTTTAATCTTTAGTAAAAGAGCTCTAACTCACGCAAGTATACGTGGTCAACAAGTAAGATAGAGGACGTAGAGTATCATCCCACAGAGAAAGTGCTAAATTAAATTACTATGCATCAGTCCTATCACTATATTTATTTGCCTAAACTAATGACTTGATTGTGTTGACAAAATTATTTCTAAATCAATTAACAACTAAAAAATGCTAATACTAACGGAATATATCAAACTTGGAATTAATGGGATCCTAACTTCATTTAATAGTTCATCTAATTACCACTATCATGCTAGTAAGTTCACATATCACAAAAAAGTAGCCAAGGACACTAAAATAGACATAACCATTTGTCAATGCATTATGACCTACTTACATAATATCCATACTTGATAGACACCATGTAATCACCACTATAACCAAAATCACTATATTTCTATGTGAAATTGCAGTTATATTGATTCTAAGCACAAGCCCTTATTTTAGCTCCTACGGTGAAACAGTATATTTCTATCTGATTCACAAAATATTAAGCTCTCCAATTAAGCCTCATATTCGCAAGCTATCATGATTACAATCCATACTTATATGTTATTTTTTAATTCCATACAAGTACTGAAGTCGAATGGTGATCAAGCATTCATACATGCAAAACAATCATGATAGAAATTCCTTATGATATGCAAAACAATCTAATAATCAAGCTTATAATTAGACTGCATATTAAAATCCGTTAGAATCCCATAATGGAGATTAGTTCATGTCTAAACCAAAAGCCATTATGGGATCAAGGTTACTCATGGAAAATAAACAATCAATTGAATAAAGAAGAATTAGATTGATCAAACCCAATTGTGAATGAATTCCAATTTAAGCTTAAACCCACATCAAAATCCAGCGCTTGAACAATAATAATCCTAAGTAAAAAAACTCTCAAAACTATCTCTAGAAAAGTAGAATAATAATCGTAAAAGTCTCCAAGTTCCCTCTTAAGGTTTCCTTCTCACTATCTGATCAATATTCCCTACAATCCTCTTCCGAATTGGCTTCCTTTTCCTCATTCATCTGAACTTTAGCAACAAATTTTGTGCCCTAGTGCCTCTGGCGCTATGTGTATGCTAGGTTGGGCGCTAATAGCGCTGGCTTGCAGTATGTCGTGGCTTGGTGTAGCTCCACTGGCGCTGAATTGTGACTGATTGAGGCGCCAATGGCACTGAGTTACAGTGTCTTGGCATGGCCCTAGCGCTTCTGGCGCTACCTCAGTACAAATCCTAGCGCCTCTGGTGCTAGGTCATGCCCACGTAATTACAGAAATGCCATTAAGCTCAAATTTTAATATTTTTTAATTCTTTTCTTCACCGAATGACTTCTATGCCCCTCCGACTCCATCCTATAATAAATAAACACAAAAACAAATAAAATAATACTAAAAACACTTAAAGATAACAATAATTAAGTTCAACAATACCTAATTCGTAGGTATGAAACCCACTCATCAAATACCCCCAAACTTAACCAATTGCTTGTCCTCAAGCAATGCAATGATGCAAATACAAACTAACTATCATGCCTACGAATTAATCAATCAACGAACATAGTATCCAACACCAGGCCTTCTAGGACAGATAAAGGGAAATGACATGTTTACTAGTTTTATTAACTGCTTTTGAATAATCTAAGTCTTTTAAAGGCTTTTGTTGTAATAACTTAGTACTGAGAACAATGTAATTAAACCAAATGATATGTAATATATTATGATCCTTTATTTCATCGATTGCGTTATACTCTGATTTTTATTTTATTTAGCATAGTTGTACTAAGTTAGATACAGTATCTATACGAACTATACATCTGAATGAGGGTATTTAAATGATGTTGAAAGTCCTATAAGCTCTGGGGTTACACTTAATGAGCGCCGGTAAGGTGCCATCTTTACCGGAATGCGCCCCTCAGTTCTATGGACAATCTTATCATTAATACTGTGAATGTCAGATAGATAGGGAATATTGATATGAAAGAGGTATTCATAAGATATGAATCTACACATCCAAGTGAGGGTATCCAAACACAAATCACGTTCTGGCAAGAATAAACATCTGTTATGGGATACTGTAAACCTTGGATAGGTAGAAGTCATATATTATTGAGTATTTACAGTTATATAGTTCCACGTGAGCACAAATTCTGCTACAGAGAGAGTAGAGAATTTGGGGGCGTCACATTTAGGAAGCATTAACTACCCGCAAGATTGGCTTAAAAGATATACCAACCTAGGGTTTTCACCTTCTAATATCTTTTACTAAAATTTTCGCCATAACTTCGTTATAGCTTGTTTTTATTCCATTCCACTTGGAACATTTCCATAACTTACACAAATATATTTCCTTCTTCTTAGATTTTAATAACTAACATACGAACAATGGTTTTAAACTTGTCCATCAACAATAATTAACTCGATTTCTATGTTTTTCTTTGTTCGATTCGTTACAATATTTTTATTTTCACTTAGCATGCATTTACCGGTAAATATTTGGTACTCTATGATCATTCTTCTTATCTCTTCGGATCTTTCATTGATCCCTATTAATCAACAACATTCACCAACAAAGCACTTCAATATTATAAAGCTTTAAAAGATGAAAGAAATTAGGGTTTAAGTTCTTCATCTTACTTCCTTTTTCATACTTATTAACATGGCTAAACATATAACCAACATCTTCATCATCTTATACTTCCATAATCATTAAGCAATTTATTAATTATAAGGCTTAAAAGAATATATTAAGGTTAGGGTATATTACCTTTCTTCTTTGTTTCCTCTTCTTTCTATCTTGAATAAGTATGATAGCTTGCTCTCTTCCTTCTCTTTCTCTTCCACCCGAGCTCTCCCTCTTGCTCTCTCAATTTTGTAAGAGTTTTTTCTCTTAGATTTTAGGAATTGGTAGGATTTGTGAAAGAAATGGGCTTATATTTATAGGCTTAGCAAGGGTTAGGGTATAATGGTCATTTATACTAACTCTCCTAGGTTAACTTAACCATCCAACAACTAACCATGGTTAATTGGTGGGGGATGGGATGGCAAACTTATATAGGAAGCTCTCCCTTTTGATTGGTTAGGGACATTTGTTGACTTTGACTTTACGTATTCCTACCGTATAATTTTTGTATTATACTCATATTATTCTTGTATTCTACTCATATAATAATTTGTATTATACTCGTACTATTCTCGTATTAGTGAATAGTGATTTCGTACCTGGTTATAACCCTTAGGTTTCAACCTTTAGGTTAAATTCTCGGTTGACTTTCGAAATTCGTTCGACAAGCCGAAAAATCGCGTTTTTCATTTTTGAATTTTATTAGAGATTACGTCTCGTGACATCATATAAAAGCTATGGCGTTCTTCGAAAAATTAAAAAACGTAAAAGGCATTTTTAGCGTGAATAGTATTTTTACATCCTTTTCTCGAAATTTTTTTTATTTTCGTCTACGAAATCCTACTTTGTAAATTATACCACGTAAACACCATCTAGGTCATAATACGACCTTTAAACATATACAATCACATTTACACTTAATAATATCAATAAAACTCATTTTATTAGATATTCATATTCATAAACCCAAATAATAGATTACACAAATTTTCGGGTTGGCACATTCTTCTCCCCTTATAAGAATTTTGTCACTGAAATCAATATTACAAGATTACATCAAAAAGATAAGGATAAACTAAATTATTCATCTTTTTCTTCCTTGAGTCCTCATGTAGCTGCTTCGGCATTGCGGTTACTCCATCCTACCTCGTCAGAAGGTATTATCTAACTTCTTCAAAAATTTAGCTAGTGTTTGTTTACCAACACTGTTTTCCTTACTACTACTTCCTCTATCTGTCCCTTTCTTCTTACACTTTCTTGCTTGATGATCTAACGATCCACAAGCATAACATCTATTTTGCGTTGGATTGGGGAAAGTAGGAGAGATATGTCCCTCTTGCCCACAATTGTAGCACGCCTTCTTAGGTTTTCTACATACCCTTGTATGATTCTTCTCGCAATTCTCACACTTTCTAACCCTTTTCTTCGGGTTTCCTTATTTGATTTCAAAATGTATCTTATTCCATTTCCTATTATGGTTTTCCTTAGCTCTATCATTCTGTCCCTCTTGACTGATTTGGCTTAACGCCTTATTTCCTCCATCAGCTATTATAGCCTTTTCCAGGATCATCCCGAATGAGTTAATCTGTAACACCGATAATTTTTTATAGAGTGAAGCGTTCAACCCTTGCTCAAACCTATACATCTTCCTCTCTTCAATGTCCACTTGATGTGGAGCAAACCTCGCCAGTTCATTGAACTTGGCAGTATATTGAGGTACCAAAATGTCCCCTTGTTTCAACTCTGGAAACCTTATCTCTATCTGACTTTACGTACTTTTGGGAATGTAGTTCTCGAAGAACAACTCCTTGAACCTTTCCCAAGTCATTATCCCTTTATCGGCCCTATTCTGATTGGCCTCCCACCAGAAATTAGCCTCTCCTTTTAACATATAGGTAGCAAAAGTTCTCTTATGCTCCTCTCCGACCTTGGCAATAATAAACGCCTTTTCTATCTCCTTAATTCGTGATTGAGTCTCTATAGGCTCAATGGTCCCCTTAAACTCGAGCAGTCCCATACTCTTAAAATCCTTGAAGCTTGTCATTAGCAAAGTTGGCAGATTTACATCTACTTGGGTAGGGTTTCTATTAGTGCCCCTATTAGAAGATCTACAAAGTGTTGCATAGAGTCTACATCCCTATTTTCTTTTTCTGCCTATTTTTGGTTGCTCGGACTTCTTCTTGGCGACATTATTCTATTTAATAAAACAAAATATAATATTTTTTCATCCTTCATTTTAAACCATTCATTATTAATGCTAAAAAAATATACTCATCACATAACACATATTAATTCACATATTTATATTAATATGCATCTAAAAGTACACCATACTTTTATCTCATAGCATTCTGCTATTTGCATACCTATCGCTCTAGTGCTTTAAAAAGTCCTATAACCCTCGGACTTAATCTTTCTTTCTTATATCGCTCGACCATCTCTCTCGGATTTACTTTCTTACTTCTAGAATTTTCTGAATCGTCTGACCCCACCTGTGTTTGCTCTACCGTGACATCGCATATGTCATTTTATTATGACACCGCATGTGTCTGTTTTGTTATGACACCGTCTGTGTTTGTTTTATTGTGACACCGCCAGTGTCTGCGTTATTATGACACTGTCAATGTCTGTTTTATTGTGACACCGCCAGTATCTGCTTTATTATGACACTGTAAGTGTCTGCTTTATTATGACACTGTCAGTGTCTGCTTTATTATGACACCGCCAGTGTTTGTTTTATTATGACATTGTCAGTGTCTACATTAACTCCTAGTTAATAATACCCCTAATATTAGGGTTGTTCCTTTCTTCTCTTGCACATTCTTAGCTACTACCCCTGCTATTTGCTTAGGTATAGCTACTAGCTTCTTATCAATAACCTGATAACCTCTAATTTCTTCTTTTAACATCCTTTGATCAATTTTAATATCTTGATTAACACATAGAAATTAATAGCTTTTACTTCTTTAAGGCTTGCTATTTTAGAAATAATGCTTTGTTCCTAGAACGTACCATCCATTATGAGTTCAGGAACTTACCACAATAATATCAGTTTAGGAACTTGTCATAGCAATATGTATTTCAAGAATAAATCAAGAACTGTTCATACGCATATGGGCTCAAAAACCTACCATATACGATTATGAGTCACGAACTTACCGTAAGTATAAGTTTTAAGAACTCACGTATATCTCTAAAACTCATAACTTAACTTAATGTAATATATACATTATTATCACATAACAATTATGTTACTTTTACTTATTCGATAAATTTCCTTAATTTGTCTCTTAAAACTCTATTTGAGTTTATCTCCTCATTATCTTCATCATTTCTCTCAAGTTATAGCGCCCTAAGGTTCCCCACCTAAGGTTTTTAACCTATCAACTCTTATACCAACTGTACCTGGAGTTTGGTGTGTCACGGTACCATTCATTCAACCCATACACTTTTATAAGCTTAAGACATAAATGTAACTTCAATATGTTACAAAATGTCACCTTCTAATCCCAGGATCTAATACTTTTATAACTTTAGTACATACAAATAATGATTAATACACCATTTATCTATTACAACAATACACATGTGACTTTTATCCGCCACAACAGATACATATAAAATTTACAAGTAATCGACTAATCAAATACTTGATCGTTTCCTTAGTCTTCACCGGATTCCACGGTTCGTTCTAGCTTCGCTAAAAATATTTTTATTTAAAGCAAAGGTGAACATTCAATTACTCAGCAAGTATAACAATTGAATAAACAATCAACAATAAACTGAATATCAACATATTCTCAGAAATCTTCAACAACTGAACAATAGTTGTGAAGCAACTTCGAACAAATAGGAATAACATTATCCTTTTTATTTTAAACTTTTTTGAAACGATATATTGACCAATCCTCAAGACTTTATTATTTCTCTCTACTCTTTCTTAGTTTTGACATTACCTATGTGTACTTCATTATCATGACACAATCCGTGTTTAATTTATCTCGTGATTCTTAACTTAGCCATATAAGGGTTCTATTCTCTTATTTACACCAGTTCTTCTTAACTTCAATGACTCACATTTATACTTGTCTAGCCAAAAATAACTAGCATCGACACTTTTTTTAAACAATTCGTGAATAATAGAACTTTAACACGTTCAACAGTTCAATACAAAACAGTTCATCACAATAGCACATAAGTGCACATAATGACATATAGCACAATCAATAGCTAAACATCTTGCACAATATAAAACATTTGCACATAGTCGAAAATCTTGCACATAACAATAATCTGAAATAAGGTTTAAAAAGCTTGCTACAAATAACACTTGTATAAGATTAGAAATTTGCTTAAATATAAATTGAGTAAAGTTAGGAAACTTGCCTTAAGTGTTGCTTACAACTTTAAGCTAATTTGCGCTTCGAAAGTCCTACACATGTTCATGTATGACGACACACCAAATAGACACATAATGACTCTAATTATTGGTTTACATTAACTCTATTTCATATGTTATAATGTCCGTTTCGTTTGAAATGGAATACTTTTTAAGTTCATTAACACTTGGCACGGCGTCTCGACGTTCATACGTCGCACGCCCGACTTGCCTAACTTGAACGCCCAAGCAACACAGCCTTACGTATGCTTAGCACTCTTCTACATGACTACCATACATTAGTTTACACTACCTTAGATCATATTTTCAAAGTTCAACATTTAAAACTCGGAAAAACTTGACATACATGGCTTGGCGTCACGGTGTTCCGAATAATCACCACGCCTTGTGCCCAATTGCACAATAGCCCTAAAAAGGATCAATTTCGAATCTGATCCCGTCCTAAGCTCTAAATGAAAGTAGTATGCACACAAGCCAATCATATTTGATATGATGTAGCATATACTTTGTAATCTTATTCATTTATTAATAAAAAAAATTGATTTTCTTAAAAGGCATTTTATTATATCTACATAGTGTTGTTTTATTAAATGTGATAAACCCATAGTTTTGAGCAATGCTTTTAGAATCATGATGGTGATCATGCTAATGAGATCTAAATTCTAGATAGCTCACAAACTAAAATTGTTCCTAATCATTGGATTACAAAAAAGGGGATTAGTGAATCCGGAAAGATAAGTACATACGTTGCTTGCCCTTAAGAAGAGGATGATTGATCTCATAATCATTTGTGTGGAGACACTAAAGCAAGTATGTAGGTGCTTATTGGAGAATAAGTTCACTGAACGTGGCTCGCTAAGGAATACCTAATGGAGTTTTACTCACCTGTCAATAGGAATTCCTATAGTGATAGTAGTACAAGTGATCCTTGGACTTGAGATCATCATAGTATCTTGTGTATGATGAGTTATACTTTGACATGTCCTTTAAGACCTTTAGGGTATATCAAAAGGGTATGATTGGGTATAATAAGTTGTACATGGAGATAGGTGAATGATCAACAAAGAATCTACCACGTCTAGTAAAAGATGTGAATGTCCTATGTGATTCGATAATTGACATCTCAGTAGTCCTTGGCCAAGGCAGAATGAAATTAGAAAGGAGTTTCTAATTTGCATTATTTAGAGTTGTGTATTTGGAAATTGAAATACATATAATTAAATAAAATAAGACTTGACAGTAAATCCAGGTCTTATATTTAATTGGGACATTGTATGGTAGAAGGATTGAATTGTATGGTAACTATTCACTGAAAGGTTCTTTTGTGATTAATGTTGAAATCTATATTATCTGGAAAGTCGTTGATCGCTAAGGGGGTTTACCCTTATTGTAGAATAAATATTATTTATTTAAATGAATTAAATCATTTGGGAATTGAAATACATATAATTAAATAAAAAAAAGACTTGACGGTAAATCCATGTCTTATATTTAATTGGGACATTCTATGGTAGAAGGATTGAATTGTACGGTAACTATTCACTGAAAAGTTTCTTTTGTGATTAATGTTGAAATCTATATTATCTGGAAAGTCATTGATCGCTAAGGGGGCTTACCCTTATTGTAGAATAAATATTATTTATTTAAATGAATTAAATAGTTTAATTTATTTATTTAAATAAAATTAAAATTGTTCTAATTGATTTATTCACAACCAGTTTAATATGGAGAACCTAAAGGGTCACACCGCAAAAGAAAAATATTTATTTAAAAAGTAAATGACACAATTGTAATAATAAGTTAAGTGTATTTAATTTAATCTATGGAGATAGAATAAATTAAATAGCTTAATATTTATTATTTAATATTTTAAAAATATTAAATATAAATTAATAAGAGGAGTCTTATTATTATTATTACTATTACTATTATTTAACTCCTAATAGGGATTGGGAATTAATTAATAGCAGTACTCTCCCATGAATTCCTAATTAGATTAGGAGCATAATTAATTAAAGGAGTTTAATTATAATAAAAACCCTAATCCTAAATAGTTTAGGGAAGGGTTATTCCTACATCTATAAATAAGAGGAGTCTTATGATAGATTAGGGTGACACACTCTTGCATGAGATTGTGGAGAGTACTTACAATTTCTATAGAGATAAAAACTAGGGTTTTGCCAAATACCCAACTTCTTGAATACTTGTTCTTCCTTGGTGGATCACCTCTAGAGGCCAAACACTTGGGTGGCTAACGTTGATCAAAGGAAGGAATCACACCGTAGCATTCGAGGAGAACACGAAGGACTAGGAGTTGAACTTGTACCCGAGGAAGCTTTGTTCTACGAGGGTATAATTCTTATTCTCTTTCTCTTTCGTTTATATCGTTAATTGAGCACATTGATCGATCATGGTGATGGTTTGTATAAAATTTTAAAAATCCGTTTTATCGCGCTTCCGCCCTATTTATGTAATTGGATTGCATGCTCGCGTTATATACAAACCTAACAGTGGTATCAGAGCCTAATCATGTGCTAATTATCGATCTTGATGATTCCATGTATGAATTGATATGCGAAACGTTCGAATTTTTGGGCAAGAAAATTTTTCTGATTCTGCATCGCGGCGCGGCCGCACCGCTTCCAGTTCATTCTGGAGCGCGGCCACGCCCGAACCCAGAAAAACGTTTCCTAGGTACAACGCGGCTGCGCCGCTCCTAGTTCAATTTGGAGCGCGGTCGCGCCGGTATGCAGAATTTGAAATTTTTTTGTTTTTCTCAATTAACATAAATGGTTTATTTAATTGATAAAAGTTTAAAATAAAGATGTTTATTTTATCTGAAATATGATTTCAGATTGCTAAAATTAAAGGAGTTTAATTAGGATCTGGTTTTTGATTAAAATAAAAGAGTTTATTTTATTTCAAAACTAAATATTAGCAAAACTCTTGCCCATTGATTGATATCAATGCATATATGGAATGGATTTATTATTCATGAGTTGAATGTTATTTATTGATACATATAGAGATATGTATGATAATAAATAAGGATTGATTATGGACTATTGACCAATGTGTGATTGGATTTATTTTAGTGGATGCTTGACTGTATGGGTTTTTATAAATGGGGTCTGCGTACCTCATCTTCTCTAATTTTTCTTAATGTAAATTCTAGCTCCCTCTTATGTACTTCCCCTTAACTGTTGATCAAGGTTTCTATTTATTGTAAATAGTTTTTGTAATAGGACTAGTTAGAATTAATTTTGAAGAATTGGAGACAAAGGAGCAAGGAGCGCATGAAGACCCGTTTGTAATAGAGCCTGGGTTTAAATGTAATAGTTCTATTTAAATTTTATTCTTGCACCCTAGGTTTGACCTTTTGGTTCACTTGGTGGCTCTAGTGAACCAAACTAGAATAAAAGTCCATAATCAATCCGGGTAGAATATAGTATTCTATATGTGCATGCTTACTGTATATATATATATATACATATATATATATATACATATATATATATATATATATATATTATCCAACATGCTTCGCATGTAAAATAATATGACGCGTATATGCGTATTTTATATATATATATATATATATATATATATATATATATGTGTATGTGTGTGCATGCGCGCTAAACAAGATGAGACTAATAATAATAAACCCCTCAAAAAAATCATATTAAGTTCTAAGCGTTCAAAGATATTTGGAATATCGAACGTTGCCTTCTAGCATGGTAAAGCAATAGAGTATTAAATGTTTAATATGAGTTTGTTGTGTCACCACAAGGCAAGTATTAAATATTTAAGATGTTGCTTTATCACATTTGATGCTTATAAATAGACTGAACGATGTTGTTTTGTTGTGTCACCACAAGGACAGTGTTTTTCTTTCGAATCTATGGAAGTACTAGGTTGGACTTAACTTGGATAATTTTGATTCGGATGTGTCACCACTTGATCAAAATAATCTAAGAGGCAAAATAAAAGGAGTTACATAGTGATGTAATTGACAATAGTTATCTCCTTATTTATTTATATATCGTTTGTTGTGTCACCACAAGGCTATATACATTTGAAATGGGGTCCTTAATCTCACTAGCAAAACTTTAATTAGAGTTGTCGAATTATATATTGAGGGTAATATAGTTTGATGAAAATAGTGGGAGATACCAATTTAAATAAAGACCTAATTTATTTTGGTAATTAATTAAATGAATGAATGCTAAAATGTTATCTATTTCACATGCAGAATTTAAAAATGTCAAACTCACTATCACTGCGTAGCATACTTGATGCTAGCAAATTGACCGAACCGAATTATACGGACTGCTTAAGGAATCTGAGAATTGTTCTCACTGCTGAAAGGATTTCTTATGTCCTAAATTCGTCAGTCCCTGCAAGTGCTGCAGAAACAGCCTCTAAGGAAGAGATTGCTACTTTTAGAAAGTGGCAAGATGATGCAATTTTGGCTCAATGAGTAACGAGCTTCAGTGTCAGCATTAAAACTATGGATGCTCCTACTATATTGCTGCACCTCAAAGAGTTGTATGGTGAGAAAAGTAGGACTGCTAGATATCAGATATCTAAGGAGCTCTTCCGATCTCGTATGACCGAGGGCAGTGCTGTTGAGACTCATGTCCTTAAGATGATCAATCTGATTGAACAACTTGGACAACTTGGGTTCGTGATGGATGGGTAGTTAAGCCAAGATTTGATCATGCAGTCACTCCCGGACACCTTCTCACAATTTGTTGTGAATTTTCACATGAATAAGTTAGACGTCAGCTTGCCTGAGTTACTTAACATGTTGAAAACTACTGAAGGTCACTTCTCATCCAACAAGAACCAAGTCGTACTAGTGGATGATTCTTCCAAGAAAAGGAAGAGGCCCAAGGTATCTTCTGAAAAGAAGAAAAACAAGAAGGCTAAGGGCAAGGCGAAGAGAAAGGATAATAAGAAACCCGATCTAGATAGCAAAGGAATTTGCTACCATTGCAATAAGCGGGGACACTGGAAGAGGAACTGCAAGGAATATCTTACAGACCAAAAGAAGCTTGGAGAAGCTTCGACTTCCGATCTAGGTTTGTTCATGATTGAAATTAATTTTTTTGAAAGTCAAAATTCTACTTGGGCATTGGATACCAGCTGTAGTTCTCATATATGTAATAATATGCAGGGACTAAGCAGAAGTAGAAAGCTGAACAAGGATGAAGTCGTCCTACGAGTGGGAAATGGAGCAAAAGTTGTTGCATTAGCTGTAGGGACTTATTGTTTAGCACTGCCTTCGGGCAAGTTCATTAGTTTAAATAATTGTTATTATGTTCCAACACTCATTAGAAACATTATTTCAATTTCTGTATTGGATATGGATGGTTTTGAAATTATAATAAAGAACAACAGTTGTTCTATTTATAATAAAAATATTTTATATGGTGTTAGGAACTTGCTGAATGGACTTTACATACTTGACTTGCATGAAAATATACTTCAAATTGAACAAACTAAGAAAAGGAAAAGAGATGATGTTAATTATACCTTTTATGTGGCACTGTAGACTCGGCCATATCAATGAAACAAGATTATCCAAGTTGCATAAAGATGGGCTTTTAGAGCTATCTGATTATGAATCATATCCAACTTGTGAATCTTGTCTCATGGGTAAGATGACTAAATCTCCTTTTAGTGGAAAAGGAGAAAGAGTTACAGAGTTGTTAGCGTTGGTACACACAGACGTATGTGGACCTATGACAACGAATGCACGAGGAGGGTATTCTTATTTTATTACTTTCACTGATGATCATTCTAAATTTGGATATGTGTATTTAATGAAATACAAATCTGAATCGTTTAAAAAGTTCAAAGAATTTAGAAGTGAAGTAGAGAAGCAAACTGGTAAGAGTATTAAGATTCTTCGATCGGATCGAGGAGGGGAATACTTGACCAATGAGTTTCTCAATTGTCTCAAAGAAAATGGTATAATCTCACAATGGACTCCACCAAGGACGCCACAGTTAAATGGTGTATCTGAAAGGAGAAATCGAACATTGTTGGACATGGTTCGTTCCATGATGAGTTTTACCGACCTTCCAGTATCCCTCTGGGGTTATGCCCTAGAATCGGCTGCGTACCTACTTAACAAGGTACCTACCAAATCTGTCCCAAAGACCCCATATAATCTTAAGCATGTTAAGACTTGGGGTTGTCCAGCTTATGTCAAAAGGTTTGAGCATGATAAGCTGAAGACTAGATCCGACAAATGTAGATTCGTGGGATATCCTAAAGAAACATCAGGGTATTATTTCTATCATCCTACTGATCAAAAGGTGTTTGTAGCGAAACACGCTGCCTTTTTGGAAAAGGAGTTTATCCTTGAAGGGGTCAATGGGAGTAAGATATATCTTGAAGAAGTTCAAGAACCACAAAATACTACGGATCAAAGTCAGGTACCTGACCAAGTAGAAGAACCTACTGTACCACTACCTATTCGTAAATCTGGAAGAGTACCGAAGATACCTGATAGGGATGGATTCATCATAGAGGATGATGATGAGGTACGTATCATAGATGATGATGATCCATTGACTTACGAAGAGGCTATGAGTAGTGAAGACTCAGAGAAATGGCTAGAAGCCATGAAATCCGAGATGGACTCCATGTATGAAAACCAAGTATGGACTTTGGTTTCACCACCTGAGGGCACTAAGCCTATTGGGTGTAAATGGGTCTTTAAGAGAAAGACTAGAGCGGATGGCAAGGTAGAGCTATAAGGCCCGACTGGTTGCAAAAGGTTTCAAACAAAGACAAGGAGTTAACTATGATGAAACCTTCTCACCAGTAGCTATGCTTAAGTCCATTCGGATTTTGCTTGCAATTGTAGCTTATTATGACTACGAGATCTGGCAAATGGACGTGAAAACGGTCTTCCTCAATGGATAGCTTGAGGAGAATATATATATGATACAGCCAGAGGGTTTTGTTTCAATGGTTGGAATAAACCATGTCTGTAAGCTACAACGATCCATTTATGGATTGAAGCAAGCTTGTCGAAGATGGAACATCCGTTTTGATGAGATAATCAAAAATGAGGATGAACCTTGTGTGTACAAGAAGGTTAGTGGGAGCGCTATTTCATTCCTTATATTATATGTTGATGACATATTATTGATAGGGAATGATGTTCCTATGCTACAGCCGATCAAAATTTGGTTATCTAAACACTTCTCCATGAAGGACTTGGGTGAGGCATCCTATATTTTTGGGATAAAGATCTATAGAGATAGATCTAAAAGGATGATGGGCTTGAACCAAGGAAAGTACATTGACTCGATGCTAAAGAAGTTTAGCATGGAAGATTCCAAAAGAGGTCTCATGCCGATGAGCCATGGAATTCATCTCTCCAAGAAACAGGCCCCAAAGACACCTGAGGAGAGAGACCGAATGAGTAAGACTCCTTATTCTTCTGCAATAGGATCTATCATGTACGGTATGATATGTACTAGACCAGATGTCGCTCATGCACTTAGTGTAACAAGCAGATATCAATCGAATCCAGGAAAAGAGCACTGGAAGGCAGTGAAAAACATCCTAAAGTACTTGAGAAGAACTAAGGATATATTTCTTGTCTACGGTGGATCTGAATTGAAACTAGAGGGCTATACAGACTCAAGTTTTCAAACGGACCAAGATGACAGTAAATCTATTTCAGGGTATGTGTTTACCTTAAACGGTGGCGCGGTGAGTTGGAAGAGTTCCAAGCAGCAAACAGTTGCTGATTCAGTGACAGAGGCAGAGTACATAGCTGCAAGTGAAGCTGCAAAGGAAGCTGTTTGGATGAAGAAGTTCATAACTGAACTTGGAGTGGTTCATAGCATTAGAGGAGTCGTACCTTTATTCTGTGACAACAATGGAGCTGTTGCGCAGGCTAAGGAACCCAAGTCTCATCAGAAATCTAAACACGTGTTGCGGCGGTTTTATTTGATTAGAGAGATCATTGAAAGAGGAGATGTCACCCTGGAGCATGTAGACTCTCAAGACAATATTGCAGATACATTTACTAAAGCTTTAACACAACAGCAGTTTGATCGTTACGTAGAAAAGATGGGTATTAGATACCATGGCGATTGACTTTAGTGCAAGTGGGAGATTGAAAGTAGTATGCACACAAGTCAATCATATTTGATATGATGTAGCATATACTTTGTAATCTTATTCATTTATTAATAAAAAATATTGATTTTCTTAAAAGGCATTTTATTTTATCTACATAGTGCTGTTTTATTAAATGTGATAAACCCATAGTTTTGAGCAATGCTTTTAGAATCATGATGGTGATCATGCTAATGAGATCTAAATTCTAGATAGCTCACAAACTAAAATTGTTCCTAATCGTTGGATTATAAAAAATGGGATTAGTGAATCCGGATAGATTAGTACATACGTTGCTTGCCCTTAAGAAGAGGATGATTGATCTCATAATCATTTGTGTGGAGACACTAAAGCAAGTATGTAGGTGCTTATTGGAGAATAAGTTCACTGGACGTGGCTCGCTAAGGAATACCTAATGAAGTTTTACTCGCCTGTCAATAAGAATTCCTATAGTGATAGTAGTACAAGTGATCCTTGCACTTGAGCTTATCATAGTATCTTGTGTATGATGAGTTATACTTTGACATGTCCCTTAAGACCTTTAGGGTATATCAAAGGGTATGATTGGGTATACTAAGTTGTACATGGAGATAGGTGAATGATCAACAAAGAATCTACCACGTCTAGTAAAAGGTGTGAATGTCCTATGTGATTCGATAAATAACATCTCAGTAGTCCTTGGCCAAGGCAGAATGAAATTAGAAAGGAGTTTTTAATTTGCATTATTTAGAGTTGTGCATTTGGGAATTGAAATACATATAATTAAATAAAATAAGACTTGACAGTAAATACATGTCTTATATTTAATTGGGACATTGTATGGTAGAAGGATTGAATTGTACGATAACTATTCACTGAAAAGGTTCTTTTGTGATTAATGTTGAAATCTATATTATCTGGAAAGTCGTAGATCGTTAAGGGGGCTTATCCTTATTGTAGAATAAATATTATTTATTTAAATGAATTAAATAGTTTAATTTATTTATTTAAATAAAATTAAAATTGTTTTAATTGATTTATTCACAGCCGGTTTAATATGGAGAACCTAAAGGGTCACACCGCAAAAGAAAAATATTTATTTAAGAAGTAAATGGCATAATTGTAATAATAAGTTAAGTGTATTTAATTTAATCTATGGAGATAGAATAAATTAAATAGCTTAATATTTATTATTTATTATTTTAGAAATATTAAATATAAATTAATAAGAGGAGTCTTATTATTATTATTACTATTACTATTATTTAATTCCTAATAGGGATTGGGAATTAATTAATAGAAGTACTCTCCCATGATTTCCTAATTGGATTAGGAGCATAATTAATTAAAGGAGTTTAATTATAATAAAAACCCTAATTCTAAATAGTTTAGGGAAGGGTTATTCCTACATCTATAAATAAGAGGAGTCTTATCATAGATTAGGGTGACACACTCTTGCATGAGATTGTGGAGAGTACTTAAAATTTCTATAGAGATAGAAACTAGGATTTTGCCAAATACCCAACTTCTTGAATACTTTTTCTTCCTTGGTGGATCACCTCTAGAGGCCAAACACTTGGGTGGCTAACATTGATCAAAGGAAGAAATCACACTATAGCATTCGGGGAGAACACGAAGGACTAGGAGTTGAACTTGTACCCGAGGAAGCTTTGTTCTACGAGGGTATAATTCTTATTCTCTTTCTCTTTCGTTTATATCATTAATTGAGCACATTGATCGATCATGGTGATGGTTTGTATAAAATTTTAAAAATCCGTTTTAACGCGCTTCCGCCCTATTTATGTAATTTGATTGCATGCTCGCGTTATATACAAACCTAACACTAAATTCTTATTAAATGAAACTTGTAGGTCTACTTCTTAGCTTTTCGGAACATCTTGGATCATCCAAATCGAAGTTCGTACGAGAAAGTTAAGCCCAATTTACTAAAGGACGTTGAAGCTATCCTACACAGCCTCTTGACCAGCACCACGATCTTCAACTTAGCACCGTGACTTTCAGCCCAGCTTCATGGCCCTTAAGAGGCAGCACTGCGACTCTGAAAGCCCTGCCTTCGAATTTGAACTAAAGCTCTAGTTAGCCACTTTAGTCGATTTTAACGCACCTACTTTGTAACTTCATAACTCGCACATCCGATATCGGATTGAGCTCGTTCTTGAGCCTACGGCTCACGTTTCTATGTTCTACAAAACTCTAAAAAATAAACGGTTTCCAGAAGCGTTAAAGACCCACAAGATTAGCTCGAAAGACATACCAACCTAAGATTTTCACCTTCTAATATCTTTTACCAAAATTTTCGCGATAACTTCGTTATAGCTTATTTTTATTCTGTTTCACTTGGAACATTTCCATAACTTACGCAGATATATTCACTTCTTCTTAAATTTTAATAACTAATATACGAACAATGGTTTTAAACTTATCCATCAACAACAATTAACTCGACTTCCATGTTTTTCTTGGTTCGATTCATTACAATATTTATGTTCTCACTTAGCATGCATTTACCAGTAAATATTTAGTTCCCTAAGATCATTCTTCTTATCTCTTCGGATCCTTCATTGATCCCTATTAATCAACAACATCCACTAATAAAGCACTTCAATATTATAAAGCTTTAAAAGATGAAAGAAATTAGGGTTTAAGTTCTTTATCTTACTACCTTTTTCATACTTATTAACAGTGTTAAACATATAACCATCATCTTTATCATCTTATACTTCCATAATCATTAAGCAATTTATTAATTATAAGGCTTAAGAGAATGGATTAAGGTTAGCGTTTATTACCTTTGTTTTTTGTTTCTTCTTCCTGTTAGCTTGAACACGTATGATAGCTTTCTCTCTTTCTTCTCTTGCTCTTGCACCCGATCTCTCCTTCTTCCTCACTCAATTTTGCAAGAATTTCTTCTCTTAGATTTTAGGAATTGGTAGGATTTGTGAAGCAAATGGGCTTCTATTTATAGGTTTTGCAAGAGTTAGGGTATAATGGTCATTTATACCAACTCTTCTAGATTAAATTAACCATCCAACAACTAATCATGGTTAATTGATGGGGGATGGGATGGCAAACTTACATAGGATGCTCTCCCTTTTGATTAATTAGCCGCATTTATTGACTTTGACTTTACGTATTCTTACTGTATAATTTTCGTATTATACTGTTGGCCGATTTAACAATCAATAACACACACATGCAAGTATACACGGTCTAGAAATAATATAATGATAAGATATGAGTCGAACCCACAGGAAATTATGACGAATAAATACCAATTACTAATCGTATATCAAGTCGATCTTATTTAAACAATGACGATTTGAGTTTGTTGTTTATACTAATTCAAATGGCAAGTAATGAATAAAACACGGTAAAATATTAAGATAGGAAGATCTAAGATTACAATTCCCCCTAACACTTCATTTGAATATCTTAACTCCCTCTTTTTAATCAATTAAATCATATGGATTGACAACTGAGAAATCAAAACTTCATAAGATCCTCTGTCGATGGTCAATCATGAATCTTCCTAATGCGACGCATAGGTATATTTCCATCCTACACACTATCAAAAGACCAATTTCAAGAACAATTAACAAGACACGTGTCACTAAATCTCGTTAACCACCCTATCAATTACTTACTTTCACATTGGAAGTCATTAAGACTAGATTCTCCATTGGTTGCATACGGTAATTAGGTATATGTCTATCCTAACTACTATCAAGTTACCTATTCTTGAGGACAAGGAATAAGACACATGTCACTATAATCTTATTAATTACCTATAATAATCTTTAACCTTCGCATGTTATCATAACTAGGTCTCAACTTATAATCCGTTCGTCAAGTTCATATAGGTTCTCAATGTGATTATTGGCCAACGATTAATCTAAGAAGCAAGGGTTAAGACAATCAATTCACAAATGATTAACTAATACCAAAGAGAGAGAATTCAATTCAAACTAGATGTTGGGTTCCATTGAAATCTTAGAATAGAAGTTTAGTTCATGATAGCTACAACAAACATCAAATTCAATTTATACATCATCATATTCGGATTACAAAATAGAAAGGAAATACTAGAAATAAAACCACTTTTAAAGATAGTTAGGCATTGTTCGTTGGGTTGATGTTGATTTCTAGCTCTTCTTCTTAGTTTTACAGTCCATGACAACTTAGCGTCTTGGCCTTTGGATTGATTTTTGTAATGCCCGAAAAATTTTAAAACATTGTATCAAATTTATTTTTAATAAATAGATTCATTATATTTAATTTTACGAATTTATTTGGATTCGTGTAGGTACTATTATTTAATACATGGTCCAATAATTTTCTGTGCATTAAAGGGACTCATTAATAGTTTTATTACATTAGTGAGTCGACCCTAATATTTGATTTGCCAGAAATTTGGGAAATTAATAAATAAATTTATTTTATTCGGATCAAAAATTATTGGTGAAACAAATATTTAACTAAGTAATTTAATTAACTATTCAATTAAAATAATAAGAGCATAATGTTATTGGACTGGCCCATTTCCTTTCCTACCAGCCGGGTAGCCCAGTCGGGTTGGGTCGTTGCAGTCGGGTCGAACCGATGGTGGGGGTATTATCCTTGACCGGTGAAACCATTTGGGCATTATCTGAACCTAAACCAAACGATCAAATTGACAGCCAAGCAACGACGGGAAAGTTAAGCCCTAGCCCTCAATCATTCAAACCCAAATCTTCAATCGATCAGAGACAAGAGACAAGAGGGAGGCGACGACGATAGCTTGAATCGACCGACGGCGTGAAGAAGAACCAGGGGACGGAACGGGTTCGTAGCGGGTAACCAAGCACACACGCGGACGGACCAAAGGTCCCAGCAATCCGGCGATGCGACCGGTAAAAGCGCACACGGCTCAAAATCAGCCGGTGAGTCGCAGGCGCTATCTCCCTCCGACCGACGGTCCCTGAATAACCAATTTGGGTAATACCCGGTTTATTGAGTAACCGAATTTCGTCTATAAATTAGAGCTCCAAACCCTAAACCCAATTTCAGTTTTGGTGAGTACAACTGGGAGCGAGCCAAACAAAGAGGAATCAGAGGGAGAAAATTCGTTAGACAATTAGCTATAAATGCCCCAAAATTTCACGGATTATTTTGGTAAGAGGAGAAGGACGGCAATTCGGTCTTCACCAAGGTATATGTCGCGACTGTGATGATTTTATTTTCCAGTTTGTGTTGGGTTATTTGGTTTAGAAACCTGGTATGGTGTTGAATTTTTTTTATATACCTTGTAGTGTATTGAATTAAATCATTCCCCTGTATTGTGAAGTTTTATTCCTCTGAATCAAACTAAAAGAATTCGTTGAAATTGTCTGGTTTATGTTATACATTGTATTCGGTATTGTTGTTGCTCTGAATTGGATTGCACTATTTTGAAGCTCTGTATATGGAAGAACCAAATGGTTCGGCAGCATGATGGTGTATGATAAACAGGCCAGTGTTGTGGCTTAGAATGCCGAGCCTGTGTTTGATAAAATGCCTAAACTGGAATTTTGGTTTCCTGGTTGTGTCGACTGCCTGTCAGCAATATAGGATACACAAAAAAAAAAACAACAAAACAACAACAAACTTTGGCGATAATACTTGGCCATTCTCAGTAACTGGAAACAGGAATAGAGTTAGTAAATAATTGTTCATTATTTAACACGTAGAGATAGTAAATATTTAGTTACTATTTAATTAACATTAAATAATAACTAAGTATGAGCAAATTAAGATAATAAATATTATTTAATTAATATTAAATAATAACAAAGTTAATAAATCATTATTTATTATTTCCCAATAAATAATAGATAAGGATAATGAATGTTTAATTATTACTTAATAATAATAATAATTAAGTATGAATAAAGTCGATAAATAATTATTTATTATTTATTTATTTATAATAAAGATAATAAATATTTAATTATTATTTTATATTAAATAATAATTAAGTATAAATGAAATTAATAGATTAATTATTATTTATTTATCCTTAAATAATAAATAAAGTTAATAAATAGTTGATTATTGTTTAATTTCTATTAAATAATAATCAAGTATGAATTAAGTTAATAAATTGATTATTTGTCAATAAGTGATAAATAAAGATAACAAATATTCAATGAAATAAATTATTTATCCATAAATAATAAGTAAAGATAATAAATATTTATTTATTGTGTGATCGATGTTAAATAAGAATTGGATAAGAATAAATGAATAAATGAATAAATAATAAAGATAATAAATATTTAATTATTATTTAGCAATAATAATTAAATATGAATAAAATTAATAAAATAATTATTTTTTATAAATAAAGATAATTTATATTTAATTATCATTTAATAATAATAATAATTAAGTATAAATAAGTTAATAAATATTTATTCCAATAAATAATAAATAAAGATAATGAATATTTAATTATTATTTAATTAATATTAGGTAATAATTAAGTATGAATAAAGTTATTGAATAAGAAGGAAATTAACTACTTAATCATTAATGAAATAATGATTAAGTATAAGGGAGATTTATAAGTTAAATTATTTAGTTGTGGCCTTTAATAAATAAAGATAATAAACACTTAGCGATTATTAATATTAAATAATAATTAAGTGTGTAAATTTATACATTAATGTTGAATAAAAAAAAACAAGTATAATAATTACTAAATTACCCCTAAGGTAATGGTAATTAAGAGTAAATCAACTAAATAATTGATCAGTGGTTTTCTGTTATCTTTAAACCAAAATAAATTTATTTTATAAGGATTGTTAAACTATACCGAGATACAATTAAAGGTAACAAATTGAGTATTCAAATGATAGTGACCATGATTAATTATTATCTGTTTAAATAATAGCTAAAGGTCATTAATAAATTTCCGTTTAACTAATGTTAAATGGTAATGAATTATTTAATTGCTAAGTAAATGGTATAGTAAAGCGTGCCAAGATACAATCATGTTATAATAATTGATAAGCCGACTTTATCCAATGATAGGTCACTCAAGATCAATTAAGTAAAGCTAGAATTTATCTGTAGCTGAGCAAGCAGGCAAGTTCCTAACCCCAAACTTCTTACATTATTGCAAGTTCTTCCATACCCAACTTTTACATTGAGCAATACTTCTAAAACCTTATGCAGTATTTCAATTCATGCAAAAAGGTATATATTATTGCAAGTTATTCTTTAAGCTTGAATTTTCCTCCAAGCATGCTTTAAGTGGTCTAATTACTTTCAAAATTATTCCACATCTGTATATTATTGACATTCGTGCATTTGAATTCGTATATTTAAATTCAGAAATCCATAAACCATTCATGGTTAAGTCTGAACCCTTGTTCGGTCAGACAATTATGTGAGAATTTATAAAAGCTATCCGAACCAATCAATGGTAAGGATTCTTAGACTATATGAACACCCCTTTATTTATAGGGGAGTACCCCACGTACCGTATATAAGGTACAAATAGCAGAATTAAATGTTATGCATATACATAGGGTACGCGAGGCTGATCCCCTCAAGTACGTTATTCTGTAGCCAGTAACCAGAGGGTCAACCAGCTATTGACTCCTCTGAAAGTTATCGTTCAAAGTCTATTTGACTATCAATTGTTCTAAAAGCATTTAATGTTCTTGCTTCTGATTATTCTATTGTTGAAATCCCTTTAATATCCCTTCATCATGATATATCTTTATTGTTGTACTTTAAACTTGCTGGGCAAACTCGTTGCTCATTCTTGCTATATCATGACTTCATTGCAGCTAAACCCGAGACGTCAGGGAAGAACAAAGGGAAAGAAAAGATGAAATGATAGATTTCTCGTAGCAGACTTTAGATTCATGTGTTAGTTAATTATTGTTAACGTAATTTAAACTCTGATAGCTATTTAGGGTATGGATTGTGTAAACGTTTAAGGTTAATCGTATTCTGGGACTAGTAACACCTTGTAATGAACAACGTATGTTTATTATATTCCGCACTTTTAGATATCATATGTTGTTAGAGGTGAATGTTTGTATTGGATCGTGATGACCAGATCCGGGTATTTGGAGACCCGAATTTGGGGGCGTCACAAGTTGGTATCAGAGCTGTAGGTTATAAACTTTAGGATCGCGAAACCTAGGTTATAACTTTCGTAGTAAACTCGTATTGAGTATTAGGAGATAAATCGAGGAGATTTATCATATGTGGTTTTGATGAATTTGGGAATTCATCGAGTCGAGTAGTACCCAATGAAATATAATTTCATTTCTTCAATGAATATATTTTATTGCTGTACTAATGTTAGTTTTTGTGTGTTTGTAGGATGGCTGCCGTAGGGGAGACTAGTGGAGCCCGTGAGGAGGATGAGATATTTACAAACATACCAGTGGTTTCGGAGCAGCTGGTGGGCTATGCTCCTATTGCCCCGGGATTGTTACAGGAGGAGTCCGAGTCGGAGGAGGACTACTAGAGGGAGCTACCAGAGCCAGTGGTAGGTGGGGTGATGAGGTCCGGTAGTTAGGACCCTGATGCTGAGGAGGAGGATCCCGAGGCCGAGGAAGAGGAGCCACCTGCCTACGTGGATGGCATGGGGTCCACTGCTGATGATATCATCGAAGGGTCGACTGACAGAAATGAGGAGCTAGAGGCTCGGATTGCTCATTTGGAGGAGCAAAACCAGACCCATCAGTTTATGGAGGACCAGCACAGAGACCTGGCCTACCAGCTCGAGCATGACTTAGGGGTGGCTAAGTTACAGCTGCAGGGCTACGAGTCCTCACCACAGCAGGTCGGACCACTGCTACATCAGCTAGTGGCCCGAAACGCTGAGTTGAGGGAGAGACTGAAGTAGCGGGATTTACAGATCGCCCACCTGAGGGCGAAACAGGAGGCCATGAGGTTTGAGGCTGGGCTGGAGGTATCTGCGAGGATGCAGGTCAGGGAGGCTTGGGCCAGGGAGGCCAGGAGGGTTGATCAGCTGGAGGACCAGTTGGAGGCCAGAGCAGTGAGGATAGAGACCCTAGGCCATGCCCTAGATGCAACCTACAGGAGACCCCGGACCGAGGTAGGAGAGTCCAGTCGCTCTGTTCGTCGCAGGGTCGGGGATGGAGAATTCTCTGGTCAGCAGGCTCAGATCCGTCGTGGTGAGCAGTGATTTGATGGAGCAGTTGATTTTCCTTAGTACAGTCAGTCCCACTTTTGTTTATGTTTGGGACATATCCATGTTTGTTTATGAAACTTTGTATTTGTTGTTATGATTGGGGTAGCAGTTAAACCCCAACTTTTGTGGTCTTGAGGGAGGAAAGGTTAGGATTCCCCACTTTTGTTTCAAGGGAAGTGATGATAGGGCACACAGTGGCGCATTTATAGCAGTATGCCACAGGTTTCGTCTTGTAACAAACAGTGGTATATGAATATAAATGCAGATGTTTCACTTAAATCAATGTATTGATAGATATTTTACCTTTAATTGCTTATTTTAATAACATGTCATGTAAAATATAAAACTATAGGTAAAAGTCAGCGGATTTTCCTTATCCAAACATGCCGCCAAGATGACGACCATGAAACCGACAGGTTGAGGAATCAGAAAGCGAAGTTGGAAATCAATCCAACCCTATGCAAATGTTCGCGGAAATGCTGGCCGAGGCTATGCAATCCAGACCACCACCTGTAGGGACCCAAGCAGCAGCTGAGCCAGCGCATCATCTGGCAAACTTTAAAGATTTCAAATTGGTCGGACCACCTGAGTTCAAGGGAACTCTTAACCCAATCGAAGCGCAGACCTGGATAGAAGAGATAGAGAAGGTCTTTGAGGTGGCAAGGGTGGCAGAGGAACAGAAAACAAGTTTTGCTACCTTCATGTTAAAAGGCGAGGCAAACTACTGGTGGAAGGCCAATAGAGGCCGAGTGGAAGAAAGCACTGTCGCGTGGGATCGTTTTAAGGAGATGTTCTTAGAAAACTACTTTCCAGAGAGCATGAAGCAGGAGATGGAGATCAAGTTCCTAGAACTAAAACAAGGGAACATGTCTGTGGCTGAGTACGCGGCTAAGTTTAATGAGTTGGCACGGTTTGCAGCTCACCAAGTCAGCACAGAGGAAATGAAAGCTCGTAGGTTTGAGCAGGGGTTGAAACCATGGTTATACCGTTATGTGGCGGTATTGAAAATCAGAACATTTGCAGAATTGATGAAGAGGGCAATCATTGCAGAGGGTGGCAGTGAGGCCCTGGCCAAATACAACCAAGAGAAGAAGAAAGGACATGAGGGCCCGAAGACAGGGAGCAGCGGGGGCAGCAACCCCAATAAGCGCAAATGGAGTGAGAGCCAATCTTTCGGGAGCAATAAACCCGGAGGAAACCAGTCTGGAGGGGAGGCAAAGAAACCAGGCAGGTGCAATAATTGCGGCAAGAACCACACCGGGGAATGTATGAAGGGAAGGAGTGTGTGTTACCGTTGCGGACAGCCGGGGCACATGGCTCCCCAATGTCAGAGTAAGCCAAAGGGGGGATGTTTTTCATGTAGAGCACCCGACCACCAAATAAGGGATTGTCCGAAGAAGAAGGGTGACGCCGAGAGTGGCAACAGGAAAAACAACAGCGGGAACAATAACCGGCTGAGCTATGGGACACCAGCCAGTCAAGCTAACAGGCCAACAGCCCGCACGTTCAACATGACTGTCCAGGATGCCATGGAATCCAAGGACGTGGTGTCAGGTATCATCCCAATCAATGATATAAATGCATATGTGTTATTTGATTCGGGTGCTACTTGCTCTTTCGTTTCCGAAGAATTTGCTAGTCAATTAAAGTTACCTTGTGAAAAGTTAGAACACCCTATGAACATAGAAGTAGCAAACAAAGATATTGTCCCTGTAGAATACATTCATAGGAATTGTTGTGCTGAATTGCGAGGATTTAAGCTCAACGTGGATTTGATACCCATTCGGCTGGGAGAGTTTGATGTAATCCTGGGAATGGATTGGTTATCAACCCATGGAGCAGTTATTGATTGTAAGGAAAAGTGTGTACACCTGAAGACTCCTGATAAGTCGAAGGTAGTATTTTACGGCAGTAAGTCACCAAGACCATCTTGTTGTCTTACTATGATGCAGACGAGAAGATTGCTTAAGAAGGGTTGCGTATGTTATTTGGCCCATGTGGTTGATACCCGTCAAGTAAGGGATGAGATGAGTCAAATACCAGCCGTGAGAGAGTTCACCGATGTCTTCCCCGATGAACTTCCGGGACTGCCGCCGGACAGGGAAACCGAGTTCGTTATCGATTTGGCACCGGGAACCGCACCAATATCGAAGCCGCCGTATCGAATGGCACCGGTAGAAATGAAAGAGTTGATGGTGCAACTGCAGGAACTGTTAGATAAGGGTTACATCAGACCAAGCGTGTCCCCATGGGGAGCGCCCGTTCTGTTTGTAAAGAAGAAAGACGGTTCAATGAGGCTTTGTATCGACTATCGGGAATTGAACAAAGTTACGATTAAGAATAGGTATCCGCTTCCTAGAATTGACGATCTGTTCGATCAACTAAAGGGAGCGAAGTACTTTTCAAAGATCGACTTAAGAACAGGCTGCCACCAGCTGAAGGTGAGGCAGGAAGATATCCCGAAGACTGCATTCAGGACTCGTTATGGGCACTTCGAGTTCCTGGTAATGTCATTTGGATTGACAAATGCACCAGCAGCATTTATGGATATGATGAACAGAGTGTTCAAGCAGTACTTGGATAAATTTGTAGTCGTATTCATCGATGACATCTTGGTGTATTCAAAAACAGAGGAGGAGCATGCTGAACATTTAAAGATTGTATTAGAAGCTCTCAGGAGGGAGAAATTGTATGCAAAGTTTTCTGAGTGTGAGTTTTGGTTGCAGAGAGTGCAATTTCTGGGTCATGTCATAGACAAGAATGGTGTTTCGGTGGATCCAGCAAAGGTAGAAGCAGTTATCAACTGGGAACAGCCGAAGACGCCGACGGAGATCTGGAGTTTCTTGGGATTAGCGGGATACTATAGGAGATTCATCCAGGATTTTTCAAAGATAGCATCGCCGTTGACCAATCTCACCAGGAAAACAGTCAAGTTTGTTTGGTCGGAGAAGTGTGAGGAGAGTTTCATAGAATTGAAGAAGAGACTCAGCCAAGCACCAGTGTTGACCTTACCGGACAACACTGGAGGTTTCGTAGTGTATAGCGATGCATCACACAAGGGTCTTGGCTGTGTACTGATGCAACACGGCAAGGTCGTGGCGTACGCATCACGGCAACTGAAGGACTATGAGAAGGGTTACCCGACTCACGACCTGGAGTTAACCGCGGTGGTTTTCTCCTTGAATATTTGGAGGCACTACCTATACGGGGAGAAGTGCGAGATATATACAGATCACAAAAGTCTGAAATATATCTTCACTCAAAAGGAGCTGAACATGAGGCAACGCCGATGGTTAGAATTGATCAAAGACTACGACTGCGAAATTCTGTACCATCCGGGCAAGGCAAATGTGGTGGCTAACGCCTTGAGTAGAAAAGACAGGGTGAAATTGATGCAGCTGACAGTCCAGGAGGAATTGATACGGGACTTTGAATGCTTGGAACTGGAGGTTAAGTATCCAATGGAGACGGACAAAAAATTGTGTACCATAACTGCAGGTCCAACTCTACTGGATAAGATAAAGGAGGCTCAAGAATTTGATGAAGAATGCATTGACATTAAGAAGCAACTGTCGGAGGGAAAAACATTGAAGTATAAGGTTGACAGCACAGGGTTGCTGAGATTCGAGGGAAGGATCTGGATACCCTACGTACCAGACTTAAGGGAAGAAATTTTGCAGGAGGCCCATAATACGAGATTCTCGGTACATCCGGGTAGCCCTAAGATGTATTAAGATCTTCGCCAGCATTATTGGTGGCCGCATTTGAAGGGGGAAGTTGCAGAATTCGTCAGCCGGTGTTTAACCTGTCAAAGAATCAAGGCGGAGCACCAACGGCCGAGCGGATTGTTGCAACCCTTAGAGATTCCCGAATGGAAGTGGGAGCACATCACAATGGATTTTGTGGTGGGACTTCCAACAACGCAAAAGGGTCTAGACGCCATCTGGGTGATCGTGGATCGGTTGACCAAGTCTGCCCACTTTCTACCGATCAAGATCAGGTACAAATTGGAACAGCTGGCGAAACTTTACGTGAAGGAAATGGTATCACGTCATGGAGTACCGGTGTCTATCGTGTCTGACAGAGATCCGCGCTTCACGTCAAATTTTTGGAGAAGTCTACAGGAGAGACTGGGAACACAGTTAAGAATGAGTACGGTGTATCATCCTCAGACTGATGGTCAGAGTGAGCGAACAATTCAGACTCTAGAGGATATGCTCCGAGCAGTTGTGATGGACTTAAGTGGTAGCTGGGACGATCACTTGCCACTAGTGGAGTTCGCCTACAATAATAGTTACCATGCTAGTATTGGTATGCCACCGTACGAAGCGCTATATGGGAGGAAGTGTCGAACGCCGTTGTGTTGGGATGAAGTTGGTGAACGGAGATTGTTGGGGCCAGAGTTGGTACAACAAACCGTGGAAATCATTAAAGTAATAAGACAGCGGTTAGTAGCAGCTCAAGATCGTCAGAAGAAGTATGCCGACTTACATCGTCAAAAACGAGACTTTGAAGTTGGTAGCTTTGTGTTTCTGAAGGTATCTCCCTGGAAAGGAAAGATCCGTTTTGGGAAGAAGGGTAAATTGAGCCCTAGGTTCATAGGACCATTCGAAATTTTGAGGCAGATCGGCGAAGTGGCGTACGAGGTAGCCTTACCTCCTGAACTTGAGCACATTCACAACGTGTTTCATGTGTCAGTGTTGCGTCCGTATAAGCCAGATTACAAACATGTTATTTCCTATGAACCAATTCAAGTCGAACGGGATTTATCGTACGAGGAGATTCCTGTCCAAATACTTGATAGGAAGGAGCAGAAACTGAGAAATAAAGTCATTCATTCGGTTAAAGTTCTCTGGAGAAATCACGCGGTGGAAGAAGCCACGTGGAAACTCGAAGAGAAAATGAGAGCGAATTACCCCTAGTTATTCGAGTAATCTTGGATTGAAATTCCGAGGACGGAATTTTTATAAGGGGGAGAGGATGTAATGCCCGAAAAATTTTAAAACATTGTATCAAATTTATTTTTAATAAATAGATTCATTATATTTAATTTTACGAATTTATTTGGATTCATGTAGGTACTATTATTTAATACATGGTCCAATAATTTTCTGTGCATTAAAGGGACTCATTAATAGTTTTATTAAATTAGTGAGTCGACCCTAATATTTGATTTGCCAGAAATTTGGAAAATTAATAAATAAATTTATTTTATTCGGATCAAAAATTATTGGTGAAACAAATATTTAACTAAGTAATTTAATTAACTATTCAATTAAAATGATAAGAGCATAATGTTATTGGACTGGCCCATTTCCTTTCCTACCAGCCGGGTAGCCCAGTCGGGTTGGGTCATTGCAGTGGGTCGAACCGATGGTGGGGATATTATCCTTGACCGGTGAAACCATTTGGGCATTATCTGAACCTAAACCAAACGATCAAATTGACAGCCAAGCAACGACGGGAAAGTTAAGCCCTAGCCCTCAATCATTCAAACCCAAATCTTCAATCGATCAGAGACAAGAGACAAGAGGGAGGAGACGGCGATAGCTTGAATCGACCGACGGCGTGAAGAAGAACTAGGGGACGGAACGGGTTCGTAGCGGGTAACCGATCACACACGCGGACGGACCAAAGGTCCCAGCAATCCGGCGATGCGACCGGTAAAAGCGCACACGGCTCAAAATCAGCCGGTGAGTCGCAGGCGCTACCTCCCTCCGACCGACGGTCCCTGAATAACCAATTTGGGTAATACCCGGTTTATTGAGTAACCGAATTTCGTCTATAAATTAGAGCTCCAAACCCTAAACCCAATTTCAGTTTTGGTGAGTACAACTGGGAGCGAGCCAAACAGAGAGGAATCAGAGGAAGAAAAAAAAAAGAGGGAGAAAATTCGTTAGACAATTAGCTGTAAATGCCCCAAAATTTCACTGATTATTTTGGTAAGAGGAGAAGGACGGCAATTCGGTCTTCACCAAGGTATATGTCGCGACTGTGATGATTTTATTTTCCAGTTTGTGTTGGGTTATTTGGTTTAGAAACCTGGTATGGTGTTGAATTTTTTTTCTATACCTTGTAGTGTATTGAATTAAATCATTCCCCTGTATTGTGAAGTTTTATTCCTCTAAATCAAACTAAAAGAATTCGTTGAAATTGTCTGGTTTATGTTATACATTGTATTGGGTATTGTTGTTGCTCTGAATTGGATTGCACTGTTTTGAAGCTCTGTATATGGAAGAACCAAATGGTTCGGCAACATGATGGTGTATGATAAACAAGCCAGTGTTGTGGCTTAGAATGCCCAGCCTGTGTTTAATAAAATGCCTAAACTGGAATTTTGGTTTCCTGGTTGTGTCGACTGCCTGTCAGCAATATAGGATACACAAAAAAAAAACAACAAAACAACAACAAACTTTGGCGATAATACTTGGCCATTCTTAGTAACTGGAAACAGGAATAGAGTTAGTAAATAATTGTTCATTATTTAACACGTAGAGATAGTAAATATTTAGTTACTATTTAATTAACATTAAATAATAACTAAGTATGAGCAAATTAAGATAATAAATATTATTTAATTAATATTAAATAATAACAAATTTAATAAATCATTATTTATTATTTCCCAATAAATAATAGATAAGGATAATGAATGTTTAATTATTATTTAATAATAATAATAATTAAGTATGAATAAAAGTCAATAAATAATTATTTATTATTTATTTATAATAAAGATAATAAATATTTAATTATTATTTTATATTAAATAATAATTAAGTATAAATGAAATTAATAGATTAATTATTATTTATTTATCCTTAAATAATAAATAAAGTTAATAAATAGTTGATTATTGTTTAATTACTATTAAATAATAATCAAGTATGAATTAAGTTAATAAATTGATTATTTGTCAATAAGTGATAAATAAAGATAACAAATATTCAATGAAATAAATTGTTTATCCATAAATAATAAGTAAAGATAATAAATATTTATTTATTGTGTGACTAAAGTTATTGAATAAGAAGGAAATTAACTACTTAATCATTAATGAAATAATGATTAAGTATAAGGGAGATTTATAAGTTAAATTATTTAGCTGTGGCCCTTAATAAATAAAGATAATAAACACTTAGCGATTATTAATATTAAATAATAATTAAGTGTGTAAATTTATACATTAATGTTCAATAAAAAAAACAAGTATAATAATTACTAAATTACCCCTAAGGTAATGGTAATTAAGAGTAAATCAACTAAATAATTGATCAGTGGTTTTCTGTTATCTTTAAACCAAAATAAATTTATTTTATAAGGATTGTTAAACTATACCAAGATACAATTAAAGGTAACAAATTGAGTATTCAAATGATAGTGACCATGATTAATTATTATCTGTTTAAATAATAGCTAAAGGTCATTAATAAATTTCCGTTTAACTAATGTTAAATGGTAATGAATTATTTAATTGCTAAGTAAATGGTATAGTAAAGCGTGCCAAGATACAATCATGTTATAATAATTGATAAGCCGACTTTATCCAATGATAGGTCACTCAGGATCAATTAAGTAAAGCTAGAATTTATCTGTAGCTGAGCAAGCAGGCAAGTTACTAACCCCAAACTTCTTACATTATTGCAAGTTCTTCCTTACCCAACTTTTACATTGAGCAATACTTCTAAAACCTTATGCAGTATTTTAATTCATGCAAAAAGGTATATATTATTGCAAGTTATTCTTTAAGCTTGAATTTTCCTCCAAGCATGCTTTAAGTGGTCTAATTACTTTCAAAATTATTCCACATCTGTATATTATTGACATTCGTGCATTTGAATTCGTATATTTAAATTCAGAAATCCATAAACCATTCATGGTTAAGTCTGAACCCTTGTTCGGTCAGACAATTATGTGAGAATTTATAAAAGCTATCCGAACCAATCAATGGTAAGGATTCTTAGACTGTATGAACACCCCTTTATTTATAGGGGAGTATCCCACGTACCGTATATAAGGTACAAATAGCAGAATTAAATGTTATGCATATACATAGGGTACGCGAGGCTGATCCCCTCAAGTACGTTATTCTGTAGCCAGTAACCAGAGGGTCAACCAGCTATTGACTCCTTTGAAAGTTATCGTTCAAAGTCTATTTGACTATCAATTGTTCTAAAAGCATTTAATGTTCTTGCTTCTGATTATTCTATTGTTGAAATCCCTTTAATATCCCTTCATCATGATATATCTTTATTGTTGTACTTTAAACTTGCTGGGCAAACTCGTTGCTCATTCTTGCTATATCATGACTTCATTGCAGCTAAACCCGAGACGTCAGGGAAGAACAAAGGGAAAGAAAAGATGAAATGATAGATTTCTCGTAGCAAACTTTAGATTCATGTGTTAGTTAATTATTGTTAACGTAATTTAAACCCTGATAGCTATTTAGGGTATGGATTGTGTAAACGTTTAAGGTTAATCGTATTCTGGGACTAGTAACACCTTGTAATGAACAACGTATGTTTATTATATTCCGCACTTTTAGATATCATATGTTGTTAGAGGTGAATGTTTGTATTGGATCGTGATAACCAGATCCGGGTATTTGGAGACCCGAATTTGGGGGCGTCACAGGTTGGTATCAGAGCTGTAGGTTATAAACTTTAGGATCGCGAAACCTAGGTTATAACTTTCGTAGTAAACTCGTATTGAGTATTAGGAGATAAATCGAGGAGATTTATCATATGTGGTTTTGATGAATTGGGGAATTCATCGAGTCGAGTAGTACCCAATGAAATATAATTTCATTTCTTCAATGAATATATTTTATTGCTGTACTAATGTTAGTTTTTGTGTGTTTGTAGGATGGCTGCCGTAGGGGAGACTAGTGGAGCCCGTGAGGAGGATGAGATATTTACAGACATACCAGTGGTTTCGGAGCAGCTGGTGGGCTATGCTCCTATTGCCCTGGGATTGTTACAGGAGGAGTCCGAGTCGGAGGAGGACTACCAGAGGGAGCTACCAGAGCCAGTGGTAGGTGGGGTGATGAGGTCCGGTAGTCAAGACCCTGATGCTGAGGAGGAGGATCCCGAGGCCGAGGAAGAGGAGCCACCTGCCTACGTGGATGGCATGGGGTCCACTGCTGATGATATCATCGAGGGGTTGACTGACAGAAATGAGGAGCTGGAGGCTCGGATTGCTCATTTGGAGGAGCAAAACCAGACCCATCAGTTTATGGAGGACCAGTACAGAGACCTGGCCTACCAGCTCGAGCATGACTTAGGGGTGGCTAAGGTACAGCTGCAGGGCTACGAGTCCTCAGCACAGCAGGTCGGACCACTGCTACATCAGCTAGTGGCCCGAAACGCTGAGTTGAGGGAGAGACTGAAGTAGAGGGATTTACAGATCGCCCACCTGAGGGCGAAACAGGAGGCCATGAGGTTTGAGGCTGGGCTGGAGGTATCTGCGAGGATGCAGGTCAGGGAGGCTTGGGCCAGGGAGGCCAGGAGGGTTGATCAGCTGGAGGACCAGTTGGAGGCCAGAGCAGTGAGGATAGAGACCCTAGGCCATGCCCTAGATGCAGCCTACAGGAGACCCCGGACCGAGGTAGGAGAGTCCAGTCGCTCTGTTCGTCGTAGGGTCGGGGATGGAGCATTCTCTGGTCAGTAGGCTCGGATCCGTCGTGGTGAGCAGTGATTTGATGGAGCAGTTGATTTTCCTTAGTACAGTCAGTCCCACTTTTGTTTATGTTTGGGACATATCCATGTTTGTTTATGAAACTTTGTATTTGTTGTTATGATTGGGGTAGCAGTTAAACCCCAACTTTTCTGGTCTTGAGGGAGAAAAGGTTAGGATTCCCCACTTTTGTTTCAAGGGAAATGATGATAGGGCACATAGTGGCGCATTTATAGCAGTATGCCACAGGTTTCGTCTTGTAACAAACAGTGGTATATGAATATAAATGCAGATGTTTCACTTAAATCAATGTATTGATAGATATTTTACCTTTAATTGCTTATTTTAATAACATGTCATGTAAAATATAAAACTATAGGTAAAAGTCAGCGGATTTTCCTTATCCAAACATGCCGCCAAGATGACGACCACGAAACCGACAGGTTGAGGAATCAGAAAGCGAAGTTGGAAATCAATCCAACCCTATGCGAATGTTCGCGGAAATGCTGGCCGAGGCTATGCAATCCAGACCACCACCTGTAGGGACCCAAGCAGCAGCTGAGCCAGCGCATCATCTGGCAAACTTTAAAGATTTCAAATTGGTCGGACCACCTGAGTTCAAGGGAACTCTTAACCCAATCGAAGCGCAGACCTGGATAGAAGAGATAGAGAAGGTCTTTGAGGTGGCAAGGGTGGCAGAGGAACAGAAAACAAGTTTTGCTACCTTCATGTTAAAAGGCGAGGTAAACTATTGGTGGAAGGCCAATAGAGGCCGAGTGGAAGAAGGCACTGTCGCGTGGGATCGTTTTAAGGAGATGTTCTTAGAAAACTACTTTCCAGAGAGCATGAAGCAGGAGATGGAGATCAAGTTCCTAGAACTAAAACAAGGGAACATGTCTGTGGCTGAGTACGCGGCTAAGTTTAATGAGTTGGCACGGTTTGCAGCTCACCAAGTCAGCACAGAGGAAAGGAAAGCTCGTAGGTTTGAGTAGGGGTTGAAACCATGGTTATACCGTTCTGTGGCGGTATTGAAAATCAGAACATTTGCAGAATTGATGGAGAGGGCAATCATTGCAGAGGGTGGCAGTGAGGCCCTGGCCAAATACAACCAAGAGAAGAAGAAAGGACATGAGGGCCCGAAGACAGGGAGCAGCGGGGGCAGCAACCCCAATAAGCGCAAATGGAGTGAGAGCCAATCTTTCGGGAGCAATAAACCCGGAGGAAACCAGTCTGGAGGGGAGGCAAAGAAACCAGGCAGGTGCAATAATTGCGGCAAGAACCACACCGGGGAATGTATGAATGGAAGGAGTGTGTGTTACCGTTGCGGACAGCCGGGGCACATGGCTCCCCAATGTCAGAGTAAGCCAAAGGGGGAATGTTTTTCATGTGGAGCACCCGACCACCAAATAAGGGATTGTCCGAAGAAGAAGGGTGACGCCGGGAGTGGCAACAGGAACAACAACAGCGGGAACAATAACCGGCTGAGCTATGGGACACCAGCCAGTCAAGCTAACAGGCCGACAGCCCGCACGTTCAACATGACTGTCCAGGATGCCATGGAATCCAAGGACGTGGTGTCAGGTATCATCCCAATCAATGATATAAATGCATATGTGTTATTTGATTCGGGTGCTACTTGCTCTTTCGTTTCCGAAGAATTTGCTAGTCAATTAAAGTTACCTTGTGAAAAGTTAGAACACCTTATGAACATAGAAGTAGCAAACAAAGAAATTGTCCCTGTAGAATACATTCATAGGAATTGTTGTGCTGAATTGCGAGGATTTAAGCTCAACGTGGATTTGATACCCATTCGGCTGGGAGAGTTTGATGTAATCCTGGGAATGGATTGGCTATCAACCCACGGAGCAGTTATTGATTGTAAGGAAAAGTGTGTACACCTGAAGACTCCTGATAAGTCGAAGGTAGTATTTTACGGCAGTAAGTCACCAAGACAATCTTGTTGTCTTACTATGATGCAGACGAGAAGATTGCTTAAGAAGGGTTGCGTATGTTATTTGGTCCATGTGGTTGATACCCGTCAAGTAAGGGATGAGATGAGTCAAATACCAGTCGTGAGAGAGTTCACCGATGTCTTCCCCGATGAACTTCCGGGACTGCCGCCGGACAGGGAAACCGAGTTCGTTATCGATTTGGCACCGGGAACCGCACCAATATCGAAGCCGCCGTATCGAATGGCACTGGTAGAAATGAAAGAGTTGATGGTGCAACTGCAGGAACTGTTAGATAAGGGTTACATCAGACCAAGCGTGTCCCCATGGGGAGCGCCCGTTCTGTTTGTAAAGAAGAAAGACGGTTCAATGAGGCTTTGTATCGACTATCGGGAATTGAACAAAGTTACGATTAAGAATAGGTATCCGCTTCCTAGAATTGACGATCTGTTCGATCAACTAAAGGGAGCGAAGTACTTTTCAAAGATCGACTTAAGAACAGGCTACCACCAGCTGAAGGTGAGGCAGGAAGATATCCCGAAGACTGCATTCAGGACTCGTTATGGGCACTTCGAGTTCATGGTAATGTCATTTGGATTGACAAATGCACCAGCAGCATTTATGGATATGATGAACAGAGTGTTCAAGCAGTACTTGGATAAATTCGTAGTCGTATTCATCGATGACATCTTGGTGTATTCAAAAATAGAGGAGGAGCATGCTGAACATTTAAAGATTGTATTAGAAGCTCTCAGGAGGGAGAAATTGTATGCAAAGTTTTCTAAGTGTGAGTTTTGGTTGCAGAGAGTGCAATTTCTGGGTCATGTCATAGACAAGAATGGTGTTTCGGTGGATCCAGCAAAGGTAGAAGCAGTTATCAACTGGGAACAGCCGAAGACGCCGACGGAGATCCGGAGTTTCTTGGGATTAGCGGGATACTATCGGAGATTCATCCAGGATTTTTCAAAGATAGCATCGCCGTTGACCAATCTCACCAGGAAAACAGTCAAGTTTGTTTGGTCGGAGAAGTGTGAGGAGAGTTTCATGGAATTGAAGAAGAGACTCAGCCAAGCACCAGTGTTGACCTTACCGGACAACACTGGAGGTTTCGTAGTGTATAGCGATGCATCATACAAGGGTCTTGGCTGTGTACTGATGCAACACGGCAAGGTCGTGGCGTACGCATCACGGCAACTGAAGGACTATGAGAAGGGTTACCCGACTCACGACCTGGAGTTAGCCGCGGTGGTTTTCTCCTTGAAGATTTGGAGGCACTACCTATACGGGGAGAAGTGCGAGATATATACAGATCACAAAAGTCTGAAATATATCTTCACTCAAAAGGAGCTGAACATGAGGCAACGCCGATGGTTAGAATTGATCAAAGACTACGACTGCGAAATTCTGTACCATCCGGGCAAGGCAAATGTGGTGGCTAACGCCTTGAGTAGAAAAGACAGGGTGAAATTGATCCAGCTGACAGTCCAGGAGGAATTGATACGGTACTTTGAACGCCTGGAACTGGAGGTTAAGTATCCAATGGAGACGGACGAAAAATTGTGTACCATAACTGCAGGTCCAACTCTACTGGATAAGATAAAGGAGGCTCGAGAATTTGATGAAGAATGCATTGACATTAAGAAGCAACTGTCGGAGGGAAAAACATTGAAGTATAAGGTTGACAGCACAGGGTTGCTGAGATTCGAGGGAAGGATCTGGATACCCTACGTACCAGACTTAAGGGAAGAAATTTTGCAGGAGGCCCATAATACGAGATTCTCGGTACATCCGGGTAGCCCTAAGATGTATTAAGATCTTCGCCAGCATTATTGGTGGCCGCATTTGAAGGGGGAAGTTGCAGAATTCGTCAACCGGTGTTTAACCTGTCAGAGAATCAAGGCGGAGCACCAACGGCCGAGCGGATTGTTGCAACCCTTAGAGATTCCCGAATGGAAGTGGGAGCACATCACAATGGATTTTGTGGTGGGACTTCCAACAACGCAAAAGGGTCTAGACGCCATCTGGGTGATCGTGGATCGGTTGACCAAGTCTGCCCACTTTCTACCGATCAAGATCAGGTACAAATTGGAACAGCTGGCGAAACTTTACGTGAAGGAAATGGTATCACGTCATGGAGTGCCGGTATCTATCGTGTCTGACAGAGATCCGCGCTTCACGTCAAATTTTTGGAGAATTCTACGGGAGAGACTGGGAACACAGTTAAGAATGAGTACGGCGTATCATCCTCAGACTGATGGTCAGAGTGAGCGAACAATTCAGACTCTAGAGGATATGCTCCGAGCAGTTGTGATGGACTTAAGTGGTAGCTGGGACGATCACTTGCCACTAGTGGAGTTCGCCTACAATAATAGTTACCATGCTAGTATTGGTATGCCACCGTACGAAGCGCTATATGGGAGGAAGTGTCGAACGCCGTTGTCTTAGGATGAAGTTGGTGAACGGAGATTGTTGGGGCCAGAGTTGGTACAACAAACCGTGGAAATCATTAAAGTAATAAGACAGCGGTTAGTAGCAGCTCAAGACAGCGGTTAAAGTTCTCTGGAGAAATCACGCGGTGGAAGACGCCACGTGGAAACTCGAAGAGAAAATGAGAGCGAATTACCCCCAGTTATTCGAGTAATCTTGGATTGAAATTCCGAGGACGGAATTTTTATAAGGGTGAGAGGATGTAATGCCCGAAAATTTTTAAAACATTGTATCAAATTTATTTTTAATAAATAGATTCATTATATTTAATTTTACGAATTTATTTGGATTCATGTAGGTACTATTATTTAATACATGGTCCAATAATTTTCTGTGCATTAAAGGGGCTCATTAATAGTTTTATTAAATTAGTGAGTCGACCCTAATATTTGATTTGCCAGAAATTTGGAAAATTAATAAATAAATTTATTTTATTCGGATCAAAAATTATTGGTGAAACAAATATTTAACTAAGTAATTTAATTAACTATTCAATTAAAATGATAAGAGCATAATGTTATTGGACTGGCCCATTTCCTTTCCTACCAGCCGGGTAGCCCAGTCGGGTTGGGTCGTTGCAGTCGGGTCGAACCGATGGTGGGGGTATTATCCTTGACTGGTGAAACCATTTGGGCATTATCTGAACCTAAACCAAACGATCAAATTGACAGCCAAGCAACGACGGGAAAGTTAAGCCCTAGCCCTCAATCATTCAAACCCAAATCTTCAATCGATCAGAGACAAGAGACAAGAGGGAGGAGACGGCGATAGCTTGAATCGACCGACGGCGTGAAGAAGAACCAGGGGACGGAACGGGTTCGTAGCGGGTAACCGATCACACACGCGGACGGACCAAAGGTCCCAGCAATCCGGCGATGCGACCGGTAAAAGCGCACACGGCTCAAAATCAGCCGGTGAGTCGCAGGCGCTACCTCCCTCCGACCGACGGTCCCTGAATAACCAATTTGGGTAATACCCGGTTTATTGAGTAACCGAATTTCGTCTATAAATTAGAGCTCCAAACCCTAAACCCAATTTCAGTTTTGGTGAGTACAACTGGGAGCGAGCCAAACAGAGAGGAATCAGAGGAAGAAAAAAAAAGAGGGAGAAAATTCGTTAGACAATTAGCTGTAAATGCCCCAAAATTTCACTGATTATTTTGGTAAGAGGAGAAGGACGGCAATTCGGTCTTCACCAAGGTATATGTCGCGACTGTGATGATTTTATTTTCCAATTTGTGTTGGGTTATTTGGTTTAGAAACCTGGTATGGTGTTGAATTTTTTTTCTATACCTTGTAGTGTATTGAATTAAATCATTCCCCTGTATTGTGAAGTTTTATTCCTCTAAATCAAACTAAAAGAATTCGTTGAAATTGTCTGGTTTATGTTATACATTGTATTGGGTATTGTTGTTGCTCTGAATTGGATTGCACTGTTTTGAAGCTCTGTATATGGAAGAACCAAATGGTTCGGCAGCATGATGGTGTATGATAAACAAGCCAGTGTTGTGGCTTAGAATGCCCAGCCTGTGTTTGATAAAATGCCTAAACTGGAATTTTGGTTTCCTGGTTGTGTCGACTGCCTGTCAGCAATATAGGATACACAAAAAAAAAACAACAAAACAACAACAAACTTTGGCGATAATACTTGGCCATTCTCAGTAACTGGAAACAGGAATAGAGTTAGTAAATAATTGTTCATTATTTAACACGTAGAGATAGTAAATATTTAGTTACTATTTAATTAACATTAAATAATAACTAAGTATGAGCAAATTAAGATAAAAAATATTATTTAATTAATATTAAATAATAACAAAGTTAATAAATCATTATTTATTATTTCCCAATAAATAATAGATAAGGATAATGAATGTTTAATTATTATTTAATAATAATAATAATTAAGTATGAATAAAGTCGATAAATAATTATTTATTATTTATATATAATAAAGATAATAAATATTTAATTATTATTTTATATTAAATAATAATTAAGTATAAATGAAATTAATAGATTAATTATTATTTATTTATCCTTAAATAATAAATAAAGTTAATAAATAGTTGATTATTGTTTAATTTCTATTAAATAATAATCAAGTATGAATTAAGTTAATAAATTGATTATTTGTCAATAAGTGATAAATAAAGATAACAAATATTCAATGAAATAAATTATTTATCCATAAATAATAAGTAAAGATAATAAATATTTATTTATTGTGTGATCGATGTTAAATAAGAATTGGATAAGAATAAATGAATAAATTAATAAATAATAAAGATACTAAATATTTAATTATTATTTAGCAATAATAATAATTTAATATGAATAAAATTAATAAAATAATTATTTATTATAAATAAAGATAATAAATATTTAATTATCATTTAATAATAATAATAATTAAGTATAAATAAGTTAATAAATATTTATTCCAATAAATAATAAATAAAGATAATGAATATTTAATTATTATTTAATTAATATTAGGTAATAATTAAGTATGAATAAAGTTATTGAATAAGAAGGAAATTAACTACTTAATCATTAATGAAATAATGATTAAGTATAAGGGAGATTTATAAGTTAAATTATTTAGCTGTGGCCCTTAATAAATAAAGATAATAAACACTTAGCGATTATTAATATTAAATAATAATTAAGTGTGTAAATTTATACATTAATGTTGAATAAAAAAAAACAAGTATAATAATTACTAAATTACCCCTAAGGTAATGGTAATTAAGAGTAAATCAACTAAATAATTGATCAGTGGTTTTCTGTTATCTTTAAACCAAAATAAATTTATTTTATAAGGATTGTTAAACTATACCGAGATACAATTAAAGGTAACAAATTGAGTATTCAAATGATAGTGACCATGATTAATTATTATCTGTTTAAATAATAGCTAAAGGTCATTAATAAATTTCCGTTTAACTAATGTTAAATGGTAATGAATTATTTAATTGCTAAGTAAATGGTATAGTAAAGCGTGCCAAGATACAATCATGTTATAATAATTGATAAGCCGACTTTATCCAATGACAGGTCACTCAAGATCAATTAAGTAAAGCTAGAATTTATCTGTAGCTGAGCAAGCAGGCAAGTTCCTAACCCCAAACTTCTTACATTATTGCAAGTTCTTCCTTACCCAACTTTTACATTGAGCAATACTTCTAAAACCTTATGCAGTATTTTAATTCATGCAAAAAGGTATATATTATTGCAAGTTATTCTTTAAGCTTGAATTTTCCTCCAAGCATGCTTTAAGTGGTCTAATTACTTTCAAAAGTATTCCACATCTGTAGATTATTGACATTCGTGCATTTGAATTCGTATATTTAAATTCAGAAATCCATAAACCATTCATGGTTAAGTCTGAACCCTTGTTCGGTCAGACAATTATGTAAGAATTTATAAAAGCTATCCGAACCAATCAATGGTAAGGATTCTTAGACTGTATGAACACCCCTTTATTTATAGGGGAGTACCCCACGTACCGTATATAAGGTACAAATAGCAGAATTAAATGTTATGCATATAGATAGGGTACGCGAGGCTGATCCCCTCAAGTACGTTATTCTGTAGCCAGTAACCAGAGGGTCAACCAGCTATTGACTCCTTTGGAAGTTATCGTTCAAAGTCTATTTGACTATCAATTGTTCTAAAAGCATTTAATGTTCTTGCTTCTGATTATTCTATTGTTGAAATCCCTTTAATATCCCTTCATCATGATATATCTTTATTGTTGTACTTTAAACTTGCTGGGCAAACTCGTTACTCATTCTTGCTATATCATGACTTCATTGCAGCTAAACACGAGACATCAGGGAAGAACAAAGGGAAAGAAAAGATGAAATGATAGATTTCTCGTAGCAGACTTTAGATTCATGTGTTAGTTAATTATTGTTAACGTAATTTAAACCCTGATAGCTATTTAGGGTATGGATTGTGTAAACGTTTAAGGTTAATCGTATTTTGGGACTAGTAACACCTTGTAATGAACAATGTATGTTTATTATATTCCGCACTTTTAGATATCATATGTTGTTAGAGGTGAATGTTTGTATTGGATCGTGATGACTAGATCCGGGTATTTGAAGACCCGAATTTGGGGGCGTCACAATTTTGCTTTGATTTCCATCCCTTGGCACATTTTTCTGATGTAATATGTAGCCTCCCTCTCTCTAGATATCTGATATGAAGCTCTGAAGAGAATATAAATAGCCTCCATCAAGAAACCCTAGCCAAGCTCGGACAAAATGCAGCTCAGGTCGCACTGAAAACCTGTCAGATCGCACTCAGGACAGCATTGGCACACCTATACAGCGCCTGGGGCGCGCGCGCCCACGCCCTGGTTGCCGCATGCCCGCTCGCCTGGCTGCCGCGCGCGCACCCGAGCGGTGCCTGGCGCATGTGCGCCCACGCCCTGGCTGGCCACTCGCCCGCTCGCTCGTCTGCCCGATGCACGCCCGCCTGCCTGTCGCCCCGCGCGCGCGCCCACGCGTAAGATTGGCGTGATCGTGCCTCACACCTTCCGCTCGTCAGCTCGCTCGTCTGTTTGTCTGCCAGCCGCACACCCGCTGGCCTGCCTGCCGCACATGCGCGCCCAGCCTGCCACTCATCAGCATGCCCAACCTATTGCACATCAACGCATCCTGATGTCTCACCGCTGCGCGTTCGCCCGCGCGTAAACATGGTGCGACCGCGCCCCACTGTTACTGGTGTTGTGTCAGCCTGCTCGTGGTTTGGTCGACGTCGTACGTCGTGCACACCCATAGTCCAAATGTCATCAAATGCAATACCGAGCGTCGTCAAGTGCTAATTTCCAAAATAATACCAACCAAGCACGAATATTGATGCACGGGCACTAAGACATTACAAAACCACGATCTGAGTGACAACTATTTCAAATCCTATAAAAACACAATAAAAACGTAAAAGCAATACAAAACATATAAAAGAAATATAAAACCAAATTATATAAAAATAAGATAAAAATACATAAAAACCGTAAAAATTACTAAAAGACTTGCAACTACTCAAGGCCAAAAGTACCCAAATTGTGTGTATAATGGTCATTTATACTAACTCTCCTAGATTAAATTAACCATCCAACAACTAACCATGGTTAATTGTGGGGGATGGGATGACAAACTTATATAGGAAGCTCTCCCTTTTGATTAGTTAGTCGCACTTGTTGACTTTGACTTTACATATTCTTAGCGTATAATTTTTGTATTATACTCGTATTATTCTTGTATTCTACTCATTTAATAATTTGTATTATACTCGTATTATTCTCGTATTCTACTGGTATTAGTGAATAGTGATTTCGTATCTACGTTTTAACCCTTAGGTTATAATCCTTAAGTTTCCATTCTTAGGTTATAACCCTTAGGTTAAATTCTCGGTTGACTTTCGAAATTCGTTCGATAAGCCAAAAAACCGCATTTTTTATTTTTGAATTTTATTAGAGATTACGTCTCGTGACATCATATAAACGCTATGGCGTTCTTTAAAAAATCGAAAAGCGTAAAAGGCGTTTTAGTGTGAATAGTGTTTTTACGTTTTTTTCCCAAAAAAAAATTATTTTTGTTTACAAAATCCAAGTTCATAAATTCTATCACGTAAACACCATCTAGGTCATAATATGACCTTTAAACACATACAATCATATTTACACTTAATAATATCAATAAAACTCATTTATTAGATATTCATATTCATAAACTCAAATAATAGATTACATGAATTTTCGGGTTGTCACATTTTTTCCACTTATAAGGATTTCGTCCCCAAAATCACTATTACAAGATTACATCAAAAAGATAAGGATAAACTAAATTATTCATCTTTTTCTTCCTTGAGTCTCCAATACAACTTCTTCGTCATTGCGGTTACTCCATCCTACCTCGTTAGAAGACATTATCTTACTTCTTCAAAAATTTAGCTAGTGTTTGTCTACCAACACTCTTTTCCTTACTACTACTTCCTCCATCTGTCCCTTTCTTCGGACATTTTCTTGCTTGATGATCTAACAATCCACAAGCATAACACCCATTTTGCGTTGGATTGGTGCAATTAGGGGAGATATGTCCCTCTTGCCCACAAATATATCATGCCTTTTTAGGTTTTCTATATACCCCCGTATAATTCTTGCCGTAATTCTCACACTCTCTAACCCTTTTCCTCGGGTTTCCTTGTTTGATTTCAGAATGGTTCTTATTCCATTTCCTTTTATGGCTTCTCTCAGCTCTATCGTTCTGTCCCTTTTAACTGATTTGGCTTAACGCCTTATTTCCTCCCTCAACTATTATAACCTTCTCTAGGATCATCCCGAATGAATAGATTTGTAACACCGATAATTTTTCATAGATCAAAGGGTTCAACCCTTGCTCAAACCTACGCGTCTTCCTCTATTCCGTGTCCACTTGATGTGGATCAAACCTCGTCAGCTCGTTGAACCTGGCAGCATATTGGGGTACCGAAATGTCCCATTGTTTTAACTCTAGAAACCTTATCTCCATCTGACTCTATGTACTCTTGGGAAAGTAGTTCTCGAAGAACAACTCCTTGAACCTTTCCCAAGTCACTATCCCTTCATTGGCCCTATTCTCATTGGCCTCCCACCAGAAATTAGCTTCTCCTTTTAACATATAGGTAGCAAAAGTTGTCTTATGCTCTTCTCCGACCTTGGCTATAATAAACGCCTTTTCTATCTCCTTGATTCGTGATTTAGCCTCTATAGGCTTAGTGGTCCCACACTCTTAAAATCCTTAAAGCATGCCACTGGAAAAGTTTGCGGATTTACATATACTTGGGCAAGGTTTCTATTTAGTGCCCCTATTAAAAAATCTACAAAGTGCTGCATAGAGTCTACATCCCTATTCTCGTTTTCTGCCTCTTCTTGGTAGCATTATTCTATTTAATAAAAATATATATTATTTTCTCATCCTTCATTTTAAATCATTCAATATTAATGCTAAAAAAATCTACTCATCACATAACACATATTAATTCACATATTTATATTAATATGCATCTAAAAGTACACCGTATTTTTATCTCATAGTGTTCTGCTATTTGCATACCTATCGCTCTAGTGCTTCAAAAAGTCCTATAACCCTCAGACTTAATCTTTCTTTCTTACATCGCTTGACCCTTTCTCTCGGGTCTACTTTCTTATTTTTAGAATTTTCTAGATCGTTTAACCCCACCTGTGTTTGCTCTACCGTGACATCGCTTATGTCAATTCTATTATGACATTATCTGTGTTTGTTTTGTTATGACACCATTTTTGTCTGTTTTATTGTGACACTGCCAATGTCTGCTTTATTATGACACCGCCAGTGTCTGTTTTATTGTGACACCGTGAGTGTTTGTTTTATTATGACACCGCCAGTGTCTGCAATAACTCCTAGTTAACAATACCCTTAATATTAGGGTTGTTCCTTTCTTTTCTTGCACATTCTTAGCTATTACCCCAGCTATTTGCTTAGGTATAGCTACTAGCTTCTTATCAATAACCTGATAACCTCTAATTTCTTTTTTTAACATCCTTTGATCAATTTTAATATCTTGATTAACACATAGCAATTAACAGCTTTTACTTCTTTAAGGCTTGTTATTTTAGAAATAAACCTTTGTTCCTAGAACGTACCATCCGTTATGAGTTTAGGAACTTACCACAATAATATGAGTTTAGGAACTTGTCATAGCAATATGTAGTTCAAGAATAAATCAAAAACGGTCCATACGTATATGGGCTCAAAAACCTACCATACGATTATGAGTCACGAACTTACCATAAGTATGAGTTTTAAGAACTCACGTATATCTCTAAAACTCATAACTTAACTTAATATAATACATACATTATTATCACATAACAATTATGGAGACACTAAAGTAAGTATATTGGTGTTTATTAAACAATAAGTTAATTGAACGTGACTCACTTAAAAGAACACCTAATTGAGTTTTACATACATGTCAATAAGAGTTCCTATAGTGATAGTAGTACAAATGATCATTGGACTTGAGATCATAATATCACCTTGTATATTATGTGTTATACTTTGTCATATTCCTTAAAACTCTTTGGGTCTATAAAAGGATATGTTCGGATGTAACAAAGTGTACATAGAGGTATGTGAATGATTAACAAAAGATCTACCACTTCTAGTTTAGGAAGATAATGTCATACGCGATTCGATCAGTGACAACTTAGAAATCCTTGGCCGGGATTGAATAAAAATTAAAAATGAGTTTCTGATTAACATTAACTAGAGTTGCACTGTGAGAATTGAAATACATATAATCAAATAAATAAGATTTGACAGATAATTTTATGTTTTATATTTGATTGGGACATTATGTAGTAGAAGGATTTAATTGTACACTAACTATGAACTGAATAGGTTATTTATGGTTAAACGTTGATTTCTTGTTAGCCGGATAGTCATGATATGTTAAAAGATGCCACACATAATGTAGAATAAATATAACTAATTTTATTAATTATATAATAGAATTAAAAGAGTTTATTTCGTTTAAATAAAAGTATAATAGCACAAATTTTGGCTGAATGACACTTTTGTACCTTCAAGTTGTCACCCACTTTTAAAGTCATCCCTAAAGTTTATTTTTCGTCAGTTGAATCCTTAAAGTGACATTTTGTGTCTATTCCATTCCTTTTTCTCAGTTCCACTTAAACTCGCCCAAATTTTGACCATACCCTACCCGTTTTGATCCAACCTATTTTATTAAGGGCAGTTATGTCTTTATCGTTATTATATGTATTCTTAATAATAGAAATTTTAAAAACAAAAACTAAAAATAGAAATTAAAATACAAAAAATAGTAAAAGATAAATAAAAAAACTATTTCAATTTTCTTTCAAAAAAAGAAATTAAAAAGTTTTAAAAATAATAATTATTTTCATGAAAAAATAGAAATGTTTATTTTTTTCTAAAAAAAAGAGTAAAGTTTCATAAAATATATATTCAAAAAAATTAAATTTCAAAATTTTTAATTCTTAATTATCTTTATGAAAATTTACACATTTTTTAAAAAATAAAAATTTTCTAATTTTGTTTTATGAAAATAAAGTTCTTTTTATTTATTTACTCTTTTTTAATTTATATTTTATGAAACTTAACTCATTTTTAAAAAAAATAAAAAAAAATTCTATTTTATATGAAAATAAAGTTTTAGTTTTTTGTTTTATTTTTTGAATCTATATTTTATCAAACTTTACTCGTTTTTTTTAAAAAATAAAAACTTTTCTAATTTTTTCCTGAAAATAATAATCATTTTAAAAAAATATAATTTTCTTTTTTAAAAAAATTGAATTGGTTTTTTATTTATCTTTTACTATATTTTGTATTTTAATTTTTATTTTTATTTTTTATTTTTAAATTTCTGATATTAAGAGTATATAAAATAATGGTAAAGACATAAAAAAAATTTCTGAAAGTAAAGTTTTACATAAAAATTAAAAAATTCTATTTTTTCTAAAAATAAAGTTTAATTTTTTTATTTAATTTTTTTGAATTTATATTTTATAAAACTTTATATACTCATTTTACGAAATTACGCACAATTAGTGAAATTAGTGAAATTGAATTAGAAATAATAATTAATTTTATAGCGTTTTAGTTTTTTTTAAAGAAAATTGAATTAGTGAAATTAGAGTCGTGTCAAAATGAGTCGAGGTTGGGTCAAAATTTGGGCGAGTTTAAGTGAAACTGAGAAAAATGAACGAAATTGACACAAAATACTACTTTAAGGACTCAAATGACGGAAAATAAATTTTAGATATGACTTTAAAAATGAGTGGTAACTTGTAGGGACAGAAGTGTCATTCAGCCTTCTAACTTTAGTTATTCTAATACCAGCATAATATTGAACCTAAAGGGTCACATCATAAAAGAGAACTATTGATTTACAAGTAATTGGCTCAAATAATAATAAATATAGTATTTTTAATTTGTACCATTGTGGAACAAATTAAATAGCTATAATATTTATAATAAAGTATTTAAGAACTAGTTATAAATTAATTAGAATTATTATTATTATTTTATAAATACACTACTTCCGAAAAAGTTTAGGTATTAGATTAAAACTCTAAATCCTAAAGAGTTTAGGAAAAAGGAGTTGTCTATATAAGGAGAAACCTTATTAGGGATTAGGGTTTATTACTATTATTAATTCTCAAGCCTAAATAGTTTAGGAGAGATTGAGAGAAAAAAGGACTAGCCACCATAGGTTTTTTCATAACCCTAAATTTATTTATTTTTCGTCTATATATATTCTCTTGATGGATTACCTTTGGAGTGCTACACACATTGAGTAGCTTGCTTTTAATCAGTAGAATTGAAGGAGCGTGAATGAACAAAGAATTGAAACTTGATGACCAAATCAAAAGTTTATTTGTCTTCATACGGTATGATTTTAAACATTCCTTAATTAATAATATCGCATAAATGTGATTCTGGGGATTGCATAAAACTTTTAAATACGATATATGTAATGTTTTTGTGTTTTACATCAATATGATTGTGCGTGTGTAATTATATTTTCTGCACTTACAGTAGTATCAGAGTCATCCTTATACGAATTAATAATTATTTATGTTCCATACATATATTAATATAGATATGATCAAATTTAATTGGGCATAATTGTTTGCATAAAATTATTTTTTTAATGCTGAAAATTAATTTTGGAACAACATATTATTAAAATATAAAAAAAAAGTTAAAGTCAACGGTCAAACATTGACCGTTGATCGGTCAAACGTTGACCATTGGTTGGTCAACTGTGTTGGTCAATTGTTGACCTGCTAATGTGGCACTGACCTGCTGATGTGGCGCTGACTAGGTGCTAACTAAGCGCGGACATCATCATATCTAAAAAGAAATATTAAGGAACTTTTATGATGTTAATGGGTTTTTGAACTTATGACCTCTTGATCATTAATTGCAAAGTCGAAACTCTGCCCATATTCTCTCAAAAGTTAGATTCTAGTGGGTTAGAAAATGATTAAAGGGCGAGGAAATTCCTAAGTAATACACACATACATGTAGACGAATTTCTCCTCATATATATATATATATATACACACACACACACACACACACACATACACACAAACGCGCGCGCGCACACACACATATACATATATTGCTCTTTTACACTAAGTAGCGCACACACTTGATTATATATTGTGCTAACTTATCACTTTCTTATATGTGTTTAATTTGCTATTATAGTTATATTTATTTTCATATTAAACACTACAAGCACAACGCACTTTCATTGCATTCATATATTATTGTGCTAAAATTCAAGTTGATTATTATTGAACATATTTATACACACTTGAATCAAAGCTTATATATTGATCTGAGTTTTATACATAGTTCTTTCAAAGAAAGTAAAAAACAAGTTATCAAACATTCAGTAAGTATCCACCAAGTACTAAACGTACATGATAGGCCCACTTGAAAATCGTGAACTGTAGTCCTTTTTAGTAAAATGATATAAGGCAATTTTCTTCCTCAAGATTGGATAACTAGCTTATCCTTATAATTCTTTGACGGAAAAATTATTCTTTTGTGTATAAAAGGACGATTCGTATATAGTCCTTCTTTGAGAGTAATAAGCAAAATATATAGCCACTTGACTCATAAAGCATAATAGATTGACCTTTATTCAAAGTGTTAATCTCATCTTTTGAAAGTTTTCTATATAAACCAAATTGATCCTATTATACAATATGTCATATTATTTGCGATCATTGGTTTAACTGTCATTTTGCAAAAACTAATCTATAAATTGTTATTATTTATATCTTGCAATATTTGACATATCTGAACTTAAACTTTTGTCGATCTGCTTAACTTAAGAAGCATTCAATTAAAGACAAATTAAAACTCTTTTAAACAAGGTTTAGAGCTAAGTGTAGTGTGTGAGCAATTGAATGATTTCGGTTCCAAGACTAAGATCTTAAGAAAACCATAGGTTTGGATTCCTAACTTAGTGAGGAAGGAAAAAGACATCAAGTTCCAAGACCAGCTGAAGAATGAATACAAGAAGCTCTAGAAAGAGAATCTGACGTTCTTGATGTAATGTCCAGGAAATTTAAACTTTGTATCAAATTATTTTGATATATGAAATTTATTTTTATATAATTTTTCGGACTTAATTGGATCTATGTAAGCATTATTATTTAAATATATATTTATATGGTCCAAGAATTTTCTTTGCATTAAAGGGGCTCACTGATAGTTAGAATAAATTAATGAGTTAACCCTAAGAATTGATTTGCAAGAAAATGGGGAAAAATTAATAAATAATTTCATTTACTATTATCGGATTTAAATAATTCAAACGAGAAATTATTGTTGAAACAAATATTTTAAATAATTAATTAATTGAATTAGTTATTTAATTTAAATATTAGAATATAATATTGTTAATTAAATTTGGGTCACCTTTCTTTCATTTGGATTGGCCCATTTCTTTTTATTTATTTCTGATTTGGACCCAAATTTCCTTTTTAATTCCTATTGGGCCGCTTCCTATTCATTCAGCCGGCCCAACCCTATTGGGTTGAGCCCAAATCCTTTCCAGCCGGATTAAACCCATTCCTTTTCTTTTTAGCCCGGTTAGATCCGTTCTTTTTGGGGCAAATCTACCGGTGAGCTAATTTGGGGATAACCGGGCAAAGGACTCAAACCCTCGCCTCAGATAGAAACGGGAGGAAGGAAGAGGGGTTAAGCCGAGCCATAGGGGTCCTAGACCTAGCCTCAATCAATCGAACGGGATGGGTGATGGCGTGAAGAGATCGGCCAGGGTGGCCAAGTGCCAGCGACGGCGTATGGGGAAGCGACCGGCCGTTAGACCGAGAGAGAAGCGCAGCGACCAGTGGGTTATCCAAGGTTCGAGGCGGGCGAAGCGATGAAGGCCATGGGCGACTGGCACGACCGTTCGGACTAAGGGGTTTAAGGCGACCGGTGATTCGACCGATGGAACACGCGGCTCAAGGGACGACGACTGAACCGCTGACCCCCACTCCTTCCTACCGTTGGTCCTTGATCGATCAATTGAGGTAATACCCAGCTAATTGGGTAAATGAATTGCTATAAATTGAAGCCCCAAACCCTAGCCAAGCTGCCGATTTTCTTTGAGCCCAAATTAAAGAAATAGAAATCGCAGAAAGGGGAGAGAACAGGGGAAGTTGATGTGAATGTCTAGCTTGACCACCTACTTTGGGAGAAGAAGAAGAAGGGCAATCCGATCGACATCAAGGTATAACAATGGATTTATCGAGCTATTGTGATGGTTTTCCTGTTTGGTTTGTGTATTCTTTTCTTTCTTTTTCTTCTATCTGTACTTGAGGATTTTATTGTTCCTTTTGTATTGGGAGTGATTGCGTTGGGTTGTGCTAGTATTGTATTGTATTGCTTTGATTGGGAATCTGTGTATTGAAGAACCTTCAGGTTCTGGCAGTTTGAGTTTGTACTGAGAATAAGCTAGCGTTGTGTTTTAGGATGCATAGCATATGTTTGTTGTAATGCCTGAACCAAACCGAGTTTCATTTGGTATTAATTGTGCTGTCAACGACATGGTTATACCAAAATCAAACTTTGATTTACTATATGTGTTAGTACTTGGACTGTTCACAGAGATTAAAACATAGGTGTTGCATTTTGTGTTGGGACCAAGCCAACTGTTAGGATGAGTTTATGTGGCTGATGGATGGGGCTGAGTCGAGGTGTAAGGCGAGGTGTAAGGCGTGAGCGACAGCCACGCCGTTGGACATCCAGTGCAGTAAACAAAATTAGGTTGGGTAAACTTTTATTTGAGGGCTAATCGCTCCTTTTCAGTTGATTAGCACTATCACAACACCATTATTAGTATATATTTTTTTTGCTAAACAGTAATTAAATCATAGCTGACTAATAAAAGATTTCCAGGAGGTGAATAATATTGGCTCTCTAATTATGTTTATTTCAGAATCAATAATAATAGTAGGGACTTAAATTATTGTTAGTAGAATTTGATAAGAGTAAGGGGAAACTGAAGTATTATTATAATACCAAATGACCCTCGAAATAGTGTGAGTAATATTCAAATGAAATGAATAACAAATGAAGTCTAATGGTTTAATATATAACTATTATCTAATAATCAAGTGCAATATTATTGGCTTAATTATTGAGAATTATTTGAATTAATAATGCTTTAATAAAATAATTATTTATTATTTAACAATAAATAATAAATAAAGATAATAAATATTTAATTATTATTTAATTAATATTAAATAATTATTAAGTATGAATAAAATTAATAAAATAATTATTTATTATTTTCATCAATAAATGATAAATAAAGATAATAAATATTTAATGGTTATAATTAAGTATGAATGAAGTTAATAATAATTATTTATTGTTAAATGATAAATAAAGATAATAAATATTTAAATATTTAATTAATAATTAAGTATGAATAAAGTTAATAATAATAAATAAAGGTAATAAATATTTAATTATTATTTAACTAATAATAATTAAGTATGAGTAAAGTTAATAATAATTATTTATTATTTATTATTAAATAATAAATAAAGATAATAAATATTTAATTATTATTTAATTGATATTAAATAATAATTAAGTATAAGTAAAGTTAATACATTAATCATTTAATTAATATGAAACAAGGAATAAGGGAAAATAATTACTTAATTACCCTTAAAGGTGATTAGTAATTAAGTGCAAATAAAACTAAATAAGTGATCAAGTATTATTTAGTTGCTATTAAACCATAATAAATTATTCTTTTATAAATAATAAATAAGGATTATTAACCCATACTTAGAGTCAAATAAGGGTAATAATCTGAGTATTCGAAGAATAAGTAATCATGATTAGCTATCATTTATTTTAATAGCTAAAGGTCATTAATTAATTTATGTTTAGCTAATGTTAAATAGTAATTAAATGTAGATGATGAATTGTTTATCTACCTAATAAATAGCATAAGAAGGTGTACCAATATACAACTATGCCATATTAATTGATAAGTCGACTTTATCAAATGATAGGTCATCCAAGGTCGATTAATTAAAGCTAAAATTTATCTGTAGCTGAGCAAACAGGCAAGTTCTTTAACTTTATTCTTTCAGTATATTGAATGCAAGTTCCATCTTACTCAACTTTTACATTGAGCAAGTTCTCTATTCCGAAACTTTAATTGTTGCAATGTTCTTTTCATTTGAACAGGCTACTATTGCATTGTAGCTTGAAATTTTATTCCAAGAATGCTTAAGTGGTTTAAATTAATTTACAGTTATTCCACATCAATATTATTGACACTCGCACTCGGTGCATTTGAATTCGTACATTTATTAAAGTTCTGAAATTCACAAATTATTCATGATTAAGTCTGAACCCTTGTTCGGTCAGGCAAATATGTGAGAATTTATAAAAGCTATCCGAACCAATCGATGGTAAGGATTCTTAGACTGAATGAACACCCCTTTTATTATAAGGGAATACCCTAGGTACCGTATATAAGGTACAACAGCAGACTTAAATGTTATGCATATACATAGCGTACGCGAGGCTGATCCCCTCAAGTACTTATTCTGTAGCCAGTAACCAGAGGGTCAACTAGCTATTGACTCCTTTAGAAGTTATTGTTCAAAGTCTACTTGACTATCAATTGTTCTAAAAGCAATTATTGTTCTTGCTTCTGATAATTATATTGTTGAAATCTCTTTCTATATTCCTTTCATCATGATATATCCTTATTGTTGTACTTTAAACTTGCTGAGCAAACTCATTGCTCACCCTTGCTATATCATGACTCCATTGCAGCTAAACCCGAGACATCAGGAAAGAGCAAAGGGAAAGAAAAGATGAAGTGATAAGCTACACGTAGCTGATTTTATCATAAGTGTAGTTAATTATTATTAATATAATTTAAACCCTGATAGTTATTTGGGGTATGGAATTGTGTTAAGTATTTAAGGTTATTGTATCTTGGGACTAGTAACACCTTTCTAATGAACAACATATGTTTGTTATATTCCGCATTTTAGTCAATGTATGTTGTTGGAGGTGAATGTGGTATTGGATCGTGATGACCGGATCCGGGTAGTTGGAGACCCGAATTTGGGGGCGTCACAGGTTGGTATCAGAGCTGTTGGTTATAAACTTTAGGAACGCTAAACCTAGGTTATGACCTTAGATTTAAACTCGTATTGAGTACGCTAGGATATGAATTAAGGAGATTCAGATAATGGCCTTGTCTGGGGTGGATTGTGGAAATCTGCCAAGCCGAGATGTACATGATAAAATATCCTTTCATTTCATCGATGAATGTATTTTATTATGATACTGACATTTGTTGTCTTTGTTTGTGTTGTAGGATAGCTGACATATGAGGGACCAGTGGAGTCCAAGAGGAGGTATTCACAGATATACCTGTGGTCACCGAGCAGTTAGTGGGTTATGCACCTGTTGCCCCAGTAGTACCACTGGATGGGCTCGAACCAGAGGAGGACTATCTGGAGGATCTAGCAGAGCCTGTTATAGGTAGGGTAATGAGGTCCGGCAGTCAGGACCCGGATGATGGTGAGGAGGACCCAGAGACTGACGGTGATGAGCCACCTGCTTATGTTGATGGCATGGGCTCTACTGCAGATGATATCATAGAGGGACTGACCAGTAGGAACGAGGAGCTGGAGGACCGGGTAGCTTATTTGGAGGAGCAGAACCAGACCCACCAGATCAGGGAGGATCAGTATAAGGAGCTAGCTTATTAGCTGGAGCATGAGTTGGGAGTGGTGAAGGTACAGCTGCAGGGTTATGAGACCTCAGCATAGCAGATTGGACCACTACTACATCAGACAGTGGCCAGGAATGCTGAGCTGAGAGAGAGACTGGAACAGAAGGATATGGAGATCGCCTATCTGAAGGCCAAGCAGGAGGCCCTGAAGTTTGAGTTTGGCTGGAGACTGCTGAGAGGATGCGAGTTAGAGATGCTTGGGTCAGAGAAGCCAGAAGGGTTGATCAGTTGGAAGACCAGTTGGAGGCTGGAGCGATGAGGATCGAGACCTTGGGATTTGCCTTGGATGCAGCGTATAGGCGGCCTCGGACTGAGATGGGAGAGTCTAGCCGCTCGGTTCGTCGCCGAGTCGTGGGTGGAGCATTTTTTTCAGGTCAGCAAGCACGGATCCGTCACGACATGTAGTGACGTGTTAGGATGATTATCTTATTTTGTTTTGGGTATAGTAGGTCCCACTTTTTGTTAGACTAGGGATATGTTGGTGTTGTGAACCATTGTATTTTGTAACATGATTGGGGTAGCAGTTAAGCCCCAACTTTTGTCTGATATGAGGGACGGGAGTTATTATTCCCACTTTTGTCTTAGGGGATGATTGGTGATGATAGGGCATGCAGTAACGCATTTATAGAAGTATGCCACATGTTTAGTCTGATTGTAACAAAACAGTGGTATATAAATATAAATGCAGTTGTTTCATTTAAATCAAATGTGTTTGATAAATGTTTCTACTCTTGATCGCTGATCTCAATGACATATTGTGTAAAATATAAAACTATAGGTAAAAGTCAGCGGTTTTCCTTATTCAAATCATGCCGCCGAGAAGACGACCACGTAACTAGCGGGTTGAAGAGTCAGAAAGCGAGGTTGGGGATCAACCCAATCCAATGAGAATGTTCGCTGAGATGCTGGCAGAAGCCATGCAATCAAGACCACCACTTTCAAGGACTTCAAACTGGTTGGACCACCCGAGTTCAAGGGAACTCTTAACCCGATAGAAGCACATACCTGGATCGAAGAGATAGAGAAGGTCTTCGAGGTCGCACGAGTGGTCGAGGAATAGAAAACAATTTTTGCCACCTTCATGCTAAAGGGCGAGGCTAACTATTGGTGGAAGGCCAACAGGGGCCGAGCTGAAGAAGGCATTGTCGCATGGGAACGCTTTAAAGAGATGTTCCTGGAAAACAACTTTCCAGAGAGCATGAAACAAGAGATGGAGGTCAAGTTTCTGGAGCTAAAGCAGGGAAGTATGTCTGTGGCTGAGTACGCAGCTAGGTTTAACGAGTTGGCACGGTTTGCAACTCACCAAGTTAGCACAGAGGAAAGGAAAGCTCGTAGTTTGAGCTAGGGTTGAAACCATGATTATACCGTTCCGTTGCGGTGTTAAAAATCAAAACATTTGCAGAACTGTTGGAAAGGGCGATCATTGCAGAGGGTGGCAGTGAGGCCCTGGCTAAATACAATCAAGAAAAGAAGAAGGGTCATGAGGGCCCGAAGGCAGGGAGCAGCGGGGGCAGTAACCCCAATAAACACAAGTGGACCGAGAGAAAGTCATCCGAAGGGAACAAATCTGGAGGGGAGGTAAAGAAAGCAGGCAGGTGCAGCAATTGTGGTAAAAATCACACGGGAGAATGCATGAAAGGGAAAAGCGTGAGGTACCGTTGTGGACAACCGGGGCACATGGCTCTTCAGTGCCCTAACAGACAGAAAGGAGGATGCTTCTCTTGTGGATCACCCGACCACCAGATTAAGGACTGTCCAAAGAGGAAGGGCGACGTCGGGACTGGCAACCGGAGCAACAATAACAGCCGGAACAACAACCGGCTGAGCTACGGGGCACCAGCCAGTCAAGCAACAGACCCACAGCACGCACATTCAACATGACCGTTCAGGATGCAATGGAATCTAAGGACGTAGTGTCAGGTATCATCCCAATCAATGATATAAATGCATATGTGTTATTCGATTTGGGTGCTACCTGCTCTTTTGTTTCCGAAGAATTGGCTAGTCAGTTAAACTTACCTCGTGAAAAGTTAGAACACCATATGAACGTAGAAGTAGCAAACAAGGAAATTATCCCCGTAGAATACATTCATAGGAATTGTTGTGCTGAATTACAAGGATTTAAGCTCAATGTATATTTGATACCAATTCGGCTAGGAGAGTTTGATGTAATCCTGGGAATGGATTGGCTGTCAATTCACGGAGCAGTTATTGATTGTAAGGAAAAGTGTGTACACCTAAAGACTCCTAAAAAGTCGAAGGTGGTATTTTACGGTAGTAAGTCACCAAGACAATCTTGTTGTCTGACTATGATGCAAACCAAGAAATTGCTTAAGAAAGGTTGCGTATGTTATTTGGCCCATGTGGTTGATACTCGTCAGGTCGGGGATGAGATGAGTCAAATACCAATCGTGAGGGATTTCGCCGATGTCTTCCCAGATGAACTTCCGGGACTACCGCCGAACAGGGAAATCAAGTTCGTTATCAATTTGGTACCGGGAACCGCACCAATATCGAAGCCGCCGTATGGAATGACACCTGTGGAAATTATAGAGTTGATGGTTCAACTGCAGGAACTATTAGACAAGGGTTATATCAGACCGAGTGTGTCCCCATGGGGAGCGCCAGATCTGTTTGTAAAGAAAAAGGATGGTTCTGTGAGGCTTTGTATCGACTATCGGGAGTTGAACAAAGTTACCATTAAGAATAGGTATCCGCTTCCTAGGATTGACGATTTATTTGATCAACTCAAGAGGGCGAAGTACTTTTCAAAAATTGACCTAAGAACAGGCTATCATCAACTGAAGGTGAGGCAGGAAGATATCCTGAAGACTGCATTCAGGACTCGTTACGGGCACTTCGAGTTTCTGGTAATGTCCTTTGGATTAACGAATGCACCAGCAGCATTCATGGATATGATGAATAGAGTATTCAAGCAGTACTTGGACAAGTTCGTAGTCGTATTCATCGATGACATTCTGGTGTATTCATGGTCAGAGGAGGAACATGTTGAACATTTAAAGATGGTATTGGAAGCTCTCAGGAAGGAGAAGTTGTATGCAAAGTTTTCTAAGTATGAGTTTTGGTTGCAGAGGGTACAATTTTTGGGTCACGTCATCGACAAAAATGGTGTTTCGGTGGACCCAGCAAAAGTAGAAGCAGTTATCAATTGGGAACAGCCGAAGACGCCAACAGAGATCTAGAGTTTCTTGGGATTAGCAGGATACTATCGGCGATTCATACAGGATTTTTCAAAGATAGCATTGCCGTAGACCAATCTCACCAGGAAAACAGTTAAGTTTGTTTGGTCAGAGAAATGCGAGAAAAGTTTCATGGAGCTGAAGAAGAGGCTTAGCCAAGCGCCGGTGTTGACCTTACCCAAAAACACTGAGGGTTTCGTAGTGTATAGCGATGCGTCACACAAAGGTCTCGGCTGTGTGCTGATGCAGCACGGCAAGGTTGTTGCGTACGCATCACGTCAGCTGAAGGACTATGAGAAGGGTTACCCGACTCATGACCTAGAGTTAGCCGCAGTAGTTTTCGCCTTGAAGCTTTGGAGGCACTATCTATACGGGGAGAAGTGCGAGATATATACAGATCACAAAAGTCTGAAATATATCTTCACTCAGAAAGAGCTGAACTTGAAGAACACTAGCGGATAGTAATTATAAGATAGAATCAGATTCCTACAAAGGTTTCTCCACCTACGCAAGGAGTTAAACTATTTTTATAGTGGAAAAATTTTAAATTTTAAAGAGGAGTTTGGGGACTGAACTAGCTTTATATATATATATATACATATATATATATATATATATACATATATATATATATGTATATATATATATATTAAAGATATATATAGCGAACCAGAATATATCATTGTTTACTCTAATTGGTATCTCTCTAACTCTATCTATTTATCTAGTTCACAAGAATATTTAAGTATATTTTGACAAAATAACTTAGAGAAATACATTTAAAATTTTAAAAGGCAAGATTTTCTAAAAAGTAAATTAATCTATTCAACCCCCTTCTATATTAATTATTACAAATTTTGACCTTAATAGAATGTAATAGTAATATTCATTTATTTATTATTCCACCCTAGGTTTGACCTTTTGGTTCACTTGGTGGCTTGAAGGAAATAAATTAAAATTAAGTCTATAATCATTCTAAGTAGAATATAGTATTCTATATATATGTGTGCATGCTATCTAAATATATTAGTATATTATTATGCATGAGATATATGCTTAATATAACACATATTACGATAAGCATGCAAGGAGAAGGAGCTCGCGTACCTACCAATCACTGTTGTCTTGTCTTCTTCTTTCGGGTAAGCAGTATGTTCCCTATGGAAACAATAAAGATTATCTAGCTCATATGACCCAACTGAAGCATCCCCCTTGTTGGTTAGAAGGGGTATCTTGGTTTACATCCTACAACTCTCATGCAAGGTAACCCTTTGAATCGATATATATATATATATATATATATATATATATATATATATATATATATATATATATATATGCATGCACGCTAAACAAGATGAGACTATTAATAACAAATTCCTCAAGATAAAATATTAAGTTGTAACGTCCAAAAATATTAACAATGTCGATCGTAACCTTCTAGCATGATGATGCGATAAAGTATCAAATACTTAATATGAGTTTGTTGTGCACACACAAGACTTATATTATGTATTAGAGATGTTGTTTTGTTATATTGGATGTTTATAAGGGAATTAAACATTACATATTTTGTTGTGCACACGCAAGAGCTGTATTTTTCTCTTCACCTATATGAAAATGTCAGGTCAAACTTAGCTTATATAATTTTGATTTATTTTGCACACACCAGACTATTATAATTTAAGAGGCAAAAGACAAAGAGTAACACTAGATGTAATTGACAAAAGTTGTTTGTCTATTGAATAAAGTTATAGTTTGTTGTACACACACAATATTATATTTATAAAATAGGATCCTAGATCTCAATAGTAGATCTTCTAACCAGATCTGTCAAACTATATATTAAGGGTTATACAACTTGATGAAAATAGTGAGAGACACTATTTTAAATAAAGACCTAATTAATTTGATGGTTAATAAAATGAATGTATGCTAATATTATTATTAAAAATTCATTTACAGAATTTTACCCTGTCTACTTCACTATCACTGCACAGCAAATTGGACGCCAACAAGTTAATTGGACCAAATTACACAGATTGGTTAATAAGAAATTTAAGAATCACATTTCATGTGATAGAGCATTTACTTTGTAATATTATTCATTTATTAATAATAAAAAAATTATTTAAAAACATTTATTTATCCATGTTTAATTGTTATAATTAAATATTGTGATGAACCCATAGTTTGGTGCAATACTTTTAGAATCATGATGAAATCATGTTAATGAGATCTAAAATCTAGACAACTCAAAACTAGAACATTCTTAATCATAGGATCACTAATATGGGGTTAGTGAATCCAGACATATTAGTTCATATTATGCTTGCTTTTTTGAAAAGACTGATTAATCTCATATGCATTTTTATGGAGACACTAAAATACGTATGTAGGTGCTTATTAGGGAATAAGTTCACTGAACGTGACTCGCTTAAAGAAAGCCTAATGGAGATTTACATACCTGTCAATAAAAGTTCCTATAGTGGTAGTAGTACAAGTGATCATTGGATTTAAGATCATCATAGTACCTTGTGTATTTTAAGTTATACTTTGTCATATTTTTTAATCCTTTTTAGGTATATAAAGGGTATATTCGAGTGTAACAAAGTGTATATGGATGTAGGTGAATGATTAACAAAGGATCTACCACTTCTAGTAAAGGGAGAGAATATCCTATGCGATTCGAATAATGACAACTCAAAAATTCCTGGTCAGGGCTGAATGAAAATTAGAAATGAGTTTTTAATTTACATTAACTAGAGTTGTACTGATGAGAATTGAGATGCATATAATCAAATAAATAAGATTTGACGGCTAATTTCATGTTTAATATTTGATTGAGACATTATCTGGTAGAAGGATTCAATTGTACAGTAACAATTTACTAAATAGGTTCTTTGTGGTTAAACATTGATTTCATATTAACCGGATAGTCATGATTTGTTGAGAGGTGTGACTCATAATGTAGAATAAATATAATTAATTTTATTAATTATGTAATAGAATTAAAAGAGTTTAATTCGTTTAAATAAAATTGGAATAGTTCTAATTTTATTTATTCTACTATCGGCATAATATTGCTCCTAAATGGTTACACCATAAAGAGAGAAATATTAATTTAGAAGTAATTAGCTCAAATAATAATAACTTAAGTATATTTAATTTGTGCCATTGTGGAACAAATTAAATAACTTAATATTTATTATACAATATTTAAGAAATACTAGTTATAAATTAATAAGAAATATTTTTATTATTATTATTTTATAAATACTCTAGTTCTTAAATAGTTTAGAAATTAGATTAAAACCTTAAATCCTAAAGAGTTTAGGAAAGAGGAGTTGTCTATATAAGGAAGACCTTGTTATGGATTAGGGTTTACAGGTATTATTCATTTTCAAGTCTAAATATTTTAAGAGAGATGGAAAGAAAACAAGAGTAGTCAACCTAGGGTTTTTCATAACTCTAAATTACTTCTTCTTCATTTATATTCTCTTGGTGGATCACATTTGGAGTGCTACACACATTAAGTAGCTTACGTTGATTCATGGAATTGAAGGAGCGTGAAGGAACGAAGAATTGGAACTTAAAGACCAAATTAAAAGTTTATTTGTCTTCATACAATATGATTTTAAACCTTTTTCAATTAATAATATCGCATAAAGATAATTCCATGGATTGCGAAAAAAATTTAAATACGATTTATGTCATGTTCTTGTGTTTTACATCAATTTGATTGTTTATAATTATATTTTTTGCGGTAATATGCAGCAGAATGCCGTAGCTGAGAAGCGAAATCATACCCTTATAAATATGATACATAGTATGTTGTAGACACCCGATTTTTGCATTTCCTATACTAACCCTGACATGAGGGCAAAATCGTCAATTGACCCGGCACACGAGAATAAAAGGTGGACATAAAGACGAACCCTCAAAACCACCACGACGTGATGATATTGAAGCCGACACGACAACAAGCGAATGTCGAGAGTCAGTTACTGATCAATGTGCTTGCCCGGATGACGTGGCACGTTTCCCGACGGTTCCCGGACTGCCGAACGTAAACCCGTCAGCGGAAATCAACGGTACGACACAAAAATCGAGACGAGGCACGGAAAACGAGAAAATCAGCACAGTCAGCCGCAGATCAATCCGCGGCCAAGGACGGAACTCGAGGCAACGCGGGACTCGAAGCGCACGGGACTCAAGCGCGGCTGGGGGGAGAACCAAGGGCCAGCCGCAGATCTATCTGCGGCCAGCCGCAGATAGATCTGCGGCTGCCCTTGGCAGTGCTTTATTAGGCCAGTTCGCATACAGGAAGAAAGAGAGAAGAATTGAGCAGCAGCAGCAGTTCGGGAGAAGAAGAAAAAACAGCAAGAAAACAGCAAAAATTAGGAGAGAAAAGAGTGAAAAGAGTGAGGAATTGTACCCATTTTTGTGAGATTATATCTCATATTTTCTACTCTACTCAATACACAAATTCATACATATTGTGGGGATTAATTGCAAGGTGAAAACCCTTTGTTCTTAGCATTTTGTTATACCATTTTGTTAATCTTTTGGTCATCCGAATTACCTTAAATGTAGTTTTTTCTCATGTGTTATTGTGAAGCCATGGGTTAGGGACTATTAGTGAGGGTCTCATCGGAATGAAATTCCCCCTAATAGCCCGATGATATCCGTTTGGTGAAAATCTTAGCTATTATGGTATGGTATCATTCATAGTGTATTTCGATCGTCATTGTAAGATATCCTAGAGCGTTAGGCATTCCGTTGTTGTTTATTTTCGTTATATCCATTTGGTGGTTGTGCAATAAGTTCGGATGTGAGCCTAGGAATGCGACCCCGTGGTCCAAATCCGATGATGGACATTTTTGAATGTATGTAATCGGATGGATGTATCCGTTATTGTAAATATGTAATCGTCGGGCCTTAAAACGACGCCAAGGCGATAATCGTGTTTAAGGCCCCGAAATAGTGAAACTTGTGATTGTGGGCGTTTGGGGTTATTTTGATGGCTTACATGCCCATGAATAGCCCCGACGCGTGTTTATGCTTGATTGGATTTTGTGACACGAAAAATGATTTCAAAGATTAAACGATGAAGGTTTTTCTTTAAAATCAAGCAAACTAGGAGGTTAGCATCACGTAGCCAAAAATTTGGAGGTGTTAACGAATGTCGATCTCTATTAAACGAGAAAGGTAAAGAAAGACGTTTTCAAATGTCACAAAAAATGGTTTTATAAAAATAAAACAACGTTTTATTAAATCTTGGTGCGTAGGGTGAAAGATATCCTAGAAGTTGCCCATCATTTTATGAAAGCAATGTATAGATTTCGATTCCTATTTTTACAAAGGTTTAAAACTCTTGTTTTGCCAAAACGACACCTAAGGAAAATCTCATAGTTTTGCCAACTAAAATCAACCCTTTCTCGCAAAGCTTTTTCGTTTAAGCCGATGGACATTCTAAGGCATTCTCAAAAGAAAAACACAATTTTCCCTAATAATCCAAATGATTCTTTTATGCAAGCTCACCACAACATTTACATAGGCACACACACACACACACACATTAAATGAATTAAAGGATAGGAAAGCATCAAGATTGCGGTAACCGTGCTTCACGGAAGTCGAGGGGTGCCTAACACCTTCCCCTCACTTAAGCAAGCCCCCGAACTCTATGAATCTCGATTCGCAGACCAATTAATTCGGAGTCACATATGAGCCAGCGATTTATAAAAAACGAAAACTCGGATGAGTTGGTACATCCATTTCAAATATACCAACTGGCGACTCTGGTTAAATTGGCTCATCATAAAAACGATCTTTAAAAACCCCGTCGACATTAATGCCGACCTTTTTCCAAAATATCATCTAATGAAAGGGCAAAAATTGGAAAGGGTAACAAATATCGCATAAGCGATTAAAACCGGCGTCGACAGCTGGCGACTCCGCTGGGGACATTAGAGGGCTTAAGCCGCATTCAAATCTTGATGCTATCCTATCCTTTAAAATTTATAAATGTGTATGTGCGTACGACATTTTTGACGTCTTTTATTTATTGTCGTGTAAATGTGTGTTGTTGTCCAATGAATGAATGATTGAATGGGTTTTTCTTTACTTCAAAGTAATCATTTGCATGCGGTGAGGACGATGAATGTGAATGTATGTTGAGAGAGTACCTCCTCCTGAGGCGAACCCGTCGGTTGCTTATTACTGGACTCGAAGGGGCTGCTCCCCGGAGATGGCTCAGGAAACGCACCACCCAAATCCGCTCCAATCGAAAGGTTTCAGACGAGTAGATTGCGAAGATTTGGGGACCTTCATGCCGAAAAGCCCGTGAGAGTAACCTTAGGATAGGTCAGCCTCAGATTAACCCAACGCAGGAAAAGTCTCTTCATGCCCTTTTACGTTTACGCGTATTAAATGTCATGATCCAATGCAATATCATTTACATCCCCTGTTGCTAAAAGAAGGTACTGACCTCTATGTTTGCAGGGAACAGCTGGGAAAACTTCCTAAATCACGTCTAGCATTGATTATTGCAATAAAAGACTGCTAACATTTGGTTTTGCAGGGAAAGATTAAAAAACCCTAAAAACACAAAATTTACAGTTTGAGCATGCATCCACATCTCTCATTTCCCTAGACTAAACTTTAAACCGTTTTTCCCCTGTAGGATTGCTCCTCAAACGCGTTTGCAGTCTAAAAAGGCCCAGGTCTCTACCTCTGAAATGGCTGATCTCCCCAATCATAGTTCTGTATCTCGGGAAGAGTTTGATGACTTTAGGAAGCAGATGATGGAAATGGCCACAATGCTAAAAGAACAGTTCTTAATCAGACAGGATCCGTCAAACCAGGGACCGCACAATGTACCACCGCCAGGGGGTGACCAGAATCCTCCTAAGGATGATGCAATCCTATTCAAAAATAGCCAACATCAGCTTAAGGACGGGCCGATCCTCCCAAAGGTCATTCCTGCCCTCAACAAAACAGTAATCACGATTCTAGAGGAGGGAGATACTGATGACCTTCGCAGGAAAATGAAGCAGATGGAGGAGACCATCCAATCTCTAAAAGGCATAGGCTCCCTGGGTAGGGTTAATTATGCAGATTTGTGTGTCTTCCCCGGAGCCAGATATCCAGAGAAATTTAAGATCCCCGAATTCGATAAATACAATGGGAAAGGGGATCCTTACACTCACCTGAAAATATATATTGGAGAACTAGGATCCTATGCGGAAGACGAAGGATTAAGGATGCAATTATTCCAGAAAAGCTTGACGGGGGAGGCGAGGATCTGGTATGCCCGTCTCGATAATGCCCGGATTCATAATTGGGAGGAGCTGGCCCATACCTTTCTGACACAGTATAGCTTTCAAGCACAGATGGCCCCTGATAGATATCAAATGACAAAAATCAAGAAGCAACCAAGGGAAACCTTCAGGGACTATGCCCAACGATGGAGGGGTATGGCCGCACAAGTGAATCCTCCAATGAGTGAGTCAGAGATGGTGATGACCTTTGTGGATATACAGGAAGCACCTTATTATGAGCGGGTCATATCGGGGATTGGAAGACCTTTCGCCGAGATGATAAAACACGGAGAAATGGTGGATATGGGGTTGAAATCGGGTAAAATCCGGGACTTCACAGCTCTTGAAACGGCTGCGGAACAAATCCAAAGTGGGAATTATGGCAGTACTTCCCGCAGGCCCCAAAAGCGAAAAGAGGAAGATGTCTCTCTCGTGCTGCAGGGATCATCTAGGAAAGTGGAGAATAGCCCTCCTGTGCAAATACAGAGATTTGTGCCGCCCCGGCAACCTAATCTTGATTATCCCAGAACGGACGGACGAAGGAGGTTTGAGACCACACAGAAGCGGGTATTCACCCCGCTTGAGGATCCTATTGAGCAGATTTTGGCAATATTGATATCACAGAGGAAGATTGTCGATTTGGCACCTCCATGTGACCCGAAGGGAAGAAAATTTGACCCCAGTAAAAAGTGTGCATATCATTCGGGTTCCCCGGGTCATGACACTCAGGAATGTTGGACGCTGAAACACATAATTCAAAACCTGATTGATAGCGGGGAAATTATGGTGGAGCAGCCCGAGCCGCCAAATGTTAAAATCAATCCCCTACCGAAGCATGATGGGGGAGGGGTCAATATGGTGGAAGCCATCGAAACCGAAGGACCGCCAAGGCGAAATTATATGACAAGGATTGATGAGATGGTTGGCATGACGGGTAGTCAGGAGAATATGCAAGGGGCACCGGTTAGGTTGACGGGTGCAAGCCGGAGTATCACAGGGGGGCCTATCAAGTTAGCGGCTCCAAAACCTCTCATCATCGCAGCAAGACCACAGATCCCTATTTGCAATCTAAAAACAGTACCATGGAACTACGGGGGTGTATTAGAGGAGGCGGCCAGTTGTGCTTCCGTAACATCAAAAGGGAATCCCTTATATCTTCCAGGAAGAGTCCTCAAGAGTAAGAGAAAGGAGAACGAGAGGATATCCGAGGAGAAAGCCGTGGAGTTCTTGGAAAAGATGGATCATCCGGAAGTAAGGGGGATCAAGACGGTGAGCGAGGAATCGACTCTAACGTCGATCATGGATTTGGTGTTATCGTCCAGCGACCACTGCAGAATCTTGGCCAAAGTCCTAGGGGAGGCTCACATTCCCAAGACAATTAGCCAAGAAAGTTTCGGCCTCCTGGTGGACCATCTACTAGAGAACAATGTGCTATCATTCACAGATGATGATATCCCGAAAGAGGGAAGGGGGCATCGGAAACCGCTGCACATCGTAGTGATCTCATCAGGGTATGTCATGAATGGGGTGCTGATTGATGGGGGATCAGCACTGAATATTTGTCCCCTCAGTACACTGAGGAAAATGAACATCAATCCCAAGCGCCTGCGGGACAGTCACGTGGTGGTGCGGGCCTTCGATGGGTCCCGGAAGGATACAATGGGAGAAATAGAGTTGCCCGTGGAGATAGGGCCGTGTACTTTCGATATTTCCTTTCAGGTACTGGATATCTCGGCCAGTTATAACATGTTATTGGGAAGACCATGGATACATATGGCCGGGGCAGTTCCCTCTACACTACACCAACAAATCAAGTTCATCGTCAGCGGGAATCTGGTAACAATCTCCGCAGAGCGTAGTGACCCTTTCCCCTCCAAGAATGGTCTGCCAGTAATCAATGTGGACGAATCCGCGGCGCCTGCCAGTTTTGAAGCACTGGAAATCAGCACTCCCCACTATAGAGGTCTGGGAGCGCCAGCCATAAAATCCAAAGCCTCCCCTGAGCTCACCTTCGTTGCTAGAGAAATGATGAAGATGAAGTTTCAACCTGGGCAGGGTTTAGGAAAAGACAACCAAGGAATTTCCACGCCTATTCAACTGCCCAACCAGACAGGCAGGGCAGGGTTGGGATATCATGGAGGCATAGAGCGGAACCACTCTCAAAGGGAAGCCCCATTTCGATCGACTGGAATCCTAATGCCGAGGGACCATAATGAACAAGGAACGGACAAGCCCGTGTCCGAATTAGAAGGTAAAGATTTGACTCCTGCGGATGATGAGGCAGTCAAAAGGAAGAGTTTCCTGCGGGAGGTCATGCAGCAGTTCGAAACCAAATGCTATATCTCTGGACCATCAATGAACATTGGAGAGGGGAAGGATACGGCCACAACGTCGGGGGCCCAACAGAGTGTGCCTGTCATCGATTGGGCAGGGTTAGTTATCCCTAACAATGCTATGAGGGAAGACCGATACGATGCGGCGGTAGTCGTCAAGGAAGTCTCTGGTGCGCAACCGCCTGTCATATGTCGCATCCCGACTGATCTGACCACCGATAACTGGACGGTGGAGCCAATAATATCCAGACAAGGGTAAAACACGGTGTCGGGGTGGTAGACCCCGGAGAGTGGGGGATGAATGTCTACCAGTTTTGGTTCTTTATTTTATATTTTGCATAACTATGTTAGTTTGTCATGTTATTTTAAGAGCGATCATTGTGGAAAGATGAATTATATATATGACAGTATTTTGTTTCAATGTCAGGTGTACCAATTTGAGTATTCCTTGCTTAACAAACGATCCCTCAAATTTGAATGATGACTATGATTTTGATATCGAGCTGGATTTCGATTTAATGGGCATTGAGCAGGACGAGACAGATTACGACGACGCGCCTGACGAGATCAAAGGATGGGTCGAGGATAAACCCAAACCCAACTTAGACCAAACCGTCACCATAAATATCGGAACCCCTGACCAACCCAAAGAGCTCAAGATAGGGACAGACCTGACCCCTAACCAAAAAGTAGAAATGACCAAGTTACTACACCAGTATGAGGATGTGTTCGCCTGGTCTCATGAGGACATGATCGGATTATCCACCGACATTGTGGTACACCAGCTGCCCATCAAAGAGGGTTTCAGGCCTGTCAAGCAAAATCTAAGAAAGCTAAAACCAGAATGGAGCTTGAAGGTAAAGGAGGAGATCATCAAATAGTTCAGGGCTGGAATCATCATGGTGTCCACCTACCCAGAATGGTTGTCCAATGTGGTCCCAGTGGCTAAGCCTGGAGGAAAGGTGAGGGTATGTGTTGACTATAGAGATCTGAACAAGGCCAGTCTCAAGGATAATTTCCCAGTACCTTTTATACACATATTGGTGGATAACACAGCCCAATACGAGATGTACTCTTTCGTTGATTGCTTTGCGGGGTATCATCAGATAATGGTGGCCGAGGAGGACCGGGAGAAAACAGCCTTCATCACCCCTTGGGGCACTTTCTGCTATAGACGGTTGGCTTTCGGTCTCACAAATACAGGGGCTACTTATCAAAGAGCTATGATGGCCCTGTTCCACGATATGATGCACAAGGAGATAGAGGTCTACGTGGATGACATTATCGTGAAGTCAAAGATAGAATCTGATCATGTGACCCATCTCCAAAAGCTATTTGACCGGCTCAGAAAATACAATTTAAGGCTCAATCCGGCAAAGTGTGCTTTCGGAGTGCAATCGGGCAAACTCTTGGGATTCCTGGTTAGTGATCGTGGCATCGAGTTGGATCCGGCCAAGATTAAGGCCATTGTGGATATGCCGGCACCCCGCACTGAAAAGGAAATAAGAGGATTTCTGGGAAGAATAAATTTCATCAGCCGCTTCATATCCCATTTGACAACCACGTGCGAGCCAATTTTCAAGCTGTTAAGAAAAGATGTCTCCCAAGAATGGAATGAGCAATGCCAGGAAGCCTTTCAGATCATTAAGAAGTAGCTGACGGAAGCACCCGTGCTGGTACCCCCGAAGGATGGGATCCCTCTGTTCATGTATATATCAGTCAATGACATTGCGATGGGCTGTATGCTGGGGCAGAAGAATGAATCAGGCAAAGAGCAGGCTATTTATTACCTCAGCAAGAGATTTAGCCGATGTGAACAGAATTACTCCCCTATCGAAAGGACCTGTTGCGCTTTGGCTTGGGCTGCAATGAGATTACAGCATTACCTCCATGGGCACACCACGTACCTGATATCAAGGATGGATCCCTTGAAATATATCTTTGAAAGGCCCATGCTGAACTGTCGACTTTCAAGATGGCAGTTAATCTTACAACAGTTCGACATTGTATACGTAACTCAGAAAGCCATGAAGGGGCAGGGAATTGCAGATCAATTGGCGGAAGCGCCATCAGGGGGAATGGAGCCTTTAGACACTCCTTTGCCGGGCGAAGATGTATTCTGGATCTTGCACACGAGAGGAGATGACGAGGGGCAGTTCTAGAAATTGTATTTTGATGGTGCCATGAATGCGGAGGGGGCAGGAGCCGGAGCAGTCCTGGTCTCTATCACAGGAGAGCAATACCCCGTAGCCACTAAATTGCAGTTCAGTAACTCGAACAACACAGCTGAGTATGAGGGATGTATATTGGGACTCCGTTTGGCCCGCGATATGGGGGTGAAAAGATTAGCGGTGTTCGGGGATTCGGAGCTGGTAATCAGACAATCGATCGGGGTGTACAGCACTAAAGAGCTCCGGTTGCTTCCATACCACCGTTGTGTTATCCAACTGATGCAAGAGTTCGAAGATATCGCTTTCCGACACATCCCCCGGGGACGGAATGATTTCGCCGATGCATTGGCGACTTTAGCTTCTCTAGTCCACACAATCAAGAGCAGGGATGTTCCACAGATTGAGATAGTAGTGCAGAACGCCCCGACATACGACGAGCACGTGGCGGTACTATCGGACGAGGGGGTTCTGCCAAAGCAGCCTTGGTATCACGACATAAGGGAATATCTAAGGGATAGATCCATTCCCGACCAAGCCAGCCGAGCGGAGAGGTTGAGAATTCAAAAGATGGCAATGAAATTTTATCTGAGCGGAGATTCACTGTACAAGAGGGATGCCAATTTGGGATTGCTACGATGTGTAAATGAAACGCAGGCCCAAAAGATTATGGACGAAATACATGGTGGGGTGTGTGGGCCACACATGAGTGGGCCGATGTTGGCCAAGAAGATCTTGAGAACGGGGCATTACTGGTTGACGCTGAAAGCCGACTGTGATGATCACGTTAAACGGTGTTACCAATGCCAAGCGCACGGTAATGTCATACACGCACCTCCTAGTGAACTGCATTGTATGACCTCCCCTTGGCCCTTCTCAATGTGGGGTATGGATGTGATCGGACCAATAGAGCCCAAAGCAAGCAACGGGCACCGATTTATCTTCGTCATGATCGATTACTTCACTAAATGGGTAGAAGCAGCTTCTTTCCCCAAAGTAACTCAGGAGATCATCGTCGGTTTCATCAAGAATAATGTCATTTGCCGATACGGGCAACCTGAGGTTTTAGTCTCCGACAATGCCAAGAATTTGAACAATGCCCTCATGAAAGGATTATGCGACCAGTTTAAGATCAAACACCTCAATTCTGTCATTTACCGTCCTAAGATGAATGGGGCAGTGGAGGCTGCAAATAAGAATATCAAGAAGATCATGGCGAAAATGTCCGCTAATCATCGGGGATGGCCGGATCTGCTACCTCTCACCTTGCTGGCGTACAGAACGTCGGTACGTACCTCTACAAGGGCAACCCCGTACGCTCTGGTATACGGAATGGAGGCGGTTCTGCCAGTTGAGGTTGAGATGGCATCCCTCAGAATCTTGATTGATGCTCAGATAAACGAGGAGGATTGGATGCAAAGTTGGTACGACCAATTGGCCCTAATTGATGAAAGGAGGGTGGCCGCTGTGTTGCACGGTCAGTTATATCAGCAAAGGATCTCTCGATCATACGACAAGAAGATAAGACCTCGAAAATTCAAAGAAAATGACCTAGTGTTAAAGAGAGTAATGCCTTGTCAAGACGAAGCCAAAGGGAAGTTTGCCCCGAACTGGGATGGGCCTTTTGTGATTAAGAAAGTGCTGTCTGGAGGAGCCCTCATATTGCAAGAGATGGATGGGGAGGTGTTTCCACAACCCCTCAATTCCGACTCGGTGAAGCGGTTCTATGCATAAAAAAAAAAAATATCTCTCATCATTTTTCTCCTCGTTCTTTGGAGGAACGAACTACGTAGGACCTGATCTCCCGAATTGTGGGGGTACGTAGGCAGCCATTATGGCACGGTCCCATTCCTTACAAATAACCCTTTCTTCTATCAAAATCGATTCCCAACTGCCAGAAAACCTTCCTACACCCTCGAAACTCTCCCGAAACCAGCCACCTGATCAGTTTCATCTCAAATGACCTAACCCTAACCCAACCAAGCAGTTAGCCCAAATCTAAGACTCAGCCGATGAAATCGACAGGAGGTGCAGCAATATCTGACAAATCCCCATCAAGACTTGAGAAGAGAAAAAAAGCGAGATATCAAAATCATGGTTAGCGGGATAAAATGAGGGTCCAATAAAAGGCAACGATACGACAAAAAGGGGAAAACGACTAAATCTAAATATCTGTCTATATAATAGGTCATTTTGTTACAAGGTTTCTCTTTTGATAACCGATGAAACTGACATAGTCTATGCAGGAAATAAAATGATCTACCAATCTGAAACTAATCAAAGCAGGATGGATTAAGTGGTGGATAGATCTGAGGCATCGGCATTCCCTGCAATCTGTTGCCCCATCATGTCGACGCGATCCAATAAGCAATGGCTCGGCTAACGGTCTCAGAGTGAGCATCTATAATTGCCTTAGTCTGTAATACAATGGCGTCTCTATCAGCATGAACAACATCCCTGGCCAGAATAGCAGCATCTCTCTCAACAAGAGCAGCATACCTCTCAGCCTCGGTAGTAATCGAGATGCGTGAACACCGGATGGACAGGGACCTAATGGCTCAGAATACCCTCCGCAAAGCCCGCCGACACCGGAAAGAATAATAAGGATCAGGAACGTTCCTGAAGATCATCTGCCATATCTCTGTCACCGGCGACAAACCGTCCAATCAGCGGAGAAGCCACCGATCAATCCTGTGGGAGGATCGAGATCCAAGCATACCACGGCATCTGGCGACGACACCTGTGGAAAATAGTATCAAAAAGACTGTACAGGGGTCATTCTCTATCCATGAATAAAAAGCATGCATCATACATGACTCGCTATGTGAAAATAAAATACAAAATTCTGAATAAGTCGGACGTCGAACACGACGAATCAAGGCAAGACCCGACAGAAACCTGGGAAGGCATCCACGCGAACCACAACAAGATGGTGAGCAACCCTGGGAAGGGCTGATATCCACAAAAAAAGACAAAAAACAACAAACCCTGGGAAGGGCTGAGATCCAAGCAAACCGCGACAGAGTGGTGAGCAAACCTGGGAAGGCATCCACGCGAACCACAACAAGATGGTGAGCAACCCTGGGAAGGGCTGATATCCACAAAAAAAAAAGAGACAAAAAACAACAAACCTTGGGAAGGGCTGAGATCCAAGCAAACTACGACAGAGTGGTGAGCAAACCTGGGAAGGCATCCAAGCAAACCGCGACAGAGTGGTGAGCAAACCCTGGGAAGGGCTGAGATCCACGCGAACCACAACAAGATGGTGAGCAACCCTGGGAAGGGCTGGTATCCACAAAAAGAAAAAAGACAAAAACAACAAACCCTGGGAAGGGCTGAGATCCAAGCAAACCGCGACAGAGTGGTGAGCAAACCTGGGAAGGCATCCAAGCAAACCGCAACAGAGTGGTGAGCAAACCCTGGGAAGGGCTGAGATCCACGCGAACCACAACAAGATGGTGAGCAACCCTGGGAAGGGCTGGTATCCACAAAAAGAAAAAAGACAAAAACAACAAACCCTGGGAAGGGCTGAGATCCAAGCAAACCGCGACAGAGTGGTGAGCAAACCTGGGAAGGCATCCAAGCAAACCGCGACAGAGTGGTGAGCGAACCCTGGGAAGGGCTGAGATCCACGCGAACCACAACAAGATGGTGAGCAACCCTGGGAAGGGCTGATATCCACAAAAAGAAAAAAGCAACCCTGAGGCATTGACACCCTTACGAATGTTTTGCATGCTTTGCCCCTTGTGTTGCATCATAAATTATATGTGTTGCATCACGTATGTATTGTCATTCTTGTGCATTGTCATTCATACATCGAGTGTCTATTCTTTATCCTGTTCATTTCAGTTATCATTTCATAAACATGATAAAGAGGGGCAGCTGTAGACACCCGATTTTTGCATTTCCTATACTAACCCTGACATGAGGGCAAAATCGTCAATTAACCCGGCACACGAGAATAAAAGGTGGACATAAAGACGAACCCTCAAAACCACCACGACGGGATGATATTGAAGCCGACACGACAACAAGCGAATGTCGAGAGTCAGTTACTGATGACTGTGCTTGCCCGGATGACGTGGCACGTTTCCCGACGGTTCCCGGACTGCCGAACGCAAACCCGTCAGCGGAAATCAACGGTACGACACGAAAATCGAGACGAGGCACAAAAAACGAGAAAATCAGCACAGTCAGCCGCAGATCAATCCGCGGCCAAGGACAGAACTCGAGGCAACGCGGGACTCGAAGCGCACGGGACTCGAGCGCGGCTGGGGGGTGAACCAAGGGCCAGCCGCAGATCTATCAGCGGCCAGCCGCAGATAGATCTGCGGCTGCCCTTGGCAGTGCTTTATTACGCCAGTTCGCATACAGGAAGAAAGAGAGAAGAATTGAGCAGCAGCAGCAGTTCGGGAGAAGAAGAAAAAACAGCAAGAAAACAGCAAAAATTAGGAGAGAAAAGAGTGAAAAGAGTGAGGAATTGTACCCATTTTTGTGAGATTATATCTCATATTTTCTACTCTACTCAATACACAAATTCATACATATTGTGGGGATTAATTGCAAGGTGAAAACCCTTTGTTCTTAGCATTTTGTTATACCATTTTGTTAATCTTTTGGTCATCCGAATTACCTTGAATGTAGTTTTTTTCTCATGTGTTATTGTGAAGCCATGGGTTAGGGACTATTAGTGAGGGTCTCATCGGAATGAAATTCCCCCTAATAGCCCGATGATATCCGTTTGGTGAAAATCTTAGCTATTATGGTATGGTATCATTCATAGTGTATTTCGATCGTCATTGTAAGATATCTTAGAGCGTTAGGCATTCCGTTGTTGTTTATTTTCGTTATATCCATTTGGTGGTTGTGCAATAAGTTCGGATGTGAGCCTAGGAATGCGACCCCGTGGTCCAAATCCGATGATGGACATTTTTGAATGTATGTAATCGGATGGATGTATCCGTTATTGTAAATATGTAATCGTCGGGCCTTAAAACGACGCCAAGGCGATAATCGTGTTTAAGGCCCCGAAATAGTGAAACTTGTGATTGTGGGCGTTTGGGATTATTTTGATGGCTTACATGCCCATGAATAGCCCCGACGCGTGTTTATGCTTGATTGGATTTTGTGACACGAAAAATGATTTCAAAGATTAAACGATGAAGGTTTTTCTTTAAAATCAAGCAAACTAGGAGGTTAGCATCACGTAGCCAAAAATTTGGAGGTGTTAACGAATGTCGATCTCTATTAAACGAGAAAGCTAAAGAAAGACGTTTTCAAACGTCACAAAAAATGGTTTTATAAAAATAAAACAACGTTTTATTAAATCTTGGTGCGTAGGGTGAAAGATATCCTAGAAGTTGCCCATCATTTTATGAAAGCAATGTATAGATTTCGATTCCTATTTTTACAAAGGTTTAAAACTCTTGTTTTGCCAAAACGACACCTAAGGAAAATCTCATAGTTTTGCCAACTAAAATCAACCCTTTCTCGCAAAGCTTTTTCGTTTAAGCCGATGGACATTCTAAGGCATTCTCAAAAGAAAAACACAATTTTCCCTAATAATCCAAATGATTCTTTTATGCAAGCTCACCACAACATTTACATAGGCACACACACACACACACACGCACACACACATTTCATGAATTAAAGGATAGGAAAGCATCAAGATTGCGGTAACCGTGCTTCACGGAAGTCGAGGGGTGCCTAACACCTTCCCCTCACTTAAGCAAGCCCCCGAACTCTATGAATCTCGATTCGCAGACCAATTAATTCGGAGTCACATATGAGCCAGCGATTTATAAAAAACGAAAACTCGGATGAGTTGGTACATCCATTTCAAATATACCAACTGGCGACTCTGGTTAAATTAGCTCATCATAAAAACGATCTTTAAAAACCCCGTCGACATTAATGCCGACCTTTTTCCAAAATATCATCTAATGAAAGGGCAAAAATCGGAAAGGGTAACAAATATCGCATAAGCGATTAAAACCGGCGTCGACATATGTTATGTAATTTCAGTTTATCTATGTTTTGTACTAAGGCATTGAAAACAGCTGTTCATATTTTAAATCGAGTTCCTAACAAATTTGTCTCTAAAACTTCTTATGAAATTTAGACAAGTAGGAAACCTAGTTTAAAATACTTATGAGTGTGGGGCTATCCAATCGAGGCTAAGATTTTTATTCCACAAGTAAAGAAACTTGACTTTAAAACCATTAGTCGTCATTTTATTGGATATCCTAATAGTTTCGCTTTTATTGTCCCTCACATACCACCAGAATTGTTGAGACAAGACATGCAGAGTTTTTAGAGAGCAGTTATTTAAATGGGAATGGTGAGCTTAGAAAAATTGATCTTGAAAAAAAAACAGGACTTATGTTCTCAATCCTATAATTTAAGAGGGTGAGACATAACAACTTCCTATTCAGACGATTGATGCTCTTGAGTACCTAAGCCGCCAACTAATGTTAAACCCCACATTACTGAAAATCATATTCCTAAAATTGTGCAGCCTTTACGTAGGTTCGATAAACCTAGGAAGCCTGTTGTTTTTGATGATTTTATAATCTATCTTAATGAGATTAACAATGATTCAAGTAAGATTAATGATCCTATCTGTGACTCCCCCAAATCCGTGTACTAGCTACAGTAGACTTGGTGCATTAGTACTATTCATCCACATACATGCTAACTAGCTATTATATAAGCTAAGTTACACAATACATTAATTATTTATATTATTTATATATACATTCTCAGGTCTTACTTACACAATATGAACTAATACATTAGTTCCAAAATATTACATCATTAATTATTTATTAGCTACTATATTATTATTTATTGCTCTTCATTGCTTGCCTTGCCCTTTCCCTTTTCTTTTATACCTAACCATCGGGTTCCTCCGTCTTAGCTGTTAACATAAAGTTTGTACAAGAGTAAGCAATTAATTTACTTAGCAAGTATAGCAGTTTAAAATAAAATAAAAATGACTGGCCGCAAATCAATATTCAAGAATTTAGAAAAAAGTAATATTATCAACAGTTCAAGGCAGTCAACAAAAATCCTTTTATAGAATAATGAACATCAAATTTCTAAAAAAGATTAAATTTTAGAATCTCAAATTTAATTAAATTTTCACAAGGAAAAATATTTCTTTTGAGGGTCACCGAGTGGTCATAAGGACCATGAACCCTTTACACAAATGTTCAACAGTCACAAAGACTAAATCTTTACATGACGTTCAACAGTCACAAAGACTGCGAACTCTTATCCCCCAGAGTATTATTAGGTGATCAACCTAATAATACCCCATGTTACGCGTAACATTTAATGTTGTATTTACACAGCATATGTCGGATTACCAAACCATAACATAATACCCATATTTCTAGGGTTGTTCATACTCAGTCATAACCTCAGGATCCATACCAAAACAAGTTGGATTAGATTAACATATCACCAAAGAATCATAAATAGTTTAATAAATTGATGGAAACATAACAACTGAGCTTAGCCGAACAAATGGCATAAACTCCTTTTATACACGGTCCAAGAAGTTTTTCAGAAATAATTACAGTTTAATAATGAGCGAAGTTCAAATGCACAGGAGTGCGGAAACTTGTCTGTCTTGGACGCACTTTCCTCGAGCAAGATATTTTCTGTCTCGAAATAGTAATCTACACCATCCGTATTTAATTAATTAATAGTTATCGTCAATAACTATTTGTAACTCTATTTCGGTATTTTCGGGTATCGTAAACTTATCTTCGAGTATATTTTTATACCATTAAAATCACATTACAATATTTATCACGTAGTCTCATACGTTCCTTTTTGACGAATTTTAGCTGATAAAATATTTTATTTATTTCCCGGCTTTTTCTTTAATTAATTTTTCATAAAATTTTATACTTTATTTTATCCATTAAACCACTTTAACTATTTTATATTTTTCCCCTTCTGGTCCCACCTAGATAATTATAATTTAGTTAGTTTCTAATTTTTTCATATTTTTTTCGGTATTATTAATATTTATTTTAAGCCCATTTCTGTCCAAATTTGTGAAATTCTTTTAAATTAGAAATTAACTCTAAAAATTATGAATCTTGGATAGTATCTTTATTTCATCAAAATATACTTTAACCAAATTTTCATCTCCAATGGAGTTGTAGAACTCAAGTTATGACTGTTTTAATTTTAAAAACTCTTATTTCATTTTGGTCATAACTCTTTTATTACAAGTCTGTTTATGTTCATTCTTGGGCCAAAATATACTTTATCCTTTAAGTTTCATTCCCTAGAAGCCCGGATTTTATCTTCTTTGTTCTTTATCCAAAACTTTCTTTCTAAAAACTTGGTTAGGGAGTTGTCCAGTTTGTCCTGTTTTACTAGAAAATTCACCAAAAATAATTTACAAGTAATTTTAACCTCGAATCAGTGGAGGATTTTAGTTAACTTATATTTCTATCTTCTCCAACAAACTTTACTCAAAAATTCAACACACAAAAAGTAATATTCATTACAAATTCAGCCTTTGTTTTTAAGACTTTTACCCTATATGCTGAAAATTTCTTAACTTGTTTAATTTTTCTCTTTTCTTGTTTCTTGCAAGATCTTTGATTTCTTTTGTCATAGTTCATGTTATCATACTCCAACATGTTATTAACTACTCTTAGTATGAAAAAATTCATATACACATATATGTACTTCATAAATTATTTATGAAAGCTAATTTGGGGTTTTATTTAACTAGTTTGTGTTTCTTTCTAATTTTTCTTTGTTCTTTCAATTTTCTTCCATGATTCATGATATTACAACATATATATCTCCAATATAAACTCAAGTATACATAAAACCTAATTATTTTCATCAAAGAAAGATTTTTAAGCTTTAAAAAGGTTAGGGTTTATACCTTGTGTGTAGTAAGTTTTCTTTGGCTTGGATCCTCTCTTTCCTTCCTTCTTGGTGGCTTAGCTCATTCTTTTTCTCTCCTCTATGCTACCGAGTACCCCTCTCTCTCTTCTCTTTCTTAGCTTTTCATTTCTTGTGTTGGTAAAGTGAAAAGAAATGAAGAAGGTTTGGTATTTATAGGCCAAATTTGATATATAACTCTCCCCACCCAAAATATCTTGGGATGCTTCTAAAAGAAGCCTCCCCTTCCTTATCTACAGCCCAGCTGAAATTGCTATAATGCTTCCCATATTTTTTTTCTTAGCGTATTTGGCACTTGGGAGAATTATCTAAATTATTGACTATTTGACCCTTTTGTCCAACTTGTTTTGTCTGCTTGCTTACTATATATATATATATATATATATATATATATATATATATATATATGTTTATGTGTGTGTATGCATGTACACATGTGATTTATACATATATGTATACTTGTGTTAGTTGTAAGTACACTTGTATTACTTATACATGTATGTATACTTGCATTATACTTGGTATGGTTATTTGACTTTTAAAGTATTACATTTTCTAGTTATTTTCCCTTTTATTAAACTTACTCAAATAATATATGCAATTCTATATATTCTACACATATATTTTACAATACTCAAGAATTATAATTTAGATTTTAATAATAATTGCATTTATAATTACAAAATTTGTTACAAGGATTTTTGAAATATACATTATCTCCTATAAAGAGACCATTATGAGTACTCAATCAACTCAATAGCTTGAAATCATAAATGATGGGTTGAAATCAATGGAGCTTAATAACATTTAGGATCTTGCAAAGTTACCAAAAGGTGTTAAATCTATTGGTTGCAAGTGTAGATATGTGTGTGTGTGTGTGTGTGTGTGTGTACACATGTGATTTATACACATATGTATACTTGTGTTAGTTGTAAGTACATTTGTATTATTTATACATGTATGTATACTTGCATTATACTTGGTATGGTTATTTGATTTTTAAAGTATTACATCTCTAGTTATTTTCCCATTTATTAAACTTACTCAAATAATATATGCAATTCTATACATTCTACACATATATTTTACAATACTCAAGAATTATAATTTAGATTTTAATAATAATTGCATTTATAATTACAAAATTTGTTACAAGGATTTTTGAAATATACATTATCTCCTATAAAGAGACCATTATGAGTACTCAATTAACTCAATAGCTTGAAGTCATAAATGATAGGTTGAAATCAATGGAGTTTAATAACATTTAGGATCTTACAAAGTCACCAAAAGGTGTTAAACCTATTGGTTGCAAGTGGGTCTATAAGACCAAATTAGATCATAAACACGTTGAAAGGTATAAAACTAGCTAGATTGGTTGCTAAGGGTTTCACTCAGAAAGAATGTGTGGATGAGACTTTCTGTCCAATATCTAGGAAAGATTCATTTAGAATAGTCATGGATCTAGTAGCTCATTATGATTTAGAGTTACATTAGATGGATGTTAAAATTGCATTTCTTAATTGTAACTTGCATGAGAACAACCAGAAGGTTTTCTTGTTGAAGATAAGGAACACATGATATGTAAGCTAAAGAAATCTATATATGGGTTAAACAGGCTTCTTTACAATGATATCTTAAGTTTCATGAGATGGTGAGTAGGTTTTATTTTAAGAAGAATATAGTGGATCAATGCATATACTTGAAGGTCGGTACTGGGAGTAAATTTGTTATTTTTGTTTTGTATGTTGATGATATATTACTTTGCAAGTAATAACTTAGGCATGTTGTATAAGACCAAATACTTCTTTTCTAGAAACTTTGATATGAAAGATCTCGGTGAAGCCCTTGTGTCATAAGTATCGAAATTCATCGAGATAGGTCTCGCATGATATTAGGACTGTCCAAAGAGCTTATATTGACAAAGTTCTTAACAAATACAAAATGCAAAATCGCTCCCTTACTGTCGTCCATATTGTTAAGGGTAATAACTTTAGCTCATATCAATGACCTAAGAATCAGTTAGAACGTGATCAAATGAATCTTATTCCCTATACTTCAATGGTTGGGAATCTTATTGACACTAAAGGTTGTACTCATCTAGATATAGCTTATGTAACTGGTATGCTTGGATGTTACCAGTCAAATCCAGGTTTAGATCACTTGAAAGCAGCCAAAAAGGTTTTACGCTACTTACAGGGTACTAAGGATTTTATGCTTATATTCAGGAGAACAGATAACCTTAAAGTTATTGGTTATTCTGATTTTGATTTTGTTGAGTGCAAAGACGAAAAGAAATTTACATCAGAGTGCATTTTATGATTTTAGGAGGTTGATGAGTGGATTTCATACCTACGAATCAGGTACTGATGAGCTTAATTTTTGCTATCTTTAAGTGTTTTTAGGATCATTTTATATGTTTTTGTGTTTATTTCTTGCAGGATAGAGCTGAAGGGGCATAGAAGTCATTTTGGTGAAATAAGAATTAAAAAGCATTAAAAATGAGCTGATGGCATTGTTGTAAATCTGGGGTCTCAGTCAAGCGCCTAGGCTCTTGGAATAGTGCTAGGTTGAGCGCATAGGCGCTCTAGCTCGGCCAGAGTTGGAAAATTTTGCGACTGGGATGGAAATTGAAGCCAATTAAGAATCTAAATGAGGTTCTGACTAATACAAGAGGGAGAGGACTTCAAAAAAGAAGGTAACAAGAGATTGCAGAGATAGAAAAAGGAGAACACGAAGGAAGATTACAAAAGCTAAAGATCAAGAAGAAGATTAGGAACAAACCCACAGTTTCTTCTATTCCTTTCTCTAATATTTAATTTTTGTAATTATTTGGGATGTTTAAGTTGATGATTTGGATGATGTTTTCCTTTCTTGCTATGAAATAATTTTCAATTAAGATTGCAACGAAACTTAGTATGTAGTTTAAATTGATGCTTTCTATTTAATGCAAGTTAGTTATCATTGAATCGTTTATTATATCCTGCGCTAATTGATTAATTGTTTGGCCAATAATTACTGTGATAATCTATATAAAATTAAAAAATGGAGTATAGATTTAGATCTGGATATGATAGCATCTATTCATATAATTTGAATAAGATTAATATGATTAGATGTGGGATAGGAATATACTTACGTGTCTTTTGTAACCATTGAAAGAATTTGTCCCTAAAAACCCTAATTAACTTGATTCACATAGGAATATAGTGAGCTAATTGACTAGGGTGTTCCTCGTAATTCTGTTCCTTAGAGATTGGATTTAGGAGGATTTGTTTACGCGACTTTCGAAAGAAGTGCGTGAATACTGTAAAGAATTCTTGGTTAATAATCCGTGCTAATTAACTAAATTAAAGAGGAAGTAAATTGATTTAAATGAAATACCAAGGGAAGTTGTAATCTTAACCTATTAAATCTGCATTTATCTTGTGAACTTTTATTTTAGTAATTAATTTTGTTAATTTTAATTTTCATATTGCAACCAAAAATTTCGTAGTTTAAAATAGGATTAATTGAATTGAAATCGGTAATTGATAAATATTAATTTATTTCTTCGTGGGAACGATATCCTTGCTTGCTAAATACTGCAAACAAACATATATACTTGCGTGTTAAGTGCTAGTAAGAAATTAGGTAACAAGTTTTTAGCGTCGTTGCTAGGAAAATTATTTTAATATTTTGTCATTATTAATTTTGATAAAGTTAATCTTAATTTAAACTTTTCTTTTCTATTCTTCTCAGGTGTTCTCGTCTTGTGTATGCAAACTTGGTCGAAGAAGCCAGAGTTGTTGCTTTACGAGGATGACATCGAAAAACAATTTCAGAGGTTGCGTAAGTAGGTTAAAGAAATGCAAGAGACACTAGAGAAACAAGATAAAATGGCTGAAGAGGAGCAAAAGTCATTGCGAGATTATGCCATGCCGCAAGTTACTGAAATTTAGTCTAATATCATGAGGCCTGCCATTACTGCTACCAACTTTGAGATAAAACTAGGAACGATACAAATGATTCAGAACTTTGTGCAATTTGGAGGGTTGCCGAATGATGATCTGAACTATCACTTGGTTAGTTTCCTGGAAATCTGTGATACGTTCAAGTACCATGTAGTGACGGAGGACTTTATAAGACTCAGATTATTTCCCTTCACCCTTAGAGATAAAGCTAAGAGTTGGCTCCATTCACTACCGCTAGGCTCGATTACTACGTGGAACGATCTAGCCCAGAAATTTGTTGCTAAGTTTTTCTCGTCTGCAAAGACAGCAAAAATGCGGAACGATATCACCTCTTTCGTTCAGCACGACTCAAAATCATTATATGAAGCTTGGGAAAGGTTTAAGGACTTGTTGAGAAGATGCTCACACCATAGGATTCCTAAATGGCTTTAGGTGCAAGCTTTTTATAACAGATTATGTAGTACGGTGAGGACAAGTATAGATGTTACAGTGAGTAAAGCTCTTATGGCCAACAACTGTGATGAGGCATATCAGCTGCTCGAGACAATGGCAGCTAATAATTATTAGTGGCCAACTGCAAGAATGATTCAACCAAAGCCAGTCGGGGTTTATGAAGTAGATGCGATGACAGCTTTATCAGCTCAACTGACAACTCAGATTTCCGCTCTTACAAATAAGATAGATGCACTTGGGGTACAAAATGTTCAGGGAATGGAAACGGTTTGTGAGATATACGTGGGTAACCACTCAAGTGATCAATGTGCAATAAGCTCAGAATCAGTTCAGTTTGTGTCCAACTTCAATCGACTACAGGGCAGTAATGCAAATAACTACAATCCAGGATGGAGGAACCACCCGAACTTTTCTTGGAGCAATAATTAGTCATAACTTCAAGCTCAAGCTCCAAGGCATGCATACCCACCTGGAGTTCAGCCTCAATAATAACCATAACAACAACCCCAACAACAATAACAACCCTAACAACTTGATAAGTTGTCACAAATGGAGGAATTATTAGTAAGATTGGCGAATCAGTTTGAAGCGACAACAAAGAATCAATCAGCTGTAATAAGGAATCTTGAAAATCAGATTGGGCAGATAGCAAGTGCTCTAAACACTCGACCTCAAGGTTCTCTACCGAGTGATACAGAGAAGAATCCAAAGAAAGATGGCAATGAACAGTGTAAGGTAGTTACACTCAGAAGTGGAAAGGAATTGGCTGCAGATTTTGATGAGCATAAGAAAGCAAGTACTGCAAGGATGGTGAAAAAGAAGAGGGAAATTCAGAAAGCAAGTCTGAGGAAAAATTTGTGGAAAAGAAGCATTAAGAAAAGCAGAATCCAGTCATACCACTTGTGTCGTTTCCACAAAGATTTCAAAAGCAGAAGTTAGATAGACAGTTTTCAAAGTTTTTAGACATGTTTAAAAAGCTACAGATCAATATTCCATTTGCAGATGCTCTAGAACAAATGCCTAGCTACGCCAAATTCATAAAGGATATTTTAGCAAGGAAGAGGAAGTTAAGGGAGTTCAAGACGGTAGCATTGACGGAAGAATGTAGCGCGATTCTACAAAGGAAGTTACCACCAAAGTTGAAGGATCCGGCTAGCTTCACCATTTCGTGCACAATCGGAACTCAGTTCTTCAGCAGGTGTCTGTATGATTTGGGGGCAAGTATCAACCTTATACCTTTATCAGTTTATCAACGGCTTGGGTTGAAGGAAGCTACTCCAACGAATGTCACTCTACAGCTTGCCGATAGATCTCTTACCTATCCAAAGGGAATAGTGGAAGACGTGTTAGTAAAGGTAGACAAATTCATATTCCCGGTGGACTTCATAGTTCTTAATTTTAAAGAAGATAATAATATATCGATTATCCTCGGGCGCCAGGTTTTAGCTACGGGTAGGACACTAATTGATGTACAGAAAGGTGAGTTAACAATGAGGGTCCAAGATGAAGAGGTAACCTTTAACGTGTTCAAGGCTATGAAATTTCCAAAGGAAGAGGAAGAGTGCTTCAAGGTTGATCTGATTGAGGGAGCAATTAAGGAATCATTTATTGAATCAATGAACGAGGACCCTCTAGAAGCAACATTGGTAAGTGAAAACATGTTTGATGACTCAATTATTTTAGAACTAGCTCAGATGTTAGATTCATCTCCAAAATTCATGCAAGTCAAGCCAAAGTTTTAACCCTTGGACTACTTAGGAAAGCCATCAGAAAAGGTAAAATCATCATTAGAAGAATCGCCGACCTTGGAACTCAAGCCACTGCCTAACCATCTACGGTATGCATACCTTGGTCCTTCTTCTACTCTGCCGGTTATAATTTCTGCTTCACTTGATGAGGTTTAAGAGAAAAAGTTGCTAAGGGTACTTAGACAGTACAAGACAGCTCTTGGGTGGACTCTTACGAATATCAAAGGGATAAGCCCATCAATCTGTATATACAAGATTCTGCTGGAAGAGGAAGTGAAACCAATTATCGAGCAACAATGAAGACTTAACCCCATAATGAAAGAAGCGGTCAAAAAGGAAGTCATTAATTGGCTAAATGCAAGAATTATCTACCCCATCTTAGATAGCTCATAGGTGAGTCCAGTTCAATGTATGCCAAAGAAAGGGGGGACGACAGTAGTTGCGAATGAGAACAATGAATTAATCCCTACTCGGACAGTTACAGGTTGGCGGGTGTATAGACTACAGAAAATTAAACAAGGCCACTCGTAAGGACCATTTCCCTCTACCATTTATCGATCAGATGTTAGATAGGCTTACAGGACATGAATATTATTGCCTCTTAGATAGGTACTCAGGTTACAATCAAATTGCCATAGCACCTGAGGACCAGAAAAAGACGACATTCACATGCCCATATTGGGTTATGCAATGCACCTGCGACGTTTCAACAGTGTATGATGGCCATTTTTCCGATATGGTCGAATAGAATCTCAAGGTATTTTTGGATGACTTTTTAGTTTTTGGGGACTCGTATAATTATTGCTTGGAAAACCTCACTCTTATGCTCAAACGGTGTATGGAAACAAATTTGGTTTTAAACTGGGAGAAATGCCATTTTATGGTGCAAGAGGGGATAATCTTGGGCCATAAAGTTTCAACAAAAGGAATCGAGGTAGATAAAGCAAAGATTAAAACCATTGAGAGCCTGTCTCCACCAACATCAGTAAGGGGTATTTGAAGTTTTTTGGGACGCAGGTTTTTATAGGAGATTCATAAAATATTTCTCCAAAATCACAAAACCTCTTTGCAATCGTTTGGAGAAAGATGTTCCATTTAACTTTGATAAAGCATGCCAAGAAGCCTTCGAAGTGTTGAAAAAGAAATTAGTTACTGCACCGGTAATCATAGCACCAGATTAGGGTATCCCGTTTGAATTAATATGCGATTTTAGCGATTTTGCAATTAGTGCAGTTCTTGGCCAACACAAAGAGAAGATTTTTTATGCCATATATTATGCTAGTAAAATGTTATTGGATGCCCAACTGAATTATACAACTACAGAGAAAGAGCTACTGGCAGTTGTTTATGCCTTTGATAAGTTTCGTTCGTATCTGATTGGGAGTAAGGTGATTATGTTTACGGACCACTCGGCAATTAAGTACTTGATAGCTAAGAAGGATGCCAAGCCGAGGTTGATTCGATGGATGTTATTGCTGCAGGAGTTTGACATGGAAATTTGGGATCGTAAAGGAACAGAAAATCAAGTTGCTGATCATTTATCATGGTTAGAGAATTCGGAACTGAATAAGGGTGATAAAACAGTGATAAACGAATTTTTTCCGGATGAACAGTTGTTTGCTATAAAGGTGGTGTTAGAGTTTATGCCCTATAGGCCAATTCTTTGATGTAATTACTTAACATTTCTTTTGATATTATATTTGATTGAATAAATGAATTATATTATTATGATTTTATTTACCGCATTATATAAATGTTAGCATAATAAAAGTCCTTAGAATAATGATATGTGACTTGAACATGAGATTATGTAATTACAATTAGTATCATTACTCTTAAATGTCCCTAGTCAAGTATCATTGTTAATGGGACAACAATAATACATTGAGACTGGTATATGGATTGACTGATGGCCAAATCTCATTAGTCATAAATATATGAGATATTGAGTTAATGCATAGGTACATGTTAGAGAATAATATACTGGACAGACCCACCATGAGAATTCTACGTGGAGTATTATGCAAAGTGTCATAAGCAATTCTCATAGTGACAATGATGTAATGATCTTCCGACCTGAAATCACTATATTACTACACGGGAATTTATGTACTTTGATATCATCAAAGGTCACCTTTAATAGGGTGGACAATAAAGGTGATTATTGGGTACATCATGAATCGTGTGAGCAATATGAGTGATCTAGATGGAATTTAACCCTCTTATATATTAGGGGTGATATCCATAGGCCTCTTGATTGAGTAGGACTATGAAATGCATGGACATGCTCAAATAGTGATTTGTTTGATATAGTCTACTCATTGATCAAGAAAATTCAGATTAAATTATGAAGAGTATGACACATTCCATGGCTCGAGTTTAATCTAAGATGTCAAGGTTAAAAAGATTAAATTACATTGAAACATTAGTCACGAAAAGGCTTCATCAAATCACCGATCTTATTATTATTTGGGTAACAGTGATGCATTACTAGATACCACTTACTGTTTATAATTTTATAATATGATTTTAAAATTATTGCCAACATAATAATAACCTATAGGGTCACACACTTAGAACGTAATTAAAAGGGAATTAATTTAAATTGTAAGGATTTAAATATGTCAATATGATTGATAGTATTTAAATTACGAATTTAAATTAATAGGATAATTTGTATATATGTATATTAATTAAGTAAGACTTAATTAAAATATTATATATATAAATTCGGATTTTACCTTTCTAATGGTTTTAGGGTTTTGCTATATATATATATATATGATATATCACCTGTTTTATCAGTATGTGAAGAAAATAAAAACCCTAGCCGTTTTTGAAAAGAGACTAGAGAGAAAAACTTTAGTAAATCCAGATCTTGGCGGCTAGTACCGCAGTTCTCTTTGTTGCAGATCGTCTGACGATTCGCGGGGCGTTCGTGTGGATACCGTAGAGGCACAGTTCCGTTGGATTGCGTTAACGTTTCGAAGTTGTTCCAGAATTTTCATCGTCACCATTCAAGCTCGGATAATCAGTAAAACAAATCTAAACCTCTGAATTAATATGCTTTCGCTTGGATCCTGTTTTAGGGTTTTCGAAAACTGTTTTAAAATTTTTAAATTCCGCTGCTTTTATGTGTCGAAAATCCTACAGTGGTATCAGAGCTACTTGCAAAACGATTAATTCATATTATGTGTTTTAATTGTATTCGATATATATGATATATGATGATGCATGTTTGCCGATCTGAAACTAAATATATGATATTCTGCATGTATGCGTATTCTGGAAATTAGTAATATATGCATGTATATGGTGTTCTCTTAATCGTATCCTAGAAGGTGGAATAACAATACAACTTCTGTTCTAATTGGATTAGAAGCATGAAGATTCGGTTTAATATGATTAATCGAAACTAGACATATATGATATGTTCTTGGTGTGCTATTATTATGAGTGTTTTGGTGGATTGTATATGAATCTGAAATTGTTTCAGAAATTCGTATGGAAAATTCTACAATATAAATTGCAGGACCACCGTCAGGGGGAAAACCCCCCTTGGACCCCCCCTGGTCGTAGCGCACGATGGTCGTGACCCTAATATTTTATATATAGTTTTCTTTAATTATAAAAATTATGTTGTGTGCTTATTGTGATATGCATGGTGCACAGTTATGGCCCTTTTGACCCATAGGTTAGTGGTTTTTGTTTTGAAATATGGCTTGCATGTCGTGCCTTTCTATAAATTCTGATGTAATATTCTCTTCTCATCTAAATCCCCTCGAATATAACTCAAGGTTTCTTTATGACATGTAATGTACAAGTGTAACCTATCAAGATGACAAGATGATGAAGAAGATGAGGCACATGCATGAGGAAGGCCCAAGGAAACTGCTATTTTGAAATCTTTTACCACCTTAGACTGACCTTCAATCCTTTCATTAGCTTGAAAAGATTGACATAGGGTTGGGCCATAACTGTGACATATTTAATTTTACACTTTATTTATGCTTGTATACGAGATGCTATGATAAATAATGCGCATGCTTAATAAGATTAAAATTGGTGAGATCTAAATTAATTAATAAAATCCCTCATAAAATTATTAAGTCTAAATCAGATGCCTTCCAATAAATAACACTCATCAAGACCTTGATCGATGGATGTAGGTTTGTCAAAGCAAAGTACCCTATTTATCTTGCTAAGATGTGATAGGATAATTGTGATATCCAAACTGTTAAAATCATTGGGCCTGACTTAACTAAGTTATCTCAATAGAATTGTGGACTTAGAGGCATAGAGTTTAGAAGGTACCATTAGATGGACTTAGAACAAATGTTGTTCACCAAACTATCTAAGAGTTATATACGATATAATTGATAAAGGGTTGTCTACCTAAATAATTATGTTTTGAGAGACTAGCCAAGCTAACTTAAGGTATAATGAAATATGGATCTTGGCTTACTCGAAAGATTTAAATAGAAAATACTTTCCGAATTAATGGTGAGGGCTATTAATTTGAATAAAATAGTGGGAGGTATATTTTGAATGTACTATTATCAATTACTTAATATCAAAAACTCTGCAATTTGACTTGTTATTTTTACACTTATAAATTATAGATATCAATGGAAAACAATAACACAAATAGTCTTTCACTACGATCAGTCCTTGAAAAAGAAAAACTGAGTGGAATTAATTTCCTAGACTGGCACAGGAACTTGAGGATTGTCCTCAAACAAGAGCACAAGCTATATGTCCTTGATGGGCCCATTCCTGCAGCACCAGCTAACACTACACAACGTGTAGAGCATAATGTTTACAAGAAACATCAAGATGATGCTCTGGATGTGAGTTGTCTCATGCTAGCAACTACGAACTCTGAGCTTCAGAAGCAACATGAGTTAAAGAATGCTTGTGAGATGATCGAGCATCTCAAGAAATTATTCGATGGGCATGCTCAACAGGAGAGGTATGATACAAGCAAAGCATTATATCACTGCAAGATGGGTGAACGTGATCCAGTTAGTCTACATGTTCTAAAAATGATTGGGTATATTGAGTACCTTGATAGGTTGGGTTTTCCGATTACTCAGGAAGCCCAAATTGATCTTGTTTTACAATCTTTGAACAACAGCTACTCTCAATTTGTTATGAATTATCTCATGAATGAAATTGAGAAACCACTTACTGAGTTATTGAGCATGTTAAGAACTGCCGAAAATAACATGAAAAAGACAGGACCCGATCCCATAATAATGGTGCAAAAGGGGAATACTAAGGGAAAAGGGAAAGGCAAGAGGAAGATAGGATCTAAATCTGGTGCCAAACCCAATTTCAAAAATAAACGGGCTCTAAAACCTAAAGGTGGGGTGGCTAAAGAAGGTGATTATCACTTTTGTGGAAAACCTAGACACTAGAAGAGGAATTGTCATGCTTATTTGGAAGAACTTTAGAAAAAGAAAGGAAGTGTGACTTCTGATTCAGGTATATATGTTATAGAAGTCAATTTGTCCACTTCTACATCATGGGTATTGGATATTGGATGTGGTTCTCACATTTGTGTTAATGTGCAAGAACTCCGAAGGAGTAGGACTTTGGCGAAATGAGAAGTTGACCTACGAGTTGGGAATGGAGCAAACGTTGCTACACTAGTTGTAAGAACTTATCATTTATCTTTGCCCACCGGGCTAGTATTAGAATTAGAGGATTGTTATTATGTGCCTGTTGTGAGCAAAAACATTATTTCTGTTTCTTGTTTGGACAAGAAAGGGTTTTCATTTTTAATAAAGAACAACAGTTGTTCGTTTTACTTAAATGAAATATGTTATGGTGTTGCACAATTATTTAATGGTCTTTATATTCTTGATTTAGAAATGCCTATCTATAACGTAAATACAAAACGATTTAAATCAAATGATTCAAATCCGACATATCTTTGGCACTGTCGTTTAGGCCATATAAATGAGAAACGCATATCCAAACTTCATAAAGATGGGTTTTTGGATTCATTTGATTTTGAATCATATGAGAAATGCGAGTCTTGTTTATTAGGCAGGATGACTAAAGCCCGTTTCACTGGTCACAGTGAACGGGCTAGCGATGTATTGGGACATATACATAGTGATGTATGTGGACCCATGAATTCGTTAGCAAGAGGCAGGTTATATTACTTCATTACATTTATTGATGACTTCAGTAGATATGGATATGTGTATCTCATGAAACACAAACCTGAATCCTTTGAAAAGTTCAAGGAATTCAAGAATGAAGTTCAAAACCAATTTAGCAAAAGCATAAAAGCCCTTCGATCCGATCGAGGAGGTGAATACTTAAGCCAAGACTTTGATGACCTTCTAAAGGAGTGTGGTATTATATCACAGCTCACTCCACCTAGAACACCACAATAGAATGGTGTGTCTGAGAGGAAGAATCACACCTTGTTGGATATGGTATGATCAATGATGACTCATGCAGATCTTCTAATAAGCTTTTGGGGCTATACCCTAGAAACAACTGCATTCACACTTAACCGCGTTCCTACAAAGACGGTTCAAAAGACACCATATGAGATGTGGACTAGAAAACATCCTATTATGTCGTTCATGAAGATTTGGGGTTGCGAGGCGTTTGTAAAACGTCTGGATTCTAACAAGCTCGGACCCAAATCTGAGAAATGTAATTTTGTGGGATACCCTAAGGAAACAAAAGGGTATTATTTCTACAAACCTTCTGAGAACAAAGTGGTTAGTGCTCGAACTGGTATTTTTCTAGAAAGAGAATTTGTCTCTAAAGGAAACAGTGGGAAGAAAGTAGAACTCGAAGAAATTCAAGAACCTCAAAATATCATTGAACCTGAGTTGGAACATGAGCAGGAACCACAAGATATTGTGGAAACTGAACCTGCTCAAATTACACAAGGCATTCGTAGATCTGGTAGGACACGCCAAGAGCCCGAGAGATATTATGGATTTCTTGTGACTCAAAACGGCGATGTAATACGCATAGATTAGGATGAGCCTGCTTCCTACCAAGAAGCTATGAATGGACCAGATTCTGAGAGATGGCTTGAAGCCATGAAATCTAAGATGGACTCCATGTATACTAACCTAGTATGGACTTTGATTGATCCACCCGAAGGGGTAAAACCAATCGGGTGCAAGTGTAGGGATGTTCATCTGTAATTTACCGAACCGAACCGGTCCGAACCATACTGAACCGGTTATCGAAAGTACCCAAAATCATGTACCGATACTGGTACCGGTTGAACCGATGTCCTGAACCGGTTAGTCGGTTCGGTACCAGAACGGTACTGGTTTTTACCGAAGCTTGTACCGATTTATTTATCTGCAGATCATAATCCCAACTGTGATATGATTTACAGCTTAAAATGAGCAATACACCAAGACCCATCACCCATGAAGCAAAACATTTGATCAGAACATATGAACACAAAAATATAACCACAAATTGAACACATCGCAGATCAGTTAGTCTATCTTATAGTTATAGATAGCTGTACTCATTCCATCACACGCAGTTTACCCAAAATTAGAAATAAATAAGAAGATAGAGAGCATCTGGGAAATAAGAAATAGGCAAATCCAAGTTTAAACAACAAACTCCCCATCCAAGTTCAGATCACCCATTTATTAATTGAAAAACCCACAAAACTACATAATGAAGTACTAAAAAGGTAATTAAAAAAAACCTATATCATAATCCCAACTATGTTGCTGCTAAAACTGAATTGATCCAGAAATTGGAGAAAATTTTCCAAACTGACAGAGTTTCCGTTCACTTCCAGACGAGATTCTGATGGTTTTGAAGGCCACGACAGCCGATCTAGCAACATAGAAAATGAATCTTACATGATGAAGCAACAAAGAAAACGAATCTTACACGATTTGTAAACGAATCTTACATGATTTGTAGTAGCCATGTGGAATCTTCGAATGGCTGAAATTGAAGAGAGAGAACACCGAGGAAGTATGAAGGTCGCCACAGAGAAAATGCCTCTTACGTGATGACGATGATGATGTAGAGAGTCATGATGCCGATGAGCACTGAGCTAGAGAGTAGTAGAGACGATGAGCAGTGGCTGGGTTTTGATTTGGGAATTGGGAGATAAAGCATAAAGGCTTACAATTAGGGAATACAATTAAAGGATTTAAAATTCAACCAGTATACCGGTTCGGTACGGTACGTACCGAACATCCAAAATACCATCCCGAACCCGGTACCGAATAACCGGTATATACTGATTATTTGTACCGATACCGAACCAGTTTCGTTTTGTCCCAAACCGACCGGTTCGAACCGGTTCGGTTAGCCAAAAAATCGAAAAAAACTGAAAAAAATGCTCACCCCTATGCAAGTGGGTTTTCAAGAAGAAAACCGGCATGGATGGTAATGTACAAACCTATAAAGGCCGACTGGTAGCGAAAGGTTTCAAACAAGTTCAAGGTGTTGACTATGATGAAACCTTCTCTCCAGTGGAAATGGTTAAATCCATCAGGATCTTACTTGCTATTGCAGCCTTTTATGATTACAAAATCTGGCAAATGGATGTCAAAAATGCTTTCCTTAACGAAAATCTCCTTGAGGATGTGTACATGACACAACCTAAGGGTTTTGTCACTACAAAGGATGCTGGAAATGTATGTAAGCTGCAACGATCCATTTATGGATTGCAGCAAGCCTCTCGGAGTTAGAATCTTCGATTTGATGAAGCAAACAAAGAGTTTGGCTTTATAAAAAATAAAGATGAACCTTGTGTATATAAGAAAGTTAATGGGAGTCACATTGTATTCCTGGTATTATATGTTGATGACATATTAATTATTGGGAATGACATTCCTTCCTTACAAGCTGTAAAAACATGGTTAGGAAAATGTTTCTCTATGAAAGATTTGGGCAAAAAGAGGACACTTACCCATGTATCATTTTAGGTATCAAGATCTATCATGATAGATCAAGAAAAATGCTCGGCCTAATTAAGTTAAAGTACATATATTGATAAAGTGCTAAAATGGTTCAGCATGCAAGAGGCAAAAAGAGGACACTTACCTATGTCTCATGGTGTAAAGATCTCTAAGGCCCAATGTTCTAAATCACAAGATGATGACGAGCGTATGAGAAAGATCCCTTATGCTTCGGCAATTGGATCTATCATGCATGCAATGATATGTACTCGTCTGAATATCTCGTATACTTTGAGCATGACGAGCAGATACCAGTCGAATCCAGGTGAAGGTCACTGGACAACAGTCAAGAATATCCTCAAGTACCTGAAAAGGCTAAGGATTCATTCTTGGTATATGGAGGTGAAGATGAACTGGCAGTAAAAGGTTACACAGATGTTAGTTTCCAAACTGACAAAGATGACTATAAGTCTCAGTAAGGTTTTGTGTTTTGCCTTAATGGTGGTGCTGTTAGCTGGAAAAGTTCGAAGCAAGAGACAGTAGCCAATTCTACAACAGAGGCTGAGTATATTGCTGCTTCTAGTGCGGCCAAGGAGGCTGTATAGATTAAAAAGTTCATCACTGAAGTTGGTGTTGTTCCAACCATTGTTCACTAGTTGAGCTATACTGTGATAATGATAGAGCCATTGCATAAGCTAAGGAACCTAGATCTCACCAACGATCCAAGCATATACTTCGGCGGTACCATCTCATCCGTAAAATCATTGGTAGAGGAGATGTACATATATGCAGAGTGCCAACATATGATAATGTTGTAGATCCACTGACCAAAGCTTTGTCGCAGTAGAAGAATGAAGGTCACACTAGTTCCATGGGTATTAGATACATGAGTGATTGGCTCTAGTGCAAGTGGGAGATTGTTAGAGTTTATGCCCTAGAGGCCAATTCTTTGATGTAATTACTTAACATTTCTTTTGCTATTATATTTGATTGAATAAATAAATTATTTTATTATGGTTTTATTTATTGCGTTATATAAATATTAGCATAATAAAAGTCCTTAGAATAGTGATACAAATTATATAGCTTCAAGTATGTAACTTGAACATGAGATTATGTAATTACAATTAGTATCATTACTCTTTAAATGTCCCTAGTCGAGTATCATTATTAATGGGACAACAATGATACATTGAGACTAGTATGTGGATTGACTGATGGCCAAATCTCATTGGTCATAAATAAATGAGATATTGAGTCAATGCATAGGTACATGTTAGAGAACAATGTACTAGACAAACCCACCATGAGAAATCTACGTGGAGTATTATGCAAAGTGTCATAAGCAATTCTCATAGTGACAATGATGTAATGATCCTCCAATCTGTAATCACTATATTACTACACGGGAATTTATGTACTTTGATATCATCAAAGGTCACCTTTAATAAGGTGGACAATAAAGGTGATTATTGGGTACATCATGAATCGTATGAGGAATATTAGTGATCTAAATGAAATTTAACCCTCCTATATATTAGGGATGATATCCATAGGCCTTTTGATTGAGTAGGACTATGAAATGCATGGTCATGCTCAGATAGTGATTTGTTTGATATAGTCTACGCATTGATCAAGAAAATTCAGATTAAATTATGAAGAGTATGACACATTCCATGGCTCGAGTTTAATCTAGGATGTCTAGGTTAAAAGGATTAAATTACATTGAAACATTGGTCACGAAAAGGTTGTATCGAATCACCGATCTTATTATTATTTGGGTATCAGTGATGCATTACTAGATGTTGCTCACTGTTTATAATTTTATAATATGATTTTAAAATTATTGCCAACATAATAATAACCTATAGTGTCACACATTTAGAACGTAATTAAAAGGGAATTAATTCAAATTGTAAGGATTTAAATATGTCAATATGATTGATAGTATTTAAATTATAAATTTAAATTAATAGGATAATTTGTATATATGTATATTAATTAAGTAAGACTTAATTAAAATATTATATATATATATATAAATTCAGATTTTACCTTTCTAATGGTTTTAGGGCTTTGCTATATATATATGATATATCAGTTGTTTTATTAGTGTGTGAAGAAAACAAAAACCCTAGCCGTTTTAGAAAAGAGACTAGAGAGAAAAACTTTAGTAAATCCAGATCTTGGCAGCTAGTACCGTAGTTTTCTTTACTGCAGATCGTCTGACGATTCGCTGGGCGTTCGTGTGGATACCATAGAGGTGCAGTTCCGTTGGATTGCGTTGAAGATTCGAAGTTGTTCCAAAATTTTCATCGTCACCATTCAAGCTCGGATAATCGGTAAAAAAATCTAAACCTCTGAATTAATATGCTTTCACATGGATCCTATTTTAGGGTTTTCGAAAACTGTTTTAAAATTTTTAAATTCTGCTACTTTTATGTGTTGAAAATCCTACAGGTGGAGACACCATGGTATGCAGATTTCGTAAATTTTATTGTGAGTATGGTGTTTCCACCAGATTTGACAAATCAAGAAGAAAAATTTTCTCCACGATGTAAAACAATATTTGTGGGATGAGTTGTTCTTATTTAAACAATATGCAGATCAAATAATAAGAAGGTGCATTCCTGAAGTCGAAATTGAGAACATTCTACATCAATGTCATGCATCTGACTATGGTGGACATTTTGGGGGAGAAAGAACGACAACCAAGGTGCTACAATGTGGATTCTATTGGTTGACGCTCTTTAAGGATGCCCATGTGTTCATGTTAAAATGTGACAAATGCCAAAGAGTTGGCAATATATCAAAGAGACACGAGATGCCACTCAACACAATCCTAGAGGTTGAATTGTTTAACGTGTGGGACATAGACTTCATGGGATCTTTCCCTTCATCCCTTAACAATTCATATATACTACTAGCGGTGGACTACGTTTCGAAGTGGGTTAAAGCTATAGCATCACCCACCAATGATGCTAAAGTTATGGTTAAGTTCATTCGCAGGAACATCATCTCTAGATTTGACACTCCCCGTGCAATCATTAGTGACGAGGGCACACACTTTTGCAATAAGCAGTTTTCAACTATTCTCACTAAATATATAGTCACTCACAAGATAGCTACTGCTTACCATCCGCAGACGAGTGGCCAAGCTGAGGTATCCAACCGAGAAGTGAAATGAATCCTTGAGAAGATAGTGAATCCTAGTCGGAAGGATTGGGCAAACAAGCTAGACGATGCTCTATGGGCATATCATACAGCTTACAAAACACCGATAGGGATGTCACCATACAGGTTAGTATATGGGAAAGCTTTCCATCGTTCGGTCGAGTTAGAACATAATGCTTACTGGGCTATCCGGAAGTTAAACTTTAATATGTCTGTTGTGGGAGAAAAGCGCCTCTTACAAATGAATCAAATGGATGAATTCAGACTCCAATCAAACAAGAACGCTAAGTTATTTAAGGAGAAGGTTAAGAGGTGGCATGATGAGAAAATAATAGCAAGAAAGTTTGAACTACGACAAATAGTGTTGTTATACAACTCCAGGCTAAAACTCTTCCCAAGAAAGTTGAAATCACGTTGGTTAGATCCATTCACTATTACTAAGGTTTTTCCTTACAGAGCTGTGGAAGTTGAAGAGTCGGATTCGAAACGCATTTTCAAAGTTAACGGTCAAAGGTTGAAACATTATTATGGGGGTTATATCAATCGTGAAAAATATATGTTAGCCTTGTTGATTAGAACAAAGAAGACAAAGTCGGGCTAAGGACGTTAAACTAAGCACTACCTGGGAGGCAACCCAGATTTTTAATTAATTTCTTTTATTGTTAGTCCAAGTACTTTGTTTAGTAGTATAGTTCAATTAGTTATTTAGTATTTATGCTTACCTTAGTCTAGTTTTTTTTTACATTCATTGAAAAGTTCTCTGTAAATAATTTTTATTTTGGGTTTATGGGATTGCAGGTAACAGCGTGAAGGAGGCTTGAAATTGGCTAAGTCTGGCTTAAGCGCCTAGGCTCCCAACTTAAGCCTAGGCCAAGCATAGTCGCTCAACTACAGAATGCCCAAGCACACCCAAGCGCCTAAGCGCTGCACCGCACCATCAATTTCTGTCCTCAAGCGCCTAAACGCTCTATCCAAGCTAAGTTTAAGTGCCTAGGTGCCATACATGTGTAGTTGAAAAAAATTAAGCCCTAATTGGGCATGACACAAGACAAACCCAATTCAATTTCTTTTCTTTCTCCTAATACATACCAAACTCTCATCTTCTCTTTCCTTAACCCACGACGGCGTCTACTTCTCTTTCCAAATAAAAACCTTAAACCCAATCTTCTACCCAAAATCAATAAGGAAATTAAACTCCATCTCCCCATCTATACTTACCATCTCAGTACCCCATCTCCATTCAACACGCATGGATTTGAAGTAAGTGCTCAAACTTCCAAATTAATTCATCTACTTCGATTAGAACATCATCTTTTGCCATAAACAAGCAAGTTTTGCACAGTTTCATCTTTAGTTACTTGGAATTGCTTGTATGAAGTTGAATAACTTAGTAATTTGAAGAAGTTTAGTTTGCTTTGTTTGATTACTCAATTGAGTTTGTGTTGGCTCAATTGGGTTTGGGTTATTCTAATTTATTGTTCTATAGGCATTATGCATTGATTAGTTAACAGATTTGCCTAAAACAAGTTTGGGGGAAGGCTTTACAAAAGGATTTTTAACCTTGCATGCCAAATGTTTGATAAATTGTCACAAAGAGGTTTTCCACTTATTGGGCTACTGTTTACTAATTTTGGGGCAAGGACTTAACAGAGATAGTTTGCATATGGCTCCCAAAAGGTACATGGGGGAAAGTTCAGGAAATTCTCGAAAGTTTGACAAGAAAAGATTTGTAAGTCGTCAAGCTTTCGACATATATCACAAATGGTTGTCCGGGAAAACTAACATTCCTGAACGTGGCTTGCTACCAAATGAGAGTGAAGATGGGGAAGTTGCTCAGATGATTAGAAGCCAGAATTGGATGGCCTTTACTACTCAACCTGAGCCAGCAGCGATAAAAATTGTAAGAGTTCTATGCAAACGCTAGAGAGGCCAAGGGAAATTCAGTGATGGTCCGTGGAAAATCAGTAAATGTTGGTTGAAAGGCAATCAACGCTTACTGCGGATTGGAAAAGATTCATGGCAATGGATATATGAAGTATTTGCAGCAAGACTTGGATTATAGCAGGGTGATTGAAGCTCTTTATGAACCAGGGACAGAATGGAAACTGACAGGCAGACAAAAAGCAGTTCACTTCCCCTCTTCAAAGCTGAGCCGATATGGAAAAGCTTAGCATGCTTTTATCTGCGCTAAATTGATGTCGTGAAGGCATATGAGCGATGTTATCAATCAGAGGGCTGCTTTGTTGTTCTGCATCGCCAAAGGAAAAACTGTAGATGTCGGGGAAGTTATCCATGAATCTATTGTGCGAGGAATTGAAGGGGGTACTTCTGGTGGGCTGTCTCACCCATCTTTAATTACAGCATTGTGTCGACGGGTTTGGGTTCAGTGGGATAACGACGAAGCATTACAGGCTCCCTTAGCTCTGATTAACCATTCTCTGATGGTACGATACAAGATTTGGGCTGGGGGCGAATCACACCCACGGAGACTGGGATTTATCATTGTTCCCCCAGAGCACGTTGAGCAGCCTGTGGAGCAGCCCTTTGAGCATCCTACTAATGTCGAGGGTTCAATGCCATCACCTGATTTGGTTAAGGATCTTCATCGAGACCTAAAGCATCATACGAGACGAATCAACTTGGTGGCCACACAGATACAACAGGGTTTTGAACGAATGGATCGTCAGCAGTCTCGTCTTGCCCAGCACCAAGTAGAAATTTATTCCTACAACATCAATTGTAGTACGAAGTTGGTAGATATATTTAGCATAATGAATCCAGCCACGGCTCCTTACCAGTTTCCACTACCTCCACCTTTGTCCATGTATCCACCTCCAGACTTGCATCCTGACGATGACGGTGATGAAGATGAAGAAAATGATGAAAGCGAGGAGTAAAGCGTTGATTAGGGAACTCCTCAGTTCTTAATTTCTTAATGTTCACACAATAAGGACATTGTGTTAGTTAAGTTTGGGGTGCATTATGTTTAGTAGTTGATAGTGTGTGATATAGCATAGGAGCATGTTTGTTTAGTTTAATTATGTTTATTTATGTTACTTATGCATGTTGCATGATAGTGGTAATCTGTGAGTGCATTTTAGGTTGTGTTATGCATCTAGTTGCATGAATCAAGCAGTGAATGATATAGTTGTCTAATTTTGGCCAATGATAAGACTTGATTGATAGTTTTAACTCGAATAGGATTGAAAACTAATTCGGAGTGATGACTTAAACTGTGAAGTTAATTATGCTCGTCTGAAACTCATGTTAGCAAATAAAGCACATAATTGACTGTTTGGTCAATCTGATTCAAATCCTTACATAATCTGCTTATGGTGAGAAAATTTGGGATAAAATTTGATAAAATCAGTGAAACATCTATAAAGGCAAAAATAAGCAAGAAACTAAGTTTGGGGGAATCTTGGGGTGCATATATCTTGGAAAAAAAATCAAAACAAAATCAGAAAATCAGAAAGAGAAAAAAAATAAAGTAAATATGAATAAATAATCAAACTTGGCTAGTTTAGTTTTATGGCCTTTGTTACTCGGGTTATTAGATCCGTAAAGGTGTTTTAACACCTAGTGCCCTAAAGCCAATTGGTTTGGGAGTCATTGGTAGAAAGCTTGATACATAGGTAGCTTTGTAAAGTCTAAGGAAACTAGACATTGCACAAGTCGATTTTAAAAGCGATCTGGAGCGTAAAACGCACTCGTGAAATAATAAAGTATGGTTGTAATAAACCTTGGTGATACCCCTGTGCTTAGTAATTGTTTCCGTTAGTCGGATTGGTTATGTTTACTGATATAGTTAAGTAAAACTGGAATTTTTTTCTAAGAAGTTAATTATGTGAGTGATTTAAGTTGTGATTGATTAAAATAGTTGATTTACACACACACACACATAATATGGGTGATGACAAGTGTAATTTAGCTAATTGGTTCAAGTTGGAAACTTTACATTGGTTGGTTGTTCTAGTTGAGTATTATATATTATCTTTGAGGCTTGGTGTTAGACGTTATGTTATTTGGTTGTTTGATTCGTAGGTATATAGTTTGTATTTGCATCATTGCATTGCTTGGAGACAAACAATTGGTTAAGTTTGGGTGTATTTGATGAGTGGGTTTCATACCTACGAATCAAGTATTGATGAGCTTAATTTTTGCTATCTTTAAGTGTTTTTAGGATCATTTTATTTATTTTTGTGTTTATTTCTTGCAGGATGGAGCAGGAGGGGCATAAAAGTCATTTTGGTGAAGAAAATAATTAAAAAGCATTAAAAATAAGTTGATGGCATTTTTATAAATCTGGGGTCTCAATCAAGCTCCTAGGCGCTTGGAATAGTGCTAGGTTGAGCGCTTAGGCACTTTAGCTCGGCCAGAGTTGGAAAATTTTGTGGCTGGGATAAAAATTGAAGCCAATTAGGAATCTGAATGAGGTTTTGACTAATACAAGAGGGAGAGGACTTCAGAAAAGAAGGTAACAAGAGATTGCAGAGACGGAAAAAGGAGAACACGAAGAAAGATTACAAGGGTTGAAGATCAAGAAGGAGATTAGGAGCAAACCCATAGTTTTTTCTATTCCTTTCTCTAATCTTTAATTTTTGTAATTATTTGGGATGTTTAAGTTGATGATTTGGATGACGTTTTCCTTTCTTGCTATGAACTAATTTTCAATTAAGATAACAACGAAACTTGGTATGTAGTTTAAATTGATGCTTTCTATTTAATGCAAGTTAGTTATCATTGAATCGTTTATTATATCTTGCGCTAATTGATTAATTGTTTGGCCAACAATTACTGTGATAATCTATATAAAATTGGAAAATGGAGTATAGGTTTAGATCTAGATATGATAGCATATGCTTATATAATCTGAATAAGGTTAATATGATTAGCATGTAAGATAGGAATATACCTACGTGTCTTTTGTAACCATTGAAAGAATTTGTACCTAAAAACCCTAGTTAACTTAATTCACATGGGAATATAGTGAGCTAATTGACTAAGGTGTTCCTGGTAATTCTGTTCCTTAGAGATCGGATTTAGGAGGATTTGTTTGCGCAACTTTCGGAAGAAGTGCGTGAATACTGTAAAGAATTCTTGGTTAATGATTCGTGCTAATTAACAAAATTAAAGAGGAAGTAAATTGATTTAAATGAAATACTAAGGGAAGTTGTAATATTAACGTATTAAATCTGCATTTACTCTTGTGAACTTTTATGTTAGTAATTAATTTTGTTAATTTTAATTTTCATATTGCAACCAAAAATTTTGTAGTTTAAAATAGGATTAATTGAATTGAAATCGGTAATTGATAAATATTAATTTATTTCCTCCTGGGAACGATATCCTTGCTTACTAAATACTGCAAACGAATGTGTATACTTGCGTGTTAAATGCTAGTAAGAATTAGGCAACAGAGGCTCTATTTCATGGAGAAGTCATAATGAAACAACTCGGGTCAAATCCCGAGTCCGGAATAAATCTTATGTCAAATTCCAAGTCCAAATCGAATTAAATCCATCCAAATAAGGCCTTAAAATACTAGCCCAATAGTATCTTCTTGGGTAATCTTAGCCCACTACAGACTCACTCAAAATGTCATGACTGAAGGTATTATTGTTAATAACTTAAATTCTTATATACAGATAACTTTTCTACATATTTTTCTATATAGGACTAGGCCTTAAACGACCACTTTCACGATGATGGCACAGTATGTGGCTTGTTATAATGCTACTTGTCACGCTATATTGTTGAGGAATCTTATTTCAGAACTTAAGGTTATATATTCCATTTTAAGGCCATTGAAAGTATTTTGTGATAAAGATTTTGTTGTTAGTTTTTCCAACAGCACTAGTTCAAGTGGTGCTGGATTTTAGCTCGACACTAAGTACTTATTTGTTAAGGAAACAGTTGAATATCAAAGCATTTTTATTAAGTATATTAGTACACATGATATGTCAATGGATCCACTTATAAAAGGCTTACAACCCAAGCTCTTTTTAGAGCATGTTGTCGGCGTGGGTTTAACTGGTAGTCTTAATCAGTGAATTACTTTGATGTAAGACAATATTTTTAAACTCGTTGTTTTGAACTCCACATTACGTTTATGGTTTGTTATTCTCTTTATTATGCATACTTGAGAACTTATGAGCAAACAATTGTGTTAGGACCATGTGAATGAGTTTAAATTATTACCACTTATGTAAACTCTATTCATACTTGTTATTGTTAGTTTTTGGCTTTGTGATATTTTGAATGATAACAAAATGCGTAAGATGTTATATGTGGTATTATATGTCTTTTCTGCATGCATGAGGTTTTAATATGTCTTGCATGGATATTCTTACTGTTGCATGCATGGTTATAATAATTTTGATGCATGTGGTTATAATATTGCACTGATGCATGAGAATATAATAAATATTATATTAGTTGCATGGATATTGAATTTTATAATGGTGACCTTATCTCAACTAAATGAGGTTATCAAGGAATCTTCTTGTTGATAAAAGATTTGGATTACCTGCTGTCAAACCGAGTACATCAAGGAAATCTGTTGCTTTTAATTAGAGTATTTGAATTTGAATTAATTCTTTTTAAGGAATATGTTATTAAAGCAGCTGACTTGTTTTCCTTAAAAGACAGATTGTCAAAGATTTGAATCCTGAAGTTTAGGAGAGAATTTTCTCTCTCATGATTCTGTTGAAAATTTGCCATATCAGTTGAGGAAATCATGGGATCAGATTCTAGGTAGCCGTTGGAAGATGTGCTATATAATCCTTTTACCTCTCGGCTATTAAGACAACTTAGAGAAGCTCTAAATAGTCTCATTCAATATATCCGAATAGCTTTCTAAGTCAATTTCCAGCAACCCATTTGTATTGCTTTCATTTTATTTTGTTGGAAGTAAGTTAGCTTGTAATCAAGTCATTATTCTAAAGTGTAAGCCGTGTGTGGCTTGTTTTATCTAGTAGTAGATAGGTTCTGTTCATAAAAAGCTTTCAAGGTTGCAGAGGTACAAAGGTCTCAGTGGTGAGAAAGGTTGCAGAGGTGCAAAGGGGGCAGTGGTGTCCATCAATGGAAAGCTTACTTTGAATAGGGAAGTTTTTGTATTGTGTATTGAAAAGTTTATTCAATAAAGTGAGTATCTAATACCAATTGGTATTGGACGTGGATTAGGCCACTAGACTAGAGGTTAGGGGTCGAACCACGTAAAAATCGTTGTGTGATTTACTTTCTGCACTATTCATTCATATGCTTTATTTTTCTGCATATTCAAGTTAAGTTCGTATTTAGAATTATACTAAATCGGACAGGTATTAGCTGTCCGATTATAATAGACGAAGAACATATACTAAAACGGACAGGGGTTACCTGTCCGATTATAGTCTGCAGCAGTAAACTTTTAAATTTGTCCACTGTTATTACTTGTGGGTTTGTTTACCTATTCACCCCATCCCCTCTAGGTGTGCTTATTTACATAATTACATTTGGTATCAAAGCTTGGCTCTACTAATATTGATCTTTCTACGTCGTAGGGAAAGATCCTATGGCACACTTCAATTTTCAAGAAGGTCAATCCACAAGCCGACCACCTTTGTTGCTTGGAAGCGAGAACTTCAACTTTTGGAAGTTCAGAATGATGATTTATCTCAAACAAGACCCATGGGAGTGGTGGGTAGTTGAAAATGGACCAGTTATCCGGAGACATGATGATGGAAGACCTAAGTCGCTCATGGAGATGGACTTTGACGAATCTTACATGGTATCCTATGATTCTAAAGCAATGAACACGCTGCTAAGTGGAATGGTACAATTTGAAATAGACAAAGTCTCTGCATGCAACACGGCAAAAGAGATATGGGACACAATCATCATGAGCCATGAAGGAACTACTAAAGTAAAGGAGGTCAAGCTGAGCATGTTGATGCAAGAATACGAGTTGTTTAAGTTAGAGAGAGATGAAACAATTCAAGAAGCACAAGCTAGATTCCTCACACTCATGAATTCATTAAGCATGCTTGGTCGTAAAATTGATCAACGAGAAATAAACAGAAAGCTACTTAGAGTCATGCCCAAACGGTTCGCACCAAAGGTTACTACACTCCAAGACTCACCAACAATTAGCACCATGGAGACTCTCACCCTTTTTGGTGAACTTGAAGAGTTTGAAAATCAACTCAAGATGTATGATGATGAAGATGAGGCACCAATAAAAAGGACGTTAGCACTACAAGCCGAGAGCAACAATGAAAGTGATCACGAAGACTTTGATAAAGAAATTGAAATGATCTCAAGAAAATTCGAGAGACTACTTCAAAGGAAGAAACAAAGGAAGAATCAAAGAGGTAGCTCAGCTCCAATGAGTAAAACAGAACAAGAAGAAGAAATTGGCCAACTTTGTTTCATTGGACTTGAAGATGATGATCAACTTGAGGTAACAAATTTTCATGATGCTTTTGAAATATCTACATCTGATTATCTTGCTTTACAAAATGAGAATCAAAAGCTCAAAAAGAAAACTACATATTTAAAGAATTGCGTAAATGAGCTAATGAATGAAGTTGAGTCATTTATTGAAGAGAGAAAAGAAAATGAATTTCTTAAAAATGAAAATGATATTTTAAGAGAACATTTGAAAATGAGAGATACATGTATAGATGCTTTTAATGATGGAAAAATGATGAATGTGCAATATGATGAAGAAATAGCATCTTTGAAAAAGGATCTTGCTAAATTTGTGCAAGGAGAAGAGAACTTAAATGTAATGTTAGGGGCACAAAGGTCTAGTCTTGATAAGCAAGGAATTGGATATAATCATGTTGATTTTAATTCTAATAATAATATTAGAATGATTAATAGTAAATCAAGGCATAAACCACTTTATTGTTCAATGTTTGTTACTTGTAAAAAATGTGGTTTTAAAGGTCATTTTGATTATAATTGTAATAAGATTAGAACAAAACAAATTTGGGTAAAGAAATGTGATTTATATGTTACTAACCCAAAAGGACCCAAAAATATTTGGGTACCAAAAATATAGAGATTATTTTGTTTATTTTGTAGGTGTCTCAAGGCTAAAAAGGAGACGAGAAGATAATTTGGATGGACTATTATTTGGGTAAATTGTTTTTGGTATCTTGAGTCTAGTATACTTTGACTCTAGTATTTTATTTTGATGATGTGCATGACTATATATGTTCACTTAATTAATTTTTAATGGTACTGAGAGGAGTATTTTTATTGGCTATATTATTGGAAAGTACCTAATTTGAGAGAGTAAGTTACTTATAAATTTTTTGGGAGAATCGTGTGCTTAAGTGCTTAATATGCATGGTTTCATGTAGTTCTTTTTGATAATGACAAAAGGGGAGAGATTCTAGGGGAGAGAGATAATTGTGATATCTATTGGTTTCTCATATATATTATGCATAAACATAGGGGGAGTCATATAGTTAGGGGGAGCATGTTGATCAAAAGGTCACTCATTTTGTCATCATCAAAAAGGGGAAGAATGTTAATTTTTGGCTTTGTGATATTTTGAATGATAACAAAATGAGTAAGATGTTATATGTGGTATTATATGTCTTTTCTGCATGCATGAGGTTTTAATATGTCTTGCATGGATATTCTTACTGTTGCATGCATGGTTATAATAATTTTGATGCATGTGGTTATAATATTGCACTGATGCATGAGAATATAATAAATATTATATTAGTTGCATGGATATTGAATTTTATAATGGTGACCTTATCTCAACTAAATGAGGTTATCAAGGAATCTTCTTGTTGATAAAAGATTTGGATTACCTGCTGTCAAACCGAGTACATCAAGGAAATCTGTTGCTTTTAATTAGAGTATTTGAATTTGAATTAATTCTTTTTAAGGAATATGTTATTAAAGCAGCTGACTTGTTTTCCTTAAAAGACAGATTGTCAAAGATTTGAATCCTGAAGTTTAGGAGAGAATTTTCTCTCTCATGATTCTGTTGAAAATTTGCCATATCAGTTGAGGAAATCATGGGATCAGATTCTAGGTTGTCGTTGGAAGATGTGCTATATAATCCTTTTACCTCTCGGCTATTAAGACAACTTAGAGAAGCTCTAAATAGTCTCATTCAATATATCCGAATAGCTTTCTAAGTCAATTTCCAGCAACCCATTTGTATTGCTTTCATTTTATTTTGCTAGAAGTAAGTCAGCTTGTAATCAAGTCATTATTCTAAAGTGTAAGCCGTGTGTGGCTTGTTCTATCTAGTAGTAGATAGGTTCTGTTCATAAAAAGCTTTCAAGGTTGCAGAGGTACAAAGGTCTCAGTGGTGAGAAAGGTTGCAGAGGTGCAAAGGGGGCAGTGGTGTCCATCAATGGAAAGCATACTTTGAATAGGGAAGTTTTTGTATTGTGTATTGAAAAGTTTATTCAATAAAGTGAGTCTCCAATACCAATTGGTATTGGACGTGGATTAGGCCACTAGACTAGAGGTTATGGGCCGAACCACGTAAAAATCGTTGTGTAATTTACTTTCTGCACTATTCATTCATATGCTTTAGTTTTCTGCATATTCAGGTTAAGTTCGTATTTAGAATTATACTAAATCGGACAGGTATTAGCTGTCCGATTATAACAGACGAAGAACATATACTAAAACGGACAGGGGTTACCTGTCCGATTATAGTCTGCAGCAGTAAACTTTTAAATTTGTCCACTGTTATTACTTGTGGGTTTGTTTACCTATTCACCCCCCCCCCTCTAGGTGTGCTTATTTACATAATTACAGTTATGCTTAGTGTTAATCATTGTTCTAATAAAAGTACAAATTATGTAACTAGTGGAGATCTAGTGTTAATAGTGACACGAAGATTGTATTAATTCGCATTGGTTTTTTTATTTGAATAAGATGTAGACATTAAATTAAATGTTTGGCCAAAATTAATGATTGTAAGCATCATGTTTTGTATATAAATAGTATTTGATCAAGTGAATGAATGTTAGATTATTTTAATTTAATATAATTCTTTATGTGACCTCTACTATTTATAAAATTATTGGACTTACATATTACATTAATTTAAACACCTTATTTATGGGTTTGGCAATTATGTGGCGCATAAATATTATTATTAGTATTATTTTGGCATAATGGATTGTACGGTTTTATAATCTTGATGGACGATTTTGACTATTAGCTATTCTATAAATAAAATAGTTAAGGTTTAGTCCCCTAATTATCGTCTCAAGAATTTCTATACACACCTACACATTCATTCTAAGATTAAGAGAGTCAATTGAAGACTTTTAAGAGATCGTGACTATATACAATATGTCTTCTCTCAATTCATTTAAGTACTTAATGTAACGATTAATTTAATTTATTTTTATTCTATGAAATAGCTCGATTCTAATATAATTTTTAACATAATGATTTTATAATTCAGAAGGAAAGAAGTATTTTAAAATGCAAAAAGTGAATAATAAAATGAGCATTTTTTTTAAAAATAAAAATAAGCATAAATATCAATTTGGGGCTTCTACTTAGAAGCATATTTGATCAAGTATATTAGTATTATATCCTACTATGGTGGTGTTTGATTGCATTTTAATTCATCTTAACAGACTACCTCTTATTCACCGAGAGACATGAAATTGTTTAGTAAAAAAAAATTTCTTCTAAATCGTTAAGATAGAAAATTAAATCTAAACTATTCCGAGGACCATCTGAACGAAATTGACTATTTTTTGAATAAAAATAACCTTTTTAATATTATAAAATTCCTTTTGTATCCTTAATTACTGTTACCAACACTCAAACCCTTTATCAGTATGAAGCTTGCCCTTTCTGTAACAAGGTTAAAGGTAATTTCACTATTTGGCTTGTTTCAGAATTCAGATTGTTTAGTTTTTTGTTTTTTTTTTCTATCGTACTGAAAATTGAAAGAACATCATTATAATATTAATTATTACTAATGAATCGTAATAGGGTGATCAAGGATAGAATTTATAGTTAATCTACCTGAACAAATTTCACTTTAACTCTTAACAAGTGTTTGAAATTAATTTAATTTGTATTGTCGAATTATTATGTTATGTTGATATTTTCATTAATATATTTTGTTTCATCATATTGTGGTCAAAATATTATAAATATGTATTTAAAATACTATTCAGACATTTTTGATTATCAAACAGATTTTTCTTAAACTGTTCAGAGAGTTAAAATGATAAAATATTGTTATTCAGACATTTAAAAAAAATTAATTATCAAACAATATTTATTCATTCAGATACAATTCTATACAGATGATCTAAATTATTCATATGTTTAAACTGTTCAGATCTTAACATTCAATTTTTTCAAACACAACCTATATACCTTTATTAATATTCTAATCCTATTTTATTACCATATTACTATTCAATCCCCACTTTATTACTATGTATGAGTAGTATATCTTTTTTGGTCATTATTATGGAAATAAATGATAAACAATTTTTTTAATATCAAACACTTTCTTCGTTTTTACTCTTTTAAGTACTTTTTCGTAATAAGTTACAAATTACTTCTAAAAATTACTTATAAACATAGACACTAATCATACATTAAAAAGCAATATCAAACATGTTCTTAGCCACAAATGGGACCTTTCGCATGAATTTTAACATTTAAATTTCACAAATTAGTTAAGGAAAAAAAAATAAATAAACTTTCTCATTATTTTTATTTTTATTTATAGAGTAAAACTAATGGTATCCAATGTCCGGGGCCTAAAGAAGGTAGTAGGTACTATAAAGTGTTGTCGTATAGACCAACTTAAAGAGAAGAGATCCTAAAGTAGATTTTGTTCATAATATAAGGCATGGGCCTTCCTTCACAAATAGGACTACTCATCTGAATCATAAATGGTGTGTACAATTTTTCACAGCTTACGGCCTATTCTATAACTGATTCCGTTTTCAAAGACCCTACCGCCTACCAACCGTAACACTGTTTGTTAGTTTTGAAAAGAAAAGAATGCAACAGACAAGGAGAATTTTAGGGGATAACTTTAAATTTTCTTGTTTGAAGGACAAAAAATGAGTTTTTTTGGGGTAAAAAAAAATAGTCGAAAAAAACCTATCACTAAAATACCCCTAGAGAGGAATAAGGCTAAGTGGAGCGAAAAGAGTTTTCCATGAGATGGAAAATTAAAACTATTAGCCCCACACGAGGTTTGTGAATAAGTGATTGTCTGATAATGAGCAAGGAATATTCGTCTTTCTGCTAAACAGGATGTATTGAACTCATAATTCATTAGATACTTTGTATGAATATCAACTAAGTATCGTAAGTAAATTGCTCCCGGTTGTTCAATCATTTGATAGTCAGAGTCATTCTTCGATAAATGATCACTGGTTTTTGGAGTTAGCTCACCCTCGCGGGATCGCGGCCTTTTGTCTCGGCCATTATAGCACATGTTTCGCCCAGGGCATAAAGAGCATGATGACTTGACGTCATCCTCACCTTCCTCCGGCTTATCATCGGCAATCTGTTCAGGGTTCCACAATATTATCTTGATATATGTAGATATCAAGATAATATATGGAATTTACATAGGACCCTTAGAACTATAATGAAATATACGATCAACCAACATTTCTCGAATTTGAAAAAGAGTCAGAAGAGATGGTTCGATCCTCTTATTTTGATTTCTCGAACTGAGAGATCCATGAATTGGGATCCTGATACACATAGATACAAATAGTCCAATGGGAGCAAGAATTTTCAGGAACATTTGGAACATTTCGTTTCTGAGCAGAAGAGCCGTTTTCAGGTAGTGTTCGATCGATTACGTATTAATCAATATTCAATTGATTGGTCTAAGGTGATCGACAAAAAAGGTTTGTCTAAGTCATTTTGTTTCTTTTTGTCCAAGTTGCAAGTTTGGAAAAATTTCCTTCCAATTTTTTTTCAAAGTTAAAAGGATTTAAAAGGAAATTAAACAAAAAGTAGTATAATATTTTAAGTTAAAAAAGAAGATATGTACCTAGAGCCTAGAAGGTATCTAACTTGGTAGTATACCACATTTTAGAATTTTTTAGATAAATTCAATAATACGAATTTAGAGAGCATAAAAAAATTGAACACATAAATATTCATATAATTTAGTGATATCTATCAATGACTTATATTAATAAAAGCTCAATAAATCTAAATCGTCAAAAAATAGATTATTTATTTTACGAGGTTATAATAATAGTACTAGACAACTTTAAATTAAAAATAAATAAATTACAATATCAACACGGTTGACTTTTGTTAAAAAATAATGATAAAATTAATTTACAAAATTAAGGTATATAACTTATATATCGCATCTCTTGTAAATGCATATTTTAAAATATCAAAAATATTTGTAGACACACAAAATTTTCACATCTTTTCTCTAACAGTGGCAGAAGGGCAAAAACGTCATTTTACCTCAAGGCAAATATGTCTAAGCAAAGACTACAAGGCTCAAAATGAGTATTTGGAGTTCCCACAATGACCTCCGAGTGACAAGCTACAGAAAGGAAGACGAACAACAAGTTAGTGTTTACAAAAGGATGATTTTTCCCTTTTTTCCACCTTTCTGAATTCAAAAATTAATCAAACTTGGTGCCATTATATAGCTCTCAAAAAGAGCTTTCTAGATTGGTATGACACGTTTTCTAACTCTTCTCAGTTTGAAAGTTATGGATATTTCAACACACAATACGAAAAATCGACGACGCGATATGAAAACCGATGTAGGTGGGTCCCGCCCTAAGGCTGCCGTAAGTGGACCTGCAGCAGACCTAAGATACCTATACAAGACAATTTTGGCTCATTTTTTGGAAGAAGAAGGCATTTTAGAGAGAGAGAGAGAGAGAGAACGTGTTATCTAGGCAAAGAAATAGAGAAATGAAGAGAAAAATATCTTTAATCTAGATTTAGTTTTTCTCATCAAATCTCCCACTAATCTATAGTCAAGTCATCTATACAAAGCTTAAGGAGGAAGGAACTCTTACTCCCAAGGTCCATTTCTAATCTTTATAATTGATCTAACTTAGATCTAGCTTATTTTATGAATTATTATGTTTGAGCTTTGTTTGTTTATAGTTATTTCTTTATTTGAGACTCTCCTAGCATCCTAGATCATATCTAAAGGTGTTTTGATCCTATTTTTGGGATTCTGGATGGTTAGAGAGGATTTCTCATGGATAGAATCTCCTCCTAACTCCAAGGATATCTTTATAATAATTTATTGATAACTTTAATTCGACTCCTTTTACTGATTATTTTTTGCTTGGGAGTTATTTTCTATTGATTTTCTAGGTCACCGAAATATTCTAGATTAATATCTAGTGGTAAGGAGATCCCACCTTTTGGTCGGCGAGAAATTATCATGAATAGAATCTCTTTATAGCCAATCTGGATATATTTTCGATTAGATCTCGACTATATTATTTTTTAGATCTATGGAATCTTAGATTTACGGGTTTCAATCCCTAGATTCTAAATTCTTTTAATATATCTCATCAATAGGTGATAGATCCTTGTGATTTCGATAAGGGTTGGTGATATTTGACTCATACGATATATTAATGGTATAATTGCGATGTTATTGATTTATTGGGTGATCTATGAATTTAGGGTTTACAAAAGTCTTTTCCTAAACTTTAAACTCTATTTATAGATCTCGATGTGTTGTTTGATATGATTACGAATCATGTGAGTAATTTTGCGATTTGATCATTATAAATGTAATTCGGGCCTCAAAATAATGTCAAGGGTTTTATCCCATGAAAATTGGATTTAAAGCCTCTTGATAGTGATTTTTGTTATTTTGAGGTGCTTGGAGTTATTTAGATGGCTTACATGCTCATGGATAGCTCTAACCCTATTTTCGATGCTTAATTTTATCTTTTGACATACGAAAGTAATTTTCGAACAAAATTGCAAAGATCTTTTAAAATTGAATCAAACTAGGTTATTAAATTAATTCTAAGCTAAAATTGAAAATAATAGAGCATCGATTCCTATTTGACGAATGGTTTGAAAATAATGTTTTCCCAAAACGACACTTTAAAATTCTTGTCAAGCAAAACTAAAACGAAACTTTTCATTCGAATCAAATCCTTCGTGCATAGGTTCAAAGAGGCTCAAAAATTATTTTCAAGATAATGCACTCACCTAAAACTTTGATAACCTTAGGAGACGACCCCTAGGTTATTCACATTTCACGACTTGATTCTAGAAGGCGATACCCTAGATTCCACGACTTGACCTTAGGAGACGACCCCTGGGTTATTTATATCTTACGACTTGACTCTAAGCGACAACACCTTAGATTTCAACTTCAAATTACGAAATCAAATTGACTCTAAGAGACGATATACTAGATGTTCCCCATCGACACAATTCATACAGGCGCAGAACACAAACACTTCACATTTCTCAGGGCACTATATTTAATCTTTAAAGAAAAATATTAGGAAAGTGGTAATCGTGTTTTACGGAAGTCGGGGGTGCTTAACACATTCCTCTCGCTTAAGCAAGCCCCCGAATTCTATGAATCTCGGTTGCGAACCAATTTTACGGAATCATACGATAGGTCATCTCGATTATTAAAACCTAAAAATTCGGATAAATTAGTTCGTCCATTTAAATCTTTACCAACTGGCGACTCAGTATAATTGACCCTAATTAAAATCAAACTTTCAGACCCCGTCGACATTTATGTCGATTTTTTTAAAAAACATCACCATTAAAATCCACAATCTATAATAAAAACTATAAAAAAAAAATCCAGCATCAACAATATTCTTATGGTAATTATAAAAAATAATCTCATTGAGATAAAATAAAAATACATTGTACTATTTAAAATTAATTTTTTTATCAAAACTGAAAAAGAAAATTGTTATGTTTCCTTTTTTCTAATAATTTTAAATTTCCTTCATTTTTACTTCTCAAACTCACATTATAATATAATAAGTACACGTGTCAACTCCCCATTTGCCAAAGTCAAATCACTTCTGTACAGTTTCAGCTGTCCCTTGACTTCTTTCAATTCTATCACTCCCCCTGCCTCAGTATACAAAAAAGTACTACTATTCTTTTAGACACAAAAGAATCACTGCAAAAACTCAGTTTACTTTTTACCAAGCTCATATTTCTCTCTCTTAAAGCCAAATCTGCAGACAAAATTATAAACCACAGCAAACCCAGTTCATTCTACTAGCTCAAATATCTCTCTCTACGAGAAATTTCTCTCTCTAGACCAAGCTGCGGTGGTGTTTCTTGAGGTATGCATTAATTCAGCTAATTCTTTTTCCTTCATATTATTATCACTTATTCTTCATCTTGGTGTTAATTTTATTTGTCTTAAGTGTATTTAAGAGACTTTACATTTTTTTTTTAATTTTAACTTTTAGTGTTTCTTGTTCCTTACTCAAGAACAAAACTCCGGCCGGCCACTTTTTCCCGGCGTGCATTTCTTCCGGCCGGCCACCTTTGGCAAGCTAGAAAAATATCTAGTCTTAGAAAAGAAGAAGTATGAACAAAGAAATTAGTTCCACAAAGAACCCAGAAAAGAAAAATAATTACTTATATATATTAAAAAAATAATAAAAAAGTTATTCCAGTCTTACCGAGTTTATTTGAAATTTTGTATTGGGATTTTCACCAAATTCTCAACTGCTTCAGTGTTCAGAAAAGTTTAGTTTTCCAATATGAGTATTATATAAATATTACATTATTTAATGTTTTAAATTTTTGTACTATATATACTCTTACAAATAATAATTATTTAGTTTAATAAAAGTATGATAATTTATAATTATGTTAAAATATAATATAAGTATATCGTGTCATTTTATATTATTAATAATAATAATAATAAATTATAGAATAAAAAAAGTTAGTTATGTGTACCAACTATTGACACTAACAGAGTAAAAATAACACATGGATCTTATATAAAGAGTAATATATGTTTGATTATTAGAGCTTGCTGTGTTCGGTACCTTTAGTCCTAAAGTATTGTACTATTTTTGATTTGACTTAAATATTATATTTATAAACTAAATAAATTACGTTTAAAATAAATTAATTTTAATGTACATAAAATTATACATAAAAAAATTGAAAATTCTGCTTACCATTTAGAAGGGAAAAATAATATTAATTTCCAACACTAAATTTACCATTCTAATAGTATTAATTTACAAATTCTAATGACAATAATATATTGTATACCGGCCGGAATATGAGTCCCTTTTGTTAGAACTGGAAATGGTGTTTTCCTCGAGATCTGCGGTCCTTCCTCCTGTCAACCTCAGTTGTTGTTCCACTATCTAATGTTATGGTCGCATTTATTCTTGTCCCAATATCAATGTCAAACATTAAAGCCATGAAATGAAAACAGTAGTACTACCATTTATTTATTTTTATTTTTCAAATTTATTGTTGAATTTAAAAGATTTTAATTGTTGGAAATTGTTTATAATAATGGTGCAGGAAGGAAGGAGGGTCTACCGTATAGGATTTTGTCTGGTGGAATGGAAGAAAAGAAGGAAGTGGAAAAAGGTGATGGAGTTATTATTATTTCACCAAATCAATCAAGTAGGAATAGAAGCACCAAACCTTCTTGGCTTCTTCTTTCCGTGGCTGGTACGGATTCTCTCTCCTCTCTCTATATCTCTCTTATTTGACTGTTTTCTCTTTTTTCACTGTACAAGTAAAAATTAAAATAATTCTGTGTGTCCGGATTATATAAAATATTGTGTACTTCTAATAATACTAAGAAAAAGTTGTGTATAAATACCGTAAAAGGTTTAATTGTAAGTTTTATTTTATATTTTTCTCTATTTTTATAATATTTATGTACAATTTTTATATATAATTTATGTTCGTAACATTACTCTAAAAATAATATTGTTATAACAATAACTCTCACGTATAAACATGAAGTATGTCAAGTGAACTTAGATAAGTTATTTAAGTCAACACTAATATCTTTTTACCACGATATTATATCCAAAAAGTGATTCATCAATATCTCGAATTATACATAAAGAAAGTGCGTACTAATAATAGGATTCATGTAAAGTAATGGGATGGACACAAACTGTTACAAAAAATTGTGTATAAACACTATGAAAAGTTTAATCGTAGGTCTTACTTTTTATTTTTCTCTTTTTTTATAGTGTTTGTACTGAACTTTTTTTATATAATTTGTGTTTATAGCATCACTTTAAAAATAATATTGTCATAACAATAAGTCTCACTTAAATATTAAGCGTCGTTAAAATATTTATAAAAATGCCGCTAAATATATATTTTTTTCTAAGAACATCATATTTACCTTAACAATATCAACAGTCCAATGTACACTATAAAATGTACCAACATCCGTTGGGTGGTAGGAGTTTTCTTTAAGAAAAAAACGATGTTGGGGAGAGCTCTCCTCTTTGTGGGTTCGACCGTAGCTCGATTTCGAATTAGTCAGAGTTTAATGGTTAATGGATACCAGGAGGTAGGAACCAAAAAAAACGTAAAAAGTGAATATATAGGATAAAACTAACATGTTCATTGTGTTTCATGTTTCTTTTTATTATAAACGAAACTGTATTGGTAAAGGTGTTTCATACCACCTTCTTCTCAAAATTGGAGTCATATTTGAAACTTCTATTTTAATTTTGACTAATTTTATGATTTGTAACAAATATATTTAAATGATTATTCATCTGTTTCAAAATAAGACAATTTAATTTTTTAAAGTTAATTCAATATATTTTTAAAATCAAAATAAATATGGTCTTGCTAATCTATGCACAAATTTAGGTTGATATTTGCATATTTTACATGCATTGTAATAATGTATATAATGCATTGTAGTGCATTATTGATATTTTATAATTATTCTAACAATACTTAAGATTTTAAACAACATTTATTGTTCTGTCAATATTAACTGTCTAATTTTAAACTACTTAAAAAGAACTAATAAGTACGAATACTGTAATTTTATTATTTTGAAAATTTTAGATTAATCAAATCAATTTTGACTTTAAATATATTTTTTCAAGTAATTTTCTAATTTATTCATAAAAAATTAAAACTTAAACTACTCTCTCTATCCCAAAATATAAAATCATACCAAAGTTCTATTACAAATCAAAGAGATTCAAAATTGTCGGTGGTTGTTGGAGGATATCATTTTTCATTGGGTAAAAACAAGTTAAAATTGAAATATTTAACCACCAAGTATCATATATATAAACTTACTAAGGTTTCACACTGGCAGTAAAAAAATAGTGGTTAGAGTAATTTAATTAATGCACTGATTGGCTCATGTGTGAATGGGTCCATGATCTTTCAGCCCTTGCGTATGGGGAGAATTGAAATATCCAGAATTTGAGGATAGGAAGGTGAAGGGTCACTTTCTGCCTTACTCTTTCTATATATACATATACATATAAACTGAGGCTGATAAAGCCAAGTCAGAAAAAGCTGTTGCCATCCCATTTTTATGTCTTTGTTTGTCTATTTACTCCTTAATTTTCAAAATTTTGAATTTTGAGGAGTTTTACACTCTATCCAACAACCTGTTGCAGAAAGAAATAGATTCTCATTTCTGGATATCTGCCACTCCAGATCAGAGACAGTGATCTTTCTTGGCTAGGGATTATCATTTTTGTAGGTATCAGTTTGTCTTTTACTTTTTTTTCTTTCTAAAAAATGTTGGAATTTTGTGTTCATGATCTTGATTCCATGCAGATTAAAATGGACAGCCTAATAAGGCCGTTCATAAAAATGAATTGCATTGAAATTACAACTCTCTATTATATAAATACAATTTATTTTTATAGACTGTTCAAAGCGAGCGAGAGTTTGTTTAAACGGTGTGAAATGAAGATCCATAGAGAAAATTTTCTCCAACTTGCAATTAGTTATATTTATTTATAATTTTGTACGCGTTGCTGTGTGGAACTATTATCTTTCATAAAGAAGTAAAGAAAAAGTACTCCACCAAAGCCACTTTATTTTTATTTTTTTGTTAGTATTTTTTAGCTGTCCAAAAGTAATTTTACCTTTGATTTTATTAATTGTACTACCTTTCCACCAACAAATTTAATTGCGTAGGGTCCATAAATTTTGAACCATAATGATAGCTATGTCCATGAAGGGTAAAGTGGAAAACATCATTCTCTAGCCGTAGTTCTTAAAAATGAGTGCATATTTATATCCAGTGGGCAGTGTATTAAACATAACAATGATAACATATACTTATGTAATTATTAATTTTTTGAAATCAACTTAAAAATATTTTTAAATTCAAAATTGAAATGATTTTTTTTAGTTTTAGGCGATACAATGATAAATATTGTGAATTATTTAAAAAGTACTACTCAATGTAAGATTTATTGTTTTATAATTTTTAATGAATCATTCGAATTTTAAGTTTGAAAATATTTGGAACGAAGGAAGTACAATGCATTTTTTTTACTCATCAAATTATATATTACCCATGTCTGGAAAAAAAATATTGTCCCAAAATTAATCTTATTTGTTTAATAAAATTTGACCGTTACTGTGTAAATAGTTCAACGTTACACGTACATGAAAAATGTTAAGGGGACAATTTTCAAAATGAGGATAATCCCATTATATATTTGCCTACTGATATTCTTGCCATATGATGCCAATCTTATTTTAATTTACTGATACCATATCTAGAACTCTACGAACTAGTGCTATTAAAATGCTTCAACGGTCAAATAAGGCCAATTTGTCAACTAATTCAAATTTTGGTTTGACAGACTTGGACAAGAGGATGAAAATGGTATCTTCAATCACCACCAAAGAAGACAATGCAGACAGTTTTGCAGAACAGGCCGAAACATATTACCAAAAACGCCCTCAGCTACTGTCTCTTCTCCAAGACCTCTACAACGGGTACCTCATTTTAGCTGACCGTTATTGCAGAACGCTTGCTAAGCATCAACACTCTTCATCCTCATCATCAATCCCAGCAGTTCATTTCAATTCGGATGAAGAAATTTGTAGCAGCGAAATTGACATTGACTCGGATGCTGAGAGCTCATTGTCCTTTCAAACTCCGTTAAAGGCTACACAAGTCATAACGGATGTTGATCGAATTGTTGCTGAGCTTGTGATGAAAAATGTGGAGTACGAGATTATTGTTGATGAGTTTAATTTGGAGGAGACGAGGTGGAAAGAGTTGCCGAGGAAAATTGAGCTGCAAAAGAGCTTATTGGATGTTTTAGAATCAGAAAGATTGATTTTATTGAATGAAAATGCGAGATTGGGGTATAGAGTAGGGGCTTTATTGGAAGAAAATAAAGGGTTGGGGGCGGAATCTTTGTTTATGAAGAGGAAAGCTGGGGAGCTTGCGCGTTGCGTGTTGAAGTTGAGGGAGGATCATAGGGTGTGTATGCTTAGCCGGAAGATCGAGGATCTTCAGGCACAAATATATAGTTTGGAGAAGAGGAACAAGGAGTATTATGAGCTGTTGGTTAAGCAAGAAGAGGAAAAGAAGAGCAAGACTATGAAGAAGATTCTGAAGCATAAGAATGGAGAAGTGACACTGGAGGATTGTTTTCAAGTGGACGTGGAAGATGTCGCTGGTAATGTGATAATGAAGCGCTTTTGGCGGCGTGGTGGTGGCGGCAGCGGCCGCGATGGTGGTGGTGGTGGTGGGAGTGGAAGGAGGGTTTCTAAGATGTGGAATAAGGTGAAGAACTTTGACATGCTTCTGTGTGGGCCACACTACAACTCCGCTTGTTGGTAAGGAAAAAAAGGTCCTTTTGACTTAATTAGGTGACTACATATATGAATATGATGGTATATAGATATATTAGTCATGTTAAGGGACTTCTAGTTATTAATTATGCCTTGTTACAAATGATATGATTCTAAGATATGCTAAAGGAAACCTTATATAGTTTACTATTGTGCTTATAGTAGTATAGTGTTGAGCAAAAATGCTGTGGAGATTGGTTGGTTTTGGTTTTTATGCCATGTATGTGACATATATATGAAACTATCTTTTGTGAACTAGTGCTTCCAACATTTTTACATTAGGAGTTATGCTTTTTGGTACTTCAAGATTGAATAATTCTTTCCCATTGTTAGTGTCATTGAAAATTACATGTTAACTTTGACATGAGATTTTCAATGCATTCAATATATTAATATATTTTTAATTTTTAATTTTAAAAATTATTTTCGTTGAAACATCCAACTTAAAATCAATTAACATCAACGGCAGATGTCTCTCGAATATATATAGCGAGTTTTTAGGTGTAATTTAATCAATGTGATACTTAAACCCAATAATTCTTTAGTGTAGTGTAACTTAAAATAAAATCTAAGTATGTTATTAGCACACGTTTTAAAATCCACATCATATAAAAAACATAAAGGTTAAGAAACTTGAAGTATAAAGTTCAAGGTTGCAGCTCTAAATTAATGCAGCTTTAAAAAGTGGCAAGACCAAATGAACCTTATACAACATAATGGAAGCTAAACCAGGCACTCCTTTGGCAGCTCCATGAACCTTGATGTATCCTTACAATAATCATACACCAAGTGATTAGCAAGAACCCACTTAAGCTGCTTTCTTTTGTGCTTGTTCAACTTATTCATGGCTGGTTTGTCCCACCAAAACTGTCCCAACTTCCCACATTTTCCGAAAACGTCGTCGTTTTCAGGTGACAATTCACATGCGTCGATATCGAATAATTGGAACATGGATATAAAGGGAGCGTTACTCCAGTTTGTTTTTATTCTCCCTCCTTGTGTAGCCCAATCATCAGCATTCCACAATGATCCATGGATTCCCATAGGTTGTGTTTTTGGATATGGCACGCCTTTTTTTTCTTTGTTTGGAAATATTCTTATTGGAATTTCATCGATAAGAAACCTGGTAAATTCACAAATACTTTTAGAAACAAAAATTGATGAAAGAATAACAATAATTTATAGAAAAATGTCGAGAAAGTTACCGCTTGTCCATCTATTTTCAATCCCAAATGCAACGTCTGATATCTATGAGGGTTCACTCACCCCAGTTACAACATTTCTTTCTATTGTACCTAAAATCTCTATTTCTACTAATATTTCACATGTTTCTATTTATGCTTCTTATGGAGCTACATTGTAATAAATCTTCTTTTTTTGCAGCATTGCCGCAAAAGCAGCACACCAAATACACCAAATGCACTGGCCGCAAATACAGCACAGCAATGTTGGGTTGTGTTCAGATCTCCAAACGCACCAAAAGTATTTGAGAATTTTGTTCGTTTAATAACTGTTTATTTCAAGCACAGACTAATTTAACTCACTAACACAACTTTTAGGAGTCAAATACCAAAATGGTACAGTGAAGTTATACCTCCAAATGCACCAAATATTACTGCTAAAAACTGAACAAACTCTATATATTCTGCTAGCTCCACCAAAAATAGCACTATTTATAAGTGGAAGCATGCCAAAGTTTATTAATTCTTTCTCAATTCAACATAAGGGCCTGTCTTTTGTATCCTATAATTCTTACTAATTATTTAATACAATAAAGCCTTTAAATATAAAATATATAAAAAAAAAACACAAAAGTGGCTTTCAAGTTCTGAACCAATGCCCATATAAAATTTAAATTGTAGTTCAAATTAAAAGAACAAAAAGTTTATGTTAATGCTAGCTAATATAATGTTGCTTACACAATGGACCGACGATTCCAAAAGAAAGAATAGGTGTGGAAGTCTGTGGTGGGATCAAACCAAAGGGTATGCCTCTGCTCTCTATTTCCAGTCCCATTAACATACACATTTGTCTGAACAAGATATGGCTCTCCTGAAACGTTGCCCAGAAACTCAAAGTCCAGCTCATCATGATTAAGCCCCGCCGATGACATCTGCAAATGCCAAAAAAAAAAAAATTGACATTAGGTAAAAAGGATTATCTTCGTATTAATTATTCTTGGAGGATTAACAAGAACTGCTAATGAAGAAATTCAAGGATAAAAAGGATAGAGTAGGGTTTCTTACGTAGAAAGCAGTGACAGTTCCAGCTGAATCACCTGCAATTAGTTTCACTTGTACACTTGCTTTGCCAAATAAGTACTTGCTCCTGGATTCAAACCCACAGCCTATATACGCAAAATTCAATCCATATGGTTGTTAGCAAACCAATGTAATATCCCAATCCTATATCAGAATATGTGAGATGAGCTGAACTATATATAAATTAAAATCTCAAATCTATTTTAGAGAGTGTCAATAATTTCTCAAGATTTTTGGGTGGGTGAGTCGTGGTAGGCCATGATAACCCACCTGGTACTTTTTGGATATTGTATTGAGCCTTATTCCGGACTCGGTTTGGGCCGAGTCGTTACACTCGATGCGTGTGTGTGAGAGAGAGGTTAATAATGGATCCTGATTAAAGACAATTTGAAACTGTTAATTTATTTGGACAGTCTATGAAAACAAGTTGTATTGATATAATAGAGAGTTGCATTTTAAATGACCATTATTATACAACTGCAACTTTTGTATATATAAATGCAATTTGTTTCTATAGATATGTGCAAATAGACTGCCCAATTTTAACCGTCTAAAATCCAAATCCAGGTTATTGTATTACCAGTAGTGTTGTCCAGTGTTAACAAAATCTGGTCCCCTTGAGTGAGAATGTGATCAGGTGCCCAGTTGGGTTTGAAGAGTGTAGAGAAATCAGCAGAAACCAGTAGCACTTCCATGAACAAAGCTGAAAGTAACAGAAATGCTGCCAAAGTGATGAAGTTTGAATGCCACTCCATTTTTCAACTTAAACACTTTGTATCCAAATTAAAGATTAGGATGGCAAGAAGAGCATATTTATACAAAGAATGAATCAGCAATCAGCAATCACTTATTATATATTTATAGAGGCGCACTAGTAGTAGGCAAAGAGAATCTCTGCCAAAACAAATACTCACACAGCTTTAAGCATGAAAAAAATAACACCATTAATGAACGAATGAGCTGTCATCAACTTCTGCACTTGTAAATTTAACTAATGTGGTTTATGCTAATCATATTACTTAGACGGCGGAACATATAATTTTTTTCCTGCTGAACTTATGTTTTTTGTTAGTGCTTTCCAAAATCATAACAAAAATAAGGGGTGTTTGATAAAATCTGAATGAAAAGTTCTAAATGGCTAAGCAGAGCTGAAACAGAATTATGAATACTGAATGAAAAAAAATTGTTTGATAATTGACATGTTTGAAACATCTGAATGACAGAATTTTATTATTTTACCCCTGTGAAAAAAATTCAAAGTTGTTGTAAACTTATTTAATATTACTTAATATAATAGTTAATATATTTTTTTAATTTTTTAATTTTTGTAATTGTTTTTATTTCATTCAACTGTTATTCAGCCATTCAGCAAAAAAAATCTGATTTAGCCATTCAGCTCATTCATCTGACTGATTCAGCCATTCAGACGATTTTTATCCAAAACAAACGCACTTAATGACTGACCGATTCAGCTATTCAGATGTATTCAGTTCTAAACAAACAACCCCTAATAATAGTTTTGTGTTACCAAAATGGTTATGCGTGTCTCGAATTTTAGTTCAGTATAAAATTGAAAACAATTTATACAAAATAAAAGATATATTATTTAGAATGGGCATCACATAAAAGACATATTGAAAACAGATTGGTCACTATTCTTCAATGTGAGAGGAATATTATTTGTTAAGTGCTATGATTAACATTTCCCAAATTTAGTAACTCAAATCACTTAATACATTAAGTTTTAAAATTTAAGTCACTTAACAAATAAGCTCCAAGTAAAAAATAATAGTATTAAGTAAAATTTGAAGCATATTGTTGGAAACAATTTATACAAAATAATTAATAGATGGTAAGAGAAAGGTTGGTGACAGTTCTAATTCCCCGATCCAGACAAAGGTGTTATTCATTTACTTTATACTTTTAAAAATTGAATTACAATTTATATAATATATTAAGCAGTAAGCACTAATAAATAATTAAAAATGTGGAGCCCAACCCAGTCCTAAGTCAGTCCCTAGGGTTTGAACATATAATATATTTTTTCCTGCTGAACTAATGTTTTTTGATAGTGCTTTCCAAAATCATAACAAAAATAAGAATAGTTTTGTGTTAACACAATGGTTATGTGTGTCTCGAATATTAGTTCCGTATAAATTTAACTTTTCAACCCGATTCGAATTATATTTTACGGCTATTTAAAGAAAAAAAAAGATGAATTTAGTAATGGTAGCGAACGGTAGACAAAAGGGCCTATAAGTCGAAATCCAGAGTTATGGAGCTTTTATATTACGCAGGTCTATTATTATGTTTTTAGTTTGTCTTTATATATACTATTGTAGTTAGTGTTTTTATATTTTTTTTCTTTCTCAATTTTTAGCCTCCTTTAAAGAGAAATTCTTTTGATATGTGTTCAGGTTTTGAGCTGTGAGAATTGTCTACAAGGTTGTATTTTTTTTTACATTAATAATATCTTTCGTCTCTTATTATTTTTCAATTTAAAATTTTCACGTAAATAAAATTTTCATTTCTTTAATTTTTCTAACACTCATTTTAAAAATACACATGCGAGCATCACATAAATATATTGAAAACAGATTGATCACTATTCTTCAATGTGAGTTAAGTGCTATGATTAACATTTCCCAAATTTAGTAACTCAAATCGCTTAATCGTTAAGTTTTAAAATTTAAGTCACTTAACAAATAAGCTCCAAGTAAAAAATAATAGTATTAAGTAAAATTTGAAGCATATTATTTGGAAACAATTTATACTAAATAATTAATAGATGGTAAGAGAAAGGTTGGTGTCAGTTCTAATTGGGACATTTACATTTAGTAGTACATTTTTAAAAATAATTACAATAATGGTGCATAGATAAAATAATTATAAAAATAATACACTTTTCCATATTTATTTACAATATTAGTGCAATTAGGATTCCTTAATTTAGGGGATAATATCACTTTCTCTCTCCTACATTCTATCCCTTTAATTTAGTTTCCATATCAGTTTTTTAAAAAAAAATAAAATACCCATTCTCTCTCTTCCCTCCTTCCCTCCCACCGCCCCACCACCTCTCCCCGCCGCCCGCCGCCCCTCCGCCTCTCCGTGGATTAGTTACTTTGGTATGAAGGTTTGGTTACCTTGGTATGAATGTTTGGTTACCAACTGCACTATGAAAATACTGCAGTTGTAGAGGTGGATTGGTTGTCTTGGTATGAAGGTTTGGTTACCTTGGTATGAATGATTGGTTACCTTGATATGTGAAGACTCCATTGACGCCACCATGAGCTTGAAGACTCCATTGACGCCACCATGGCGGGGGAGGGAGGCGGTGGAGGGAGGGGGAAGGAAGGAAGGAGGCGGGGGAGGAAGGAGACGGTGGCGAGAGGAGGCGGTGGGGGAAGGTCTCATTAAATAGAGAGGAGTAAATAGGGTGGTTATAGTTCTCCTTGATCTAAGGGATAATGATTTAATGAGTGTATTAATGTTGCACTCTTTTTGTAATTATTTTGTTAGTGCACTATTCTTGTAATTTTTTACTAATTGTTGTATACTTATGTAAAGAACCCGTTCTAATTCCTCCATCCAGACAAAGGTGTTATTCATTTACTTTATACTTTTAAAAATTGTATTAAAATTTATATATATATTAAGTACTAATAAATAATTAAAAATGTGGAGCCCAATCCAATCTTAAGTCAGTCCCTAGGGTTTGGGCTTGGGTCGGGCCTTCAGTCTGTCACCACCAGGCTTGACTTAACTCAAAAAGTACTACCAGCCTGATTCGCACTAGTCCAATTTTTTTTGGGTCATTTACATTAATATACAACAATTAGAAAGTAATTACAACATTAGTGCATCCACAAAATAATTACAAAAATAAGACAATAAATTCAAACTATTCAATTTCACATTAATAAAGAACCCTAAAATTAAGGAGAAAATAACTGTCATAATTAATAATTCAAATTCAAATATTTTTCAAAATTTAAATTTCAAAAGGCTAACCATCACCGACCGTGACTCCATATTTTTCGACATGACTCCATATTTTTTGGCCAACCATCACCGACCGTCACCAACCATCACCTACAATCACCATATTTTCCGGTCAAGCATCACCGACCAAAAACTCTATATTTTTCGGCCAAAATCAACAACACAAGGTTGTTGTGTTTCACAATAGATCCAACAAACAACAGCAACAAATATAACATGTCTGAGCAACAAACATTATAGGTTGGATTCTGCTGTCCGACGAGATTTGGTTACCTTTATATGAAGGTTTGACTACCAACTGCACTGAAATTCTCTTCTTCTCTTTTTGATTTATGGACTAAATCAACCTTCTCCACCCCTTGTCTGGGCTTCACCTACTACCTCCAAAGTGTCACAGGCAACAATGGTGGCATCTACAAACTCGCTCTCTCTCTAATGTCGCTCTAAGAGGATGCAGGTTTGGTTACCTTCGTATGAAAATTTGGTTATATTGGTATGAATGTTTGGTTACCAACTACACTATGAAAAAACTACAGGTGTTGAGGTGGATTGGTTACCTTGGTATGAAGGTTTGGTTACCTTGGTATGAAGATTTAGTTACCTTGATATGAAGGTTTTGTTACCAACTGCACTATGAAGGTAACCTAATAAAACTGAATTGGTTACATTAGTATGAAAGTTTGGCTACCAACTGCATCACATTCAAAATAAATTGGTAACCTAATAAAACTGAATTGGTTACCTTAGTATGAGGTTTGGCTACCAACTGCACTATGAAAAAACTGCAGGTGTAGAGGTGGATTGGTTACTTTGGTATGAAGGTTTGGTTACCAACTGCACTATGAAAAAACTGCAGGTGTAGAGGTGGATTGATTACCTTGGTATGACGATTTGGTTACCTTGGTATGAAGGTTTAGTTACCTTGATATGAAGACGAAGAAGGCAGGAGGGATGAGGTGGGGCAGGGGGAAGGGCAGAGGAAGAAGAAGATGGGAAGGGGGAGGGAGGATGGAAGGCGGGGGAAGGGGGAAGAAGAAGGTGGGAGGGGATGGGAGGAAAGAGGGTGGCGGGAGGGAGAGGATGGACGGAGGGAGGGCGGGGGAAGAAGAAGATGGGAAGGGGGAGGGTTGCGGGAGGAAGGAGGGCAGGGGCAGGGGGAAGAAGAAGGTGGGAGGGGATGGGAGGGAGGAGGGTAGCGGGAGGGAGGGGATGGGCGGAAGGAGGGCGGGGAGAGGGAGGGAAGCGGGAGTAGGGGCTGGAACGGTGGGAGGGAGGGGTGAGAGAGAGTGATGAATTAAAGGGATAGAAGGGAGGAGGGAGAAAGTGATTAATTGTAACCTATTAAAACACTCACCTAAATTAAAGGGATAAGAATGCACTAATTTTGTAAATAAAATATTGCATATGCACTAATTTGTAAATATTTTATTTATGCACTTTTATTGTAAATTTTTATAAAAATGTACTAATAAATATAATTGTCTCTTTTTTTTTTTTGCTAAATTCCAATTTGGTTTCTACTGTAACTTGACCCTTGGCCCTTGCTCATCTTTATATACTATAGATGTACTAATAGCTAAAAATCCTAATATGTAAGGAACCCATAATAATTAAAAGAAAAGAAAAGAAAGAAAAGAGGCTATAAATCATTTAGGGTACTTATATATGCACACCCTAAATTTATAGTTGCACATTCTAAAATAAAAAAGTGACTAATTTATCATTAATAAATGAAATCTTAATTCACTCAATTATAATCTATTTATTTTAGGCTTGAACTTATTATATATAATAAGTATGGGATAAAATATAACTTGATTTTACAATTATTAATTATTTATAATTCTTTTTATATAAAATACAATCGCTGATTTTTATTTTTATTTTTTTTATAAAAATAATCTCATCTTGATGGCAAATAAAATAGTTTATTGCCTTTTTCCTATTATTTTGCAGTGTTCATTTATCAGTGGATTGCCACAATTCTTTCTTATTATAATTATATTTCCATATTTGATTACAATTTTTTTAATGTTTGTTTATTTTTAAATAATATTATTTATAAATAACTTCCAATTTTAATTATAAAATATTTTTTGGTCACACGCACCGTGTGTGTCAGGTTGTTAAAATTTAAATTAAATAAATTTTCAACTGTCTTTATTTTAAAAAATTATAAAAAAAAATTATAAATTCAAGTTTTGTCTAATCTTGTAATTATTGTGTAAAAGGTTCAAGGATAATATGGGTAGATTCTCAAATTAATAAGGATAAATTAGTCACTTCTTAACTTTTGGGTGTGCAACTATTAATATAAAATATGTATATATCAACACTCTAAATCTATTTGTAGTGGTAATTTAGACCTTCCCAATTTTGAATAATTCTTTTTTCAATCAACAAGCGCTATATTATATGAATTATTCTGTGACATACGTGTTGCGCATGTAATAACCGTAAAAATATAATCAAAATTTTATCAAATTTTAGGAATGAAATAAGAGATTAAAAAAAATAAGAAAGACGGAATTATGATAAAATCAAATTGTCACCCGCTATCAAAGTCGTCCCTAAAGTTCATTTTTTGTCAGTTAGGTCCTTAAAGTGATATTTTTTGACGTTTCCGTTCCTTTTACTTGATTTGACCCCAACCTCACCCGACCCAATTTCACCAATAAATTTTTTTATAAAAAAAAACTAAAAAGTTTTAAAATTATTTTAAAAATAATAATTATTTTAAAAAATTTTAAAAAATAATATTTTATTTTAAAATATAAAAAAAAACTTATTTTTAAAAATTATTAATATTTTAAAATTAATTATTACTTAAAAAAATATATTTTACTCTAAAATATTAAAAATTATTATTATTTTAAATATTTTTAAAAATAATTATTATTTTCAGAAAAAAATATGGATTCATAAAATATAGATTCAAATAAATTAAATAAGAAAATAATTTTTTTTTCAAAAAGGAGATTTTTTTTTATTTTTTATGTAAATACACAAAAAGAGTAAAAGATAAATAAAAAAACTGATTCAATTTTTATTTTAAAAAAGAAATTAAAAATGATTATTATTTTCAGGAAAAAAATATAGAAATTTTTTTAATTTTAAAAAAAAAATGAGTAAAGTTTTATAAAATATAGATTCAAAAAAATTAAACGTTATTTTTAGATAAAAATAGAACTTTTTAGTTTTTTTTAAAAAATGAATAAAATTGCTTAAAATATAGATTCAAAAAAGTAAATAAAACAAACTTTATTTTCATAAAAAAAACTAGAAATATTTATTTTATAAAAGATGTGTATATTTTAATAAACATAATTAAGAATTAAAAACTTTAAACTTTATTTTTTTTGAATCTATATGTTATGAAACTTTACTCATTTTTGAAAAAATAAAAGTTTTTAATATTTTTTCCTGAAAATAATAATTATTTTTAAAAAAAATTTAAAAATAATTATTATTTTAAAAATAATATTTTATTTTAAAATATTAAAAATACTTATTTTTAAATACTTTTTTGAATCTATATTTTATGAAACTTTACTAATTTTATGAAAAAAAAATAAAAGTTTCTACTATTTTTTTCCTGAAAATAATAATAATTTTTTAAAATATTTAAAATAATAATATTTTTTAATAATTTAAAATAAAATAGTTTTTAAAAATAATAATTATTTTTAATATTTGAAAATAAAATATATTTTAAAATAATAATTAAAATTAAAATATTTATAATTTTTAAAAATATTTAAAATAATAATAATTTTTAATATTTTAAAATAAAATAGTATTTTTTAAAATAATTTTAAAATAATTTTAAAACCTTTTATTTTTATAAAATTTATTGGTAAAATTGGGTCGAATTGGGTCAAAATTTAGTTACACTGGATCAGGTTGGAGTTAAATCAGGTAAAAGGAACGAAAACGCCAAAAAATATTACTTTAAGGGCGTGACTAACGAAAAATGAACTTTAGAGGCGAATTTAAAAGTGGGTGACAACTTGAAGGGACAGATGTGTCATCAGCCAATTAAATTTGTATAGTCAAAACGATAAGATAGATTTGTGACACATCCGTTACCGTAAGAGAGAGGATAGTTATTTTCCTTACTCTCATTTGATAAAATAGTTTTGAAGTATTTTCTAGCAATTAACAATTTAACGATGGTAAAATTAGAGTTTTAATTTGTCTTTTAAGTTAGTTTGAAACATTTTTTTAATGTTATTGATACTAATTTGTTTAATTTCGTCAACTCAATTATACATGTTAGAAAATATTTTAAAAATATATCTTATTACAAGTTTTAAAATATTAAATAAATTTACAATAATTTTAACTTGTAAGATTTTAAAATTTAAAAAATAAGTAAGTATTTTCTTAACATCATAATCTTATTTGGAATTAATAAGCGACTAAAAAGAAATTATAAAAACAAAAATGATAATGGTAATTAGGGCCAGCTTAAATATGAAGTCGAAGGAGAAGAAGAGGATAGAGAAAGGGAAATAGAAAACATTGTCAATGTCGGATCCATACAGAAAGGTGAACGCCGGGAGATTAACCTTCAAAGGAGGTGATCTCGCCACTCGCAGTAAATCAATCGACAAGAAAAACAAAAAGAAGAAGAAAAAGCAGTTTAAATCATCAAACGACGTCGTATTGGACGAAGCCGCCATTGTAGTTGAAGCAGAAGAAGAGAATTCTTCGGCGGCAGCAACGGGAGGAGGAGCAGAGATTTACACAATTGATGCGGCGAAGAAGATGAAGTACGACGAGTTGTTTCCGGTTGAGGCGAAGAGGTTTGGGTACGAGCCGAAATCGAAAGAGGAGGTTAAGTCTGTTGAAGAAGCTCTAGATGATCGTGTGAAGAAGAAGGCCGATCGGTACTGTAAATAAAGCAACAATAACAGCGACCCATTTCGGAATTTTAGGTAATTTAAGGATTTTCGGTTGAAATTTTGCTGAAATTTTGCCCTTTTACTTAGTATAATTTGTATTCTGTTGTCAATTATGCTCTTTTTCGGGCTCTATTGGAAGGATATGATATTGTGAATGGATAAACTTATCATTGATGGAAATCTATTGAAGTTCTCTGGCAAAAAATTGAAAAGTGTATTGTGTTTTAACTATGTTGGGGGAAGGGACTATGGGATAGTCTTGTTGGATTGTCTGGAAAAGTATGTTAATATAGATAATAAACCAACAACAACAGCAACCCATTTAAGAAATATAGGTATTATTAATTTTATGTTATTGTAAATCTGCTTGTTTATAGAACTTATTCTAAATTATAGGATTTTTATGATTGTGGCTCTGATGTATTTCTAGTAATTTTCTAAGGCATTAGTTTGTAAAAGTTTACTATGTTTTTGAATCATAAATCATAAATCTGGTTAAGAGGGATTGTTTGCGTGAGAGAGAAAGCCGGTCTCCTTTTCTGGATAAAAGAGAGGGTATCCGGTTTAATTTCTTTAATTCTCTTGCTTCTGTCTAGAGTCTGCTAGATGTATATATTGCATCGTTGGTGTTTGTTTTTGTGACCGTGAGTTAGCAGTAGTGAGTTGTGTGGAGCATGAGTACCTTTGCAAAATAAAAGTTAAAGTAGGACTTCTCTAGATATCTTGAATCTGAAGGACGCTTGTAGGAACTTAGTTGCATTGATTTGATGAGAAGTTTTCTCAGTATGGTTATGTGTCTAACCATCGACCACGACCGCAAGGACATAAAAATGTGGTTCAATATTCATATTTTATTTTCATACATTATTCTTTTAACTTTAGTATGCTATTTTTCGTTACTAGATAAACATTTTTGCCAACTAGATTGATGGCCTTTTGATTTGATACTTTTAAATTACTGGGCTAGCTTATTTGGTTATATGCTCAGATTTTCATACTACCTGAACTACTCATGTTTTATGAGAAGACGATTAATGTACTACTTTGTAGATGTCGTCAAAGTCGGTGCTCGTTCTTTTGAATTTTGAAGTTATGAATAAAGATGGAGAATTCAATTATCCAAAGTCTTTTTTTTTCTCCCCGCAAAGTTCATGGTCTTTTTCAGGCTTGAATGGAAGAATATGATCTTCTTTCTGTTTTTTTTTTTTTTGGATGAAAGGAAAAATATGATCTTGTGAATCGGTAGATTTACCACTGATGGAAGTTCATTGAAGTTATGTGGCAAAAATTGAAAACTGTGTTGGTCTTAATTATGTTGGGGGAAGGGGAGATTGTCATTTGGTTGTCTAGAAAAATATGTTGTTTATAGATATTTGGAAACACGGTTCAAAAGGTATCTCTAAGATATTTTTGGTGAAACTCAAGGTTGACTCTTTAGGTTCATCGACCAAAAAAAAGAAAAAGAAGACTTCTTTAGGTTCTTTGTCATGTTTAAGTGGAGACTTCTTTAGGTTCTTTGCCACGTCCACTGCACTTTTCCTTGCTGTTACTAATATTAACATGTCATATTGGCCGCTCAGTAATTTGGAAAATAGTGAAAATTCTTGGTCGTTACCGATATAAACGTGTCATATTGGTAGCTCAATAATTTGGAATCTCTTATGGATTTGAAGATTTTTTTTTTCACCAGATAATTAGATGTAAGAGTATTCACTTGATTCGGTAAAACTAGCTACGAAAGGTTGGAAGGAATTGGCCAGAGATTTCTTTGCTTAAGGATGTGTGGTGTTGTCGGAACTCGAAACTAGGTAGCATAAGCTAAAGACACTTCCTATATAAATTAAAAGTTAAACTAATAGTTTTGATACAAAAGAATTTTACAATGTTACAAGACATTTGATACAAAAGAATGTGTCTTGCAAGACAACGGCTGTAGAGAGATTGACGAGATGTTCCACTAATTAATATTACAATATTTATACGAGAAATGTGTTGCACTTCATTGACGGATGAATGTGAGAGCTAATTATTTATACCAGGCTATGAAACACTGAAACGGATAGGTGATACGGATACAACACGAAACGCAATACATGATACAATATTTTTAGAAAGAGTAGGATACTACACGTCGGGGATATGTTGAAAATTTATATTATTTACATATATACATTTATCTTATAATAATTAAATTATATTACATAACCAAAAGCAAATAATTAGCTTCAAAGTTTTAGTTCATTTAAAATAATAGCACCTATTATGACATAACCAAAAAGTAAGAACTTAACATTTTGCATTAGATATCATCCTTTTCTCCTAGTCCTAAAACTTATTTACTAGCATCAAATTTATCATTACATAGGCAAAAGAAAAGAGTCAAAGATTACATCAAAAAACCGTAACCATCTCCAAGTCATAAGACACAAAGCAGTAAACTAAAAACAAGATGAAGCTAGCTAGTACTATCATTGGACAAGGCATAACATAGCATCCGAACCACCTTGCATATCCGGAAGTATCCGGAAGCGTCCGAAATTAAAAAAATTAAAAATAGTAAAGTTAGAGTATCTGGGAGTATCGGACACATATCCGGAAGTATCCGTGGAGTATCGGTGTCTGACACTTGTTCGACACGGATACATCGACCTCCGAGAAGTGTCCATGCTTCATAGATACCAGGTTAAGCATCACATATTTATATCTACTATATTCAGTTGCTTTCGTGCATATTATCATTTCATATAATGTTCTTTGAGTTTTAATATATAACATATACCCTGATTCCTCAGGTTCACATAAGTTGCAATAGGATGGCAAAGCTTGTAGAGATTTTCTGCTTTTATGCTGCACTCAGAAACTCCGTACTGATTTTTCCATCTTCAAGACTTATCTACTATGGGGGCATAGGTAAAATGGTAGTTGTATTTTAGTGTTCTCACAGTACTTTTTGTTTTTTCTCCCTGTTTTATGTAATAGTTGATAAGACTATTGGATTTCGCAACTTCATATATGCAACTGTAGTAGTAACTTGGGATTCCTATTTGTATTCATCTCAATATGTCTGAATGACTAGATTAATGGTATCAAATGTTTTTTTCTGTTTGGTACAAGCTTTTTCTCAATTACTTGTTTTCCCTTCTCATTGTTAAAGAGGAGAATTAAAGGTCCGATTTCCCTCCTAATATAGAACAGAACCTTATTTCATGGGGTTCCCTCCTAATATGGACAGAACCTTATTTCATGAGGTTCCATGATCAAAGAATGGTGAATTAGTACTCTGTATGATTTAAACTTTAGAATAACAAAACTTATAGTTGTTGGGGTTGGAAGTCTTTGACAAGTATCTTAGTAACTTTTGTATTAGGCTTAATTAGCTTATGGAATCTATGTGGTCAATTATAATCAAGTGACACACTATATGAAGTTGTACTTTTTTAATCAGTAGCATGCCACTCCTTGCTACTTGGAAGAAGTTCTTGGTCCACTGTAGTTGGGTCCTGATTGAAAGGCAGCAAGACATTGTACAAGAACTTCAAGAATATGTTCCTTCTCTTCTTCCTTTGATGAATTTTGTTTCCAATTTATTCGCATGCCAACAAAACAGAACAAGCATAACCACATATTTTATCTTCCCTTTCTGTTGTTATTAATCTTAAGCATTTCTTTAGGTTATGATCTTTTCTTAGCGTGAATTAATGAATGTTCTAAAAATTTCCGCCTAGCCGCTAGATAGGTCCTCTACTGCCTAGATTGGTTGAGTGCTTAGGCCCCTATCCAGGCGAAATCAGACATCGATTTAATAAAGGGTTTGAAGTTCTACAATACTTGAAATAAATTTGTTAAGCCTTAAAAGTTTGTGTTTTTTTGGTAATTTTTCATTAAAAAATTTAAAAACTACATCTATTATATATGTTTTGTGTAGTATAACAAGTATTTTCAATAGAATAATAATTAAATGATACTAACAAAGAAAATGCCTAGGAAAACATGCCAAGGTTCGCATAACGATTTTTGAACACTGGAATTAATGCTCATATTTAGATTTAGATTAGTTTCGATTGTTTTCTGATTATGACTTGATCATGAAAGAAATTTTGTCACAATTTGAACATATCAACAAATCAATTAGAGAAAATCGTCACTGTGTAGTAGCTCGAGCTTTTCATGTGATGATCAATATGATGTATTTCTGCACCTATTCATAAATTTTGTTATTTCATTCTGTATTTTTTTTTCTTTTTAAAGTAAAGCAGTTATATTACACAAAGAGATATAGTCCTTTTCCTACTCAAAACCCCTTCTGTCCCAGATTGAGTTGTAACTTGTAAACTTGCGACCACTTGCATGACTAGGCTTCCTTCTTTGCTACAAAATATTGTAGGACATCCTAGAATAAATATTAAGTAGGCTCTAGGTTTTAGTCAAAGAATAGTAAATTTAAGGTTTTGGGATTGAAAAAAGTTGATTTAACAGAAGTTGAAACACTAAGTTGTTATGAATATTAATTTATAGCCCTGCTTGTTTCAGTTTTTCCATTCTTAGCTTCTGTTTCTACTTTACGGTGTTATGTGGGGTGATCTCCCAAAACGACATATATTTTTTTTCTATAAAAAATATACTTTAGATTGCCTTTTCTAATTCTTCCCCGATCCTTTCAAATTGACACAAGGATCTATAATCATAAATGGTGATGTTAAATGTCTCATTTTGTCCCAAAAAGTGTTTCAAATGATGTATCACAATAACATTGGTTGGGTAGATCTCACATGATTGACTATGCCATAAATTATTATTAAAATATTCAATAACATGTCATTTAAGACTAGGACCGCAAACGAACCGAACTGTTCGCGAACATGTTTGATTTGAATTCGGTTCGATAATGTTCAGTTCGATTAAATTGTCGAGTCGAGTTTGCACAAAATATCGAGTTCGATTGATCGATCGAACATGTTTGGGAACCATGTAGTTTAGATCATCTATGTTCACGAACAATTCGTGTTCAGTTCAGATCGAATGGTTCGCGAGTAGTTCGCGAGCTAATGGAGTTCAAATTTATTTCTTACATGTAATTAATGTTTTTAAATTGTAAATACAAATAGTTGGTATTTCATATTAAATTTATCTAATTCTAAAGTTTGTCTTATCAATAATTGTTAAATTTGTAGTTCATTTTCTTTTTTTTATTAATTACTTAAACATCTTTTTGTGTTATTAAATATTGGTTAGAAGTAAATATTTTTATTAAATAATTAATAAATAATAATGTGTGCTTCTTCACCCCTAATTTATTAAAGGTGGTTTTAACATTTTTGTAAATATTTAAACAATGATTGTTGAATTATTACAATTTACATAACTAAAAATTTAATAAATTATAAATCATGTCATAAATTAAGTCATAATTGTATGTGACGTTAATTAAAGAATGATACAATACAATTACTTACATTTATATTAGTTATTGAAATTGTCAAATCGAGATACAGACTAGGGACATCAAATCATGAATGTATTGAGAATTCACTAATAGTCATTGTACAATTATTATTATACATTATATCAACTATCAACTATATAATTAAAAGTTCAAACTTGATTTCACCCATTTTTGAATTTTATAATGTTACAATATATATATGAGAGAGATTGGCCGACTAACTTTTGTTTTATGCAATTAACTAATCATTTTTAGTGTAAAAAATAGTGTTTAATAATCTAATTAAGTAATCACTGACACTACCATTTGCATGATATTAAAATGAGTTATTAATTTAAATTAGAATAAGCAAAAAGAAAAAAAATGAAACTAAATCTCTAAATGGCTTTGAGCCTTTGATCTTAGATAGAATCATAGTTAATTTACAAATTCTAAAATTTTATATATTAATTTAGTTTTTAGAAAAAAATTCATTCAGTTTTAAGCAATTAAATTATGAAAATTATAAACTTTTTATAAAGTACTTCTAAATTCAAGATTTATTGTATTCAAAAGTTAAATTATTACTTTTGAGTTAAAAATATTTCTTATCGATTTTGAAAATTCATACTTGATCGGTTGATCTTATATTTCGAAACGGATGAAGTATTTTGTAGTAATTATACATTTCAAATGTGTTTAGGATCATGACGACGACGTTCATGAACTTGATCAAGTTCGAATATATTTACGAGTTGTTCGTGAACGTTAAGATGTTCACAAACATACCTTTGTTCGATTATGTTTGCGAACTGTTCACGAACTGGAACATGTTCGAACATGTTCGCGAACATCTAATGACCTAAACTAGTACATGTGTGTTGGTTCGATCAGGTTAAACGAACATGTTCAAGTTCGACAAATAGTGTTTGAGTTCGACTCGAGTTCGCCAAAGTTCGGCTCGAATCGGATTGTTTGCAATCCTATTTGAGACTTATTTAAGACCAAAAATTTTAGGCCCCTAACATTATTTAATAATAAAACATACATTTTGTTTACACGGGAATAATAATCTCCTACTAAGGAAGGATCTATAAATATACACTTAGCATACACAGGAGTAATAACCTCCTAATAAGGAAGGATCTATAAATTCTCGAATAATTAAGACAATATTAAAATCATAATTGGAGGTCTGCCAAAACCCTTAACCAGAAAACATGCAAATAAAATCAAGAATATAAAAATTATCCCCGCAGTATAATCATTGTAAAATGTTCTCTACTCTTAAAATCACTAGAAGCCTTCACAAATATGATATTTAAAATATCATTAACCTACAAAACACAGAAGAAAACAACTTCACTAAAGTTCTAAACTCTAGTTTGGAAGGACAGAGGACTTGAATAGGATTTTGCCTTACCTTGTTTGTGAGTTTCATTTTCAAAGGGAAAGGAAGGGATGTAAAGGAAAAATTCTTCTTTATAAAAAACAAGTTCACCAATCTCGTGCATAATAGTTTATTATATTACTAAATAGATAAATGTTTAATTATGATTTTGAAAAGATAATTGTAGTTATTAAATTTTTAAATATTTATTTAAAAAATAAATATTAAATTATGTATTATAGGTTCTTTTTCGATCAATTATTAAATTAAACATTTGAAGCGGTGCATATTTATTTAGTTACGATTATGAGAAAATAATTATTTTGGTACGGTTAATATGTTTTTTTTAAAAATCACATATATTATTAATAAAATTAATCGTGTGATTTGATAAAATTTCAAGTTTTAATAACTTTAATTTGTTAAGACATTAATTTAATAATACAATTCACAATTGATATTGATATAATAGATCACGTGATATGTTAAAAGATTTTTCGATATCTTACTATCTTAATAAAATTTGTAATAATAATACAATTATCATACATAATTTTCTTTAAGATATATTATTTTACATAAAATGGTGATAAAAAAATCTGGTAATAAAATTGGTAGAACCAAAAATAAAATTATTTTAAAAGTTCCTTTTCCTATTAGAAATATAAAAACAAGAAATATCTTCCTTTTTTTAACAGGTTGGTTCTTTTTGAATACTTTACAAATTTGGATAATATATTTAATTATTATAAAATTTTCTAGTACTTATATTAATTTGAATAGAAAAGAAAAATATCTTCCTTTTTACTATTTATATTAGAAATAAGAATATTTTTTTAATTTAGATAGTATTTAATTGATATAAATTTGGATAGTATCTATTCATATAATGAATAAGAAATCTGAACTAAAAATTCATGAAATCAAAATTTAGTGAAATCAAAAATTAGTTAAAAATTAGTGAAATCAAGTTTGTACTTAATTATATAGTTGACTTGGAATGAAGAACTTTCCATTCTTATCCCTTTCCCTTTGGAGAAAAACTCACAAAGTCTAGTAAAATTTCCAAAATATCATTATTTCCGAAATTTACTTTTCTAAACTCACTTGTCAAAGGATATTATTTCTTAAGATAGCATGAAACATTACCATTAGACGAATGTTGCTTTTCCATGCTTGAACCAGAAAAAGAAAGAATAACAATAAATTTACATTTTCTTCATTTAAGACCCAAGTTGTAACACCCGAGTTCCACATCGAAAGATAAAGGAAAAGTTTGTCTATATATAAGGAATTGAGTTACTATTAATAGTACCTTCAGTCATGATCTTTTGGGTGAGCCTGTGGTGGGTTAAGATGACCCAAGAAAATACTATTGGACCAGTAATTTAAGACTTTGTTTGGATGGATTTGATTCTATTCGGACTTGGGATTTGACCCAAGATTTTTTTCAGACTCGAGATTTGACCCGAGTTGTTACATATGGTATCAGAGCCGACTCTCGAAAGTTCGGATCGGGTCATCCGATCGGATTGCCGGAGGTAGGGACACGAAGGCTGGTGGTATTATCCCACAATGGAGAGAAGGAGGTCCAGAAATGGGGACACGAAGCCAGCCGGTATTATCCCACAATGACTAGAGAGGCAAAGATCTATGGACCGTATGTGTGATCAGTTCTGACGGGGACGTCAGAAATTTAAGTGGGGGAGTTTGTAACACCCGAGTCTCACATCGAAAGATAAAGGAAAAGTTTGTCTGTATATAAGGAATTAAGTTACTATCAATAGTACCTTCAGTCATAACCTTTTGGGTGAGCCTGCGGTGGGCTAAGATGACCCAAGAAGATATTATTGGGCCAATAATTTAAGGTTTTGTTTGGATGGATTTGATTCGATTCGGACTTACGATTGACCCAAGATTTGTTCCAGACTAGGGATTTGACCCTGGTTGTTACACAAGTTTTATGTAGACTCCATAGTAAGAGAATTTACTTTCTCCTTGTAGACTTTGGGCCAAGTTTAGTATATAAAAACATCAAGCTCTCTAACTCAAAACTAATTGATTATGAAAAGAGTTGACCCAAGTCATTATATAATATACATATTTTTTTCAAGGTATTAGATATGGGACAAGATATATATACTAACACTCCCTCTCACGTGTTATCCAGTATATTGATGGTCGTACGTGAACCTGATGAATATGAGACCCACACAAGATAAGCAAGTCCAGAAGAAGCTAGTCGCAAGACAAGTCTAGAAGAAATCTAGTAAACCACGGGTAACTATTGGCACAACTGATAAGTGGTATTAAATAAAAAATGAGTATTTTTGACCCTTAAGAAATGGATTACAAGTAGGTAGAATAAAGGTCAAGAAGAGTATTTAATTAGGCTCAAGGATAGCCAACTCTGATACCATGTTAGATTTATATAATGAGCCCAAGTCTAATATATAAAGACATTAAGCTCTCTAACTCAAATCCAATTGACTATGACAAGAGTTGACTCAAGTCATTATATACTACAAATATTTTCTCAAGATATTCAATGTGGGACAATATGTATATTCTAACACTCTTCTTCTTATTGTTGGCCCAAGGTCTCGTAAAGTGGCACATTATGTCTTAGGAAGCCACATGTTTAATATTCCAACAACTACAAATAGAGGAGAAATGGAAGCCACTAATAGAAAAGCTTGCCGTAATGTTGCGATGATTGTTGGGGAAGAATCGAGGAGTCAGTACATTGCACATGTATGTACTCAAACACTAACCACATATTTGGAACTCAATATATCTCAAAAGTTTAAGCCCTTGGGCTTATTCATTTATGTAACTCCTTCACTCTTTCATTAATATTTCTCCAATGTGTGACTTCAATTCACTTGAATTCGTAGTAATCTCCCCTCACATGTGAGCTACCACATCAAGAGCTCCCCTCACTTGAGCATGACTTCTCTCTAGGAGCTTAGCTGGCGGGGAATAAATTTATCCAAAATATTGTACATTATGATAATTTTTTTTAAAAAGATATAGTTTAATATGGTTGAGCTAGCTTCAAAAAACAGAATTTTTATGGACTTTGCATCAGGTATACTATGTTGTTTTCTAGAGGCACAAATGGATTTAGAAGGGGGGTTGAATAGATCCTTTAAAAACTTTTGGCTTATTAAGAATGTATTACCAGATTGTTAATTAAATAAATTTAATTAAGCACAGCGAAATATTAGTTTGAAAACCCCTTCAAAGATTTAATGGAATCTCAACTCTTAATTTAGTTCTTGTGAATTAAAGTCATAAATAGATATAGCAGTTAATTTGCAGAAATGTAAATGTAGTAAGTAAATGACACAAGATATTTTAAGTGGTCCGGAGTACAAATAACTCCTAGTCCACTCTTCCACTCTACGAGTAGGAAATCCACCTTGGATGCAAAGGTCACTTAGACCAGATCACTAAGATCTATTACAATGAATCACTAAGATTCCTTTGAGTTACTTAGTCTCGACAGAGGTCACTCAGACCTCTTTAAGTCACTTAGACTTAGTAATAAGATGGTCACTTAGACCTAGGGGTGAGCATGGTGCGGTTTGGTGCGGTTTGAAGCCCAAACCACACACAAAACTGCTTAGGTGCGGTTTGACAAATTCAAAACATTTGTCAAATCGCACATGAAACCGCTTGTGTTTGGTGCGGTGCGGTTTTGAACTATGCGGTGTGGTTTCGATTCCAAAACCAATTGAAACAACAAAATTTTATGTAATCTAAATTAACAATTTAGCATCACTACTCTAATTTTGTGACTATATTAGAATATTGTAATGCTAAATTGTTTTTCTTATGCAGTTAACTCCTCTGTACATGGCACCTCCTTTGGCCAACCATAAACAGTATAAATACTAACTGATGTAGAGAAAGAGAACTATTTGTTCATTTTAATTTAACTTTCAACGGTTTTAGACAACATTCTAATATTCTATCAAACAAAAAAAACCCTTCAAGCCTATAGCATTATGCTGGACCACGCCCAGGTTATGTTGTGAATGGAGATCATGTACACAGGACACAGTTAAGGTTGAGAAAATAAAATGTTCCAACTTCAAGCCAAGGTATCAACTGTTGATACTTGATATCATGATTCAAAGTGTAGAGTACAAATAGCCTTTGCACTAGATGGACTACAAATCATAGGCTATTCTAAGAACAACACATGTTGTTGGGTCTTTACTTAGTTGGACATATAGACCTACCACCTCAAGTCAATAATTCTAATTCTATAATAATAATGTTTGTTATCCTCTTAAACAATTCTCTACCATTATGTAATTAATATTAACTGGTTTAGATCATCAATTGGTCTAATGGTTTGGATTATGTTTGTTAAAGTTAAAATATGGAATGGATCTAAAATTTCAAGCTTTAAAACTAATTAGCTTGGTGCCCTTTGATAATGAAGATTCAAGTACCCCTTTCTTGCTTTATTATTTAATAAGGATGAAAAAATTCAACTACTTTCAGAAAAACATTGACCAAGGTGCCTTACAACTTAAGGTTATTATTTGCATCAGCTACTCCTGTTAAGGAAAAAGAGTAAACCGAAGGAGTATTTCGTTAATATTTCCTATGTTCCAAATTTATAGATACAACCTATTCTAGGACAGTAAAATGGAATGATATTCCTTATTTGTCTTATTTTCTTATTTGAATATATACATACATATGGTGCGGTTTCGGTTTTATGCGTGCAGTTTTAGTCAATAACCAAAACCAAACCGTAAATTTGGTTTTTCAACCCACTAAAAACCGCCACATACTCTGGAACCGTTGGTGCGGTTTTAATTGGTGCAGTTTGTGCGATTTTTGGTGCGATTTCGGATGCAATTTGGTTACTTGCTCACCCCTACTTAGACCTGCGAATCATAGTTATAAAATGTTATTTGAGGTACTACTAAGTTGCGTTTAAGCTTGACTTCTGTAGACTTAGTAGCGGAACAAGTTATTCTCTTTTTGTAGAGTAGAGCTCTTAGAACTTTGGCAGATGTTTAGCTTTATAATTGGTGATTCGTACTTGGATTTGAATCCTCGTACTCTTTTATAGACAACTCGAAATATTCCTGTTGGAAAGCTGCCGTTATGCATTTAATACTCCGATCCTAGAAGATCTTTGATGTTGACTTTCAAAGAGGATGTGTCAGCTTACCTTCGGCTTTGCCAAGTCACATCAGACTACTGCTTCACCTACCACGTGGGTGATGTCACATCAGCGAACTAGCTGTTAGACACATCTTGATTCGATCTTCAGTTTAAACTTAGGATTAATTGGCTAGCACCTTGAGTTCTTCACTCTACAAAGCTCCTTATTGTCAGTCTCATGTCAGACCTGACATACTTTACGACTTTGATTGGTCGTAGTGTTCTATGGAGACCGTAGAGTATCGGGCTTGATCCACTCAACGTTCTGTACTCTACATTCTGCTCTACAATATCTTGCTCTACGAGTAGAGAACCATTCTACGATATGCTCTCTACGATCTGCTAGCTCTACGAGAAAGTAGACGCTCTACGATCTGCTTTACGATCCTAGAGCAGACTCTACGATCATTGCTCCACTTTACGATCTTAGAGTGAACTCTACGAAATTACTGCAGACTCTGCGATCTTTAACTTAACTCTACGAACTTCTGGCAAACTCTGTGAACTTCTATTCAATGCTCTACGATAACATAGTTAATTATGCGATCTTTAATAATTTTACGAAATGCCAGAGAAGCTTTACGATCGATCAACCTTACTATACGATCAATTTGATCATATCTATACATCAATTCAGCTCATAAGATCAACCTAACAAGTTTGATTTTTCTATTCTAAGTCCTTGTAAATCATATTCTTATTAAGGACTTTACAAAAACTACTGAATAAATATACATTAATAATATCTCATCATCAAATTTAAGTATGCAGTTCCTAACAATCTCCCCCTATTTGATGAGGACAAAACCAATAATTTTAGAGTATTCATTAATTCTACGATGCAAAGTACTTTAAAAATAAACATGACTTAATATACATTAAGCAACTATATTGCTAAAGCAAAAGAATGAATTTATTTATGTAAAAAAAATTGTACAAAGTATGAAAATTTATAAAGAAAATTTACAAAGAATTTGTATACCTTCTACGATTACCTATCTTCTCACACTCTTGCTCTTGGGAGGATCTCTCATCTCGGCTTCAAATCTCCTTTTGTAGCTCTCTCCTACTTCAACACCTCTTCTCTGAATCTCCTCTATATAATCCCTTGGGCCAAGATAAGGCATTTCAATTCTTTCTTCCCCTTCAATGTGAATCCCCTGAAGATTTTTGTTTATGAACATGGGATCACCAGACGATAGTCGCATGCCAGTTGAAGTTACTGTGCTTGACGATTCAGGTCTTGAAGAGGAGGAACGGCCACGATCTAGAGGGACTACTTGAGGTGTTTTGTAGGAAGGAGGAGGTTGAATTGATGTTTGCTGCTAACGCCTCTTATCCCCCTTCTCTACATTTCCCCCTTTTTGCCAGCATCTCTGTCTTTACGTAGGGCGTGGACTTCGTCGGAGAGCTGCCTGCCAACTAATACTAGCTCTTGCATTTGATTTCTAGACATGGCAATGTCATCTTGTGCTTCTTGCTGCCTGACATATGATTGATCTTTCTACTGATGCACAAGAGCAAGAGCATTATCAGTTCACTCTATTTGTTGCATTACCATGCCTTTGAACTCGTTTAAGGAAAAGCTAAGGGAAAACACCTTATCAGGGAGAATTTTTACAGATTCAGCATTTGTTGACTGAAGAGCGATAATTGCAACTTTGTGCTTAACAATCTACTTGAGAAAGATCTAATCCCTTTTTAAGAGATATTCAGATACAGTTTTAACCGTATCCTTCAACCTTTTGCCAAACTCCTTAGACATCTCATCTGGAATTTTGGAGGTAGTCTCAATAATGAGTTTTAAGCTTTTTTGAATCCTAGTGCTCGTTTCCTCAATGCCTTCGAAGCCTTCATCAACTATTACGTCGAACATTTTCTCCATTTGAGCTTTTAACGGCACAACTGAGACTTTTTCTAAGATTTGTTCCGGTAGAACTTCAGCACCATCCTTATTACTACGGTTGAGGAATGAAAGAGCAAGGGTACGATCAAAGTTTTGAGAGTTTGAAGATGAAGGTATATCAGTATATGAACTTGAAGGTATATCTGTATTTATAGAATGTACACGAGAAGTTACAAGTGATGAATGTTCAGAGGAAGTATGAATAGGAGATTGAGAGTTAGAGTGTATTTGTATAGGAGTATGTATGGGAAAACTAGTATTTTGTACATCAATCGTATGGTTTTGAGACTCTACGATCAGAGAATTAATAGATTGTACATCGATCATAGGATCTTGAGACTCTATGATCGGGGAGTTATTGTTTTATACAATGATCGTGGGGTTTTGGGACTCCACGATCGGGGAATGAATAAATGGAATAGAAGGTTGCTCAGAGGTCGTACGATCTATTCATAAAAAGGAAAAAGAAGTGTATTAAAGAATAAAGAATTTGAAATACATGTTACCTTATTATATACACTGGACGAATAAAGAATAAAGAATTTATTGCAAAGGAGGGAACTCTTGGGAAATTTTGAGAGACTAGCTTGAGATTTGGAAACTTAGAGAAGTTCCATCTGATAAAGCTCTGGTCTCTGCACATTACTGCTCTCACTAAAGGCATTAAAGACATGAAGTATAACAGTTGGTCACTATAAGGATCAAAGATAGTGATCCATCTGTCTATCTTAATGTTGGAGAAACAGACGTAGAGTTCTTCACCCATGCACATAACTTGCATTCGACTAGCCCCTGTACCTATGAAATTATCAAGGAGTCTGGCATCTGGATCTTCCTCTGCTTCCAGAACAATGCGCATTCGCCCTGCCCCGGTTGATTTTGATTTTGAGGAGGGTCGTGGAGATACAATTGGTTGCTCCCCCTTAAAAGTTAGATCTTCAGGCTTTACAATCGGTGGGATGGCTTCTCTTCCGATGTCCTCAACAACAGATTGAATGATCTTCGTAAGAACGAGAGAATCATCAAATGAACTTGAGTGCTAGGCTTGCTCCCCCCGTTAAAGATAGCTTTAGGTGATTGGACTACCTCTGGGGTTGACTTCTTATTCTTCATCTTCTCAACCATCTTTATCAGCTTCTTCTTCTTCTTTGGCTCAGGATTTATAACCTTCACAACCATCTCATCATTTACACTAGGCTCGGGCTCTACGACCGTCTCAGCCATTAACTCATCATATCTTGGCTTGGGTTCTACGACCATCTCAGCCCTCACTTCAATGCCTATCGACTTCGGCTCTACACCCATCTCAGCCCTCACGCTAGTGCCTTCGACCATCTCCTCAGCTTGAACTGGAACGGACTTGGGAGAAGGCTTGGATGATGTTTTCCTTAAGCGTTTGCCCTTCCATCCCTTTTTCTTAACTAGCTGGGATAGGGTTACTGATGTCTCCCTTTCCCTCATCTCAAAATCTGATTGACCGTCCTGATAGTCCTTGGAAACTTCCTCTGAGTCATCTAAATCAGAAGAATGATTCTCGTTAGCTCCTGCCCTCCCCCTCAACTCTTCAACATTTGTCTTTTTCACCTTCTTTTGAGGGGGGTTTTCGGCAGTTGATTGCAGATGCCCAAGTACTAGTGCGGTTGTAGAGTCCTGAGAAGTTTCTTCCTCTATTATAGCGACCTTCCTTTTCAACTTGGTCGTTGCGGGCTTTTACACCTCACTGAGGGTCCTCTCACTACCTTCTGACTGCTTAGACCGAAGGATCTCAACTGGGTTCTTCTTCTAGTTATCGAAGAGCTTCATTGTTATCTTCTTGTTGACGTTGAGGACTTCACCCTCTTGGTCTCCAATGAGCTTCTTCATCCTCTTCTTTAGTATGGTGCTGATGAACCGCCCATGGAACATCTTGGGCATTGGCTTGTCCGCGACTTTCTTCTTCTCAGCATCATTGATCCATTTTGTAATCCAGTCCATGAAGAAGGCTCCGAAGTTAATCTGCTTCTTTATCACTATAGCAGTCATCACCTTCAACTGGAGCTCGCTGACGTAGTCGTGGGCAGAGTCCTTGCACAAAATGCATTTGCCAACGATGTCGGAAAGGAACTCGTATTCTTGGGGGAAAACTCTTTATTCTTCATCCCCTTAAGCTGTTAGTTCTTTTTGTAACCTATCAGCTTCAGCCCAGACTGTTTGTCGACTTTTTCAAAGGACGTGATGCCCTCATTCACGAATTCCAAGCCATAATTTAACTCTGTTGCTTCCATCTGAAGAGTTGTGCCTTTGATTTTGGTGGAGAGAACGCCATCAACATATATAACATCCAGATAGAACTCTTTGACCATATTGGTGTAGATCTTTGTGCTGGTATTCAGGATTTTGTAGAACCCAACCTTATGCACCAACACTAGAATGTCTCTGAATTTTTTCTCTACTTCTCCGAACTTCTCGAAGCATAATTGGTTGCCAGAGATCACTTGGTAGTTTGTCATCTTCTTTCAAAAGGATTTGAACCGAAACAAACAAAGAATTGTCTGAGTTTTCTAGATTTTGAAAACTATGGCTCAAAAGTTAGAGAGAGAGTTTTAAAAGTTTAGATCTCAAATTGCTAATGAATAGTTAAGGTCAGATAAAAAATTTAAAAAGCTTTTATGTCACTTCCCTCTAATTCGGCTAAGTGGGGCACGTTTTGAGTATTGATTGGTTGCACGTCGCTTCGTAACTGCTATTCACAGTTGTAGCGTAGTAACTTTTTCTTCTGACTCACTTTATTTGGAGGTGATGTTCACGCGCTTTAATTACCATCCTTTTAACTCAACGACTTGATAGATAACGTAGAGTAAGCTTATACAAAACTTTTTAACTCTATGGTACCTTCTCTGCTCAACGATCCACTCTACGAGCTCTTCCACTCAACGAACCATTCTACGAACCTCTTCGTTTAGTGAAGCACTCTACAAACTCTGCTTAACATTGATTGTTCTACGATCGCTTCTTGCAAAGTTAGTAACTTCCAAGGCATAATACTAAGGATGTAAATTTAGCATTCCTAACTCACTAATTAATTTATTAAATTTGGATTCATCTAAGGATTTAGTAAAAACATCAGAAAGATGATTTTCAGTTGAGATAAAATATAATGATATATTTCCATTTTGTACATGATCTCTAATAAAATGGTATCTAATGTCTATATGCTTGGTCCTATAATGTATTGACAGGATTATGGGTTATTGATATAGCATTGATATTATTAAAAAATATGGGAATATATTTAAACTCAAACCCATAATGAGTTAGTTGATTTTTCATCCATAGAATTTGAGCAAAACAACTACCAACAATAATGTACTCAGTTTCTGCCGTTGAAGTTGATACTGAATTCTGCTTCTTGCTGAACCATGAGACAAGTCTATTCCCTAGCAATTGGCATGTACCACTGGTATTTTTCTTGTCAATTTTGTATCCTGCAAAATCTGCATCTGAATACCCTATTAGATCAAATGGAGACTCCTTGAGATACCACAGTCCTAAATATGAAGTACTCTTGAGATATCTGAAAATCCTTTTTACATCAATTAGATGAGATTCCTTAAGGTTAGCCTACAACCTAGCACAAATACAAGTAGAGAACATGATATCTGGCTTACTAGCAGTTAAGTATAGGAGAGATCTTATCATACCTCTATATTAAGTTATATCAATACTTTTACCAAATTCATCATTGTCAAGCTTGGTTGCAGAGGCCATTAGAGTCTTCATGGGAGTGGTTGATTCCATGTCATACTTCTTAAGTAAATATTTGATGTACTTGGCTTGGTTGATGAAGATTCTCTCATCAGTCTGCTTCACTTGAAGTCCAAGGAAGGAGTTCAGCTCATCCATCATGCTCATCTCAGACTTGCTCTGCATTAGCTTGACAAATCTCTCACATAACTTTTAATCAGTAGAGCCAAAAATGATATTATCTACATAGATTTGAACTAGTAGAACTTTATCTTTGTGCTTCCTAAGGAATAATATGGTGTCTACCCTACCTCTAGTGAATCCATTTTCAATGAAAAAATTAGTAAGTGTTTCATACCATGCCTTAGGTGCTTGCTTTAAACCATATAATACTTTATCTAATCTGTAGACATAATTAAAACAAGTTAGATTGACAAAACCTGAAGGTTGTTCTACATAAACCTTTTCTTGAAGTTCTCCATTTAGAAATGCACTTTTGACATCTATTTATAAGACTTTGAACTTCATGTAGGCTACATAAGCTAGGAATATTATGATGGTTTCTAATCTGGCAACATGAACAAAGGTCTCATCATAGTCGATCCATTCTTCCTGCGAATAACATTTAGCCACCAGCCTTGCCTTATTCCTTGTTATCACTCTATTTTCATCCATCTTGTTTCTGAAAACCCATTTGGTGCCCACGACCAGATGATCTTTTGGTCTTAGGACTAGCCTCCAGACTTTGCTTCTTTCAAACCGATTCAGCTCCTCTTGCATAACTTCAATACAACTTGAATCTTGCAAAGCTTCTTCGATCTTCTTGGGCTCCATCTGAGAGAGAAAGCTTAGGGAGAAGCATCCATTCTGAGTAGTCGACCTCGTTCTGATCTTGGCATTGGGATCCCCAATGATCAGGTCTTGGGTGTGATCTCTTGCCCATTTACTTCCAGTTGGAACATCTGTCTTTGTTCCTTCTTATCTGAGATCCTTCAAGATCTGGTTCATGATCAACAGCTTCATTAATCCGTAGAGTCCCCACTTCTGGAACTAAAGACTCTACGATCTCCTTATATGGCACTACGATCGTCGGTTCTGGCTCTACAGTTTCAGCATCTCCAATCATAGGGTTCTTCTGCTCTGCGATCGCGGGGTCCTGCTCTTCAATCTCATTGAACAATACAACTTTCTTTGGTTCGCCTAAGTCAAATTCATCGAAGGTAACATGGATAGAGACTTCAACGCTCAATGAATTCTTATTGAACACTCTATAAGCTTTGTTTTCCATAGAGTATCCAAGGAATATTCCTTCGTCTGACTTGGGCTAAAACTTGGTCAGGTATCTCTTGCCATTATTAAGGATGTAACTGATGTTTGACTTCCTTCCTCCCCATAACTCATAGGGCGTCTTCTTGAGCGTAGAGTGAATTAGAGATCTATTCTGAGTGTAGCAAGCATAATTGATATCTTCAGCCCAAAAGTATTTAAAGAGATGGACTGTTGCTAGAAGTGTCCTTCCTACCTCGATTAAAGTTCAGTTCTTCCTCTCAGCTACTCCATTTTGTTGTGGAGTTCTTGGAGCTGAGAAATTATAATGAATTCCATGATCTTCACAGAACTGATACATCAGAAAAATCAAACTTTCTTCCATGATCACTCCTTATTGCTTTAATTTGCTCGCCCTTCTCATTCATAACCAGCTTGAAGAATTTGATTAGTTGGGAGCTAGTTTCATCTTTAGAGCTTAAGAAGAATACCCATATGAATCTGGTGTATTCATCCACTATCACCAGTGAGTATCTTTTTCCTCCAAGGCTGTCAGTTGGGATAGGCCCAAAGAGATCCATATGAAGCAGTTGCAGGGGCCTATCATTGGAGTTGACTGCCTTACTTTTGAATGAGTTTCTTGTTTGTTTTCCAAGCTGACAGGCCTTGCATGGTCTTTCTTTGACAAAACTTAGCTTTGGCAAGCTTGAGACTAGATCTTTGGTGACAAGCTTTGACATGCTTTTGAAGTTCAGGTGGGATAATCTCTGATACCACAACCAGCATACATCTTCTGAGGCTTTGGCAAAGAAGCAAGTTGTTTCTGACGAATTGAGCTCTGCGGGATTAACCACATATATTGTCTTCCTTAGATCCAATCAGCTTCAGTGAGTTGGATTCCATGTCTCAAACTTGATACTGGTTGTTGAGGAAGATGGCTTGATGTCCTTTGTTACACAGTTGATTGATGCTTAGCAGGTTGTGCTTTAGTCCATCAACATAAGCCACTTTGTTGAACGATACTGCATCAGTCTCAATTGAGCCATATCCTCGCCTCTTCCCAGAATTGTTGTCTCCAAAGACTAACTACAGGACCATCTTTCTCCTTGAAATTTGACAAAAGAGCATTATTGTCAGTTATATGCCTTGAGCATCCACTATCAAGATACTAGATGGAGTTAGTGGATCTCTATACCTATAATTAAAATCAACCTTTATTTTGGTACCCAAACTTGCTTGGGTCCTGACTTGTTAGTACCCTTGGGGACCCATATTTGCTTGACTTAGGGTCGATAATATACTAGATGATAATCATTTAAATAACACAGTACAACTACATGACCATAATTATAACAGGTATATCATTAATATGACACATGTATGAGTGTGTGTGTGTGTGTGTGGATTTCTTCTCATCAGGGACGCGTGTGGATTATAACTATTTTCAGTTTTTCTTTTTGGCTGAAACTCCCTCTACTTCCATATTGCTCTACGATTTTGAGGATTCGTAGAGTAGAATCTAACTCTACGTTTCTGGCCTGGTTGGTTCGTAGAGTTAGTTTTACTTGACTTTACGACCCTTCGAGGCTTGATCGTAGACTTTGGTCTACTCTGCGATTTTTTAAATCCCAGACCAGTATGTGACCTATTGTTCTTGGGAACAATAATTTGGTCTAGAGAGATTGGACGGTTGGGAATACTAGGCTCAACGACCTCTTTGGATTTCACAAACACAATGCCTCTATGAGAAGAAGAAGCATTGTTGTTGTTAATCTCCACTGATTTACCCACATTTGGATCTGAGGAAGAACCGCCAAATTCTAAACCTGATCGATCGGAGACAACTCTCTAACTTGTGATCAGGGAACCCATTGACAAAGAAGAATGATTCTATATAGAAATTATCTTCTCCAACTCCTCTATTTTAGTGGTTAGGATTGACTCTTTCTGTGTACTGCGTTTAATTATCTTCCTCAACCTTGCATTCTCAGCCTCAAGGTTGGAAAGAGAGGCAGCACTTTGTAAAGTTGTTTCCAGTTTTACTTGAACTTTCTCTTTCTCCTCTTGAAGGAGAGAATGGTCCTTTGATAGAACCATGATCCATTTCATGTATTGATGTAGATCTACAGTGATATCATGCAATGTAGTTCTCAGATCATTAATATCTACATCAGAGGAGTTAAAATCAAATACCTCATTGATGTCAATTTCTTGACGATCAATGGCCTTTCCAACATCTGCTTCTATGGACATTAGACAGAGATTGGCCACTTGAGGTCCTTCATCCTCGCTGCACTCATAGTTTGAATCATTATCTAAGTCATTCCACGACCCTTCAACAACAAAGCTTATTTCCTTCTTATGAAACTTCTTGTAGCCCTTGAACTCTTTATTGGGAGCTGGCTTCTTCTTATCTCTTTTTAGTTCTTCTCGTAGGGGCTTAGTGCACTATGTGATATAGTGACCTGGCTTCTTACAGTTGTAGCACAAGTTTTTTTCTTGGTCTCTACTATTGCTGCTTTTGTTGCTGTTGAAGTACTTTCTTGGTCTACTGCTGCCCTCTCGCATGAACTTTTTCAGCCTTCTGGCTAGCTACACTATATCTTCAGCATCATCATCTGACTCTGCTACTGCTGGAGCTTTGGAGGCTGCTTTTGATGCCTTGAGAGCAGAACGTCTTTCTTTCTTCTTTCCTTCAAAAATAGTTTATGCCCACTGGTTTAGCTCAAGCTTGTAGGTAAGGAGATTACCATATAGCTTATGCACAGTCATCTCATGCAGATTCTTTGACTCTCGAATGACAGTGGTTTTGGCATCCCACTTGCTAGGCAGAGCTCTCATGAACTTGATGTTAAGGTCCTTATTTGGGTAGACCGTCTCATAAGCTCTAAGAGAATTAAGCAGCACATTGAATCTTTCATATGTGACCGTTATGTTCTCTCCAGGCACATGAGAAAATATTTCATATTGCTGGGTCAAAAGAGACTGCTTATTCTCTCTGACCTCTTCGGTGCCTTCATACATCACCAGCAAGGCTTCCCAGATTTCCTTAACTGTTGTGTAGTTGACAACATTCTTAAACAGCTTATCTTCTAGAGTCATGGACATGATGTTCTTGGCCCTCTTGTCCAACTGCACAAGCTTCTTCTCATTGTCTGTCCATTCAACTCTTTGCTTGACAACCATCTTGTTCGGATTATCATTTATTGGAGCTAGCTTTGTTGAAACATATGGACCACTAATGACTACATCAAATATATCTTCATCAATAGCATTCATGTATGCCTACATATGAACCTTCTAGTTAACAATTTTTTCTCTATTACATAGGGGTGGCTTATTTCTACCACCAAGCTTAGAACTGGTTTTATTATATGTCATAGATGAACTCAAAGCGATTAGCAAATGTTCAAGAGAACCTGCTCTGATACCACTTGTTGTTTCCCAAAGGCACAAATAGATCTAGAAAGGGGATTGAATAGATCCTTTAAAAACTTTTGGCTTATTAAGAATGTATTACCAGATTATTAATTAAATAAATTTAATTAAGCACAACAGAATATTAGTTTGAAAACCCCCTTCAAAGATTTAATGGAATCTCCGCTCTTAATTTAGTTATTGTGAATTTAAGTCACAAAAAGATATAGCAGTTAATTTGCAGAAATGTAAATGTAGTAAGTAAATGACACCAGATATTTTAAGTGGTTCGGAGTACAAATAACTCCTAGTCCACTCTTCCACTCTGCGAGTAAGAAATCCACTATGGATGCAAAGGTCACTTAGATTAGATCACTAAGATCTATTACAATGAATCACTAAGATTCCTTCGAGTTACTTAGTCTCGGCAGAGGTCACTCAGACTTCTTTAAGTCACTTAGACTTGGTAATAAGATGGTCACTTAGACCTGCGAATCATAGTTATAAAATGTTGTTTGATATGCTACTAAGTTCTGTTTAAGCTTGACTTTTGTAGACTTAGTAGCAGAACGTTGTTCTCTTTTCGTAGAGTAGAGCTCTTAGAACTTTGGCAGATGTTTAGCTTGATAATTGGTGATTCGTACTTGGATTTGAATCCTCGTACTCTTTTATAGACATCTCGAAATATTCCCATTGGAAAGTTGTCGTTGTGCATTTAATGCTCCGATCCTAGAAGATCTTTGATGTTGACTTTCAAAGAGGATGTGTCAGCTTACTTTCGGCTTTGATAGGTTACATCAGACTACTGTTTCACCTACCACGTGGGTGATGTCACATCAACGAACTAGTTGTTAGAAACATCTTGATCTGATCTTCAATTTGAACTTAAGATTGATTGGCTAGCACCTTGAGTTCTTCACTCTACAAAGCTCCTCATTGTTAGTCTCATGTCAGACCTGACATGCTCTACGACTTTGACTGATCGTAGTTCCATGGAGACTGTAGAGTATTGGGCTTGATCCACTTAACGTTCTGTACTCCACGTTCTGCTTTACGATATCTTGCGCTACGAGTAGAGAAACATTCTACGATATGCTCTCTACAATCTTTTTGCTCTATGAGCGAATAGACGCTCTATGATCTGCTCTACGATCCTAGAACATACTCTGTGATCATTGCTCCACTTTATGATCTTAGAATGAACTCTACGAAATTACTGCAGACTCTGCGATCTTTGACTTAACTCTACGAACTTCTACTCCATGCTCTACAATAACATGGCTAACTCTATGATCATCAATAATTTTACAAAATGCCAAAGAAGCTTTATGATCGATCAACCTTACTATACGATCGATTTGATCCTATCATCTATATATCAGTTCAGCTCATAAGATCAGCCGAACAAGTTTGATCTTTCTATTCTAAATCTTTGTGCATCATATTCGTATTAAGGACTTTACAGAAACTACTGAACAAATATACATTAATTATATCTCATCATCAAATTTAAGCATGCAGTTCCTAACATACTAGACACTCACAAAAGGACTCATTGGCGACACTAATTGACAGTTTTTCAAAAAATGCAACACTAATTGACAGTTTTTCAAAAACTTCTTATACATATTAGAGTTTCTAATAGAGCGTCCTAGATTTAACCATATAATATTATACTTGTAAATATCCTATATATTTTAGAGAAATGTTCTAAATAGTTGATCTTAGCATTCGTTTAATTTTTTATCTTAGCCATGGTTGTAAGAGTCAATGCGTATATAAAGAAGTCGCTCATTTGCAAAATCACAAAAGTACATAATTGTAGTCGTTCTTTACAATAAAAGTTGACATTCTCTCAAACGTTTTCTTTAAATATCTAATTCGGATATCCGAATAGAAAAATTTTAAAAGACGTAACCGAGCCGAATACCGAATAATTAAACGGTTATAACCGAATTAAGAAAAATAACCGAATAACCGAAATTATTTGGTTAAAATAAATTAGTTCGGTTCGATAATTTGGTTTTACCCGTTTTTTTCTCACCCCTATTTACAAGGATAAGGACATGTGTCCGCAACTGCACTGTTCACAGTATTGTAGAAAGCGACCTGAGGTGGTCTTAGCAAGCAACTATTCAAGGTCAAACAATTGGATATTGACAAGTGTCCAAGGTAGAATGGAGAAACGACAACTTCTCAATGGGAAGTTCCCAAGAAAACTCTATAAAAAGACTACATCTTCAAACATTGCAACTAACGATTTATCAAGAGACAAAGTGTTGGAAATCTAAGTTCTTAAAAGCTTTACTCTACGATTTAGAGAAATATCATATGTTGCTAAATCATTTGTAGAAGGATTTCAAGCAACTTAGCAGCACCTTAAACATTTACACCTTTCTTAATGATCATCTATAACTAGGTCTTAATGACTTACAAGATTCAATCTCTATTGTAATAGCTTTTAGTGAGCTTGGTTTGTGTAACCATCGTATCCTTAGTGGATTATCCCTGCTCTCGGAGAAGAAGAGAAGACTAAAAAACTTTTGTGCCCTGAACCTTTTAAAAATTTAGTATGTTCTTTACATTCTGCATATTTACTTTCCAATCACTCTACGTTTTTTATATATGTGACTAGTTTCTATAATCTGCATTAGATTTAGAACTGAGATTATCTTTTAATCTTTGAATGAGATTTCAAACTTATATTCCGTTGTGCTAATCTAAATCAAATTAACTTGATTAACTAATTTTGTAACTTCCTTTTAAAAAGAAAATTTTAAATGAATCTATTCAACCCCTCTTCTAGATCTCTTTGTGTGCCTTTGAGAAATAACAAATACTTTAGTGACTAAAGAATGGCTATTAAAGATTGATATCAAATGATGTGGTTAGTTTTAATTAGTTATTATCACTAAGTTCACCTATGTATGGTGAATCATCAATTAATTATATCTTACCATATCATTTTGTAAATTAATTTTTGTAAGATTTTTTTGTCTCCATAGCAATATTCTGAATGAAAAGCCCGTGTTTTGCCGAACTCTAGACTCATTAATTATTAAATGTTTCTAACATCTCCGAAGGGTCAAACAATTAAAAATAGAAAAGAAATACAAATATAAAACTCATTTTAAAATTAACTTAAAAAATTAAAATATAATTATATTTTAATTTTTTAAGTTAATTTTTAATATTTAAAGTGAGTATAATTTATTTAATTTTAATTCAAATGAACGTAATTATTGTGTACTAATTAATATGATACTATTTATTATTATATTTGTTACTTTTAAAATTTTAGTATTTTATATTTTAGTATTTCATAAATTAACTTACAAATAAAATATATCTATAAGTTTTTGATATATTGGAAGAAACTAAAATTTGTATGTTTTTATAATATACTTTATAATAATGACAGTTGGGTATGAAAATCTATAAGGGGACCCAAAAGTTGATATGCTTGATTACGTAATGTAAGTCAACTCCAATTACCTCTTGCCGCTACTCGTTCTAGCGGCAGGTAAGGATAAGCCATGAGGGGCATTTTGGTAAACTGAGTTGCCGCTAGAAAAGATGTTACTGTCGTTAAAGGCTCTAGCGACAGGGGGTAAATTGATTCTAATCTGAACTTTTTATTATGACGATTAACGGCTAGGATCATGGTTGCTGGAATAGTATCCGTAACAACTGGTTATCACGGATGAGACCCTATATATATACATAAAATAGCACAAATGGTCCTTTAACCTTAAAATTCAAGAAAAGAATAATTATATATTTAAAATAAAAAAGATTTCGTTTTTCTAAGAAAAAGATTCACTCAACAATTTTTATATTCTTTATTAGATTTCAAAAATCTTTCCATTAATATTTTTTACCATCACAATTATGTACTTATCAACATCTCTTATTTTTATAATTATTTTCGATTTAGTTAGTAATTTTTAAAATTTATATTCTTACTATCAATAACATTTTATATAATTATTGTTTATCATCAAATTATAGTAATATAATTATTTGAGTTTAAATATATTTTTCATCAAATTATATTAGTATAACTATCTGAGTTTAAATATATTTTTCTATTATATACATAGATGAATATATGAATCTATAATGGATGAATCTTAATTTAAAGATAAATATTTTATTATTTTAATTATATGAATAGATGAATTATTATTTTAGAGTTTTTAAATTTATTTAATTTTTTTTATTGATAACCGGTTATATATACTTAAATAATATATTTTAGAAAGAAATAACTTTTTTTATATTGTTCATCGTACACAATAATTATTACTCCAGAATATATTTATAATACAATCACCAGCCATTTGATTTATAATAATAAAAAAATAGTATAAACATTATTACTCTATCTAATAAATAAATTACAAAAAAAAAAAGAATAAACAATTCAATGATTCTACAACAAGATCCGCACTTTGAATGGGATCATAAGCTAGATAATGTAAATTGTAAAGAAGTTGACTCACTAAATAATAAATTAGAGGACTGATGAATTTTTTTTAAAAGTGTTAAGAAATTTTTCAGTAACTGAAAAAAATCTAAGATTGAGACTCGTTAAATAATAAATTAGAGGACTGATGATTTATTTTTTAAAGTGTTAAGAAATTTTTCAGTAACTGAAAAACACTAAGATTGAGGAATGGACATTTCAACATTGATAGTAAATGGAATTCACATCAAACCTTGTGTAAATATCAATTTTTTCTCGTAACTTGGGAGGATGGGTTTAGATAGGAAACTTACTCTTATTAATATTCGTCGCGCGCTTCTACCTTCTGGACCTGTCGTCAGAACTTGCTGTTAACAATAATTGAACCCTCGATCTCTACATCAATAGAAATGAGTCATACTAGTAGATCAAAAACTTATTTCAACTTGACAACTAAAAGTTTGAAACAAAATACATCTATATCATTTTACTAAATCAAGTTAATAAAATTCTGTAGGTTTGCTTTATACGGTTCCGACTACTCTTGTCATGTGTTCCATGGCAAGGGCTTTTGCAACAAGAGGGACCGAATTCTCAGTTCTCAGGTCTATACATAAACAACAAATATAGATATGCTAAAACATAAAATGTATTTTTAAAGTTTAAATTTTTTAAGAAAAATTATTATCACTATTATTTTTTAGTTTTTTAAGAGAGAGGGAGAGAGAGAGTATGAACTATTTATATTTATTTTTCTTAGCTTGTGGATCTCGTAATTTTAGCCAAGGTTAAATTTAAGAGCCTGATGAATTTTTGACCTTGCACAATTAAGAGAGATCTTTACCGCTAGACGACCTTTGGCCGGTTACAAACTTCAACTCATTTCCTATATAGCATATATTATACATCAGTTGATGCCAACGAGTAAAACAAAAATTAGACAAATTTCAATTGGTTATAATGAACTTCTTCCGTTCTAAATTATGATATAATCCTACTATATATTGCGAAAGATTTTTTTATCGAATTATGATTGTGACGTATAACAATACACGAGATTGTATAGGATTATAAAATTGGTCAACTGTATCAACATATCGTAAAAATATTACCAATTAGATTTATCCGCATAACTCGCAATAAAAATGGCGACATGTAAAGTCACAATATATATCATTATCCATTATAATATCACTATTGACTTTTGAAAATTAATTTAAAATATTTTTAAATTCAAAAGTGAGATGATTTACTAAAGATTATGCAAATATATATCTTGCATTGAGTTGTAGTTTTTAAATAATATACAATAATCATCAGTGTATTGATTAAAATTAATAGAAATCATGTCAATTTTGAGTTTGAAAATATCTTAAATTGATTTCAAAAGGTCAAATGATCTTATATTTTGGGACGAAGGTAGTTCCATTTATCATGCATTCATGAAATACAAACAACTAGTATATTATTCAAATAAATTAAATAATTTGTGACAAATTATCACACTAATTTTAGTTCCTAAAATATTTGTAAATACTGAACTCAATAATGGCAAGCACATTTAACAAAAAAAAAATTGAGTAATGTTATGGACACAAACTATACACAAAAAGTTGTGCACAAACAGTATAAAAAAGAGAGAGAAAATTTGAATCGGGACCTACTATTAGAAATTTTACATATTTTTATTAGTAATCAATACATGTGTCATACTCTTTGTGCACAACTTTTTGTGTATAATTTGTGCATATAGTATTATTCAAAAACATTTAAAATAAAAAGTAATCGCTAACACGTGTGTACAAAATAATTATAAAAATAAAATCAAGTAATAAATTGAGTCAACTTTATGGAATGGTTTGTCCAACTTAGGGCCTGTTCGGGAACTCCTTATTTTAAATGACTTATAAGTTAAAATATAAGTTGATTTATAAGTTGTTTTAAGTTGTGACTTATAAGTAAAAGTGTTCGGCATCAATTTAACTTATAAATCAAAAATTAAGTTAAAATAAGTTATGAAGGTATTTGACTTATAATGACTTATAAGTTAAAATAATGTAAAGATTACTAAAAAGTACATTAATCCATATAGGGACAAAATAGACATTATATTTGATAAAACTAACTTATTTTAAAATGACTTATAAGTCATTTTAAAATAAGTCAAAAATAGTTACTTATTTTTTTTTTGACTTAAAATTCAACTTATAAGTAAAAAAATAAGTCATTTCCGAACACTCAAATAGTAACAAATGACTTATAAGTTGGTTTGACCAACTTATAAGTCATTCCCGAACACCCCCTCCCTTCATCCTATAATAAACGTTTTAATTTGATTTTAATCAAATTAATTATTTTTAGAATTAATAATTAAAAATATTTATATAAAATTTTAAATTACGAAATTTGACATTAGTAGTATATTCTCCATAGTTTATTATGATCATAATCACTCGGTGAGTATATCTTGTTTTTTTTTAAAAATTTATTACTTTTAAAAATGATTAATTTGACCACGAAAATCAAAACTTTTCATGGGACAGAGTGAATATTAATTAAAAATATTAATCGTTGAATTTTTCCGAGATATTGAGACTTAATAATATTTCAGATTTAAACAAACCAGTCGTCATAAAATCATGTAATTATTGTAGGAGTAATGTTATGGACACAAATTATACAAAAAAAGTTATGCACACGCAATATAAAAAAGGAGAAAAAAAAATAAGAAATGAGACTTACAATTAAATTTTCTACGCATTCTTATTAGTAAGTAATATATGAGTCTTAGTCTAGGAGTTTTTTAGTTGTAGAAAAGGAAAAAAAAAAGTTAAAGAAGAGAAGGGAACACAAGAGAAAGTTTTTGGCTCAAAATATAGCATTTTTCTTAACTTTTTTTTCTTTCCTAGCTAAAACTCTAAGACACTATTTTTTTTTAATTTTTTATTAAAAAACTCCAAGACACGATTTTTATTTGTTTTCCTTTTTTTTTTCTTTCTCAATGAAAACTTCAAAACAAGTGTTTCTGCATACAATTATTCTTATTGTAGTTGCCAAACCCTTTCGCAGCTAGTCTTCCCGCCTATATAACCAAAAATTTTAGCTTAAACCCCAGCTACACTCAGTCCCTCACTGACTTCCCCAAATTCCCCAGAAAATGTCAATACACACAGTAGATGGAGGAGGAGGAGAATCAATTTTGAAAAATCGATTTCTAGGGTTTTTAATTTGGCAATCAATTCACTCCACAACCATATTCATCCTCTCAAAACTCCTCCTTTTCTCTCCATTCACCCCAAGCCCTAAATTATCTCCGTCTATCACCTCCTTCTTCCTTTTTCTTTCCTTTCTTTTCTCTCTCCTCCTCTTCTCCACTTCACTTTCCCTCGTTTCTTCTCCGCAGCAGCTAGATCGCCCAGCTTCACCCTTCGAGCTTTTTTTGGGTTTAATTCGATTCGTGTTTTTATCTGGTGGCCAGCCGATTTCGCCGGAATTTCGCCGGAGAGTGAGGGTTTCGACGGGTTTTGTTCTGTTTGTAGTTTCGGTAGCGTTTTCGGGGGTTTTGTCGGTTGGTTGTATTTGCTGGAGTTGTGGCTCTTTTGCTAGTGGATTTGTGTTGTTAGGGTTTAAGGGTTTTGCGGTTGGGTTGTTTTATGGGTTGGTGTATGTTTATTTGAAACGGTGGATTTTGGAGTTTCCCATCATTCAGGTGATCATTTTGTTCTTCAATTTTACATCTTCTTTGAGTTTCTAATTGATTAATTAATTAAGGTATTTATCATTGTAAAATGTTCTGTTACTGGTTCTCTGATAATATATAAGGCTAAGTTTGGAACTTGGAAAAAAAAGGTGACTGAAAAATCTAAGAAGAGCAATTATTATTATTTGGAAATTCAATACACTGGCAAGATTGATTTTTTTTTTTTTTTTCTTTTTGAAATTTCAGTTTCAGCCTACCCCAACCAGGTTGGGATAAAAGGGGTTGTTGAGTTGAGCTGAAAATTCAGTACACCTGATTATTGTAATTAATTTAGGCTTTATAAAAAGTATATATGGTTGAGTATTCAATGCAAAATATGTACATATCTGTATGTTTTCAGTGATGCCCTGCCCCCTCTGTTTGGTTGCTAATGAGTGGAATGGATTTCTTTTAACAATTAAAAGTATGAGAAGTGATTTCCATTGATGTCTTATGTATTTAATATTCACACATGACTATGTTGAGGCACCTGGAGCTACTGAGGAGAAAGACATCCATTTGCATAGGAAATTTTAGCTTTGAGTTGTACTATTATTGAAACCAAGAAAGGCAATTAGCCAGTTGTGATTTACTTGTGGTGTCACACTATTGCCAATATAAATAAAGTACACACACACACACTCACTTGTGGTGTCTTCCTCAATATATCCATGATTGCTGATCCCGGGTGTTCATTTCAACAGCGTCCACTGTTCTTCAGATTTAAGATGGGGATTCCTTCAGCTATTAAACAAGCTTTGAAGTTTTCATGCGGTGGATACCTCTTTTCAGCCGTTCTGGCAAATTTTCTCCCTAAGGAGTACAAAAATCAGGTTACTATGGGAAAGTTCATTGCTGAGCAGATCATCTTTTACATTGGAACTTTTGTGGTTTTTCTATGTTGGGAACTTAGTCATCATCTACATCAGGTTAGTTTTCAAGTACTTGCTTCTACTATAACTTTAATTTACTATTAATAGCTGTAATCAATGGAAAGAAGAACTTTCTCTTCCCATCCCATCTCTTCCAAAATAAAACTTGCGAACAGCCCATAAGGGGCCATTTGAAGTATGTAGTTGTTTTGATGAGATGTCAATGATCAACAAGGTTTTTATGTAGGTGCTACATACAAAGAGGTTCACATTCGCACCCCCAAAAGGATCGGCAGCAGCAGAAACAAATCCAAGTGAACCTCTTCTTGCGACACTGGAGGAGAGCACATCAAAATCTCTTTTGCAGTATCTTGCGTATCTTGACCTCTGTATGGTTTGTGAGGGTAATGCTGATACTTGGCGACGAGCTGCCTTCTTTGAGGAAAGTGGTGAAACCTATAAAAGAGTTCTAGCTGTGTGCCTGAGGCCTCTGGAACAACTTACATCGAAGCTGGGTGAAGGTGTTGAGAGTTATTCTGACAATGCCTTCAAAGTGTCTCATCAGCTAAGCTCGCCAACAGAACAAGTAGCAGAATTAAAACTCCGGCAAGCATTCTATGATATCCAGGTATAAGATTCTTTAGAAATCAGTTTCTTCCTAACCGGTCGTTGTGGTAGGTTACATTTTATTCCATTGCATTTAGAATTCTTGTTTCTTTTATCATTTCATCCTAAAGATTATAATCACGCTGATTGATTACTGGAAGACTTGATAAAAATATAAAATGATAATGAAGAAAGCCCAAAATAAATGTAAATGAGACTGAATGTTCAGGATTATATGCTTCAAGAATGCCTCTTGCATGTTGGATATGTTGATTTGACAATCAGTAGATAGTTGTGCTCTACTATAGTTTTGATTCCAATCATGTACAAGATTATAGGTATGCTTTCAGATTATGTTGGTTGACACTTAAGAACTTCAGTGGATATTTTATGTGATGCCATGTTTTTCTGTTATTTCCTGTAAATACATCTGAGTCTTTTGGAGGAGTCTGTTTGTTATGGAGACTGTTTAATGAGGCTTATGGTTAAACTGAGTCTTCTTATGTTTATCAAGTTTTACTTCATGATGTTAGTTTCTGGTTTGTATGCTGTTCGAAATGTTTTAATTTGTGTACGATGTAGAGAACAAAGGTTATTCTTGATTTTTTAAAAGATAATTTTGAGATTAGATGTATTTGTCGTCCTTAGATTAGGGTTTAGTTGAAGCTCCTATTAATGTAGTTCAGTACTGAGTCTTTGGTGGTGAAATGTTCTTAGCAGTATAAACAATTCAATGGGATTCATCTATCAACAGATTTTTTTCTTCCATTTGAACTCATTTCAATAATTCTATTAGTTGCATTAATAGGTACAATTGCCAATGAAGAATAAGAGGAGAGCAAAGCGCCAATGGCGTGCGAAGGCTGTTGTTTGAGTTTCACCAGTGAGGCAGCTTGCTGTCATTCCAATAGTTATTGTTCACATATTTACTATCTCCTAATCCTTCATTACATTTAGGAGAATTCCGGCATCTATAGTTGGTAACAAATTGAATTATTAAAAGCCAAATAAAATATATGATCTTCATGCGCGCGCGCACACACACACACATATATATTCCTGTATAGTAGAGCGGGAATTATGAGGATTTGAGGAAGAATTTATTTTGAATGGCTAGGCTTGGACCAAGGTTTGGGGATTGGGACTTGTGACCTTGAGTCTAACTTATCTAAGCAATTTTCATTTCGCCAACCCCTTGGGGTCTTCCTTTTTGAAATATTCCAAGCTTTCACAAAGAATGATTCTTCTTCTTCTCCTTCTTTCTTTTGTTACTATTTCAACATATGATTTATCACTCAATGTCAACCCTTAATTGTTGAAACTTGGAAGGGTTGGTAGTTCCATAGTTACCAGATACTCTCATAGACCTAGCGAACTGCGTATTGTTATTTGCGTACCCAAATAGGGTACTCTTACGTACTAATACTTTAAATTTAGTGTACCGAAATTTTTTGTTGTTTTTTAACTATAATTGCAGAAATATCAATATTATAACTTAGTATTAGATGTTCAAACATTACATTTGTACTAAAATATTTATAAAACAATTACCTTGTTGGTTCAACTAAAAATCTTCTATAAACCTTAGGTTTATTACATTTAGATTTAGATTGCAAGAGAATTTTTAACTATAAAAACTTATATAAAGATACCTCAGCGTATCGCGTTTTAACTATATAGTATACCACGTACTTGTATTCGTACCTCATACTAAAACGTACCACGTTTCAGGTAACTCTAGTTTGATCAAATGTTTGCTATCAATAATTATGGAAGATGTATAATGTATTAAAGCTTAGATTTGGCCAGATCACATGATATAATGTATTGTATTCTTAATATTGCAAATCGCAAAAACGAAGAAACTTAATTTAACATACATTTGATTATCATAGTGACTGAATTACGAGTAAATAAACTCGAGCTTAGGTTGGGTTAATATTTAAAAATAGCTTGATATTGAGTTGGTGGTGTTTTTCCTCATATTACTCCCCCAATTGCAAAAAAATAGTCTCATTTGACTTGGATTCTAGTTACTTTGCAAACTCCTAGTCGTGGTTCGAGTTTATTATAATTTTTGAAATAACAATTTTTTATTAGTAATATTTTTTAAATAGTTTACAATATTAACTAATGTATTAATTAAAACGAAATAAATTCAAATCAATTTTGAATTCAAGAATTTTGCAAAATTGACTAGTAAAATAATTAAATGAGCAGAGGAGTAATATATATACATATATTAACACGGGGTTTCCTCGAAGTAGCTTGTGAACAGATCAAAACAGAAATGAGTTGAGCTTGAACGTTCTCGGATAGAGCTCGCATTATTCCTTTATAGCAACATAGCAAGCTTGAAATGCAAAAACTCAGAGTTGGCTCTTTTACAACAATAAACTACCTTAACAAGCCCGATTGAGTCCTAAATCCATTTTATCTTAAGAATTCAACACCTTAAATCCTAAAAAGGTGGTTATTCAAAAATTCCACACCCCTTCCATGAGAATCTTGCTACTAAGTGCTCTTTTGAAGTCAAGTTAATTCCACAATCTTCCAACTTCAAAGCATATACCCCCTCCGTTCCAGAATACAAGATTGACTTTGACTTTCTGGAGTCAATTTGGGATATTTTTAGATCAAATTTGATACGATTCATTTAAATTTTGAACACAATAAATCATGAAATTAGTAGTACTCTGTTGATAGTTTAAAATGTTCGTAATTGTATAGATTAAAATTAAATGAATTCATAATCGAATAGACCACAAATCTATTATGGACAACAAACTTCTAAGTTACCAAAAACAGTGTAACCTTAGAATTGCTAATAATGGGCTTAAGGTGCGAAGATTGCTTTATTAGACCTAGAATATAATTCCTCTTTCTTTAGGCTGGACTTTGAAACTTGTTGTGTCCCCCCCCCCCCCTTGGTTTTAGGGGGTGGGGGATATACTATAATACTGCTAATAAAAAATCAAGTATTTTTATGTTTCTATTATAAAACTAGATGCTACTAGCTACTGCAGGGGTGTACAACTTTGGAAAAGGCTAATGTTCTGACTTTTTAATATTGCAAGATTTAGAAATTTATAGTTTTGGGATATATTTGATGTATCAAATGGTAACATGAATATCTTTCATAGTCCCTGTGCAATTTCATGAGATACTGGCTTTCTTATTACCCAAAAAGAAAAAATGTTAAACCCTTTTGGCTGAAAAAAGAGTCCTTTGAAAAGTTATACTTTATAAAAAATAGAATACGATTCTAATTTACGCCTCACTAACTTAAAAAGTACTATAAACAATCATGTGTTCATCTATTCATCTAAGCAGAAGCATGCAAATTTAGTAGGAAAACCTGGAACATCACCAGATTTTTGGACGCCTTGCTTTCAGATAGTACTCTAACTTTGAAATATCCCAACAAGGAGAGGTCTCTTAGATTGAGAGGAGAAGAGTATAAGTTCTGTTATCTATTCTCATGAAATAATAAAAAGATAAAAAGGAAATTTTGTCTTCTGTACTCGTAAAAATATAAACGAAGTTATTTCCTTTGATTGGTTCATGGAGAAATCCATTTTTTTACTTGGTCTTGGCAATAGAAACGTGGTAAGGGAGGGATAATGCCAAGAAGTATTGGAACATCTTCTATTTTGTACTCGATTAGAGTGGGAAAATTTAATGCATAAACTTTAATTTTTCTAAAAATTTGGCTTGTTGGATGCTATCTGCATCTGAATCATGAAATGTTTAACGCAGGGTGTGTTTACTTTTATAAAATGCAACATCTGCTTCAGGGACATGGGATAGCACAATGATTTTGAGATGCTAAAAATGATGACCATTGTTGTGCTTCTCTAGAATTTTTGGCGCTTGTGGTTTCATGAATCTCACCCCATCTGTCAATGAATGTCAAAACAAATTATTGGTGTTTGCTTGGATTATAATTTCAATCAAATTCAAACTATTGGAGCAACTTCAGGAGATTCGATTAATTCCCTTTATGGGAAATAAGAGAAGCTATATTGGTATTATAAATTGGACATTATATGATGTCAATTGGTTTGGGGTAGCTTTACAGCAATGCAAGCCTTACCACAAAGGAATGAGCAGTTTATTGAGGCCCTAAAGAATGTTACTTGGATCGTGGTTCGATTTGGTAAGTGGTACAATGTACGGTAGGGGTAGGTTTCCTCAAATTGCTTTAGTTGGTATGAAATACGTTTTCGGAACTTGGTATGTTGGGAATAGCTTTCTGAAGTGTTATAGTTAAAATTAGTTGAGGTATATTTAAATATGTTTGATTTGTTTCCAAATGTAGTGTTACAACATGTGCAGTTTTGAAGAGGAAACGCCATGTCAGTGCTTACTCACAAAAAGGTGTTTGCTGTGTTGGTATTTCTTAGAATTTTCTTGTAGTATTTCCTAGAATTTTCTTGTACGTTTCTAATAAAGTGTTCTAGATTTATGTATGTGGTAATTATGCTTGTTAATATTCTAGATATTTTGTATGATTAGTATAGATTGTTGACTAGCCTTCCATTAGATTGATTCTAGCCATTGATTGTATGGCCATAGGGCTATATAAGAGGATACCCTTCCTTTGTAAATTATAAAACAAAGTTGTAATTATACTTTCGTAATAGAAGTTTAAGTAGATAGGAGAAAAAAGTTTTGGACCGCTCAGTTTAGTGTTTTGGAATGAAAGTGTACCATGTTTTGGAACATTCATACCAAAACAGAGTTTGTTATTATGCTAGTTGTTTCAACAATAATGTCCCAATCCAAATAGCGTGGACTTGCTTTGACCATGCTGAAGGTAGATTGGTTTGAGTAGGGATATGGAAGTTCTATCTCTTATCTTTTCGAATCATCTTGAATCATCCAATTCCGAGTTTGTATGAAAAAGTTATGACCATTTTACTACAGGAGGTCAAAGCAGTCCCCGCGCCCAAAAGACCTTGCCAGTAGCGCGCCCCGCGCCCAACCGGCAGTAAGGTGGGGGTATTTTTGTAATTTTCGCACATTTCGTCGCACGTGTGGTTTCGCTGAACCCCTTTGAGTTCATCATCTATTATATTTGGACATTAATGAAGGTGTCCTATTCTATTTGGACATTAATCAAGGTAACAAAAATTGAACTTCTAAATATATTAAGCCCATGTTTGTCGTAACCTATTTAAAAACAATTAATAGTTTATTTAATAATTTATGTTTGTCGTAACCTATTTAAAAACAATTAATAGTTTATTTAATAATTTATTTTAAGAAGCTTATCTTAAATTGGAGTGTCTTGTTTGTAACTTTTTTTAAGACAATTATTTTAGGTATAAGCTGTATGTTTGGCAAATAAGCTAAAAATGTATATTCAAAATGTCCAATAAGTTATAAGCTGGAAAATAAGTACCTAGATTTCAGCTTTTTGTCTTTTGTTCATTGAATGTGTTGTATTCAGATTATAGCTCATATTAAATAAGCCAAAAATAAAAACTCCTTTTTCAGCTTATTTTTTAAAATAAGCTATAAGCTGTTTCAAATAAGCTGTGATAAAACATAGTTTAAAGGGAGCAATTGTGCAATGAAATGGTCAATTTCTCTTAAACTATGTGCCATTTAGCCACACAAATTGGACCGAGGGGTAGTAGAAGTTGTCAAATTTTAACTAACTTTTAATTGTATCCATGTAGCATGTAGCAATATGTGTTTGTTTGGTTTCTTTTTTTTTTGTTGTTGCTGTTGTAAATCCCCATTGCCCCTGGCCCAGAATTGTTTTTAAAAAAAATCGCTTTACCCCTCTTGACACCCTCCCATGTGCTTCAACTTTCAATGGGTTTCGAAGATAAAAATCCTTTATTGGCCCATATTCTAATGAACTCACTCATGTACGATCAAGGTGTTTTATGGATTGAAATAACACAGAACATGGTACCCTATCATTTTAATTAATGGTTAGAGAGTTGACTATATTATGAGTCTTATGACATTATAGTGATGGCGGGTTATGCTTAGTGTTAGTACGCGGTACACTATATAACTAAAGCGCAATATGCCGGGGTATCTTTATATAAGTTCTTATAGTTAAAAATTCTCTTGCAATCTAAATCTAAATGTAATAAACTTAAGGTTTATAGAATATTTTTAGTTGAATCAACAAGTTAATTGTTTTATAAATATTTTGATACAAATGTAATATTTGAGCATCTAATACTAAGTTATAATATTTGATATTTCTGCAATTATAGTTAAACAACAAAAAATTTTTTTTGTACGCTAAATTTAAAGTATTGGTACATAAGAGTACCCTGTTTGTGTACGCAAATAACAATACGCGGTTCACGAAGTCTATGAGAGTATTTGGTAACTCTGGTTATGATTAAATTAACCTCATTTATTTCCTCCCCCCCCCCCTCCTCCCCCCCTCCTCCCCTCCGTCTAGCACAATTATGCAAAAGAAGAAAGGATAAAAGGTAAGGCCTTCTGAAAATACTCCCCCCCGTGTTTCCAAATTATAAGATATTTATTTACTTATGAAAGTCAATTTAAGACATTTTAAAATTCAAAATTAAGATGATTCATCAAAAATTATGAAATAATAAATGTTACAATGTATTATACTTTTTAGATAGTTTATAACATTCATTATTGTATTGATTAAAAATAAAGTAACCTATCTCAATTTTAAGTTTGAAAATGTATTAGGTTGACTTTAGAAAGTCAAATAATCTTATATTTTGAAACTAGTATAAATTTCTTTGTTTTTTTTTATGTTTTTTTTTTCTTTTTCAGGTTATCTGCGTCTAATTTCATCAGTACTAGTTTTTAGAGTATTGGGTCTGGTGGTACCCAACTTGTTAAATCCACCCATAATAAAAAAAAGGTAAAGAAAGAGAGGGATGGATGGAGGAATTGCTTAAACTTTCTATTCCTCCCCTCCCCCCCTCTTATATAATTATGGTTATGTTCCTATCCCCATCAACTAACATTGGTAAACTATTGTGACCATCGCGAGTCAGAGTTGTCATGTATTATGGATGTGTGAGTCCACTGACCTACCTAGTAGGAGAGTTGTGGGACCAGTACTTCCTAATGAAGTTAAGTGTCTATTATGTTTTTACATAATAATACCTTCTATATAATAAGCTCTTTAAACTAAATCATGTGTCTAACAATCAAATCTGATGTGAAAATTCTAGCTGAACATTTTCTCCTTAATCTTGAGAAACGAAGCATAAACTAAATTAACTAGCCTTTGATTTTCTTTTCCCATGTTAATGTGGTAACTTTTTCAACTATTATGCAGCTATGTGCATGGTGTGCTCGAATTGTAGCTTCCTTGACTGTACATTCACGCAAAGAGGATCGGTTTGGCGTAGCTCAACTCTCAGGGAGCAACGCTGCTGTTGTATCAACTCTCATATCTTGCTTATTAGCTGTTGAAACATGCATGGGGAAGAAGACCAATTTACAGTACCCACATTATTTGATGGGTCCTGCTGGTATCAAATGGGCGACTCCAAACACAGGAAGGAAAGGTCAGGCAGTGGTCACTATGAGAAAACGGAAAGGTAGCCCGTTGTACTCAAAAAGCATATTTTATGGCTGACATACTGAGGACTTCAATATACTGCATTGTGTCTACTTTCCACAAGGAGATGCTTGATAGTTCTAAATCAGGACTTCTGGATAAGGATTGGATCATAACAACCAAGCCTCCTTATGGAAACCGCGAGCTTTTGCTGCAGAAATTGAGTCTTTTCCTAGATTTCCGAGCTTGTTAAGCCTACTTTTGAATAGGTTTTGGTACATTTGAAATCAGAAAGTGTTTCAGCAGGAAGTGTTGAAATATCCGTTTTTGCTGGATAAAGATTCAAGTTATAAGAGTTTATGTTTGGTGTTGTCCTCTGTTGTAGAATCCTGTGCATTATCAACTTTGAGAAAGGAAGGTGTTGTAGAAAGGCATAAGTATGAAATTGCTGTTAAGAATTCGGCTTTGGGCAACTGCTACTGCATACTGTGATAAAAAAGAACCTAATGGTGAACTTTAAATAAGATGGGAGGAAATTGAAGGTCAAGTGTTTTTCCCATTCTACAAAGGGATGTTAAAAAAGCCGAATTCCAAAGAGATGTAGTTTGCATAACCATATCAAAGGATCAAGGCAGTTTATTACTTTGTCAGGCATCTTATGCCAAATTTTCTATGTAAATTTTTACTAACTATTACTATGCTACTTCTTTCCTTCTGTTGTGACAATGTTTTGAGCCTTAAATTGTATTCCACTGCTCATATTCTTCTCAGTATCCTTCAGAAGGTCTTAATGCACACATTCTAATGCATGATTGAACAGGCTTTTTAGTTAGGGAGTTGGTTTCCGGAATTTGACTAATTATGTTGGAATTATACTTCTTATTTGACGCTAGTGGTATCTGGTTGTGTTTGATGATGAATAGCGCGGTACGTTTAGCTCCAAAAGCTGCTTTTGTGAGTTAAAGTACGTGTCCAGTTGCTAGCTAAACATGGCATTTGGAACGTTTTGAGCTCAAACGCAGTTCCCTGATTGTGATTTTTCAAAACTACGTGAACATGCAGAAGAGAAATACTGGATCGAGGTCATTTCCTAGGTGAGGACTGTTCGTCTGTTCCCCTCCCATTCTTCTGCGGAAGTCGTACATGTAAAGAATTCTAGTCAAAGTCAAGGATTGCATCAACCAGATTAAAAGAGCGTAGCCAGCTGGAAAAATGTGAAAACAAATTAGTTGAATAATGCCTTGGGTCGTGGATCTACGGCTAATTTGAGGTAGAAGAGAAAGTTCTATCAGAATAATTATTTATTTCAAGATATCCTCATCAATCTTTATCGGTATGCGTTGGTGAGGGTCGGGGGTGTAGTGTTATTGTGCCGTGGGATTGTCCCAAGGATCGACGTAAACTTGTAAGCTGCTGAGGGTGAGGATAATCGTCCATGTTTTATTGTGAAAGAAAAAAGTTGAAAAAGATTCAACAAAAAGACAAAAACAAATCGCCGCAGCCCAACCGTAGTCACCACGCGTTTGGGGGCGGCGTTTCGGTCCAAAATGCAACCCAAGAAATTTTTGATGTTGCATTTTGTTTAGAGTCCAAAATACAATTCAAGAAATTATTGATGTTGCATTTTGTTCCTCTAAACGTAGAACCAAAATAGGTATAATATCTGCTTTGCTCTTCACAATCGATTCATCTTGATTGAGGATGGATCAAAAAATATTTCGTTCAAGAATTAATCCGAGAGAAGATAGGTTTAATTGGGGGAAGGAAGAATAAATTTATGCGTATATAGAACATTAATTATGCCATGGATTTGGCATGGAGAGAATGAGAAGAGAAAAGAAAACGATTAATTCAAGAATCGAAAATTCCAAATACAAGTGTGAATTAACTTATTCCTACAACTAAAACACAAACATTGGAATTCAAATTAATCTGCTTTGAGTTTTCCCATCAACAAGCTACAACCATACATATGGAAAGTCATAATAAAATACTCGTATAATAGGAACAAATAAATAATAAAAGAAAATTCGGGTAATTAAATGGAAACTATTTAATTTATGAGTAAATGAGTAATGTTAGGGGTCATAAATTTTTGATCTTAAAAAGTGTCTGAAATGATATGTCATCATTACATTGATTGAGTAAATCTCTTGTGATTGACTATACATTTTGTTTCATTCAATATCACATTATTTGAGACATTTGAGATTAAAAATTTAGGACCCCTAATATTATCCTTAATTTATTTAAATAAAACTTTACATGGTTGTATAGCACAATCTTACTTATCACTCATAAATAAGAGACCCACGCTCTACCTATAACACAATGCAAAGAATGTCTACTTATAACGTAATAAAATCACACATCAAATCACTTAGGTGGCATTTGGTTCCCTTCAAATCAATGTAATAACTACGTAATGCAATACGATATTACATTAATTTGACATGATTTTTGTTTGGTTCACTATTACATGTAATAGTCCATTACGGGGATAATACGATTATGTCAATTTCAATGTTTTTCATTACGTCCACTAATAGATGTTTTAGCTAATTTCGTCTGTAGTGTTATAGTCCATGAAAGAAAAAAATAGTAATGATTGCTACTGATTTGACATTTTGACTTACAATATAATTTATTCATTACATACAATTATTTAATTTAGTGAACCAACTACAATTTAAACCTAATATAATAACATTACAATTACTACACAAATACTAAGAAGCAACCATACAAATATATTATAATAACTTATTATCGTTACATTACAACTCTGTAACATTACATAAAACTTGCATTATATCAAATTCTATTCGGCAAACCAAATCCCACCGTAATATCATCCTTATTTTTCACTAGTCTATTATTATCACTTATTTGGAATACTCTATAATAGTATTTCTGATAAACTCCCATTACCGGCTGCGCATGACCTTTGATACGAGTGCAGCAATTTAATCATTCAGATGACTCATGGACCATGGCCCTTGGGTGACGGATTTCGGTATACCCTATACTGAGGTGGAGGTGGAGAAATATATTCTGCACCAAAAATAGAAGAAAGTGAGAACAAGTAAATCAAGATGTAAAGTAGCATAAAATATGGATTTGGATTCCAGACGGTTAAAATTGGCAGTCTGTTCGGACAGTTCAATAGAAACAAGTTATATTTTTATAAATAAAAATTGATATGAAATGTAACTCACTGATATATCAATGTAACTCGGCCGTTTTTATAATATAGACTGTCCAAATAAATGAACCGACCATTTCAAACTAGCTGGAATCAGGATCCATAAAATACATAGTCTACAGTCCATCAAAAACTACTTACTTATTCTTGCAGTTGCAGCTGATCCTTGAGAGAGTAAGAGAATCAAAACCAAACAGAAGATGAAGAGCATAATAAGAGATTTAGTAGCTCTAGCTGTCATTTTTGCTCACAAAATGTTGTTTTTCATTTTCGGTCCAGATGGTATGATTTATATAATGCATGACCAAAATTTACTGGCACCAAATTAAGACTTCCAGTCATTGGGTACAGCTTTTGGCCAAGAAGCATGACTTTGACCTTTCTCCTTTGAATAGATAAAAGTGGTTGCTTCCATGTAATTGTGGTTTGGGATGTTACCATGTAGTTTATTTGGAGCACCCAAAAAAGAAAAAGAAAAGAAAAGAAAAGAAAAAAAAGAGTAAGAATAAGAATATTTACGTAGTTAAGGTGAAATATGTAATAGGGTCTTAGTATATTGTAAATATTGAGGTACTGAAACTATTAGGTTCCAATTCCATTTTCGATTCTTATTATTTGTATGAGCTTGTATTTCCCCTACATGAATTCAGTGCGATAAGATTTACTGATATTGTAATCGATGTTGATTATAAAATTTATTTTTATTTGTATCATATCCTTCTAAATGAGGGGGATTTTAATTAATTAATTAATTAATTATATTTAATTTTGTTGTTGTTTAAAATATGGCATGAATTTGGACTGACAAACACATTCACACATAAACACAAAGTCAAGCTTTGCAGAATAGACACGGAGAATAAAAAGTTAAAGATAGATGAGTTAGGTATGTGGCTAGGAGGATACTCCTATGTGGTCTATCTCCCTGCATATTTTAAATTAGAAAATTCATCTCAATTTAAGGCTGTAGAAATCGTGAGAAGTAAAAATAATACCGTCGGAACTAACATATATATACTGATATTTTTATAATTGTTCTATCAACGCTTATTAATCCGATAAAATATTTATTTATTGTTAATTACAATATGGAAAAATTTATTTGGTAGTATAATTTTCTGTTTAACTTTAATTAGTCTTTGTAGACATTGGTGATTCAGTTTTATGCATTGTTTATAAAATTGAACAAAAATTATCCATGGTAGGTTCTTACAGAATCAATTACATCTAGAATCAACTGCAACTTATATTTCAAGATTTTTCAAATACATGAAATATATTATATTGCCTTGATTGGATATATATGTATAATTATTTTAAACTTTCTGTTTTGAAATGTATTGCGTGAGTAGTTTGGAGATTATGGTTGAGTTCTATTTTATGGATTAAGACTCTCCATTACACACGTATTTTTTTAATTTTTTTCAATATATATTTAGTAACATAAATATATTTAACAATAAAATAAAATTCGTCGCAAACAATTGTGTTGCTAAAATGTTGTGAAAAACAATATTTGTGTAGTTAAATGTATATTAAAAAAAAATTGAAGAATAAGTATAATGGAAGAAATTCTGATCCCTATTTTATTACTATATTTATTTCTCCTTTTTACTGAATCATGGAATTTTTGGTCACATTGATAGTGACGGATCCAAAAAAATAGTTTCATCTAGAGAATTAGTATTATTAGAATCCCATCCATTACACTTATTTTCTAATTTTCTCAAATATATATTCAATGACATAAATATTACATTTTGTGACATAATAAAAGTCGTTGCATATAATTAACAATATAATAAAATTTGTTATAAATAATTGTGTCGCTAGTACTATCGCTAATGTAATATTTGTGTTGCTAAATGTGTATTAAAAAAAATTATTATTTTCACAAGTAAAAATTGATATTTAATGTGTATTAAAAAAATTATTATTTTCACAAGTAAAAATTGATATTTTCACAAGGTTCCTCTCACATAAGTATGAGAGACCCATTTATTATTCATGTAAGAGAGATCTAGTGGAACTATCACTTTTACTCATGGAAAGATCAATTCTCTAAAAAAATAAAAATAAATTAGAGAATAACACTAATAGAGGGATCCTAATCCATAGAATCATATTGTAGTTACAAACTTAACAGACCTAATATTCTGAACCTTTAAGGGAGTCCCTTAGAATAAGTCTATGGTAATTGGTAAGGTATTATTGCATTCTGTTTAATATACTAGTTGAAATAATTAGGTTTTTTTCCTAGTCTTGTCAAGGCCTAACCTAAAGAATGAACATATGAGAATGAGAATTACTTGTGAGGCTAATCTACAGTTTTATTTTTACATTTGTAATATTGATGAAAACTTTGACAATTTTGAGAATAATAACGACGTTGGATTTGACGAAATCCAACTCGTTATATGGGCTAATGGATAATACAAAATTTAATTAATTATTTAGCACAATCCAAATTTAATCATATATCGGCAATTAACATATGGGCTATTAAATTTGCGACATCCAATATCTTGGACTTATGAAACTTAATCCTTAATATTGATAGACGCTTAGAGATGAATTAACTAACAAACAGTTCCTATTTTTTATATTATTTTTTGATCGAATAACAATAAAGATCTTGAATGCTTATGTAACTATATTACATAAGCTTAGAACCTATGCGCGAGATATATACTATCTTTTCTATTTTTTTTTCATGTGTTGTAAGATGTTTTTCTCTTTTCTTGACGATTGAAAATCATTTCAATTTATGATCGTTGTTTTACTAATTTAATGATCTACTAATTTCAATTTCAATTTACAATCTACTAATTTAATGATCAATCAAATTAATTCAATTATAGGTTCCTCGATTAGATTTTTATTTTTATTTTATTATATTTTAATTGATATAGTAATAATATATACTAAAACGAAAAGATAGTATGATTAATATATTGTTCAAGCGAACTAATTATAATTATATTTAGGGAGCTGATATTTTCACACTGTGGTTCTAGTCACATATTTGCTAAAATGTCCAATTTAGCCTTCTTCTCTTCCTCTTTCTCTTTCTCTTCCTCTTCCTCCGCATCCAAAACCATCTTTTTCATCTCCTCTTTAATTAATTTCAATTGCTCTTCTAGTCATCCGTCACAGAGTAATCACTCATGCCGAAATCATCCCCATCTTGCAACTCTAATTAATGTTCAAAACATGAGGTCTGAAATAAATTCTGGGGGCTTCCGTAAGTAAACTTAACTTCTAAGTACCTCAAGTTAAATAGCTGCAACAATTCACTGGGAAATATACACAGTTGTACGAATGGCAAATCTAAAGCCTAAGAAGTTTGCAGGATTCCCAGATCATTGATATCTATTTCGAAATAGATTCAACGAATTCAAGGGTAGAACATGGAAGAGCATTCGCTGAATAGTCAGAACACCTAGAAGATATATCAAGCACATCAATGCTAAGGCCAAGTAGACTATGTCGACGCCGGGTTTTCTCGTTCTCTTCTCTTCCAATTTTAGCCTTTTGATTTAGATGACGTTTGGAAAAGGTCGGCATTGATGTCGACGGGGTTTTGAAAGATCGTTTTTATGATGAGCCAATTAACCAGAGTCGCCAGTTGGTATATTTGAAATGGATGTACCAACTCATCCGGATTTTCGTGTTTTATGAATCGCTGGCTCATATGTGACTCCGAATTAATTGGTCTGCGAATCGAGATTCATAGAGTTCGGGGGCTTGCTTAAGTGAGGGGAAGGTGTTAGGCACCCCTCGACTTCCGTGAAACACGGTGACCCCACCGCAATCTTGATGCTTTCCTATCCTTTAATTCATGAAATGTGTGTGTGCCGCGCGCTTTGTGTGTGGGTGTGTGTCTATGTGAATGTCGTGGTGAGTTTGTATGAAAGAGTCATTTGGGATTTTTAGGGAAAATCGGGTTTTACTTTGAGAATGCTTCGGAATGTCTTTTTCGGCATACACGAGAAAGCGTTATGAGAAAGGTTTGATTTTAATTATCAAAACTATGAGATTTTCGTTAAGTGGTCGTTTTAAAAAATTAAACAAAACAAGAGTTTTAAACCTTCGTCAAAATAGGAATCGAGATCTATAACGTTGCTTTCCATAAAATGATGGGCAATTTCTAGGATCTCTTTCACCCTATGCACAAAGATTTAATGAAACGTCAATTACTTATAAAATCTATTTTGTGTGTTGTTTTGGAAAACGGATTTTTCTTTAGCTTTCTCGTTAGATTATGAATCGACATTTCATTAACGTTTCTCAAATTTTAACCTCGTGATTCTAATATCCTACTTTGATTGATTTTTATGAAAAATCTTATCATTTAGCTTTGAAATCAATTTCGTGTCATAATTCAAGTCGAGCATAAACACGCGTCGGGCTATTCCATGGGCATGTAAGCCATCAAAAATATCCCCGAACGCCAACAATCACAAATTCCACTATTTCGGGGGCCTTAAGCACGATTCTCGCCTTAGCGTCGTTTTAAGGCCCAACGATTACATATTTACAATGAGAACTACGTCATTCTCTACTTCTTACATCAAGATATGTCCATCATCGGATCGGGACCCCAGGGTCGCTTTCCTAGGCTCACAACCAAGTATCCACACACAAACAATCGGATATTACAAGAAAATAAACCAACCCGGATAATCTAAACAATACCAAGACATCCTAAAATAACGATTTAAAGGAAATGATACCAAACATAACACCTTAAAACAAACAAAGAAATTAAATGAACGAATATCATCGGTTTATTAGGAAGAGTTTTATTCCGATGGAAACTTCACTCATAATCCCTAATTCATTTTTTCAACAAGATACATGAAAGTTACATCTAATTCATTACCCAATCAATATGACATGAATTGCTAGAACAAATAGAAATTTTCACCTTGGCAATTGATCTCAAATGGATATGAACTTGTGTATGTTGAATATGGATAAGAAGTGTATTTGATACAATCAAAATTAAAAGGATTGAATTCTCTCTTTTTTCTCTCCTTTCTCTCCTATTTTTGTAGCAAAATCTCACTATTTTCTCTCTATTTCCGTGCTCTTTTGCTGCTGGAATTTCCTTCTTCTTCCCAAAACTGCTCAACCCCCTGTATGCTGCCGAAGCTGCCTTAAATAGGCTGGCCAGAGCCAGCCGCAGATCTATCTGCGGCTGGCCGCAGATAGATCTGCGGCCTGGGCCAGCTGGCACGCCTCCCATCGCACTCAGCTGCTGAGTGCTGATTTCCCGGTTTTCGTGCTGGCGCACATCACTTGGCCGGCAGATCTATCCGCGGCTTGGCGGGCTTGACTTTCTCGATTTTCGTGTCACGCCTCGATTTTCGTATCCGCAACGTCGGTTTTTCGCTGATAGGCTCGTGCTTTACAGTCCGAGAATCATTGAGAAGCGGCGCCACAACCTTCCGGGAATGCCAAATTCGGATAGCCCTGCTATCATGTCGATTTCGGCTGCAAAATTATCATGGTGGCGTCGAGTTGTCCGTACTTTTCCTATCTTTTGCTCTCGCAGGCCGATCCATTAGACGAATATGCCCTCCTGTCAAGTTTAGTATACGAAGTTCAAAATTTGGGTGTCTAACAGCTGCCCCTCTTTATCATGTTTATGAAATGTTAAATGAAATAAACAGGATAAAGAATAGACACTCGATGCATGAATGACAGTGCATAAGAATTGACAATACATACATGAATGACAGTGCATAAGAATTGACAATACATACATGATGCAACACATATGATTTATGATGCAACACAAGATGTAATGCATGCAAAAAACATCCGCAAGAGTGGCGATGTTTTAAACCCCTTGACCGTGTTTGTTAGTCGTTGGGTTCACTCTCTCAATCTAATCGCGTCTCGTTCGGGGTCGGGTTATCGTCGCTTCTGGTCACCCATCTCGTAACCCCCCGGTTATCGTCACCAGGTTAGTTATCTTGTCGGAGCCGGTTTTCCGTCGCCGGACATCCATCTCATGATCGCCGGTTATCCGTCGCCGGTCGATTCGTCTCGTCGGGGCCGGGTATCGTCGCCGTCGCCTCGTCTCGCGATCACCTTATCCCATCGCATTGTCATCAAAGGACGTTATCCTCCTCCTGACTAGTTTGAGAGAGGCATCCTTGGAGTTCGTCCTTGCACATCGTTCTTGGCCGCCATCGTCGCTCGCTTTTGACTCTGATAGGCTAGGACCTTGACACCTAACCTGCTCGATTTTTTTTTTCATTTCATGGATCACAGACAGAATTATCATCTATTCATGCATGTGACCCAACATGTAAATTGAGAAAAAATGACTCCTGTACAGTCTTTTGATACTGTTCTACAGATGTCATCACTTGTAGTGGTTCGCTTGGGATGCCTTCCCAGGTTTGCTCACACACCTTGTGGTGGTTTGTTTGGATCTCAGCCCTTCCAAGGGTGCTCACCATCTTGTCGTGGTTTGCTTGGATGCCTTCTCAGGTTGCTCACCACCTTGTGGTGGTTTGTTTTGGATCTCAGCCCTTCCAAGGGTGCTCACCATCTTGTCGTGGGTTTTGCTTGGATGTCTTCCCAGGTTGCTTACCAACTTGTCGTGGTTTGCTTGGATATCAGCCCTTCCCAGGGTGCTCATCATCTTGTCGTGGTTTGCTTGGATGCCTTCCCAGGTTTGCTTACCAACTTGTCGTGGTTTGCTTGGATATCAGCCCTTCCCAGGGTGTTTCACCATCTTGTCCGTGGTTTGGCTTGGATGCCTTCCCAGGTTGCTCACCAAACTTGTCGTGGTTTGGCTTGGATATCAGCCCTTCCCAGGGTGCTCACCATCTTGTCGTGGTTTGCTTGGATGCCTTCCCCAGGTTGCTCACCAACTTGTCGTGGTTTCGCTTGGATATCAGCCCTTCCCAGGGGTGCTCACCATCTTGTCGTGGTTTGCTTGGATGCCTTTCCCAGGTTGCTTACCAACTTGTCGTGGTTTGCTTGGATATCAGCCCTTCCCAGGGTGCTCACCATCTTGTCGTGGTTTGCTTGGATCCATACCCAGTATGATCACCAACTTGTCGTGGTTTGCTTGGATATCAGCCCTTCCCAGGGTGCTCACCATCTTGTCGTGGTTTGCTTGGATGCCTTCCCAGGTTGCTCACCAACTTGTCGTGGTTTGCTTGGATATCAGCCCTTCCCAGGGTGCTCACCATCTTGTCGTGGTTTGCTTGGATGCCTTCCCAGGTTGCTTACCAACTTGTCGTGGTTTGCTTGGATATCAGCCCTTCCCAGGGTGCTCACCATCTTGTCGTGGTTTGGCTTGGATGCCTTCCCAGGTTGCTTACCAACTTGTCGGTGGTTTGCTTTGATATGAGGCCTTCCCAGGGTGCTCACCATCTTGTCGTGGTTTGCTTGGATATCAGCCCTTCCCAGGGTGCTCACCATCTTGTCGTGGTTTGCTTGGATATCACCCTTCCCAGGGTCATTTTGGCAGGCTTTTTTTTCCGCTGCTTTGTTCAGTTCATAGTCGGGCGAAGTGGGATTTGCCCCATTCGGACATCTGCTTATGTGCAATGGTTGCACCGAGACTTTGCCATGGTTGGTTTGATGTCAGTTTGGAGTATTTGATGACTCTTTGAGTGATTTTCACTGATGACACCGCCCCAGAGGTATTTATTCCCCCCCCCCCCCAGTCTACGGATATGTCCCTCCAGATATGATTCCATCTCAGCTGATTTTGGCCCCTAGTCGGGTCGCTGAGGATGGCCGGGATCCGACTGGCCTTGATTACTACCGTTAGCCCGAGCCATTTCTTTATTGGATCGTATCGACATGATGGGGCAGTAGATTGCAGGGGACGCCGATGCTTCAGACCTATCCACCACTTTATCCATCCTGCTTAAGTTAGTTTTCAGATCTGTAGATCATTTTATCTCCTGCATAGATTATGTCAGTTTCATCTGTTATCGAAAAGGAAATCTTGTTAACGAAAATGACTTATATATATACGACATGCATTTATATTCAGTCATTTTCCCCCCCCTTTTTTTTTTCGTATCGTTGCCTTTCATCGGATCCTCATTTTAATCCAGTCAACCACGATTTTGATATCTTGCCCTCTTTTTCCTCTCAAGTCTTGATGGAGATTTGACAGATACTACCGCACACCCTGTTGATTTCATCGGACTGAGTCTTAGATTTTTTTTTTGACTAAGTGTTTGGTTGGGTGGGTCCGGGTTATGTCACTTGAGATGAAGCTGATCAGGTGGCTGACTTCGGGAAGGTTTTGAGGGTATAGGAAGGCTTTTCTGGTTGTTGGGAATTTGGTTTGGCAGAAGAAAGTATTATTTTGTAAGGAATGGGACCGTGCCACGATGGCTGCCTACGTACCCCCACAAGTCGGGAGATCCGGTCCTACGTAGTTTCGTTCTTTCAAAGAACGACGAGAAAATGATGATGATGATGGGTTCTTTCAAAGGCTTTTCTGGTTGTTGGGAAATTGGTTTTTTTTTTTTTTTTTTTTTTTTTTTTTTTTTTTTTTTTTTTTTTTTTTTTTTTTTTTTTTTTTTTTTTTTTTTTTTTTTAATGGAACCGCTTTCACCGAGTCGGAATTGAGGGGTTATGGAAACACCTCTCCATCCCTCTCTTTGCAATATGAGGGCTCCTCCCGGATATCACCTTCTTAATCACGAAAGGCCCCTCTCAGTTCGGGGCAAGCTTCCCTTTGGCTTCGCTTTTTTTTTTTTTTTTTTTTTTTTTTTTTTTTTTTTTTTTTTTTGTTTTATTTAGAGAAGGCATGCCTTTCTTTAGCACTAGGTCATTTTCTTTGAACTTCTGAGTCTTATCTTTTGTCGTAAGATCGAGAGATTCTTTGCTGATACAACTGGCCGCGTGGAATAGCAGCCACCCCTTTCTCATCAAATTAGGGCCAATTGGTCGTATCGACCTTGCATTCAACCCTCCTCGTTTAATCTGAGCATCTCAACCTCAAATGGCAGAACTACCTCTATTCCGTATACCAGAGTGTAAGGGGTTGCCCCTGTAGAAATACGCACCGATTTTCGGTACGCCAGCAGGGTGAAAGGTAGCAGATCCGGCCATCCCCGATGTTTAGCAGACATTTCTCGCCATGATCTTCTTGATATTCTTATTCGCAGCCCTCCACTGCCCCATTCATCTTAGGACGGCAAATGACAGCATTGAGGTGTTTGATCTTGAACTGGTCATATAATTTCTTCATGAGGGTACTGCTCAAAATTTTGGGATTGTCGGAGACTAAGGCCTCAGGTTGGCCCATATCGGCAAATGATATCTCCATACTGGCTTAACAGCTCTGTTTTCTGGCTAGGGGTCTGATCTGTTCCTATTTTGAGCTCTCTGGGTTTGTCAGGGCGTTCCAAATTTGTATATGGTGGATGGTTTGGTTTGGAGTTGGGTTTGGGGTTTGTCTTCGACCCATACCTTTGGATCTCGTCAGCGTGCCGTCATGTAATCTGTTCTCATCTTGCCTCAATGCCCATTAAATCGAAAAAATCCAGCCCAATATCAAAAATCGTAGTCACACTTTCGAATGGGTGAAAAAATCGTTTGTTAGGCAAGAGAACACTCAAAAAGTTGGGTACACGCTGAGACATGAAACAAATATTGGTTTTGTCATGATATATTAATAATGATTAGGATCATCTTTCCTGCCAATTGATCATCTTTAAGACAATCATGACAAAATAACATAGATCATCGCAAAAATTTTTAAAATAAGGGGACAACAACTGGCATCTACTCATTGGTCCTATCTTCAATAACCTCTGGGGCTGACTCTAACCCACGAATCTTCACCCCCGCTATCGGATTCATATTCTGTATATGTTTGTGCTGGTCAGAGGCCCCAGCATTCCGTGAGTATTCCATGACCAGGAGAAAGTGATATGGGTACGCACACTTCTTATACTCTTGGATCAAATCCTCTTCCCTGCGGGTCAAATTGGGGGGGTGCCAAATGCGTCGTATCCCCTTTACCCTTGTGCTTATTATAATACCCGCCAAAATGCTTTGCTCGAGAGGCGTCCCCAAAGCGGGAGTAAGGCGGTGAATGACCCCGGGATCCGTCTTGGCTGTCGTCAAATCTTCTTTGTTCATAGTACCGACCTTTGATAATTGAATGAAATTTAGGTTGTCGGGGTGGCAAACGATTTTCTTGCTGTATTTTGCACTGGAGGATTGGGGTTCTCATACGTTTCTAAATGATCCTCTGCAGGATGAGGGGGAAAACATCTTCCTCCTGTTGTTCTGTTGGATCCTGGCGGGAAAGTGCTGCCCATTAGAGTTGTTCCAACTCTGGATGTGGCTCTGGCAACCACTTCCAGAGCGGTGAAGGTCCCGGAATCTTACCAGACTTTAACCCCATGTCCACCAATTTCTCCATGGGGTTTAAATCATCTCGGCAAAAGGTCTTCCAATCCCCCCGATATCACACCGGCTCCATATATATGGGCGCCCTCCTGAATGGTGTTCCACCAAAGGTCAATTACCATTTTTCCAGCCTCGCTCAATCGGGCGGATTCACCTGTGCAGCCATTTTAACCTCCTTCCATCGTTGTGCATAGTCCCGTGAAAGATTGCTTTTGGTTGGCTCTCTTGATTTTTGGTCATGTTGATAATCTATCAAGGGGCCCATGCTTTTGGGGGCCTTGAAAGCTGTATTTGAGTGATAAGAAGGTATTGGGGGCCAACTCCTTCCCAGTTGTGGATGGCCGGGCCATTGGTCAAGGCGGTGCATGAATGAACCAGATCCTTTGCCTCCCCTGTTAAGCTTTTGCCTGGAATAGCTGTAACCATCCTCATACCCCTCCGTTCCTTTCGGGCATAAGACCCGAGTTCGCTCCTCCAATGTAGATTTTTCATAGGGTGTGGTTATAGGGGGTCTCTGGCCTTTCCATTGTATATTTTCTCAAACTAATGCCATTAGGGCCGTTGGAAAACTGTTGAACTTTTCCTGGATAGCTGGCCCGGGGAGAAACACACAGGTCTGAGTAATTATACCCTGCCCAGGGAGCCTATGCCCTTTAGAGATTGGATGGTTTGCCTCCTCCATGTGTCTTCATTTTTCTCCTCGAAAGGTTCGTCCGTAGCTACCCCCCTTTCTGGGATAGTAATTCACGGTCCTGCTAGGGTATGGGGAATACGGGCGTTTTGGGGATGGTCTTGACTTGGCGTCGTTCCTTCGAGTCGGGGTTGGTCCTCTTTAAGCAGAGTTTGGTACCATTTAGTTAGAGAGGGAGTTCTGATCATCCCCCTGGTGGCTGGAGATATTATAGTGACGCATCCCTTGATTTACCGGATCCTGTCTGATCAAGAACTCTGTTCCTTTACAACTATTGTGGGCCATTTTCCATGCAGTCTGGTCTCTTTTAAAATCAATCAAACTCCTCCCTGAGATAATGGAATGATGGTTTAAGGGGAAGATGCAGCCATTTCAGGATGTAGAGACCTGGGCTTTCTTAGAACTTGCGAACGGGTTTGAGGAGCAAATCCTACAGATAGATCAAATGGTGTTCGAGTTTTTAATGTTTAGTTTCTCCTGGGGAAACTGATAAACATGGATGCATTTGCTAAAGCTATAAAATTGTGTTTTGGTGTTGTGTGGGGATTCTTTATCTTTCCCTTTCCCTGGCAAATAGAGAAAAGTTAGTAGTATCCTTTAGTGGCCATTAACCAAATGCTAAACATGCTTTATTATGCTCCCCCAACTGATGTCCCTGCAATTCACTAGCGGGGGTTAGTTAATCTCTAGTTCGACAGTAGAAAAGGGATGTATGAATATTGATTGAGATCATGACATTTAGACATATCAAAAACGTAAAAAAGGTATGAAGAGAACTTTTCCTGACGTGTGGGTTTATTCTGAGGATGGACCTATCGCCTAAGGGTTACTCCTCACTGGGCTTTTCGGCATGAAAGGGTTCCCAAGATCTTCGGCAATCTAACTCGTTTGAGGCCCTTTTCGATTGGAGCGGATTTGGTAGTGTGGGTGCGTTTCCCCTTGAGCCATCGCCGGGGAGCAGCTGCCCATCGGAGTCCGGAGTAATAAGCCAAACCCGACGGGTTCGCACTGCAGGAGGATGGTATACAATCTCAACATAACCATTCAACAATATAATGTTTGTTTCATAACGTCCTGCCACGCCGGTATTGTCAAATGAATTTCTTTAAAGGTAAAGCCCATTCCATTGCTATCATTCATTCATTTGGGGAACAAAACAACGCATTCACACAAACAAAAACACAAAAAGAATGCAAAATATCGCATGCACACACATATTCATCGAAATATTTGTAAAGGATAGAAATAGCATCATAGATTTTAATGTGGTGGCTTAAGCCCTCTTAATATTCCCCCAGCAGAGTCGCCAGCTGTCGACGCCCACGGTTTCCTTTCTCGTTCGCTTTCGCATTCGTTCTTCCAATTTTTAGCCTGTTTGATTGTGAGAATGGACGTTTGGAAAAGGGGGGTTTCGGCATTGATGTCGACAGGCGGTTTTGAAAGAGTCGTTTTTAGTGATGGATGGCCCAATTTAACCAGAGTCCCGCCAAGTTGGGTAATATTTTGAATATGGAGTGTACCTAACTCGATCTCGGATTTTCAGTGTTTTTAGTGAATCGCCGTGTGCTCATATGGTACTCCGAATTGAATTGGTCTGCGAATCGAGATTCGATAGAAGTTCGGGGGCTTAGCATTAAGTGAGGGGGAAGGTGTTAGGCCTACCCCTCGACTTTCCGTGAAACCTACGGTTACCACGCAAGCTTGATGCTTTCCTATCCTGTTAATTCATGAAATGTGTGTGTGCCTGCGCGCTTGTGGTGTGGGTGTGTGTGTCTATGTGAATGTCGTGGTGGAGTTTGTATGAAATGAGGGTTCATTTGGATTTTAGGAGGAAAATCGTTGTTTTACTTTGGAGAATGCTTCGGAATGTCATTTTCGGCAATACACAGAGAAAAGCTTTCATGAGAAAGGGTTTGATTTTAATTATCAAAACTATGAGATTTGTCGATTAAGAAGGTGTCGTTTTAACAAAAACAAGAGTTTTAAACCTTTCGTTCAAAATAGAGAGTGAATCGAGTATCTATACGTTGCTTTCATAAAATGATGGGCAATTTCTAGGATCTCTTTCCCTCAAACCCCTATGCCAACAAAGAATTTTAATGAAAACGTCATATTACTTATAATAATCATTTGTGTTGTGTTGTTTTGGGAAAGACGATTGTTTCCCTTTAGCTTTCCTCGATTAGATATGAATCGACTGGTCATTTCATTAACGTTTCTCAAATTTTAAACCTCGTTTGATTCTTAATAATACCTACTTTGATTTGATTTGTATGAAAATCTTATCATTTAGCCTTTGGAAATCAATTTCGTGTCATAATTCAAGTCGAGCGATAAGACACGCGTTCGGGCTATTCTTAATGGGCATGTAAGCCATTCCAAAATATCCCCGAACGCCAACAAATCACAAAATTTCCACTATTTCGGGGCCTTAAGGCACGATTCACTTCTCGCCTTCTAGCGTACGTTTTTTAAGGCCCCAACGATTACATATTTACAATGAGAACATACGTCATCTCTTACTTCTTACATCAAGATATGTTCCATCATACGGATCCGTTGGGAACCCCTTAGGGTCGCGGGTCGCTGTTCCTAGGCTGCACAACCAAGTATATCCACACACAAACAATCGGATATTACAAGAAAATAAACCAACCCGGATAATCTAAACAATACCAAGGAAGACCATTCCTAAAATAACGAATTTAGAAGGAAATGATACCAAACATAAACACCTTAAAAAAAACATAGAAATTTAAATGATACGAATATCATCGGGTTATTAGGAAGAGTTTTATTCCGATGGAAACTTCACTCATAAGTCCCTAATTCAATTTTTCAACAAGATACATGAAAGTTACAATCTTAATTTACCCAATCAATGATGAACATGGATATTGCTAGAAACAAATATAGAAATTTTCACGCTTGCAATTGATGCTCAAATGGATATGAACTTGTGTATTTGAATAGGATAAGAACGTGTATTATGATACAATCATAAATTGAAAAGGATTTGAAATTCTCCACAGTCTCTCTTTTTTCTTCTCCTTTCATTCTCGCCTAATTTTTTTGTAGCAAAATATCACTATTTTCTCTCTATTTTCCGTGCTCTTTTGGGCTGCTGACAGTGGAATTTGTCCCTTTCTTCTTCCCAAAACTACTGCTCAAAACTCCAGTAAACCCCCTGTAAGCTATGCTGCCAGAAGAAGTCCGCCTTAAATAGGCTGGATCCAGAGCCAGCCGCAGATCTATCTGCGGCTCGGCCGGCAGATAGATTCTGCGGCTGGCCAGTCATGGCCATCGGAAAAATAACAGCCTCCCATCGCCACTCAGCTAGCTGAGTGCTGATGTTCTCCCTTCCTCCTCCTTTCCTCCAGGTTTTTTCGTGCTGGCGCACTAGACAATCACTTGGCCGCTTGTGAGATACTAAATCCGCGGACTGGCGGGCTTTGGACTTTCCTCGGAATTTTCCGTGTCACGCCTCGATTTTCGTACCGCAACGTCGGTGGTTTTTTCCTCGCTGATAGGCTCGGTGCTTTACAAGTCCTGGAGAATCATTGAGAAGGCGCGCCAACACCTTACCGTGCGGAATGGCCAAATTTCGGATAGCCTCTTGCTATCTATTATGATCGATTTCGGCTGGCAAATTATCATTGGTTGGCGTTCGAGTGTCCGTACTTTTTCCTATCTTTTTGCTCTCCGCTAAAAAATGGGCCGATCCATTTGACAGATTTGACCCTTCCTGTCGAAGGTTACGTATACGAAGTGCAAAAATTTGGGTGTCTACAGACTTATTTGTTGGGAGGATTCTGAAGAAGAAGATAATAAGCATTATTTGATGCACCAAAGAAATAAAGATGATGTTTGCATGTAACTAGACTGTAAAAATTTTGGAATAAAAAACATTCAATTTAGTAGTTGTTCATCAAATATTCAATCAAAAAATGGAACCAAAATCATCATAAACTTGTGTGGGGTCCCCCCCCCCCCCCCCCCCCCCCCCCCCCCCCCCCCCCCCCCCCCAACTTCTCATAAAACATACGATATATATCCACAAACAAAAACAAACTAAAAGATGTTGCCAATAAAAAATTCTTCAAAAAACCAAAACCTGGGTAACCCCAAAACCCCAAAAAACTCCCAAAAAATCCTCAAAACCTGTAGCTCATAATAAACCACAAAACAACAAAAGAGTTGCAAAAAAAAATCCTCAAAACCTGTAGCCTAATTACCATGTTTCGTAAGCGGACAGGCTTTAGAGACATTTTTAAAAAAATCTCGACTCAAAACTCCACTCCAAATTCTAGGCCATTTTGAGGCTTGCGAGTCACCAGATCAAATCGCAACGGTGAACTAAAATATTTAATCGGTGGATCGGAATCGTTTGGATCATCCAATTTGATTTGTGGGATCTGAAAATTAAAACTTCAACTCCCGGATGGTGTTCGCGGTGAAGGCTAACAGTTTATTGACTTTGTATGTTTGGTGCGCAAGAGGAGATGAAAAAGGAATGGTTTTTGGATGCGGAGGAAGAGGAAGAAGAAGAGGAAGAGAGAAGAGAAGAGAAGCAGGGTAAATTGGACATTTTAAGCAAATATGTGGGGAAACCAACAATGTGGAATTATATAGAGTGTAAATATCATCTCCCTATATTTATTGTATTTGAACATATATTGTTAATTTATTGTCATTGTAGTTTGTTAAATTTGAAAAATTTATAAGCTGATGGCCAAAATTAATTCTTGAAATAATTAATTTAATTAATTTATTCTTCTCTTAACTTGTTATAGAATATGATATTGATTGAATAGGACCAAATAGAGTAATTTGTATGGAGCTACCAAACCACAACCGAACCAAACCAGTGGGGATTTTTCCCATCAAATAATGGAACATAATAGTATGATGTCCCAAAGATCTGGCCGCTAGGAGTAATACTACTCCCGATCCACTAGGGGTAGTGGGTCCTGGGGCCACTAGCAACATGAGAATAGAAAGAGAGTAATCTGTGGCGTATGTGTGAGAATAGCGATACTCCTCAAGTCCATACGATTAATAATTTATACATTACTGTTCTCGTTTCAAGATAAAAAGTCTTTATTACTATTCTTATAGGTAGTTCTATAGTTAAATGTTTAACTTACCTTAAATAATTTATTTTTTAAAAATAATTTACCGATAAAAACACTTAGTAATTAAATTGTCATATTTCTATTTCCCTCGATGCATATTTATTGAGTTATTCATCAGTCATATATAGAAAACTAAATGCAACTAAATGAGAAAAATTTTTTTTTTGAAATATGAATAATTTTTGTCCATTTTATCATCTTTTTTAATATGGCCGGAAAAAGTCAACTAGGGAACTTTTTATCCTGAGAACGGAGGATGGGAGTAACATTTTTTGTTTTCCATTAAGTAGGGCTCTAAATTAGATATATTTATCCTTTCAATGTTGGTCCAACTCAGTTTTCAAAATAATTTTTGTTCCTTTATAGTTGTCACTTAATTTCAAATATGTTCCCTTAAATTTGACTTTTTTTCTTTCTAATTTTATTATGTGACATGCTTGTCATACAACATTCCAGTTATATATAAGAGTATCTTTAATATTTGCAATGTAAAATACCATAATTCCTTATGACTAACATGTAGAATTACTAAGAAGTCAGGTATGAGACAATTTGACCCATTCTCATGAAGGTTATCTAAGGTTCTGTCCCGAATGGGGTAGTGATTTTAACTTTGACCTGGTTATATATAGAGCCCCAAAACAAGGAAATTAATTCGCATAGTTTACATGTAGTGACATATATTTACTTTTCTTTCCACTGCATAATCCGCCATGAATTATAATATATTAATAAATAATATTTAATTATATCCTTATATACTTACGTAATTACAGTATATATATTCACTCTTATTCTCTCTCACACTCATACATACACACATGATATATAAAGGTGAAACCTTTCTTTCATAATTTCCACTTGCTAACTTTTCAAGAAATATAAAAGCTTATAACATTGTAGTACTAATGGGTAAACTACATATATTTTAATGCATTTTATATTATTAAATTATTATATTTGCTTAGTAGTAACAAAGTTAGCTTTCTTACTTTTAAATTTTATCATGTATGTATTAACATATGATTCATTTTCATGTATGTATTATTGCAAATATGGTTCAACAACAACAAGTGATTCATTTTCATGTATGTATTATTGTAAATACCTATGTGTAGAATGAATGAGAAATAATGGAATGGAGAGAGAAAATAAAAGTTTTTAAGTTTAAGAAGTCTCTGCTCCTATCTTTTAAAGGGTAAATGGGAAAGTAAAAAAATTTATTATTTTATTTACACCAACTCTCCTCCCGTTTTATAATATATACCAGTACAAAATCCGTGCAAGGGACGAACTAATCTAAAATAAAATAAAATTGTTAGATTATTTTCTCCTAAAAGATTTTCTCTATATATATATAAACTTAATTAACCTAATTTATTTCAAAGGAATTCAACAATAATTTTATATATTGATATGCGACAATTATAATACTCGGGTAAGTTAAATTAACTGAGGACAAAAGTTTTGATCAACTAAAGTTCAAAAATTGATTTAAATGGAACATGTTAGTTTTTATTAATTTTACATTAATGTAAACAATTGAATATACAATTATCAAATATAGGACATTACTAACCAAAAAAAAGAGAGGCTATCTAAATATATAATATATCTGATCACAATACAACTCAATATCTCAAATTGTTAAAAAAATCGTGGATGAGCCGAGCCCTACGCCAATATCATTGGTACTCACCAATCCACCTTCATTTGGAAAAATAAAAAATCATCTAGAGTATTTGTGTGTACACGCACCTAAATAAATACACACATGTTTATATATATATATATATATATATATATACATACACACACACACACACTAACCTACAGATTATGAAAATTTTAAAAAATAAGAGGAATTAGTATTCACCGTAACAGATCTAAAAAACGATCTACATGCTTTTTATAGGGTCATTCAGAAAAAGTATGATTAACTTTTGCCCATTCACAAGAGTATTGACAAAAACTAAATTTGTTAATATCAATTTTGACATGAAAATTGTTGGAGTATAATACACACTTCCATTTAACAAATGTGTTGGTGGGTCACCGGTCTTTTTTCATTTTGGCATTGTTTTAAAGCCGTTCCATTTCTCTGTTAGCAAGACTTTTTTGGGAACAATGAAATATATATATAAAAATACTAAGTGGTTGGGTTGGGAAGGGTGAGAAAGTTTAAAATAATGTGCTTTGGAATATGGAAAGATTAGAAAAATGAGATGGAACAAATATCAACTTTATTTATGCATGTTTGGAAGAGCTTGTTTGGGGGTTGTGGATTTCCCTTATGTATTTTTATAGTTTGGAGTTGTCTGAGATTTCTCCCTCGTGGTTTTGTTGCCCCAATTATTTGGGTGTTTCCCCCACGTAAAATCCTCGTTGTTGATTATTTTATTTCCACGTGTCATTATTGTATTTCTACAACACACTAAAAACAAAATGCATATCCTCCACCGTTTTTTTTAAACGTCTTTTCCCGGCTTTCGTTATTTGGTGTGATTTGAACGAGCGATGTCAGAATTTGGAACGTTTAACATTGGCGCTAGAAGGAAGGGCCTATTTTTGTTGCTAGCATAAAATATACAATCCACTCAATAGTATTTGATGCAGAAAGTCATCGGTGTCAAACAATACAAAAAAACCGACAAATCGACACAGAATACAATCCAACGACCTAATACACTCCCAACCCCCGTGGGTCGGTCAAAGATAGGTTGGGAACCATCGAAGAGCATCTCGGATAGGCTGGGAGACCCCAAAGTCCGCTCGGTGGGCCAATTCCGACCTCCCAAAGGGAACAGCAATTGTCAGAAGGAAATTGTTTTCTCTACTCACACAGGAGGATGGGTGGTCCTGGTTGATGGTTAACTTGATGACCAGAACTCCGAGGCCAGATCGACGGTTCGTAGACAAGGAGAGGAGTTGATCCTGGCTGAAAGATGCAAGCCAGAACAAGGATGTTATGGAGGCCCTACATACGCCTTCAAACAGATGAAGTTGGAACAAACAATTAGCATCTTTGGCTACAAAACGGAGAAGAAGTTTTTCCTCCAAGCCCATGATCGGCAAGTCCGAAAGATTCTTTCAGGAGATCGATCCAGCGACATACCATCGTCTGAACGATTCTCGAACCGGGGGAGAAAATAAAGTCACAGGCCCGGAAAAAAGCCGCACCCCAGTCCGTGACAGACACCAAAACCGCACGCAAGACAACAGCAGGACGAGGAGCCGCACACCAGTCCGCAGCAGGCACCAAAGCCCCTCGCAGGACTTGGGCAGGCTGAGAAGCCGTTCTCCGATCCGCAGGAGGCATCATAACCGCTCGCAGGACGATAGCAGGCCGAAGAGCCGCACACCAGACCGGGGCAGACGTCGGAGCCGTTCTAGGGATAATTCAAGAGTTAGGCCCGAACGGACTCTTCAGGAGAACAGGACCGATTCCTTAGCGGAAAGGTTGAAGGAAGTAGAACAGAGGCTGGCGGCAGCAGACCAGTTGAAAGAATTGTCGAACAATGCCATGTCACCTTTTACTCCGGAGATAAAGCGGGTAAAGGCTGACACATCGAAGAAAATGCCCCAATTGGAGACTTATGATGGCACTGAAGATCCCTATGACCACACACATGCTTACAATCAAATTATGGATTATTATGATCAACCCGATGCCGCCAAGTGTCACATGTTTTGGTCACTAACGTTGAAAGCATGGGGCTCGGGAATGGATGACGTCTCTTACCCCGAATTTCTATCGGCTCATGGGAACAGTTATGTGTGAACAAGTTCCATGCGCGCTTCGGAAGTAATAAGCGGAGGGGAAAGCTGACAACATCCTTGATGCAAGTCAAGCAGCGTTTCGATGAAAGTCTTGGCCAGTACGTGAAGAGGTTTAGGGAAGCGGTCGGAACTATGACCGACCTGAATGTGCAACAGCTGTGGGATTCTTTACCACAGGGGTTAGATCTTATTAAAGTCCAATAAAGCTGGTTAAAGATCTCATTCTTAATCCTCCCGGAGACCTATCAGAGGCTTATAGTCGGGCCGATGGGTTTATTATACTAGAGGAAGCTATTGGGAGCCTGAAGCCACAGGAACGTTCAGAAGATAGATCAAGGGACCGGGATTGGAACAATACTCCCAGGTCGGATAACCAGTCGAGGCGAGGCTTTAACGGAGGAGGTTCGGGGGGAGGTAGACCCCCCTTTCAGAACAAAAATGTGAATAAAATTTACACTCCCCTGAATACCGATCGAGCAAAGATACTGGAGGAGATCAAGAATAAACCGTATTTTGAACCTTGCCCAACGAGCACGAAGTCTTATAGGGAAAATCATAATCGGTATTGCAATTACCATCAGACCTACGGGCATGCCACAGAGGATTATTACAATTTGAAAGATTTGATAGAAAAGAAAATCCAAAGTGGAGATTTGGTTCAGTATGTTGCGGGTCGGCAAGGAAACATTCCGACACGGCAGGAGTCGACAGCTCCCGAACAAACAAGGGTTCAGCAACCGAATAAAAATCCACCAGCTCGAGGAGTGGTAGATGTCATAATCGGAGGATCCCACGGAAGGCTAGCGGGGAAAAAGAGGAGAACCGTGCTAGACGCAGTTCTGTCAGTCACTGAACAGCCTGCTAGGAGAGAACGAGCTTATCCTGGCATGGTTATTTCTTTTTCGGATCAGGATTATCCATCCGAGCCGGTAGAGCCACACGAAGGAGCCTTGGTGATAACGGCTCAAGTCGGACCAGTGGATATGAAAAGGATGATGATAGACAACGACTCTTCTGTAGACATTTTGTATACTCATGCGTATCAGAGGTTAGATTTGGGAGGACAGAAATTGGAAGTTGGCCAGGAGGGTCCTTTGTACGGGTTCAGTAATGACCCAGTACACGTATCGGGAACAGTGGAGCTACCTGTCATCTTCGGGATGGCTCCTCAACAAGTCGAAGTGTTAGTTAAGTTCTTTGTTGTACGAGTGGATTCGGCTTATAACGCCATCCTCGGTCGACCAACTCTGACCGCTCTTCAGGCAGTGACATCCATTCCGCATTTCAAAATCAAGTTCCCGACGCCAAATGGGGTCAGCGAAGTCAAGGGAGATCAGGATCTGACTCGACGGTGCTACAGGAATTCATTGATCTCAGGTGGGGTTGGGGTCAGCAAGCAAAGGCAGGCCATGGCGATAGAAATGGAGCCGTTTACCGAAGGATCTACCGAACCCCTAGCACTTCCCGCCGAGGAGACAGAGGATATTGAGTTGATACCGGGAAGGTCCGATAAGGTGTTGAAGATAGGGTCTAGGCTTCGGGAACCCCTTCGGACGAATTTGATAGAACTGTTGAGGGTGTACGCCGATATATTTGCTTGGGAGCCCAAGGATATGCCGGGTATTGATGAAGGAGTGGCAGTCCACAAGCTGTGCGTCGATCCTACTAAGAAACCAGTTCGGCAAAAGCGGAGGATATTCGCCTCAGAAAGGCAAAAAATCATTGATGATGAGGTAGCAAAATTGCTGGAGGCCGATTTCATCTACGAGATAGATTACCCCGAATGGCTGGCGAACGCGGTTTTAGTCAAGAAACAGAATGAGAAATGGAGGATGTGCATCGATTACACGGATTTAAATAAGGCTTGCCCAAAAGATTTCTATCCATTACCACACATTGATCAGTTAATTGATGCGACTTCAGGGTTTGCGATGTTGAGTTTTATGGATGCTTTCTCAGGGTACCACCAGATCTCAATGGATAAGAAAGACATCCCAAAGACAGCCTTCATCACCCATCGGGCAATATACGCGTACAAAAAGATGACATTCGGGCTACTGAACGCGGGGGCGACATATCAACGCATGATGAACTATGTTTTCCGCAAACAACTCGGGCGTAATATGGAGGTATATGTGGATGATATGATAGTAAAAAGCCCTTCGGCACATGTTCATTTAGACGATTTGGAGGAGTGTTTTCAAACTGTTCGAGAACATCGGATGAGGTTAAACCCGACCAAGTGTACCTTCGGTCTTGGTTCGGGTAAATTTTTGGGGTATTTGATCAGCAAGAGGGGAATTGAGGCTAACCCCGAAAAGATACAGGAGATAATGGATATGAGATCACCCCAGTCTTTCAAGGATGTCCAACGGCTCACTGGGCGGATCGCGGCGCTTCGAAGGTTTATGTCAAAGTCAGCTGAAAGGTGTCTTCCTTTCTTCAACACACTGAAAGGCCCGCAGAACAAGATGACATTTCAGTGGACGTCCGAATGCGAGGATGCTTTCCATGGGATTAAAAAGTATTTATCTTCAGCGCCGTTGTTGATGAAGCCAATCCCCAAAGAGCCTTTATTTCTATATCTTGCAGCGAGTTCTCTAGCAGTCGGGGTAGTTCTAGTCAGAGAATCGGGAGGAAGTCAGTTCCCGGTATATTATGTCAGTCACGCACTACGGGATGCTGAGACACGATACCCGAACCTAGAGAAGTTCGCTTATGCACTAATTGTGGCTAGTAGGAAGCTTCGACACTATTTTTAAGGTAGACAGATAGTAGTATACACCAACCAGCCCCTAAAAAAAGTTTTGCACAAGCCAGACGTTTCGGGACAATTGGCTGCTTGGGCGATAGAGTTGACTGAATTTGCATTGGAATACCGTCCCCGAACGGCAGTAAAAGGTTAAGCATTGGCCAACTTTGTGGTTGAATGCTCGTTCTCCGAGCCGGATGAACCTGAGGTAATAGTGGTTTCGGTTGTTGAAGCCTCTCCTATCCAGACATCATGGACTCTATTTGTAGATGGGTCATCGACTTCGGATGTTAGTGGAGCGGGTGTTATCCTAACAAGCCCGGAAGGGTTTAAAGTCCAGCAGGCTATCCGTTTTGGCCGGATTGAAATTGGCTCGAAACTTGGAAGTTCAGCGGTTAATTATTTTCAACGACTCTCAGTTGGTTGTCAAACAGATATTAGGGGAATACGAGGCTCGGGGGGCGAAGATGACTAAGTATCTGGCAGAAGTGAAAGATCGACTTCACTATTTTGTTTCACACAGTTTCCAAGGGATAGATCGTTCGAACAATACAGTGGCCGATGCTCTAGCTAGATTAGCGACGACTGAAGCAAGTTCTTTCAGCGGGTCGGTGTACTTGGAAGTTTTGGATGCCCCGAGTTTCCAGAGGGCGGGAGTGTTAGCATTGGATCGGTTGGATTGTTGGCTTACTCCGTACATAGCGTACCTTAGTGATGGTATTCTACCTTCTGATCGATTATTGGCTAAAAAAATCAAATATAGGAGTTCTTACTTCATCTTGATTGACGGGGATCTATACCGACGTGCCTTCTCCTCTCCATTATTGAAATGTCTGACACTTTCGGAAGCTAGTTATGTTCTTCGGGAGGTACATGAAGGAATCTGCAGCGACCATATGGGAGCAAAATCACTGGCATATAAGGTTCTTCGGCAGGGTTATTACTGGCCAACTATATTTCAAGAAGCTAAAGATTATATGAAGAAGTGCCCGAAGTGCCAGTTGAACAGTCCAATACCACATCAACCCCCGGAGGAGTTATCTTCAGTTCTTTTCCCGATCCCATTCGCTGTTTGGGGGATTGACATTTTAGGACCATTGCCGAAGGCTAAGGGACAAGTCAGTTTTGTGATAGTTGCCATTGACTATATGACCAAGTGGGTCGAAGCCAAACCACTTCGGACGATATCGGAGCAAGAATGTTTGAAATTTTTCAAGGAGTTTGTAGTGTTTCGTTTCGGGATCCCAATGGTGTTAGTTTCGGATAATGGGCGGCAGTTTGTGGGAGCTAAATTCGAAGAGTTTCTGGCAAATTTGAAGATACAACATCGGCGGACTTCGGTGGCACATCCTCAGTCGAATGGGCAGGTAGAGGTCACGAACAGAACCCTGCTTAATGGCATAAAACGAAGGCTAGATGAAGCTAAAGGTAGGTGGCCGGAGGAGTTAACTCAGCGTTTTGTGGGCATATCGGACGACTCCAAGGTCGACTACAGGGGATTTCACCATTTAGGTTGGCTTATGGGACCGATGCTCTAATTCCGGTAGAGATCGGGTCTCCTTCTCTTCGGGTCAGCCAGTTCAAGGATGTATACAATGAGGAAGGGTTGCAGTTGAATTTGGACTTGTTGGAGGAAGTTCGTGAGTCAGCTGTAGTGAGATTGGCGAATTACCAGCAGAGAACGACTAGACACTTTAATAAAGGGGTGAAAGTACGGAGGTTCGAAGTTGGTGATTTTGTTCTTCGGGAGGCTGAAGCATCTACTCCCCAGAATACAGGGAAACTTATGCCAAATTGGGAGGGTCCTTATGAAGTTGTTGAAGTGCCGAAGCCAGGGACCTACCGGCTTCGAGCAATGAATGGTTCGGAGATAAAGAATACGTGGCATGCTGGTAGACTTCGAAAGTACTACCAATAAAAATATGCGTACTCTCTTATTTTGAGTTTCTTACAATAAGAGAGTGGGGGGCAATGTTGGAGTATAATACACACCTCCATTTAACAAATGTGTTGGTGGGTCACCAGTCTTTTCATTTTGCATTTAAGCCGTTCCATTCTCTTAGCAAGCTTTTTGGGAACATGAAATATATATATAAAAATACTATAGTGGTTGGGTTGGAAGGTGAGAAGTTTAAAATATGTGCTTTGGAATATGGAAAGATTAGAAAAATTAGAGAACAAATATCAACTTTATTTATCAGTTGAGAGCTTGTATTTCCTTATTATTTTTATAGTGGATTTCTGAGATTTCTCCCCGTAATTTTTCCCAATTGGGTTTCCACGTAAAATCCTCGTGTTATTATTTTATTTCCACGTGTCATTATTTTATTCCACACACTAAAACAAATGCATATCCTCCACCGTTAAACGTCTTTTCGGCTCGTTATTTGGTGATTTAGCGAGCGGTCAGAATTTAGCGTTAACAAAAATATTTAAAATTATTTATTCAAAAATCACTATTGATTTTATTCTGAAACGGAAAGAATATGTTCTAACATTAATCTTGAGAGAATTCTACATATTTATATCATAGTGAAGCAAAACTTGAAAAGTAGATCTCAAAAGAAATTACTATCACAAATCAAAATTATTATAATAATATGAACCACCAAGAAGCCATTTCAAAAGTATGATAAATATTACACAGCACCACTTTTATAATAAAAGAGATCCCGAAGAAACACACACACACACAGACAATCAAATGGTGGGACAAGATTGACGTCAGCAAAATTATTGGTTACGTTCTTAAAGAATTCCCAGTTAAACCAATTACTCCAGTACGATCCATTCCAACAAAAGGATCATATAGTAAAACCAAAGAAGTTACAGCAGGATCAGGTTTATTTGATGTTTCAGATATCCAGAACTGTTCGGCAGCAGAGCTCAAGTTAATCGCTCAAGCTCTTCATCGGAGAACAGAAATACTCCAAGAAGAAGCCTCAGCTAGTTCATCCAACTCAGTATATATATATATATATATATATATATATATATAAAATTAATTTTCTCTTTAAGTTGTCTTTCCTAATTGAAGCCTTATCACTTTTTTTTCTCTTAACCAAAGCAACTCTAAGTGAGATATAATTGCATTTCACATATTATAGATAAATCAAACCATTTTAAAAATTTTACCTCAGTTCTATCAAAAACAATCATAAAAAAAGGTCACATTTTCCTTATTAATAATATAAAATGACATCATGTTCTCAAGTTTGTCATCATAATCTCATTATCATGTTGTCACTACTAGACTAACAAATTGTTATTTTTATGGGTAAACATAAAATCATGATTAAATGATACTCTTATTATAGGAGTTAAATTACTAATGTCCTATAAGTTTGTAAAAACATTAAACCTATTATCTGGATATACCAAGAAAGATGTACGGTCTAATGAGACTACTATAAAATATTTATTCATGGGTGGGTCAAACTCTTCTATTCTGGTTCATAGTTTCTCTTAGCTATATGGTTCATCCGGAGGAGAGATAGAGCTTAAAGAAATAGTGAATGGTCTTATCAATACACAAATGTATAACTCCTCAGGAATTTCAATTGCGTTCATATTCATCAATGTAGGAATTGGGTTCAAGATTTTCTCAACCACTTCTCATCAATGGACTCCTGACGTATACGAAGGAGTGCGGTTCATTCGATAAATTCCTAGCTCTCTGTCTCTAAAATGTTTGAATTTTTCAAAACTCCATGGACATGAAAAAGAGGAACAATAAAGATTAACAACCATAAAGTTAGTAAGAAGAAAATTTATCCTGCCTGCTTTTTCATCCTCCTCTTCCTCTACTTCTTGGCATTTCAATCATCCAATAAATTGCCAGTAGCACTCAAAAGGGTGCACCTTCTAATTTTGTTAAACAAAATTTTTTCGCTAACACATTTGTGATAATTACACAAATCAAAAAGCAAAAGATTATAAAATAAGATGAAGAATCAAAGTCTAACAAAAACTAATTAAGAAGATAGAAAACTCAAAACAAAAATAAAGTAATTAAGAAGAAAAGTTACATTCCTGCTTTTTCACCATCCTCTTCTACCTCACTTTTCTTGCTTCTGTTTTCCATTGTCCAATTTCCATAAGCCATCCATTATATTGTTAAACAATTCCTACAAAACGATTCTTAGAAATTGATATCATAATTTAAAACTAAATCATGAAAAGTAACTTTTAATATTTAACTGAATTTTAGCTCTCTACAATTGAATTCATGTTGGATTAAAAATTTACAGAGATAGAATTTAATTAATGTTAGATTGTTTTAGTACGTAAATATAATATGTTAGAATGTTTAATTATTATTAGATTTCTTTTAAATAAAATATATTACTCCCTTCGTTAAGCAAATAGATTCATTGCGATTTAATCATGTTGTATAAGTTTTTTTTGTTTTGTTTTTTTTTATCTACAATATAAAATTTAATTAATAACCCCATGTGATACATCCTTGACAAATGTATAAGATTTGGATTGGGCCACATCAAATGTATTACATAAAATACTATAATAGAAAACCACTAATGAGACGTAAATATAAAAAACCCTTTAATTTCTGCACTGGATATTCAGATATCATTCTATCCAACCCATATCCAAAGTGTATATCTTTAAGCACTAGCCAGAGCCCCTTGAACATTTATGTAATCATTACATAAATATGACCCATTCCAATACTGGACCCAGCAAATAAGTAAATGCAGATTTAGCTAAAAGCTCTCAAATGTAATGTTAAAACACACTGACAGCAAGATCGCAACTTTCAAACCTAATCTACCTGTTTAAGCAAATAAATCAGTATGAAGATAAACTTAGTAGAATTCAATCAAAATCTCAGCTTTAGCATATTGACATATTATACAGAATATTATACTTAAAAGATTCAAAATCCAACGGTTCTCAATAGCTGAAAGCTCCAGCCAAACAAAATCTGAGCCCAGACATGCGTATATCTCTATATTCACAGTTTTCTTATTGACTTTTGTGTTGATGGAATTAGGTTTTTTTTTTTTTTTTTTTTTTGTGAATATTAAACAATAAACGCTGATGTAAAAACTCACTATTTACAAAGGTTCGTTAAATTTTCAAAATTAATAAGACTAACATGTGATATATATATAGAGCTTTCTATACATACTACCCACACGCGGGTTTGTCACGTGGCGCATGCGGGTTGGTCGGTCAACAAGTCATATGACTTGTTGACCGACCAACCTGCATACGCCACGTGACAAACCCGCATGCGGCATAGGAAGCTTTCTATATATATATGTGTGTGTGTTTGTGAGCGCGCGTGTGTGAGAGAGAGAGATAGGTATAGAGAGAGAACTTGAACTAGGAAATCAGAAAAACCATAATCAAAGAGCGTTTTGCGGGTGGCCACTGAGGAGAGAAACAGAGTGTGAGAGAGATGCTTGTCTTTCTTTGTTTAACCTAATTAATAAGAGAGCTATCCGTATATTGATTTCTTGGTATTTAATTATTTGTTTTTGTTTAATTTTAATTTAAAACAAAAAGAGATTTAGTTTTAGAAAAAGTTTTAAAAAAGGAAGATACATTTATCATATATTTTTCAAATGGTAGAAAAAGTTTAAAAATATTGGAGACTATGAGAGTGCTCTATTTTGTAAGAGAGACTATGAGAGTGCTCTATTTTGTGAGGATAAACTCTTAGTTACTACCTTTATATATATTATATAGATACTAATATCTTGGCACACATTATGTATGTAGAATAAATTAAAGAGAAAATAAGAATTGATAAAGGAGTGGGGAGAGAGAAAATTCAAGTTTTTATAATTTTAAGAAGTAACTACTCCAATCTTTTAGAGGGTAAAATGGAAAACCAAAAAGTTTTACTTTTTTTTTGTTTATACTCCCTTCGTCCCTTAATATAAGTTGTTTTAGAGTTGTACATAAGTATTAAGGAAATAATTGTATAACATTAAATATAATATCAATTGTCCATATTGTCCTTGTATTGAAAAAAAATGTTATTTATTGGGCAAAAAATAGTGAGAGAACCAAAGTTATATTTAATACTTGGGGTAATATTGAAAACTAAGCAATTAATGCTTACTTGAAATTCTCAAACGTCATATATTAAGAGACAAAAACACTTCTATAAAACGTTTTATATTAAGGGACAGATGTAGTACAAAATAACTGTCAACTCTCCTCCTTCTTTATAATAGTTATAATCCCCATAAAAAATGGGTAATGTATGATCAATATTTATGAGATCGGGGGAATGGACATGAAAATGTGTATTCCCGCCTCCATCTTACCCCATTGTCATTCGTAATAAGAAGACAAGTGTTCAATTTAATAATTGAGGGCAACTTTGAAATTAACTGATAACTTAGAGTGATGGATTTGTAGTTCAACCCTAAAACTATGGGCACCAATAGTAAAACATGAAAAAAGCCTTGAATACGATCTTTTTTCTATATATCTTGTGTAGAAAAAATTATATTGGGATAATGTATAAAACAAAGTTATATTTGTCATTTTTATATAAGTTCCGTTATATATTGTGAAAGTTTTCAGCTGAATTATAATTGCGACGTATGTACATACATGGTATATATAATAATTAAGAAGTGTCCCATTTTAATTTATTTTATCTTATGACATACATTTTCACATTGGTCGCAATCCAACTTCGTCAAATATTTGTCGACATGTATATCATTTTCCTTTTATTATTCTAAGTAATGTTCTAGTGCCTATCTTTAATGTTTTTTTTATAAGTTTTAATATTTTTGCTGCACCTGTTGCCCAAGGACAATGAAAATCAAAACCAAGTAGAAAAACAAAATTAGCACCTGTTATGTTTTATTAAAAAGTAGCATTATTTAGTCGACAGATTATGACTAACTATTTCTTCCCTGTTTTTAGGAAGGGTGGGTAAATTAATTTCTTGCAGCTGATTCTGGAAGAAGAATAAAAACCATACCCAAATATTTATTATCTTTTTTTTTTCTAGTTACTTATTAACATTTACACGGAGGCGCCCTACGGTGGCTCAGCACGTTAACTACAGTAAAGGCACCTACCGAAAGGGACTGAGATCAAATATATCAGGCCGGATCAAGAGCAGACCGGTCTGCTCCTAATCATTTCTGTATATATAGAGTAAGTTTCTCCAACGGACCGGTTCGTCGCGAACCGGTCTATAGCGACGGTTTTTACCGTCGCTAAATGCTATCGCGACGGTTTATACATAAATAAATCGTCGCTTATACATTTAGAGCGACGGTAAAAACCGTCGCTATAGACCGGTTTCGCAACGAACCGGTCCGTTAGAGAAGATTTCCGTGTATATATATATATATATATATATATATATATTTGATCAGTAAAAATGATATTGTATCGTGAGCAGCGCAAACAAAAAGATATTGTGTCCCACATATCCCATTTTCACATTAACTAAATACATAAAATATATATCAAATCTTATGACAAATACATGCCTTAGATAACTGATAAATAACCAAGCTTTAAGAAGAACTCATACCAGCCGGCCAAATACAAGGATTATTATTAGAAAAACCAATCAACAGTACAAACTGAAAATACAAAGGACCGATCCAGCAGCTATAACATGACTTGATGAGTTCACAAACTGGTCCGAATTCCAATGGGTGCTGATCTCCCATCTACGGACCAGGACCACGGGGTGAGCAACTTCCACCTACGTCTGATGAACACGGATGACCTATATGTCTTCCTTCTCGAGCTGTTCCTGTATGGACTAAGAGAATCAAAACCAAGAAGAAAATAAAGAGCAAAATAACAGAATTAGCACCTCTTGTTGCCATTTTTCGCTATCAAGCTCTGGCACTTAGAAATTTTTCCATTTTTTTTTTTTTTTTTTTGGTTATAGCTTTTGTGGTCTACTCTATATATCTATATTATATACTAGGGGCGGAACTCTTCATGGCCAGGGGGACCATGGGCCTACCCAACTTTTTATACATACATACATTTATATATATATATATATATATATATATATATATATATATATGTATATATTTTTTTTTATTGTATGACTTACTAGTTTAGGACTGCATCCCTTGTGAATTTTATTCTCATTGACTTTTAACTCTGATATAGAAATAAGAAAATCCTCCTTACATTTATATATATATATATATACATATATATATATATATATATATTTTATTATATGACTTACTAGTTTAGGACTGCATCCCTTGTGAATTTTATTCTCATTGACTTTTAACTCTGATATAGAAATAAGAAAATCCTCCTTGGAATGAATTGGTACCATTTGATGGCTTTCCAGTTGGGAACGTAATTTCTTCTTAACATTCAACAACTGAAAGTCCAAGTAATGAATATAGAGACTGAGTCTTTAGCCAACTGGCATGAATTTGGACTAAGAAAGCACATTCCCACGAACTCAAGGGAAACCATACTACTATTTTCGTGGAATTGTCAGGCAGCATAAACCAACTTTATTTTACAAACTAAACTTTATTTTGAATTAAATGCACCTAAACGTTGAGTTTCAAAATAATTTGCACTCTCTTCACTCTCTATGAAGTGATTTTAGCTACACGTCTTGCCTCGACTTCAAACTCGATCTTTGTTAACTACGTGGCCCATTCACATGAGCATAGAGAATCTATACTCGAGCTTCAACTGAGTCTTCTTATCAGTCACCGGACATCAATGTCAACGCCCTTAAGACTTACGTAACTTCATTGTTCTGTATCATCGTAATTCTTCTAATTGGGGTGACGACATGAGTGATCACTTCTTCTTCGACCTAGTCCTTCGCGACTGATAAGGGGGGCTTGGTTTTCGAGGTATTATTAATAGACTAGTAGAAATAGTTAGATAAAGAAATACGCGTTTTTATCCAAGTCTTGGTAAGGCTTAACCTAAACTATTATGACATTTCTAATATTGATGAAAGCTTTGACAATTCTGAGAATAATAACAGTACCGTTCTTGAATGCGTACATACAACTTTTATGTTGTGATGAATTGAAGAATAATATTCGTCCAAAATATAATATTATTATTGACATTCGAAAGTCAATTTATGATATCTTTACACTTAAAATTGAAACAAATTTCCTTAATTTTAGTCAATACAATAATAAATATTGTAAACTATCTAAAAGTATTATTAATTCTAAGATTTATAATTTTTTCATATTTTGTTTTACTGAATCATCTCAATTTTAAGTTGAAAAATGTCTCTAATTGACTTTTGGGAAAATAATCTAGATAGAACTTGAAACAACTCGGGTCAAATCCTAAATCCGAATCAAATCAAATTCATTCAAACAAGACCTTAAACTATTAGCTCAATAGTATCTTCTTGGGTCATCTTAGCCCACCACAGGCTTATCCAAAAGTCATGACCAAATGTACTATTGTTAGTAACTTAATTCCTTATATACAAATAAATTTTTCTCACATGTTTCAATGTGGGGCTGGGTCACTAGGGTATTGCAACAAGTTTTTTAATACTAAAATAATTTACGATTCCCTTCACTCTATAATTCTCACTTAATTTTCGATAATTCATATTTAACAACACAAGTATTATTTTTAGCGATAATTTTAACAATAAAATTATTTGTTGTAGTTAATTGAAACAATAAACCTTACAATGAGTAATACTTTTTAGACAATTTATAATATTCATCATTATATATATTGATTAAAATTAAAAGAATCTATATCATTTTTGAGTTTAAAAATTTCTTGAATTGACTTTAAAAAGTCAACAATTATCAAATAATATAGAACGGAGAGAGTACAATTTTGAACTTAATGTAATAACATTACAATTACTATACAAATACTAAGAAGCAACCATACAAATATGTCGTAACAACCTATTACCATTATATTATAACTCTATAGCATTACTTATAATATTGCATTACATCAAATTCTATTCAGCGAACCAAACCCCACCGTAATATCATCCCTATTTTCACTAGTCTATTATTATCAAAAGTTTAATAACTCGTGCTTTCCACGGGTAAGCTTAAAAACGACTAATCAAGTAAATTTTAGATATAACATTTTTAAACGACATTTTAATTGATTTCAAGTCAACTCAGCAGTCCAAATTTGGTGACTCCATAGCTCAAAAGTTTTTTCTATTTCTTTATTTTTATTTTTATTTTTATCTTTACTCAATTATTCGTGACAAATGGTACATTGTATCTTTAATAATAAATGTGTATTAAAATTTTATGAAAAAAACATAACTTTTGAGATTTTGAGTTGACTTTTGTGAATATCAAAATTTATGACTAATTAGAAGACATGAAAATCAATAAAAATAAAAAAAGCCTTTTAAGCTACCGAGTCACTAAAGTTGTACTACTGAGTTGACTCATGATCAAACAAAATGACTCGATACTTGCCTTGTTATATATTGTTATAGATTTATTTGGAATATTCTATAATAGTATTTCTCATAAACTACCATTACCGGCTGTGCATGACCTTTTGATACGAGTGCAGCAATTTAATCATTGAGATGACTCATGGTCCAGGGCCCTTGGGTGATGGACGAAGTACACCATAGACCGAGGTGGAGAAATATATTCGGCACCAAAAATTGAAGAAAGTGAGAACAAGTAAATCAAGATGTAAGCTAGCACAAAATAAGAATTTGGATTTTAGATAGTTAAAATTGGATAGCCTGAGTTGAATAGAAACAAGTTATATTTTTATAGACCAGAATTGTAATTGTATAATATTTGTATAATAAAAGTTAAGTTTAAATACACTTTAAATATTAAAGTTTTTCGTTGTTCACATTTTAAACCTTGAAGTTTCAATTTTAAGACATTAAATCTTAATGTCTTTAAATTTTATAAATTAAGTCTTTTGGCCATCGACGTGTAATAATTGATCTGAATGAGAGTATTTTTGGTAATTTCACTCTTAAGTTTCTTTGGAAACATATAAAATTATAAGCATGTGGTTAGTATATGATGAAAAAGATAAGGAAAAAAATTAGAGCTAATATAAACGATATATACTCTTAAAATATTTAATTTTTCATATTAGAGAAAAACTTAATTATCTGTAAAAGTATATAAAATTATTGGCACGTGACTATTGTATGATGAAGAAAAATGTGGAAAAATTGCAACTAATATAAATGATATGTATGATTAAAAAATTTAATTGTTGTTTCATTTTAAGTCAAAACCAAACAAAGATGAGGAGCATAATAAGAGATTTAGTAGCTCTAGCTGTCATTTTTGCTCAAAAAATGTTGATTTTCATTTTCGGTCCAGATGGTATGATTTATATAATGCATGACGAAAATTTACTGGCACCAAATTAAGACTTCCAGTCATTGGGTACAGCTTTTGGCCAAGAAGCATGACTTTGACCTTTCTCCTTTGAATAGATAGAAGTGGTCGCTTCCATGTAATTGTGGTTTGGGATGTTACCATGTAGTTTCTTTGGAGCACCCAAGAAGAAAAGAAAAAAGAGTAAGAATAAGAATATTTACTGTAAATGTTGTATTGTAATAATGTGATTTTCCAAACTTATCATTCATAAAATATTGTATTGTAATAACGTAATAATGTGTATTGTAATATTTAGCAGCATTTTGTGGGCTATCAACTACTCCGAAAGCTCCGCTGCAGAATCCGATTCTCAATAATAAAAAACACATTATCACGGACGGTACTGCCGCCAGATACCCTAGCAGTAGCCAATAGGCCTTGGACAAAATATTGAGTCTCTGAATTCCTTATAAACAAATGCACCAAAAATAGAAGAAGAAAGAAATATTAATTTCCCAAATAAAAAAAAAAAATGGGTAGCTTGAATTATCAAGGAGTCAAAGCACACCGATTGGTTGTCTCCCTTCACGTGTCTTGTATGGGCTTTGATTTCAAGTAATAAATATATTAAGGCTTGCAGAAATCTGAATTTTCTAACCTGCATTAAATAAGTGAAAGTCTGCTTTAGCAATTTAATATTGCATCTTGAATTTTGAGGGTCTCCCTTCGTACAATTAAAATTGAGCAAATTTTATTACTAGAGTTCAACAACTCCTAAAATTTGAAGCACATATATTTATTTACCTTAAAAAATTAGTAGTGTAGAAATTGCCTTTTTAAGTTAGGTAAGCTATTCCAATCTGAATATATTCAGGTGTATTCAAATTTGTCAAAGATGAACTGCTGAAAGACTTGAATAATTTTAGAAATAAAAGTTGTCAAATTTCCATTTAATCCCTTATCTAAATGTAAATAACAATATATTCAAATTAAATGAAAATTAAGTATAACCAACCATATTTTATGAATGATAAGTTTGGAAAATCACAGTATTGTAATAGGGGTCTAATATATTGTAAATATTGAGGTACTGGAACCATTAGGTTCCATTTCCTATTTTTACTATCTGTATGAGCTTGTATTTCCCCTGCATTAATTCAATGTAAGATTTACTGATATTGTAATTGATGTTGATTATAATTTTTATTTTTTATTTTTTATTTCTATCATATCCTTCTAAA